>CM060990.1:196023102-196623102 GCA_030765065.1 Deroplatys truncata
CTGAGACTTTCCGGTGCACATAAAGCAAAAGGAGTGCTTTACCATTGAATTTAGCGTTACTGTTCATTCGTTTCTCATTTTTGTCATTATCTCGTGTTATTAAATTCCTTATAGCTCTAATTATTGCTTATCAGCTCTCTTGCTAGCTATTCTTTATGAATTTAATAGCCATCCAGAACAAGGTTGTAACCCTTACTTTTCCAAAGTTGACTTTTACATGGTAGAAGATTGTTAGTGGTCCTTGGGACAAGGCAGAGATATTGGAAATTCCAGTGGGCATTGGTAGAACACATCCAATATCTCTGCCTTGTCCCAAGCACCATTAACAACCTTCTGCTATGTAAAACTCAACTTTGGAAAAAATTAGGATTACAACCTTGTTCTGGTTGGCTATTCAATTGAAATATTACATATATTGCAAATTAATCTATTACTCTTTCGAAAGGCCATTTAAAGGAATACAAAAACAAAAAAACAAAAAACAATAAGTGCACACAAAACTGCATATTGGGAATACTAACCTTGACCAATGGAACGCATGATAAAAGTAGACAAAGGCGTCTCTGAAGCAAATGCAATTATGTCATGACGTAAGGATAGCAAGTTCGGATCAGTTCAGTGCTTATACGTTTCAGAGAACATGATCACCAATGATAGCCAAAATCGTGTGTTGAGAATCAGCTTTATAGACATAACATCTGGCCCTCATTATGGGTTTAGGTTTGCTGATCTGCTTTGTGAATTCGCTAATGATTGGGGCGTTTCCCCTGATAACCATGGTTTGTTTTAAATATCTTTTGAGATATTATTTTCGCATTCATCCTCACTCATTTTCTATATGGTTAACGTAGCCGTGCCTTATAGGTGGCACAATCCAAGAAAACTGCTAAAATCCCATTATGCTTGAGAAAAGCCCTTGAGGTTCGTGAAGAGCATAGACGACACTGGAAATAAAAAGCCAAATTGCTAAGCGGATCATTAATTATTGAAGAGGGTGTGTCCAATACGACTTTCACCAACTGACTGTCCTGTCTTCCGTGCATGTCTAATTGTATCCAGGATATTTCTTCAAAGGCATATTTCCTTCGAATGTTTCACTATTGTTGAAAGACTTGGTAAGCTACGCATAAAGAAGGCTCAGTTAATAACACTGCGTACACCTAAATTACTGAATAAAAGCGTGAATCACCCTACAGGTAAAATCCTGGTTCTAAACGTACTTGTATCCGTGAACAGAGTTTGGCCTTGCTACTTCATGGTTAAGCTTAACATACATAGATGTGTTAAACCGCAACAGTAATGGAGTAATTTCGCTTCACGTATTAAAACAAGCGCGAAGTATACCTACTAGCTTTTCCTTAGTGCTGAAAACGTAAGAAACAAGAAACCTTATTCATCACAGGTGAATAACAAGAGAGAGGGGGAGAGAAATAATGGGGTTGAATGGTTATATGCAAGTCCTTATTATAGTTATTAATTAAAATTGGAAAAGATGTCAATGCTTGATTTGTGAGCCAAAGCTGACTACTGAGGATTTAGAGATAAGCAACGAGTATCATTTTTGGGGGTTTGGGGTTGTTTCAGAATGTAACCATGTGGCGTTTGTATTCCAACTAGAAATTGTACTATACTATGATTGAAGGTCGATAATTTAAGAAATTTTTCCGACCGAGCGCTGTACAGACGAAGCCATAGAAACTGTTTGGCAATGCAAGGAGCAAGTAGGAAGTTTTAGCTAGGTAACTTAACATTAGTGAACTATATTCATAGAGCACTGAAGTTGCGAAAGATTCGCTCCAAAGGTCTTCAAGAGAGTGATGAATAAGCATATTGGAAGTTCTGTTTTTCTTTTCTCTTCGTGCATCATGCTCACGTTCTGGATTACTTCCGCACCCTCTGTGTAATTCGGGATATTCTTCCACTCTCGTAGCCACCGCTCGGATTCTGTTAGCGAAGGCCGATATGCAGGAGCACCCTTTTCCCCCTTAACAATAAAAGCGACAAGCAATGTATTAAAGTGTTTTTGTGACACCTTGATGAATCATACTCCATAATTGTTATTAATAAAAATTTCTCTATTTGATTTTTATGAATATGACACGATGTCATGGTACAAGATATACAGCTAGCGAGTTTATCGATAGATGCAAAAAACGCGAACATGGAGGGATATTAACAGATGATAAAGGACTTTGGTTATTTTTTGTAATTTTATCTTAACATGTGAACAACAGGGTAATAAAGAATATGACGATAGATACTTCCTGCCGACACGGGTAACCGAGATCATTATCGTACGGACTCGTGAACGAGCGGTCTTCGGTTCAAATTTTGCCAGGATCATCCTCCCTGATGGGTTTTTCCAGGTTTTCCTCAGTCATAACTGGCAATTAATGCCGGAGATATACCTACCCTAAATTAGGCCTGGAAAGTTTCCATCACAAATTTCCTTTCTCAATTATCATTTCATTTTATGTATCATCAGCGTGCATGCCTGTGGTGCCTTCTGTAGAAAACGGGCGTTAAACACTACTAGTCGCAATAGTAGTATTAGTCCCGACTTAGCCAATTGGATTAACGATAATCCTGCCGCTAGGGGCGCTAGTGTCGCTGTTAATCCGCGGATTAAGGTGGTTTAAGAGCGACGGCGGTAAGTTTGAAAAGCGCCATGACCGGAAGGATTATCGTTATCGCAATTGGCTAATCCGGGACTGTTTTCTTTATTTAAAATTTGAATACAGTGTATTGAATAAACATATGAATACATAGTTGAGATTAACATGATGTATTATTTGATTAACATATGAATACATAGTTTGAGAATAACATAATGAATTATTTGATTACAGGAGATTAACATATGAATACATAGTTGAGATGAGCATGATTGTATGAATACAATAAATGAACAATATAAGAAATACTATGAGAAAAAAAGCACATTAAAATTCATAGTTTGTTGAGACACTAGGACCCACAGATTTCGCGCACAACAATGATTTTAAAGTACGTGGTGCACTTTGAGTCCTCGTCATCGCTGCTGCTGCTATCGACGGTAAATTGGTTGGTAGGTTTGGTGATGCAGGTGACGAGCAGGTGAGAGAAACTTTAGTTGACGAACTCGGTGAAGGTTGGTGTATAGATGGGGATGGTAAATTCGTTGTAATGGGTAGTTGAGAAGCATCCTGTGGATGTGACTTTGTTGGTTAGAGCAGGAATGTTGCTGTTGCCGAGGTATATGGTGCATAGTGCGTCCTGTTGATGCTGGTGCACTTTGGTAGGTATGCATTTGACGTGGACGGCGTGAGCCCCTTGGACGTCGAGTGTGATGGTGACAACTCTGCTGTTGCGGAAATAGGAGTTGGAGATGCAGAGGTTACGGATAGGTGATGCTGCGTTGAGAATGAGTTGTAGGTTAAGATTGTTTCCCACGGGTACGGGATAGGTTTCGTCGGATATTATTTAGGTTTATATGGGGAGAACTTGACGATGTGACGTTTGAAACCGCTGCGTAGTTTTTCCTCGCCTGCGTATATGATGCAGAATGAGGTAGAGTTGAGTTTGCTGATGAGTTCTGGTGAGGCTTTTGCAAATCTTGTTGGTAGGAAAACTTCTGTGTCGTTGTCAAGTTTGGCGACGAGCTTTGTACCGTGAACGGTGTCGAGTGTTTTGACGCTGACGACACGATACGGTACGTGCTGTTCAAGCGTAGATACGCTGAGAGTGTCGGCGCTGCGGGAAAGTTCTTCTAGCTCTTTAAGGGCGTCCTGTGACATTATTACGGCACAGATGGCAGTTTTTGATAAACGGGGGAGGACCGTCTATAGGAGTGGTTTGATGAGGAAGGTTGTAGTGTTGTTTAAACCTGCGAAAAGGTGCGCAAACTACCTGTGCGTCTCTGGGAAGTTGGTTCCACACAAGGTCGACGTCGCTTGGGGGATAACGTTCAAAGATGTGAATGCCGTTCTGCAGCAGCACTTGGCGTTCCCTGGGCAGTAGCACTTGGATTCTTCGTCCGTTATCGAGATACCGAAAGAGCACGATGAAGCAGTTCATGTGATGTTTCTAGCGGAGTACCTTCGAAGGAATTGTTGAATTTGCTTGTTGAGTTGATCGAGGTCTTCGTAGAAACCGAGTTGACACTGCGTGCACAGGCGGGTGAGATGGTCCCGAAGTTCGCAGCTGCACGTTTGGTGAAAGCAAAACGAGCAGTGGAAGTCTTTACACGTCGGTCCTGGCATTCCCCCACGGCTGGCTAGCACCAAATGAAGGGGAAAAGAATGTGCGTGCATAAATATAACACAACTGCCGGAAGCAGGAAATCACTGGTGGGGGAAAAGTTGGTTGGAGATTTACCACATCAGGTGGAAGCACTGGTGGGGGATAAGTTCGTTGGAGATTTACAACATTCGGCGGAAGCACTGGTGTGGGAAAAGTTCGTTGGAGGTTGACTACATCCGCCGGAAGCGCATAGCGATTATTGCACAACATCCGCAGGAAAAACACTGTGTCCGTTGATTTAACGGTTTTCCTGTTGGAGGAGAACTCTGTTTTGAACGGTGCTGAACATGCAAACGCCGTGAATGTGATCGGGTATGATATAGGATGATTCGCGACCCAAATGCGCCGCTACGCACGTGCCGAAGCACATGGGGTTTTCGTTTAATATTTGCTGAATTTTGTCTGTGGAAATGTATTGCTGTTCGTAGAAAACGATGTGTAAACCTCTTGTGGGCACAAATTGGAACCACTGATGTTGTGCGTCTTCTTTATCTGCTTTGAAATGGATATCGTTGAAGCACATGTTAGATAGCACAAAATGAATTTTGGTTTCGCAGCTGTGAACTCTGGCGGAGACGGATTTTCCGTCGTAGGAGCTGTCGACGAAGCGAAGTGCATAAGGTGTATTTTTTGGGGGGTGACCGTCCACCTCGTAGTTTTTAAACACCTTACTGTCATGGTAGTACACCGACAGGTAATTTCTGTAACCCATGATGCGGGAGCGAAGGGCGCGAGATGATTGGGTGAGGTGCGGTTGGAACGCTGGTAGAAATACATGCGCACTAAGGACTATTTTGTGAGATGCGCAGTGCGAAATGGGTGTTGAGGAAATGATGCACCTCGAGGAATGTTCTAAAATTAGCGCACCGTATGTACTTGGTGAACTGCGTGAAATTCATGTTATGTAAGGGAACGTTGGAGGCATGGTTGTGAAGCATGTACTTGTGGTATGCCATGATTTGATTTTGCACGTCCATCTCTTCCTTCTTTTTGTGATACATGATGTCGGTAATGATGCACTGCAGGGCATGCAACACGTGCCATTCTTGTTGGTTGAGCGTAACGGATACGCCTTGCGGGTCTTTGAAAACGAGCTTTAGCTTTCCGAACACAAACTTAAACACGATGGTGACGCTGTCGCTGAATTGAAATTCCTGTAGACGTCCCTGTGGGTCATTCAAGCGTTTGTGAATGATGGGGATGGCTTCGACGAGTTTGTGCCACTGCGAGGAACTCATGACGACTGCGTTGTGCTGTCCACATTTGGCAATGGTGACGACGAGATGGTGCGGCGACTGGGGGGAGAATCCCACACTGACGAATTTAGTTTGTTGCGGGTTGAGGAAGTAGATATCCGCCAGAGGACCCACAACTGCACTGGGTTGGAACTGTGCTTGCGGAGCAGGGCTGTCGGGTTGCTGTTGGAGGTCGAAGATGGGTAGTTTCCTTTTTCCCCGGGTTTTGAGGTGGTCGGGGTTTGAAATCCGGTTATACTGGAACACACAAAACAATAATAATAATGTGAGGGATAGAGAGATAAACGGGATAGAAAAAAGCAAGCTAATACATAGGTGCGGACCTACCTGGTCGGCGTGCTGCATGGCAGCATGACTGTATCCGCGTGCTGCATGGCACACTCTGAATGAGGCGAGCGGCACCGTGACGTTGCTTTTTATATGAGCAGGAGCGTGTTCTGAAAGCACGTGCAAGAGGATGGATTAGGTTAGATGTGATGAATAGTGACACACACACACATACGCACACACGTACTCACCTTCAAGGGTTGACAAGTTTGCTGAGCGTCAGAGCACTTTGCGCGGAATGCGTCTTTGTACGTTTTGCGAATGACGACATCATTATGCGCGTGATTGCTGACGTGAAATTTTGAGAAGAATTTATGCTTAGGTAAGCCGGAGCAGCGGTGGGTGAGGTAGTCGATGACGTAATGACCGCAAGTGGTGCTGTCGAAACCTTGCAGCCTTCTGACGTTGGTGGACCAACGCGTCCCGCAGACCGAATTTAAGAACCGGAGAAAATGGGGCGAAAGCGGTCCTATGCCGTAACTGTCAAAATATTCTGCATGCGAGTTTTTGTCCACAAAGATGCAAACCCAGTGTTGCCCGGATTTGGTGCTGGGGTCGGTGTTAGCCACTAGCGCCAAGGGAGGCGTTCGAATGCCGTGAAGTGCGGGTAGTTTATCGCAGGGGTAGACGCCTAAAAAGTGAGAGCGCGTAGAGGGGCATGTCGATAGAAACCGTTGAATTTGAAAGGATTTCATGATACCAAAATGGATCGGTTGGCGTCGATTTCGACCGTGCGATGTATTTCCGCTAGCAGCAGAAGTATGACCGGTTCTGTCAATTTATCGGCAAAACCGATGCTTATAGAGACGGCTCCGTGGTGCTGACCCGAGATATGAGACTCGTTAGCGCTCATGTCTGCACTGAGATCGAAAACCATTGTCGTATACCCTTGCGGGTAGGTTTCTCTGGAGATGGAGTGTCCCTCGTCGTTGAAATGAATGCCTAGGCCGTCCTGCAGGGTTTGAAAGCATTGCAAATAGTGTCCCTTTGTAAAGTCGGGTTGCAGAGGTTGGGAGGGAACGGGTTGCCCGTTCACGTAGAGCTGAAAGAAGTTCATTTTAAAATGTTTCAAGTTGTACGGATTTGAGTTAAAATGGACGGAATAGGCCTTGTCGGTGACCATGGCTACTACCACTCTCCTGGGAACTTGCCCTACGCACACGTCGCTAAACGTCATTGCCCTGGACTCCTTGGGGATGCTGAGAACGTGAAAGCTGACGTCCTTGAGATGGTACTTTGCGTTGCCCTTTGCGAGCACGGCCTGGTGCGCGAGCTTTATGGTCGGCGAGGGCCGCACCGATTTTAAGCGCAGCGTGGCAGACACGATGTCGGCGTACCCCTTAAAGGTATCTACGTCGGATAACAGATAAAACTGGGGAGAGGCGGGAGTGAGCTGGACGGTCATGCTAACGTTGTTCAAAAGCAGCTTATCCTGTCTAAAAAGAGCGTTGGACAGAGGACCGATGAGCTGTACGACGTTGCTCCCTATGGTAAACCCCTGACGCCACTAAAAACCCGCATTGGCGGTAAAAGTGTCCATGATGCCTGCCGTGTCCTTTCTCCAGAGGGTAGATTCTAGTTTGGTGTTCATGGCATCTTCGGAGTATTGAGAAGCGTCTCGAGGTAGGTTCTATAGGGGTAACCGGCTTGCGGCATGGAGACGATGACGTTATTGAGGGTTACCTCCACCTGTTGAAACAGGGAATTTAAGGCGTTGTTGACCAGAGTGGCGTTAGCGTCAGCGTTTAAGGCCTCTCCTTTGTCATCTACAATGCGCACCATGAGTTCGAGTACGACGTAGGTCAAGTCTAGGTAATCGTCCGCATTTCCGGAATAATGAAAGGTGATGGGGGCATTTTCATTAAAGTATTTTGAGGGTTTAGGTATAGGAACCGTGACTCCTCGATGCTCATCTGAACCGGCACCTCTGTAAACAGGTCCAGTTCGGAACTCATGTGGACGGCCGCGTCTGCCATTACGAAAATACGTCTTGCACCTTACGCCTACCGCGTTTCAGCTTGGACTGCTTGCTCTTTTTGGATTTGCTCGGTTTTATTCTCTTGAGGCGCCTGGCGCCGGAACCGAGCATGGCATCGAGCTTTTCGTCGGCTTTTCGCTTTAAATTGTATCCGGACTCCTTGAGCCTCCGTTGGAACGCTTCCTTTGGCGCTGCTCCCGCGATAGCCACATCGGACAGAACGTGAGCGCCCGCCTTTAAGGCCTCCTTTCCGACTGCTTTTGCTCCGCTCTTTAAAAACGGTAGCAACCTTCTGAAGAGTCCTCCGAGGGCTGAAAAGAGACCGCTGCCTCTTTGGTAGCACTTGCCCCTGTAGAGAATGAAATCGCGGTCGTCGAACGCGCCGCCGGCCTGATTGAGGTAGTACAGCGTCACGGCGTGCACGTCCATTACGCCTTTTTCGGACGAAAAGCGAGAACTAAAGTAGAGGAAAATCCGTCGGCGAATGGCAAGAGATCGCCGTAACCGTTCCTTAAATCTATGTTGACCGTCTTGAAGTGTTGCTGAATCAAGGGTAACCAATTTTGGGGAAAAAACGTCTTTTCGTCGCTCATGTAAGCGTTGTTGCTTCTTTCGTATTCCACGGCCGCGCTCTCTATGACTTGGGCGAATGTGTCGCCCACGACTTGCGGGGTCACTAGATTACAATAGATGAACATTTCGTAAGGAAACCCCATATAAGGATCGACGGGGTGTTTAGGAGCTTTTTCGAGAATGACGTTGACGTAGGGCTCGAAACCCAACATTTTTGCCATAACGGGCGTTAAGAGCAAACTGTGGATGCGGTGTAGAGGTCCCGGAGGGTCCTCCGATTTTGAAACGTCTGGTTGCGAACCCTCGCCATCCTGACCGGAAGATGGCGCACTTTCGGGTTTGGGTTTTGTGGTAGATGTCGCGGGTCTGACGGGACGAGCCGCCGCGGGTTTCTGCTGCCCCGAAGCCAGGGGCTTCGGTTTCGGTTTCGGCTTGGGTGTCTGGTGGGGCGCATCGTTCAAAGCTTCGTATTCGCCGACCGCGTTCGGTACGGCCGTGCGCGCGACATTTTCCACAAACCCGTCGAACGGAATGTCGGGTAGTGGTTTGGGATGGGCGACGGCGGCATTCACGCCCACCGTCTTATTGCGCTCGTCGAAGACGAAGAAGTTTTCCACGTGCAAGTGTTCGAGTAGAACGGCGTTGACGAGGTTCACCAAGTCTTTGGGATTGTGTACGATGCCTTGCGGCATTTCCAGGCTGAATTTGGAATGCGTGGGGAGGAGCGTCATGGTGTTCTTGGTGCCCACCAGACGGGCATCGTCTCGCGAAAGGTTATAAAATTTCACCGGATACTTGACCTTTTGCAGGGCGACCTCCCATTCTCCCTGCAGAACGATTCTCTCGGGCAAGATGTTTGAAAATATGGCCGTGGTGTTGTCGGTAAAGTGTTCCATGGAAGCGTTGCTCACGAGAGTGATGGAGAAGGGCTTCGTCTTAATCATGTCGAATCGATGGTCGAAGCCAGAACCCACGAGTTAAACTTTGCCGGATACCCCTTCCACTTTACCAAGACCTGCTTGTTGCGCCCTCGGCCCTTGGTCTGTAAAACGCGTTCGATCTTAAAAGTCCGAGGTAGCGCGACCTTTTGTACCTCCTCGGTGTAAAATGTGCCGCCTATGGGTTCTCCGGCCAGATCCTTCAACTTATATACCACTGGCCGACCGCGCACCACCTCGGCTATCCGAAATATTTCGTCCGTCCAATTCTGTTCGTACCCCTTGTCGAATTTCATTTTTTCTTTAGAGATGCGCACGTGATCGCCCGCGGAAAATGTGGGTTTCCCTGCGCGAGGTAGGGTCCTATTTCCGTAGAGATTGCAGTACACTCGTAAAATGTTAGATTCGTTCATGTCCTTCGGAGCCATTTTTATGGACCTGTGATGCGAACTATTGTACGACTCGAGTAAGGCCGGAAGGACCTCCAGGTATCTGTAACTGTTTTTGTGCGTGAAATACCCCCACATCTTGGTTTTTAAGGTGCGGTTGAAGCGCTCCACGACGCTGGCTTTAACGTTATTTTTGGTTGTGTAATGTTTCACGTCGTGTTTCTTCAGAAAGTCGCGAAAAGTCTTGTTGGTAAACTCGGTTCCCCTGTCCGTTTGGAGGACCCTGGGGACGCGTTGGGAGAATATGGAGCGAAACGCTTAGGCAACCTCGGTACCCAGCTTCGATTTCAGGGGTACGGCCCAAGCATATTTGGAAAATACGTCGATAACGGTCAGAATGTACACGTAAGGTTTGTTATGTTCCCTCACGCTGTTCATGACGTTTAGATCGGCCTCCAAAAGATCGTCCATATTCGTCACGTGATAATATCTGGTGGGGAACCGCTTTCTGACCGGTTTGTGCAGGGTGTAACTGTCCTGGGTTTGAAGGAAGGACTCGATGTTCGCCTTAGACGCACCCGTGACCTTTCGAAGGGGCTTGACCGTACCCAAACCGGCATAGTGTTCCGGTTTGGCATTGGCATAATATCACCTTAGCGCCTTCCATTCCTTCATGCTTTACTTGTACAGGGGTTGCCAGAGGCGTCTGCGAAAATGGTACGACGCGGAAGGCGATTTCGATTTCTTTTTCGGAGTGGCAGGGTTTGCCATCTTCTTTTTGCGAGGCGAGAGGGGGTTGACCTTTATGGTTCGGGGTTCGACCTCCTGCTTCACCGGCACGCGTTCGTACACGTCTTCGTAATCGTCGTCGTCGTCGCTTTTGCTTTCGCCAACAAAAGGCTTCCTGACTTGTGCCACGAGATCGAGGTAGTTGTCCAATTTATATTTTACGAGCCGCCACTTTTCGTCGGCAGAGAGCTTTGCGCTGCGGTGAAACGAGGATCTGCTTGCCGTACTTCATCCTGTTAATTTCGACACTAGCGCGCCGCCAAGCGAAGCCAAGACGGGTAGGAGAAATGTCGGCAAAAAACCACCTTTTTGAACCAAGATGCTCTTCTTCTTCTTCAGAGGAACCCGTTTATCCGTCAAATTCCTCCAAGAAGCCTTGTGCTTCTTTAGGCGACCCAAGCACTTTGCGGGAAGTTGCACGTGACCTCTGCACACGTTGAGCATACATTCGCAAATGGCCTTGATCAGATCGCCATCGGCATGTTTAACAACTTTTTGCGCAGAGGGGCCTTCGCCTTAACCAGAGCCGTCAAGTTATCGTGCTGTCTCGCTATGCGAGGACTGGTCAGCGTCGCAAGCCTTAACCTACCTCTAGCCATGCTCGCGCGATAATGACGTTCGCTCCCAAAGCGGTACTTTTTATTTAAAATCAATGGCCTCAGTTGGGTAAGACCCTGCCGGGATAAGCCACGCAAAAAAAGAAATATAGAACGAAACGAACCCGAGACCTCTCGGCGGTCTCAGTTGGGTACGAAATAAGAGAGGTTTTCCCCCGGCAGCACGCCGGTTCGATACCTGTATCGGGCGGGCGTGTACTGAGTGCAGTCCAACACGAGATACCCGTGAGGGCGTTCGGTGGCCTTCTCGAAGGCCTCCAAGAGAACCCTAGAGTTCCTGGGTTCGATCTGCTGGCACAGTCTCTCGATCTGCATCATGTCCCGGTTGTTCTTGGAGACCACGACATAGTTTGCATTCAGAGAGATGTTGCGATATTTCTGACCCTGCGGAAACACGTTCTGCAGGATGTAGACGATACCGAAGCGCTTGTGATGGGAGTCTCTGGTGAAAAAATTGGACACGTCCTTCCCGCCCCCTCCAGCATCAGGTCGTCGAGGACGACGAGGTCGTTCTCGCCCACCGAAGCAAGTTCGGGTATGCCCGCGTGGGTCTCGCAACGCAGAGCCGAGGGTTCGAGACTCGGCGAATACTCCGGCGGGTGGCACCACAGCACCCTCCTGGGGCGCACGTCGAACATCCGGTGCGCGTGGCGTAACAGGTTTTTCACAAAGGTCGACTTGCCGCAGCGCGACGGCCCCGCCACGAGCATCGTGCTAGGAAACCCGGGGACCGGGCATCGTCTCCTCAGGGGCGTCCGGTTCGAAGTGACATTGGCGCGGCTCTAGACGTCTCATTTATGCGTTCCTCTTGAACCCGTAGGGATAGGAATCATGATCGCCGGCGAGAACGCGCTTGTTGACCACCATCCTAAACGTCTTCGAGCTGGGTTCGGTGATGACCGTCCAAGACGGTTTCCGCGAAATCTGCGTGCCCGCCAGCTTCACCGCACGGTCGTTGTCCCTCAGCACCACGTCGCGAATCATCTCGGCATTCACCAGCTCCAGCTTGCCAGAATTGAGCGTGATCCCCTTCACCTTGCACACCGAGAAGGTCTTGCCCGTCTCGGGGCAAACGATCTCCATGCAGTAGCTCTTGGGCCCCGTGGAGGCGAACCGGGCGATGTAAGAGCCCCCGCCCGTACTTCAACAGCTCGTCCGTCATGTCCCCCAGGAGGCGTCCAACGGACGGCGTCCAGTCACCCGGAGCGGCGGCGACGACGACGGAATCGGTGTCGAAGTAGCAGACCCGTTCTTCCAGCCTCTTGAGGTAGGAGTAGAGCACCAGGCGCGCGTGAGCCGTGGTGTAGGCCGCCAGGACGGCGTTGGCGGTGGGGTTGACCTTGCGGCACTGCTCGCAGTACCTCCACACCGCGTACATGATCCGGTCGGTGACGGGCACGTAGGTCTGCACTTCCACGCCCGGGTCGTTGAGCAGCTCCAGGAGGCGGTCGTGCCGGTCCACCAGCTCGCACGTGGGGAGGTTGTCCCTCTGCCCCAGTTTGCCCCAGAAGCTGTTGAGCATCAGCTTGGCCAGCTCCCGCCTGCCGGGGTTGGTGGCGACGGCCTGGGGATCCAGAGCGACGCCTTCGTGCTCTAAGAATTGCTCCACGTACTGCTGCTTTGCGGTAGGGTCGTCGCAATCCGAGGGCCAGCCGGAGGCTTCGGTCTTGATCTTCAAGAAGTGATTCACGTAGTCCTCGAAGAGACCCTTGGCTCCGGTGGTCGGTTCGTGCCGCACCACGTCGTACTCCCAGATCTCGTGGACCCGGAGCAGGCGGTACCCCTCCTCCAGGGCTACCTTCATCTCGTCGATCACCCAGGTACCCGACAACGCCCTCTCGCGCTCTCCGTGGTGGCACTTGTCTTGGTTCTCCGCCTCCGCACAAGCGCGGCATAGCGGGAACATGAGCTTGCCGCCGATGCGCGCCGGTAGCACCGGGTGGTACAGGTGTTGCGGCGGCAGAACCTTGCACTTCACCAACCCGCCGCCCACGTCTTCCAAGCGCGGGAATCGATCCACGTGGATCTTGGGGTGGCCCGCGGGGTAGGGCTTCGTCTTGTTTACGTACGGGTACAGGCTGCATACGTCGTAGTAGTAGATCTTGCTATCCCCCTTCGCCTCGCAGTACGTCTTGGTGCAGTTGGTGCGACCTCCGTAGAAGGCGTCTCTGGGGTTCAGGGGTTCGGGTACCGCAAAGTCCCTTGCGTGGCGCGCGAGGTCCTGGTTGGGTTTCATCGCGGCGTTGAACTCGCACACCCACATTTCCACCACGCGTAGCCGGCGGCCTTGATCTTGGCCGTGACCTTCTCGGTGCTCTCTAACCTGGAGCTCATGGTTTCGTGTCCCGAGTTGTATATCGCGGCATGGCGATTGTGAAAGCACCGCCTGCAGCCGTGGTAAAAGCAGCCGTGGAAAAAGTACGCGGTTTTTTCAGCCTCTCTGTACCCGTCCACCTTGTGCCCCACGATTTTAACTTCGCGTCCTCACATGGCGTGCTGGATGACGATGCGGTTTTGCATCTCTAGCCAAATTAGCCATATGCATGCGGCGCGAGACTGCCGGTCCGCTAGTCGATACCCGCCCGCTGGCAAGAGGGCAATTTTTTTAAGCGGCATGAAGCGCTTTCTATACACGCACATGCACGCCTGCGCGATGGTGACGCATTCTCTGAACGGGTCTGTTCCGTTCTCGTCCAAGAATTCCCTTCTGAATTTGGAAACTCCCTGACTGAGTAGAAATACGTCCATCTTGCAATACGTCACCATTTCCGCCCTCGTGTCGAAGACGTACTCGGAGGACGCCTTTTCTTCGTGCCACTGCTGGAAGGCTTTCCGCCCCTCCGCCGACATGCCCTCCGGACAGTAATGCCTTTTGTCGGGAATCGAACCCACGTACTGCTCGTTTTCCTTCGTGTTAAACAGGTACGGGAAATAACCTTTGCATTCCTTCAATCCGAAGGTCTTGGAAAAGCGGGAGAGTGGCATGGGTATGAAGTTGAGCGAGTCTAGAAATGTTACGTCACCGTACCTCATCCTGTAGATCTTGCTCCCGTTCATGATGAGCTCCGGCGCCCAGTTTAAGTGCTCCACCATGTACTTTAATAAAAACTGCCCGTCGTAAGCTCTGAAGTTATGCGCCACGACGTAGACGTCCCAGGCTTCGAACCTCGCCTGCGCGATGTGCTCGAAAAGCTGCTTCACGGGCTCGTCCATAAACACCCATTCTTTGCAACCACATTCGGTACAGTATGCCGTCTTGTGGCGTTCGTCGATGCAGAGCGGACAGGCTTGCTACAACACGCACAAGTTAGGTACATGCTCGTATGTGTCCTTTTGGCGGTATATGGAATGTTTTGCGTTCATTCAAAGTCGATAAACATAAACACGTACCGGTTTCTTTTGTCCTTTGTGGCATACGGCTGCATATAGCACATGTGGTTAGAATTCACGTGTGTCTTGCAATGATTGCAGTACTTTTCCCCGCTCTCGTGCGCGGTTTTTCTGTGCCTCGCATTCACGAGCTTATTGCAAGACGTGCACACCGTTTCTACATCGCACACCGACAGCGCCTTTGGGTAAAAAACGCCTTTCTTTGCGTGGTTTGCAAAGCATGTCGGTCCCTTAAAATCTCTGTTGCACTCGGCGCAGCGTATGTAGGAGTCAAATCGCGCATCGCACTGCTGATGGCATTTAGCACACCTGGCGTCGCACCTATGAAATTCTTTTTTGTGTGCCGAGGGATAATGACACTGGCGGCAATACCATTTGCATTTAAAGCACTGGTGAAGGTTCACGATAGCATTAAAGTGCTCGGCGTGGAACATGACGTCGATGTATTTATCGCATTTCTTATCCGACGCGTACAGCACGTGCTTCACCGTATGGTCGCCAAACACCGTCACAGCGTAGCCGTTTAACGCAGCGTCAAAGCGTCTGACGTCATCTATCGTACAGCTGTCGTGGCCTTGACCGATGCTCGCACACAAGGCTACGGCCTTCGATTTTTGCAGATAGTCGGAGCGTGTCATCGTTTTATAGTTGACGTCGCGATCCACTTTGGCTTTAACTACAACAATGGCTCTTGCTAAACACAAGTTGTCTTTGTTGGCTATTTCGACAATGCCTTTATTGTCCCTACAGGCATCGCAAGGTTGGTGGCACGAACCCGAGACCTCCTTGGTCCACACAAACGTTACATGAAGAGGTTCGCTTAGCAAGAATTGTTGGTTACTTTGCATTACTTTTTCGATGCTTCGAACAATGACATCCGCATTCAATTGCTCTACGAGCCTCACGCTCATATTGAAGGCTTTACACGCCTCCCTTTCGTCTGTTATGGATATGCCTAAATATCCGGGTTCGTTTTCTAACAGGTTCTCTTTCGCAAAGTTTAGAATATCGTTAAACAAATGCGATACCCATTGCTCCGGGTTAACATCTCTGGGGACCGGGTTTACGGTAATTTGCGATTCTGTAAAGCCGGAAAAAAGCCTTGGCAGCGTTCTCTGCTTGTGCCCTATAATTTCGAACGTAGGCTGCAAGGTGTCATCGCGACTTCCCCCGGGTTGCGGCTCCATCTTATCGTCCAAATACACCGATCGCTCTTTACCTGCGAAGTGCTGCTGCTGCTGTGTATTTCTGCTATTTTGTTTTTATTTTAAACTATTTTTCTCGGCTTTAACACTCTGGGAACAACTGCTGCGGCGTATGTTCTGCTATCACTAGAGCGATGGTCAATACCGATCGATGAAGACACCCGCACATGTGCGGGTATTGCTCTAAAACTTATATCACGTCAAATAGCACGATTTTACAGCAAAATCCACTATCGCTCCCGTTTCTCACTTCGGCCGGCTGCTCTTGGCACTGGGTTTTTATAAGTTTGCTTATCGCAACCGCAGTTTCCGCATGCGCGTCGAGTTAAATGCCTCATTAAAAATCCTGGCGCCTTATTTCGCCACAACTTGCCAAGTTGTAATCGCAGCCATTTCCGGTGCACTTCCGGTCACACCATCCATCCACCGCTGCACTTTTCTTGTATTTTCACAGTTGTCATAAATACAAATAGAATCTTCCATTTTCGCAATCCATTATATAAAATTAATGCACTATTATTGCGTTAACTTATATCACGCTCGTTGTTGTTGTATAATTCATGTATTCTATTGAAGCTTCCTTTTCCTTTTTTTATTTCGGCTCAAATTCTAATTCCTCTCACTCCTCAACCTCCTCCTCCACCACTTCCTTTCCGTTCTCCACCGGTGTTGGGTCTTCGTCGTACGTTTCCTCATAATTAGCAACTTCTTCTTCCTCCCACTCTCCTCCACCTGCACATGCGCTTTCCAATTTTCCAATCATTTGCTTCAATGCCTCAAATTCCACATACATTTTACCTACATTTCCTTTTATTCTATTCACTAAGTCCTCCTGCTTCATCACATTCTGCTTTTTCTCTTCCAATTCCCTTTTCATTCTTTCCACCAATCCCTGCATTCCTCCCACCCTTCTTTCGCAATATTCTTTTTCCTTCCTTCACCTTCCTATCGCATTCTTTTTTCATTTTTAGCTTTATCACATTCACCCGCTTTTTACACCTCTCAGATGCTGCTTTTCGTATGCTCGTCACCGACACCCTCCCCGCATCCCCACCATTACATTCCGAATTTATTTTCAAAGTCCCCTCCGCACCCCATCTAGACGCCCGCTTCACCCTCCCACTCATTGTCCTCCCTCCACCTACATTCAACTTCCACTCACCCCATTTTCCACATCCCCCAAATATATAAATAAAATTTTCAGAAAAATAGGAATTCATCTCATTTACAACGCTATAAGCCATCATAAGCTCACTCTCCTTCGGCGTCAACTTCCATTCCAATTCCAAAATCCTCCGACAAATCTACCCTGTCCACCAACAAACTACAATCCACCATCTCCACCAGAATCGAAGTGTTGTCGCTAGCATACATACCCACAGGCTTTTTGTAAAATTTACACCTGTCATCCTCACCCGCCCCACCTTCCTCACACCCACATCCCCCATTTAGTATGTAACCCTCCGAGCATTCAAGTTGCCCCATCTTTACACCCCGTACATCAACCCTCCACATCTCTTCCCCCTCTGACATCTGCTTACAGGCTTTAAACAATTATACAGGTTCTTAAGTGTCCCCAAGTTAATAAAATCAGATCCAAACCTACACCCACTCCCCTTCCGGTATGTGCATCTACAGTTTGACAACAATTCGTAATCCTTTTCACATCTTGCCACATTTTCCAAATGATCCGTCTCAATATTCAACTCGAACCCACACCTCCCAAAACTAACACAACTCCTCTCTGCGCCAGCAACTCCTACTACCACCAACGCTATCACTATCGCAATCATCATCTTTACCATATTCTTCTTCTTTCCAACCACAATACTCCCCCTTTTATACCTTTCCCATCACCTCCAACATACCCCACTCCCACCCCTTTTTCTTTCCACCAATCTTAATCTCTCTTATTCTTACCAATCAACAACTCTCATTTGTTCCTTTCCACCAATAACATCACTTCTTATTCCCACCAATCACAACATCACACGTCACTTTCTGTTATACTTTTTATCCCTCGTTCGCCATCTTTTTCCTCTTTCAGTCCCACCTCCGCACAGACAACACCTCGCCGCTCCGCTCCTCTCCATCACGTGTCCTCCATACTCTTTTATCTTCTTTCCTTCATCTTCCACCCGAATTAACCAACCAATCACATTTCGTCTTATTTTTACCAATCAAAACCCTCCACGTCACTTCCTGTTTTTCGTTCATCTTTCCATAATCCTCAATTCTTTAATCTCGCCCCGGATTAACCAATTGCGATAACGATAATCCTTTCGCTCATGGCGCTTTTCAAACTTACCGCCGTCGCTCTTAATCCGCCTTAATCCGCGGATTAACAACGACACTAGCGCCCCTAGCGGCAGGATTATCGTTAATCCAATTGGCTAAGTCGGGACTAATACTAGTTTTTTTCTCCTAGTATTTCTTATATTGTTCATTTATTGTATTCATACAATCATGCTCATCTCAACTATGTATTCATATGTTAATCTCCTGTAATCAAATAATTCATTATGTTATTCTCAAACTATGTATTCATATGTTAATCAAATAATACATCATGTTAATCTCAACTATATATTCATATGTTTATCCAATACACTGTATTCAAATTTTAAATAAAGAAAACAGTCCCGGATTAGCCAATTGCGATAACGATAATCCTTCCGGTCATGGCGCTTTTCAAACTTACCGCCGTCGCTCTTAATCCACCTTAATCCGCGGATTAACAGCGACACTAGCGCCTCTAGCGGCAGGATTATCGTTAATCCAATTGGCTAAGTCGGGACTAATACTACTCGCAATATTTTCTAACTTGACAGAAAATGACAGGAACTTTGAAGTTCCTTAGCTCTCGAACCTGGCGAAAGAACGATGGAAAAGGAGGGATCGAGAAGTCAGCTTTATTTTTCAGTGGCTCCGACACGGGTAGCCGAGGTCGTTAAGGCTTGGACTCATGAACGGGAAGTCTGTTGCTCAAATACGACCAGGACCGTCCAACCTGACGGGTTTTCTTCAGTTCTCTGAAATGTTAAATGCCGGGAGGTATCCTAAACGTAGGACTGGGACGTTTCCTTCCAAAATTTCGTTTCCCAATTATCATTTCATATAATTAGTGCCCACCGCCTGTGGCTTTCGTTCAACACCTTTCCACAGTCGACTATTTTCTACTTGCAACAAAATTATAGACGGATTCCTAAGAAGGTGTCATACTGTTGCTCTGTCTTTTGATCTAGAGGAACCCTGTAACACTTAATGGAGGGCTGGCAGTTTTCGCACCCTCCATCAGTCGGACTTCGGTCATCTCTCCGTGTTTATTCGGGGATTAATTAAGGATAAAGCTTTCCGCGCGCGCGCGCGCGTCTGTGTTCCGTATTTATGACTTCTCTTGACACAAAAGGAGCAGCCAGGTTCGGTATACAGTGTTATATGATCAGAACTGCTATTAGTCCTATCTTGGACTGTATATCGTCCTTTTCAATTGGAGCCCACTACGTCATTTACTACACATCACGGCGAACTTGTCTCCTCGAGCGGTATCTCCAACATTTTCTCGATACCTATACCGCGGATAATGGAAATCGGCTTTCACTTCTCCCCAGTCAGGTGATCTACGTTTATTTCTGGCTTTTCGTTCAACTTCGCTATCTCTTGGTCCAGATCTCCTTTCATTTAGTGTTTTTATAGAACACTTAGTGAATGGTCCCATATCCTATTTGAAAGGCAGTGTAAACGTTATCTCAATATTTTAACCTTATCTTGGATGTCTTATGCAGTTGAACGGACAACACTTTTGTGCTTTTATCGCTCGCTAGTCCGATCGAAACTTGATTATGAGTGAGTTGCCTGTTCATCAGATGCCGTTCACCATCTTGGCATCAGACTGGCTGTTTGCCGCTTTTCGTATACGTATATAAGCTTCCTACGTTGTCTTGTGAAAGTAATTTTTTTATGATATAGCACTTTAAAGGAAAAATAATCGCTTCAATTGTGCGTTCCTTTTCTTTCCTATTCTTATTTTTGTTCTTGTTGTAATTGCTATTCTTCCTCTTCTTCTACTACTACTGCGATCACCGTTACTCTTCCTGCTCCTACTTCTGCTGTAACATCGCCACTATTATCACGAGCATCATTAATGCTACCGTCACTATTACAGTAGCACCACCACTGCTACCACTACTGCTATTTATTCTAATTCTTCTCCTCCCACTACAAACAGTACTATCCCTTCTTCTTTTTCGGTTTTTCCTCTTGCAACTTTTTGGAATGTTTAAGTTTTAGTGGTCTTTACGGTTTTAAAAATAGTTTACAGTATCCTGGTTGTAGCACTCCACTT
Source organism: Deroplatys truncata (assembly GCA_030765065.1). Classification (NCBI taxonomy): domain Eukaryota; kingdom Metazoa; phylum Arthropoda; class Insecta; order Mantodea; family Mantidae; genus Deroplatys; species Deroplatys truncata. The sequence continues at coordinate 196,043,191 of CM060990.1, forward strand.
GATGTTTGTCTTTCTCTCCCTATTCCATCGCTCCTGAGCCTGAAACCGACCTGTGTTCATAGGTTAATGTTTGAGTGCCTGGATTTTGACATCAAATCAGTGCGAGACGGACTCATCCAAGGGCTGCTGTGGACAACCGTTGCGAAGCACGCCTTCCAATCACTCAGATTAAGTGTTTTTGCGTACTTTTCCCCTATTCTTCCCCTTTCGCCGCTCACCTAAGCCTGATCTTTGTTCATAGGTCAGGTTGCGTGTGTGTCGGACTTGAATTCAAACCAATAAGAGATTGGCCCACCCAGGGCTAACGTGGGACGCAGTTAATAAGGAGACTTCTGTCCACATTAAATAAAGAAAGACATTATACGGAACCAAATGCATCGGCACGTTTCCATGTACTCTACTGTACAAATAGTATAAGTTTTTTTTCAAGCAATACAGCAACAACACAAACAATCGCGTGGTGGTAAAACCGTTATGTGTATTAGAACAAGCAGTAGTAAAAATAATATATGTGGTAGCAATATTAAAATAATTGGTGTCAGCAATAGCACGAAAAGTGGCACTAATGATAGTAATACGTGCAGCAACAGCAGTACTCGTTGCGGGTTGGCTGCAACACCCGAAAGATACAGGTTCACTTCTTCCGCTGAGCTGTCGAGTCGTCCTAAGTTACAGAATCACAAATAAATGTAACGGGTTTTGTTAACATTATCCATGGAAAGTTAATCGCCTTGCTTCATAGCTTGATTGGTATACAGCGCTTTTCAGGCGTAACGGGTTTTATTCACGACTAGGATTCTTCGTTAATTAGGAAAGTTGATTGATACCGTAGGTCTGATGTGCCGGAGCTAGTGTGCTTGTGTATGTGTACTTTGGTATATTTAAATTACCAGTTCGCCCATTTTCAGGACTGACATCGGGTAGTACTAAAATACACGTATCCGGTCATATCATGTATTTATAATCACGCGAGAAGAATTAACACGACATGAGTGCCGCAAAGAGAACTAAAAAATTATGTTTTACATACACGCATAGGATTTTTAAATCACAATGTGCTAGCATGTTTCCGGCTTTAAAATTTATGCACAATATTGCATATATTTCCCTTCTGGTTATGATTTTATGAATTATTATTATTATTATTATTATTGTTATTGATGCTAATTACTATTAAGGTTTATTATAGCAATCGCATTGTTTTAGCAAATACTTTTATAAATATTTCCATTTTATTATATTAATTGCATTCTCATTACTGATGATATTATAATTAAGTTTCTCTTATCATATATGTTATTTTTATTGATTTTTGAAGTATCATTATTATTTTATTAATGTGAATATAAATTACTGTTATTATTATTATTATTATTATTATTATTATTATTTAATCTTACGGTCCAGGAACGGAATGATTAAGGGTTGAGGGTTCCATTTTATCAAATTAACAGCAGGGAAACACAGGTTCAGGCTTTCAGTTACTGGATCGCCACCTATTATTGTTCAGTACTTCATTCAACCTGTTGCTTGTAGATGCGTGTAGGTTGTGACATATTCTTGACCTTACGCCCTTTCAAACCTCCGTAACATGGTTCGAAAGTGCTGCTTCCGTTGTCCTCCTAGAGAATTCCATTCTCGAACGATTAGAGCCCATTTTGCCAATCACATTATATAGTATGATTCAACCGGCCATGGAAATGGCGAAATCTCAAGAAGGTCGTTTAGCCACTGTGTTATTTGAGGTGCATTGGAGAAAATTCTTACATCCACTCCCAAATGTATACACTTTCATGTGGCCCTACCGGAGTCGGTTGCTGCTTGTTCGCATCTCTGGCGTAGAGATCTTCACTAAATGTGTGAAGAAAAAATAAAAGAAAAAAAGACTATATAAGTCACTTAAAGGCTTATAAACCAACTGGGAATAAACAAAAAGATGCTCTACAGTAATTGCCAAAGGATGAGCTGCTCTGAGTAGTTAGTAACAATTGCTTAACCGTAAACCGTTGTTGGGTCGGTCTGGGTGGCTCATTTGGCGAGGCGCTGTCTTCTGATCCCAAAGTCGCGAGTTCAAACCCAGCCCAGACCGATGGTTTTTAAGTGTGTTTAAAAGTGACAGCTTCATGTCAGTAGATTTACTAGCATGTAAAAGAGCTCCTGCGGTACGAAATTCCGGCATATCGGCGGCTCTGATGTGATCCTGGCAATTGACAGCGTTGTTAAGAAATAAAATGTTTCTAAACTGTTTCTGCTAGCAGCGATAGTCCGTAAATTCCGGACCTTGCGGAAGTTGCCGCTTTACTCCTAACCAAGCAGAGGGGTTTTAGTAAGTAAACAGAACAATCCTGTTACCGCACGAAGTATAGGTGACACCAGGTACCTCTTGCGACGGACACATCCCCCCTATTTTCGTTCCGACTATTCGATTTATTTTCTGCATATACGCCAGTGGAGTACTATGGCAATATACATAAAGCAAAGAAGATTTTATACATCAAAATTAGCATAATTTGTGACGGAATGTGGTAGGAAACACTTCAGCATAATTGGTGAAATCATCAAATGCAACATAGATCTCAAAGGAGGTTTATACACCACGTTAAGCAACACTGTAATTCAGTGAAACATAAGGAACATGTGGCATTATTAGAAAGAAACAAGGAAGAAAGTGGACCTTTAACTTCCTCAGCCCCAAACTACAAATCAGAGTTTTTCGAGGATCTGTTTCATCCATCTGTTTAATAGGAGCGAATTTTAAAATGTACAGCTTTCGAAATGCTTTTTTAGCAGCTTCATAAACAAATAGAACACTCTCAATAGCTAAACATACATTGATTCTTTCGTTTTACTACTTCTTAATCCTGGTCTACCTTCGAAGTAGGGTGTACTGCCTTCAACTGTACATCATATTTGTTTACCGAGAGCGCTGCAAGGTCATAAACGCTTCCAACTTCCCTCGCCATCATCCCTCGGTGCGTTCTTAACTTGATGGTTTAGTTACTAAAACCCCTCTGCCTGCTCATAACACTGTGTTACTCGGCGCAGCAACCTCTCGTTTTACCAGCTCTAGTTCAAAATGGGTTATTGTGAACAAACCAAAGATTGGTACGAATAGTGATTAAACAGCGAAATTTGATTGCGCTACTTAATTAAATTCAGCCTATAGTTACCATCTCAACATGTGGAGGAGCAGCTTAGCACGTGTGTCTCATTATAGAAGCTTTCCCTCTTGTAAGAGATCCCGTTCAGGTGATTCTGCGATCATATGCATTCATTACGGCAGAGGTGTCAGTTTTCGGGCCTAGCTATCTAACATGTATTGTCCTGAAGACAGACTTCGGATGGACGTCTCACGTGTTACTGTAACTGTTGAAACCGTGGCTGATATTACTTATGCAAACCTCTTGGTAATGCTCTGTTTTTACCCCTCCACGAGAACCTTGAGCTTTAGACTGAAGCTCTCGGACAAACTCTACCAATCGTGTTATACCCCGAAGCGTAACACGTGACTGCTACCTTCATTTGAGAATATATGATTAGACCTGCAGTTCTAATAACATATCTATAAAAGAAAAAGTAAGAAGTACATCATAATTGCATGAAATTAATACTTATAACAGTATTTAAATCCATGTTTGACGTAGGGTACTAGTTTCTTTTACTGCGTAGCAGTACTAATATAATGGAATTCCTTCGCAACCTTGCAAGCGGAATGGAGGAAATGATTATACAATGATTATAGAGGGAAACGAGAATATGAATAGCGTTCAGCAACACAAAGAGCTCTTGGGAAAGCTTAACCTCTGAAATTATAATTCACATTTTTCACAGATGGCACTAAATTTGATGAATGCGTGGACCATAGAACAAGGCATTTTATATGGATAACAGCTACACAAGATAAACTATGTTCTGTAATAAGATAGTGCACATGTTCCCAGCACCACGAAATGTTAACACCAAGAGAGTTAAAGTTAATATTAAAACAGTGTATAATCAGCTAATGCAAAAAGTAAAATTTGCATTTCCACTTGAATGTGCATGAAAGAGGTGTTACAAACAAATGAAGCGAGGTTTTTAAAGATAAAGAGCATAAATTTCTAATAGCCTTCAAACTCTTCATAGACAATAGTTAAAATGTGGTAATAAAAGTTTATGATTTTCATTTCTGCAGACTGTTCGCACAACCACTCATTGTTCTATCCATTTTAAGTAAATGACGAAAACCAAAATTCTGCTAAGAAATGGCTTCATTTGAACATTACCTAGGCACTTTGTTTGATACAAAATCCCTAATAAAGATAATACAACATTTTCGCCAATTGCGTGCATATTTAACCATTTCTGTAGATTAGTGATAGAGCCATAGGGTGTTATACTGATATTAAAGGATACATGAAAAGGTTGGTGATGTCACCTGACATGGCAACGGTGCCAAAGAGTGGAAAAAGCGCATCCTTGGATGAAGGAAGTATGACCTCCAACACATTTAATAAGCCTTCAGACATTTCTATTAAACAAGGAAAGTGGTGGGAATAGGTGAAGTGATTTTAGTTTCTTAATTTATTTGGATCTTAGAAATAATATTCTAACATTTTTATTGGTGAAAAATAATATTAAATCTGGATTTATATGTCTTTGATTTCTGTTATGTCCAAATTAATGAATATGGTCAACTATTCTCCCATTCTCGCGTATTTTCATTATGAACGACTATCCTCTCACAAGCAAACATTCAGGAGCGGCAGATAAAAATGTCGGATTTTCTGGTATTGTTGGATGCAATATTGCTAAATGTATAATTATGCAGAACTGTACAACTCGAATAGAATTACAGTACGCGTCATGGCCATTTACAGCTGTGACGGGCCATCCAGTCTGTCCTAGTCCATGCGTGTGTTTTACCATTATGGATATATCGCCGCAGTAACTTGAGCGACTCGCATGCGGGAGGTCCCGGGTTCAAATCCCAATCTGGCCGAAAGCTTTATTGTAGCTTTCCTTGGCCGTAGGCGAATGCTGGGTTGGGTAATTTGATCCGCGAATTTTCCTATCGTCCCTTTCATTACTACATTTCATGTTCTTCTTCACCGCCATACCAGGAATTGGGCTGATCACCCATCCTGGATATGCTATGATTTAGAGCTTGCTTGCTTCTCGACAGGCTACTGGCCCAAGGCTTTGGCTTGAAAGTCCTCGGAGTGTAAGTCCTACAAAGAGGAGGGTAATCAGTTAAAGAGGAGAGAGATAGAGAGGGAGGGAGGAGAAAGAGTATGAGACAGTGAGTAAAAATGAATTTGCTCCATGTGGCAGAAATACCTGTTACGATATTTGAATCGGAAGGATATGTATATGCTTCCTTTACGAATAAAGAAATAGAACTAATAGAAGAAGTGTGTAAAATAATAAACAGCATATATCGGAGAATGTTGACAAGTTTACGTTTACAACACTCAATATTCGCACATGAATCCGAAGATGATGATATCTGGGACTGGTAGTTCGACGCTATTGGGATCTATATATGAGCCATCTTCGGGAAAGAAACCAAGAGTTTCTTTTGCAGAACCAAGAAAGAAACCTTTTGCAGAGGAGGTCAAAGCAGTTAATTGTTGGTTACTTCCTGATGCTCCTAAACATAACAAAGCAACATTTAATCATACATTTCGGTGTAAAGTTACCGCATAGACATAATCACAACAGCATTCTTCATCCAAGGTGAACGCGCTCTCGTTTTTCCTGTAGTTATGTTCTAATGGCAATATCCAAATTATCGGTCAAAATCACACTAAGTGGCGGCCCTCTAGTGAAAAGTGTCGCGGTATCGTTCGTGTTATCTTATTTGCTGAGCGCCTGTTATTGTTTTACTATTTTGAATTTTGGGTTCTTTGTCCTCCGGCTAGCTATTATTACTCAGTCGAGCAAATCTCTTGAACAGGGTGTGTAAACGGAAAGGAGTTGTTACTAAAAGATAACACTGATAAAAGAATTTGTTTTTACACTTTTATTGCCGTCACACGTTATTAATTTCATATATATTACTCTTGATACACGCCCGACTGAAACTGTTATATTTTCGAATGTAACTATAATCACTTATTTGCCGCACATTATTAATTCGCGTATTTCACATTTTGTAACTAACTTTACGACGCGAGAGATTCTGTAGAATTGCGTAACGTGTACTTCGTGAATGCTTCTGTTGAACTGCGCGACGTGTATCTCGTGAATGATTCTGTTGAACTGCGCGACGTGTAACTCGGGAATGATTCTGTTAAACTGCGCGTTACTTGTCTCTGGCTTCAGAATTTATACTCCCTCACCCCGATATGCCTAAACATTATAACAGAGCTGCTATTGGTTAATAAAGCGCGCCAACATTAGCGTCTATTTTTATATCCAATCAAAATATTACGAACACATATGCTCTAGGGAAGATATTCCCTCCATTTCTAAAGAAAGGCACGCTACTCTGACGTCATTTGTTTGTCTCTTCTAATTGATAAACAACTCACCCCCTCGTTTCATTGTTACCCGCTCCTATTGTCAGTTTCAGTGAGGCCGTGTAAACTTATTTCCTAACAATGCTTATAATTAACAAACATCTCAAATCATTGTCATACAATAATGTTAATTTACACTACAATCACTCTGGCATTCACAGTGTTGTGATATAAAATACTGTCTCAAAAGGAAGAAACGTAAACAATTCTTTTGATGTTCTAAACCTATTTCATAACAGATATGTGAAATTTTTATCTGCCCCTCTTGAACGTTTGTCAGATCAGTGTTATGGTTTACCTGTGCAGCTAATGTTTCCCAAAGTATACTAAAGTTAGTCGAAAAATGCAATTTAGTGTCACATATATAATTAATTTCATGTACTTAAGTGAATACAGGAAATATCAAGTCTTTGCCGTGAAATGGGAATCACAGTAATGTTTAAGTATTTATATGAACTCGGATTTTATTCCTTTTAAAGGTTAGTTCAGAAAACCAAAATAAATATTTCATTTCTGTTTTGTATTACGATTAAAATATTCGATTATTAAGCACGGTTCTTGCGTCATTGGGACATTCAGTATTTATTAATATTTCTGTTGTTAAATTATTAGTTTTTCAAAGACATCTGTATTGTGGTGTAACCTTACTACGTATTATAGCATATAAGTAATGTCAGATACAGAGAACCACTATAATGCCTTGCCTCATTCCGCGATTAGTTTAGAATCTGTACATCTACCACAATGTTTCCGATCATGCACAGCTAAGTGGGGAAGTGCTCGCATTTATGTAAGTCCATTGTAAGCCTCATATGCTCTTGACAAATACAAACATATGCACTCTCTTACATAACAGAGATTAAAGCTTAACTTTTATTGATTTTATATACAGGGTTAAAAAAAACAAGGGCAACGTACAGGATTTGTTACAAGTTAAAGATGTGATCATTTTTCAAAGGAATACTCACATCCAGAAAACGTTGGTTCCGGGCTGTTGGACGTTAGATATACTTTGAGATTATTATTAACAGGAATACGCTAAGAAGTATTTCTATGTGAAATTTTACTTACACTGGTGGATGTGATACCACCTTATGTATGTGAATTGATGTGCATGTGTTTGGAGTATAGAGTTTCAAAACACTATAATGGTTTGGTATGGGAATATCTATTTCATCGGTGGGCACGTGACTGTGATTGTACGTGTAATCAATGATATTGAAAGCACTCTCTGATGGACAGGTCTACTTTTTTCTGTTTTTCTTTTCACTGTATACCATCGTATCCCTCAGTGGTGAAAGCCACGTTTGTGAAAATGGCAGCGTATCGTGAAGTATAGGACTCGTTTGAGAAGCTTTTAGGCACCGATAATCCTCAGTGTTGTGCAAATAAAAAGTATAATGCAGGATTTTATTTATAATGAGGGAATCGTTCGATGGCTCATTCTACAACATGCTTTTAGTTGCTTTAGAAAGTCCAGTGTTCGTCCGACAGCGCCGTGTGATCAAGGTACAGTTGGATATCAGCTCTTTAGCATAACAAATCCATCGGTCTTACTACGAAGACGTCTTTGGTGCACTAAACATGGATTTTAAAATGGACTACAAAATTGAAACAAAATGATTGAATGTTTGTTTAGTTGCCAATAGTTCGAGGCCCCGCGTATACACGGTCGCTGGAGCGTCTGACTTTGGCACTCTGAGGCGCAAAGAATCGCCGGTTCGAATCCCTCCATGGGCATCGGTATTTGGACAGCATGACGGACAGCATGAAACGCTTCTACTGGTCGAGGGACTCTGAATCCTCCAACGTCTCCAGAGCGTACTCTGCTCTCTACTAATAGCTTTAAATTTAGCGCAATGGACAGGTAAGAAGGCGATATTAATTTTTAATTACAGAAATAAAGTGCTAAAAAACTTCTGTGATTGTCAGTGAACTGATGGGTAAAGTGAAATTAATTAAATATGTTCCGCATAGTCATCCTCTTCCTTTAACTGACAGTGAAGTTGCTCTAAAAGCGTAAGAACTAAGGCAAAGTGGCAAGTTGACGATGACCAAGGCACTAAACCTAAAAAAGTGATTGTGAGAAGTGTGTAAGATCAAGGAACCGATATTAAAGATCCAATCTCAAACTTCTGAAGCAAGTCAATGGATACTGCTATAAGAAGACACTTTCCAGCTTTACTGAAGAACTTAGAACAATTGTGCAATCAATTACTTTGCAACCAAAAAGGGACACTTTTAAAAGTGAGAGACTTTAGTACCTATATGACGTAAACTTGGAACTGAGGAAAGTGTGCAAGAATTTATTCTTCGGAGTTTCTACGTGGATTTTTGTAATATACGCGCAAAAATGCTGCATTGAATTATTTTCCAGATTTTCATATTCTTCGTTTTACACCTCATTTGAACCAAAGCATTACTGCCACATTCATAAGGAAAAGAAGGCACTATAAGCATATTTAACTAAAGACCCAGAGCTGGGCTCGTGGTTAAAATACATTTTAGGGCATTGTTCCTATTACTTTCGGGGTTTATGGTTTCATAGTAAATACATCAATTGCCTCTATAAATGGTACGAAGTCTAGTGATTACATCTTACATGCTAGAAGAGTTAATAAGACAAAGCTGCGGAGGGGCAAATGGGCAATATGGCCGCCATACGCAGGATAGAGATTTGAGAGAGGAGGTGGAGCCGGTTGGCGGGGTAATCCGAAATGACTGTTAATCGTTTTGGTTAACTATTGGTGAATAATATTAATAATATGCCTAGGTTGGCGTTCGCTACAGTCATGATGGATAATCCAAGATTCCATGTATCTCCCATGAAGAATCCATGTATAATAATCAAAAGAGAAATCTGAGCAAGTTGGGAAGATGTGGACATCAGTATGAAAGATGGTGCGGTTTATAAGCAAGGGGGTAGACATAGAAGAGTATAGGACATTCACTTGCGATTTCAGATACATTTATTCTAACACACGAGACAGATGATTTAGGTATTGATGCTATGCAAACCAGGAAGGCTGAAGGTATAGTCAGCCATTATTAACATCATAACAGGGGTTGTAGCCTCGCCTTACGGAGATGAAGCTGGCACTATATTATTCTATATGGGGAAGGCTGCAACATTTATCAGTCAAAGCTAGGCATGGTATACCGCCAGTAAATCAGTTAAATGCTCCTCGCAAATTCTGAACCTCGACATACAAACGAGGTTTGTAAGTTTGGCTAACGAGCATGTCACTGGATTAAATTCACTCGAGTTCTTATGATTTCATTAGTCCTAAGAAATCTACAGCCTCAACTTAAATTATCCACCCTATATATGTATAATTCTTTAATTTTTTTCAAATGGGAACCTACAATTATGTTCAATTTAAGTTGACCCTAAAATGACCATCACAACCTCCTCCAAATAAAATACGACTAATGGCATTTACTTTTCCTCATAATATCAAGTAACTTTTATTCAAGACATTTCTTTCTACGACGCGTAGTTTTGGAGATATTGTACAGCCTCAACTTAAATGGTCCACCCTGTGTAAATATATATATTCTCAGGCGGAGAAAGTGTTGAGTGATTTTACATTCGGTTCTTTTCAATTTTTTCCCCAAACCTTTTTGTTTTACGTAGATTGACATCATGATATACTGGATTATACCAGGTATCTGAATGCTCAATAAAGTGCATTTTATCCTAGTGTACATCTCTGGTTCTCAATGAATGAAGGAGTTTGTGTCATATACCTACATGAGCTTGAGGTTTTCATCTCCGTAATACAACAATAGTATATCACTGATAGGAGTACATAAGCGTTTTACATATATCTGAGTAGAATAGATATGGGTATCCTGGCGCACTTTTTGACCAAAAATGCGTTTATATGGGAGAGATAGGGTAAACGAGGGGAGATGCTAGGTAGAAAGTGGTTGAGGGTAGAATATGTGTTTATATGGGAGAGATAAGGAATACGAAGAGAGATGCTATAATAGGCGAGAGTTGAAGGATAGGAAATGCGTTTATACGGGAGATATAGGGAAAACGAGGAGAGATGCTAGGTGGAGCAGGGGCTCAAGGAGGGACATGCGTTTGTACGGAGGGGATAGGGAATAGGAGGAGAGAAGCTAGGTTAGACAGGATTTTATGGGTAGAATATGTATTCACATGGAAGAGAGAGGGAATACGAGGAGAGATGCTAGGCTAGATGGGGGTTGAATGGTAGAATATGCGTTTATATAGGAGAGATAGGAATACGAGGAGAGGTGCTAGGCTAGACAGAGGTTGAAGTGTAGAATATGCGCTTTATATGAGAGATACGTAGACAAACGTGACCAAACGTAATCAACCCATTGCTAAGACAACCTATGCTAACCCATCCTTAACAACTAAGACAATCAGTATGCAAGACTAATCTAACTAGCCTAGGCCATCCTCTCATTTATTCTATATATACATTATCTAACAAAACCTGATACCATTCTATCTTGACACCAATCATTCTAGCTTAAACTAGACTATCCCTTATCATCTATTATATTCTGCCATCATCTACCCTAACCTCGCAACGAACGTCTTAATCTAATCCAGCCTAGACCATCCTCTCATCATATATTCTATCCGGTATTGCCTAACTTAATATGATACCAAACATTCTAACCTAAACTAGACCATCCCTTATCATCTATCCTGCAATCGTCTGAACTAACATTCAACCGAACATCCTAACCTAACCCAATCAGAGCTATCCGACACTAACCAAAGCAGACCTCAAGTTTCTTTTAGTGAAATTGTGGCGTTTTATTAAAGTTTTATTATTTGAGGTTCTTAATTGGAAAGCGTTATGTCAACCTAGTTTTATTTCGAGATTTATTTTAGGTTGTTGCTTGGCGTCTCTCCTCTTTTATCTGGGCTTGAGATCAGCACTAGAAGTTACTCCTAGTGGCAGAATTACCGCCTTCCACTTCCATTCGTCTTCCTTCACCATGTTTATACTATGTTTACGTGAGTTATAGTTGAGTAAACCTCAATTGCCTGTAAGCAAGCAACACGTTCTCTTATGCAGAGCTCACAAGCCTGTAATGTCCATAAGTATATGTAGGTATTCCATAATCTGCAATAATGTTTTTGTTGTCATGAGAGAATAGGGCAATTTTGTTATCTTCAACAGTCAAAATAATATGATGGCGAGGCAGAATTAAAATCATATTGTGTTAATTCTTAGGATTTCATTTCCTTTTAGGCAATCCACATAGCTCTCGAAAGTAATATAGAGCTAAATAGCGCTTCGTTTAATACCCTTTATCTCTTTCATTACAGCTCTATGAATATCGAGTGCATACATTTTAGGTCTATGACCCACAAGTCGTTAAATGATTTTTCCGTTGGTTTAATCTTTAAATTTTCCCAAAACAGTTTTGTTTTGGAGTGAATAGCATATACGGTTAGTTGGGTAATCAAATGTATCGTGAATTTAGCAATGAAATGATGATTAAGTGTCTAAAACTCAGGTATTTCTCTAACATATAAACGTCTTTTTAACGATACATAACGTAATCCGAGATACAACCTAAAACTTTGCCATAAAACTGGTTTGTTGTATATAATTCGTTTTAGCGTCTACGTATCTATTAACTAATTTCATATTACGTAAACCCCAAGCAGAGAGGAAATATGTGACTGTCAGACACGTTGAAACTGGTTTCATAACTACGTCTATATGACGTCACACGCAAACAGAGACAAGTTCTCTCACACCCATTTCGACAGAAGCATCCATGATAAGATCACCATCACCGCCACTACCACCATCACCACAGCCACTCCCACTACCAACGTCACTACCATGGCCGCCGCCACCACCATCATTGTCATCATCATTATTATAGTAATTTATAAGCATGATAATCGCACAGACCAACAAAACAGTATCAGCAACCTTTAACTTAGAAAAAAATGTAATCAATCGAAATTAAGCATAACATATCCAGCAAAACATTACCATAAAAATGCAAACAGTAAAACAGGGTAAAAGCTACAAAATGAAAAAAGACTACCACCCTTTTTCATTCTTTCTTTCCGTCCTTACTTCATTCTCCATGGAATCTGTCCAGAATATGCGATTCTGTAGATGATTAATACCAATTGTTGCAGAAAACCATTACATTTCTCTCGAATCCTGTGTAAAGCAATTTCCCCCAAATTATACAATTCTTAAGCTTTTAGAATCGAAACAAATAACGGTTTTTCAGAATTTTCCAGCGTTCCGTAGATGACGAAAAAATTTTAAATTGTTTGTAATAGGTAAAAAACGTTGTAGCCATTTTACAGCATGTAGCTGCACTTGATCCTATCAGATATTTTGGCGAGGAATGAAAAGCGCCAACGGGTTGGACTTAATTTGGGCTTGTAGGCCAGAGTAGATTCCTACCATATTTGCAGCATTATATAACTTTGGCTGCGGAAATTCTTTATGTCTAATCCATGAAAGTTGAGGAACTTAAACACTGAGTCTGTTAATTCTTTCCCGCTATGCCCAGCATTTCTTATAAACTCTACAAATCGCTCTTGTGACACACCATCTCTATTCACATATCATACAATGAAACTTAACTGATCACAGTGTGGAACATCGGGATAGAATCCACAATAATGGAGAAGTACTTTGAATCAGCTATCTCCTATATGATCTCTTCTGTGACAATCCTTCCCATGATGTTTATAATTTCTTCATAAGTGCTAAATGATAAATATGGGATGTGTCCTCTACCTGGGTTTCCATATGTGGCTATATGACCTGCTAAGGATCAAATTCGGCAATCAGCTCTAAATACATCATAAAATTACCATTCGTTAAGGAACCAAATTGTTCTTCATCGCAACGAAATGGTAGTCCTCACAGAAGAAAGATTTTTCACTATAACCGCCACTCTCTGGAGTACATTTCTCCTATATTTCATCTCTTCTAACTGAATGATAAATTCTTTAGCAATTCTATAGAGTGCATTCCCGCTTTCTTTAAAGCTTTCAAAACAGTCACGATGTGCACTGGAATTTTCAAGTTCTTTTATCCTTTGATTAACATGTTTCCACCCACTAAAGCCACTTGTACCAAACTGGGATGAACCTCCGTATAATTTACATGGTGCACAGTAAATTGAACCCTGATTGGGAGAATAAATCAAGTAATCGCATTGCACGATGTCCTCATTTGATCTGACTTTACTTCACCTAGGCCTAAATCTGATTCACTTGCTGTTGACTTGTTCAAACGTGGGTTATCAATTTCAGATCCACTAATTTCGTTCTTTTTATGACAATCGCCACTGCACTGTGAATCAGTTGTATATTTTAGGTTTTCAGAGGAGGAAGAACCTGCTGCTTCAGTATCATGTACTTTGCTAATGAAAAACGTGTGTAACTTCGGCGTTTGATCTTAACACTTCATTTTCCCTCCTCTTTTGTTCAACTAATTTCCTGTAGCCTGCACCACTCAGACGTTTCTTACCGCCATATTGATATTCCCTATACACTAAAACTTCAACATATTAATGGAACAGGAACAGGGAAAATACAAACACAATAATATGTTACGAAACTGAGCCACGTTGCATAAAAGCTTCTACTTCTATATCTGACGCGTCCATGCCACTCAAAAACAGCGCCGGAGGCATGTAAGGCAGTGTTGCCAGTTGCACGATGCACATAAGATCTTCATCCGTCTACCTGCAGCTTCCCTCTCAGTAATAGGAATTTCGCGCTACCACCAATGCTCTTTTTAGCGCATATGTTGCCACCCCTAAGAACTTGCCACCCTGGGCACGGGCCCATATACCCCATACGAAAATACGGAGCTGGGTACGGCGGAGGGCGATGCTCTTTTTCGGGCGTAAAAATCCTGAGCATGACTTCCTTCGGAAGGGAAGTAAAGCCGGTGGTCCAGTGTCGTAGATTTACGGCACTAAAGGAACCTCAAGCCTGATAAAGACGCCTCTGAGAAAAATTTCCGGTCTTTCACGCGCAACATAGAATGACACGCTAAGAACCACAGTATTTAAAAGCGTCCATAAATAAAAATCGATTTTTGGTGGGCTGGGTACGGAGGTGTTATAGCCCTAATACAGTAACGGTCGTTTTATGATGAAGCCTCGGATCGCGCGCATATGCGTGCTTCGCACACTGTCTATTATACTGGGAGCTTTTCGTGCCGTAACTCCCGCGTTATTTACTCACAAGTGACAATAACATGCCCTGTAATGAACACTATCCTTGTTATAAGTGGTGTTGGAAGTGGTGTCCATCTGCATGAACACATTCCTGGCATCTTCGGATGAAATTCCCATTCACACGCGTAAGTTCTTTTTGCACAATGTTCATAATTTCTGTTTTATATTGTCCGCAAGCTCGTTTATGGTGTGAGAATTGTTCCTATAAGCTTGATTTATATTTTAGGGTTACCCACAAATAGATCGTCAATTTTTCTCCCATTACCACGTCTCGTTTTAGCTTCTTAGGTTTAGCATTTAGCGATCCCGTTGTGCTAAACTTATTAACCAGAGGTCTAACAATTTCTCTAGTTGGAAATGGTGTACCAGGAAATTTCTCCTGAAACTGTCTACAACTTGTCTACATGATACGATTTCTATGTATGTATTGCAAATAAAATGTGTTGTTCAAGCATGAATTTGTCGGCAGGCATTGCAGTGGACTAACGACAAGACATTAACACTCTTAAGCAAATCACACACCTCGCAGAAGTCTTGAATAAAGCTTCACCTTTCAGATGCACATTCCACAACTCTCTTTAGAGCACAAACAGGGACCCTGGAGGTTGGTGGCTTATGGGCAGGGACTGGGTGGCGGAGGACACACTTTTACTTGGAAACGTTATGGACACCGTCCACGCTTGCGTCCGTCGGCATCTCGATCTGGTCGCCCTTCGGGTCTCTCCCCACATCTCTCCCTTCCAGGAGTGACGTTGGAAGCAAAACGGGCTGTTATGGCCTACTTGCAGTGCTCTGCCCTGGTTCCGGGGGCCGCTCCGTGATACTACCGTTACCATTTACAGCACAAACACAAAACAACAACTGAAGCACAGCTGATACAGCTAACCTTGAACGCGCTATGCGCCGCAGTTGCGCACTGGAAAAGTACTGAGATTTGTGCAGTACAATGTGTTACGCATATGACACGTATGTGGCCTCACCTTAATGCGACGGCACTGTACACTCCCCCCGTTAATGCCGTCACAACGTAAGCCGTGTCACTCCCAGCGTTCTGTGGGTGGGCCTCTGTTTACCCGCGTGACTCTGTAAACAGAGGTTACTGTGCTGTGGCGTCCGGTAAAATTTGTAATACAGGTCAGCATTTAAGCCATCACGCAGGACGGAGTATGCGTTTACTGAGTTTATACAGTCGTGGTATCAAAAAAGGCACATAGACATTGTCTCAAGAGAACAACTAAAACAATGTTTACAGAGAATGCAAAATACTCTCCTATATCATTCAAAGGGCTATAGATTAAACAATGGCAAATTCTAACTTTAATTATTACCTTCATATGGTAATTTGTTAAACGAAGAAATAGCCAAAGATCTGTTGGGATGCACCACTTCGCTGCTGCTTGCTTATGTATCAGCTGCCTGCTATCAGTTAATTCTTGTGTTCCAAGCAACTTTAAGGGTTATACTGCGAATTTGAAGAACCATACAAATAAATTTACAGCATAATTTACAATGTACAGGGTGTCAACAAAGTCTTGCTAACAAAACGATGACACATAGTTCGTAAGCTATTTGAGATAGAGACATGCGGTTTGTTGCAACGTATTCTACATCTCTCAAAGTTTTGTTTAAATTTGTGGCAGGATTTGATTTAAATGACAATGACGACCAAATAGGAAAATATCCAATGTGCATGGTAGTATGCTGAGTTTGGTAAATCACCAGTAACTGTTCAGCGAAAATTCCGCCTGAAATATGGAAGAGATCCTCCATCTAAATCATTCATGATTAGATGGGGCGCGAAATTTCTATAGACTGGTAGTGTAATGGACTTGCCACGGAGAGGACGACCAGGTGTGAAGCAAGAAATTGTCGACAATGTGCAACGTGCATTTCAACGCAGCCCTCAGAAGTTCGCTTCGTCGTGCTTCACGGGAACTGCATGTACCAAAAGCAACCATTCATAAAGTCCTTCATAACAGCCTACATCTGGGGGCCTATAAATTGCAACTTACGCAAGCTTTGCAGCCAACTGACCTCCCTCGACGTGCTGCATTTGCTGCATCCATGCTGACGGCAATTCAACAAGGCGATGAGTACCTGCAGAGGGTGATGTTCTTTGATGAAGTCATTTTCTTTGCGTCTGGACATGTTAGCCGCCATGACCTTCGGGTATGGGGCTCTGAACCTCCTCACAACATCAGTGAATATGTTCGTGGTGGCCCAAAAGCCAATGTTAGGTGTGCTCTTATGCACGATAGAGTAATCGGTCCATTTTTCTTTGCCAAGAAGACGGTTACATGGGCGGTTTACTAAGGCATGTTTCATGAATACCTACTCCCTCAGGTGTTGGAACTGCAGCCAACCATAATTTTCCAACTAGACGGAGCACCTCCTCATTGGTCTGCACATGCTAAAGACCTTACAAATAGGTATTTCCCTGTGAGATGGGTTGGCCGTGATGGACCAACTGCCTGGCCACCGCGCTCCCCTGATATCACTCCTTGGATTTTTTCCTTTGGGGGTATGTCAAGGATCGTGTTTACGAAACCTCTGTTCCAGATATTGACACACTTCGTAGACGGATTGTTGCGACTGTAGACGTTGCTATGCTGCAACGTGTATGGACGGAGGCGGAATATCGACTCGACAACCTGAGGGCAACTAATGGGACACATATTGAAGTCTAGTAAAGGCAAACAACTTTGAGTGATGTAGAATACATTGCAAAAAACCAGATGCCTTTATCTCAAATAGTTAACGAGCTATGTATCATTGTTTTGGTAGCAGGACTTTCTGTACACCCTGTATTTTAAGGTTTACAGTTTCAGAACACAGGAGAATAAGTTAAGTGTGGTTTCCACTTGTAGTACAATTATTTAAATCATTTTTTTAAAGATAACGAAAAACAAATTGAGAAGAAATTTAAATTCCATAGTTCTATCACTGAAATAAACATATTCCACATGAGATTGATACTCTGCATTATCCTTTTAAACGTTCCCGCATATTGAAGAATAACAAAAGCGTTATCTGTTTTATTAATGCTTCTCATAATTACGAATAAAGTCTTATTTAGTTTACATGAGACCCATTTGACAAACAAGCAGTCAATAGTCCGTCCAGCACTTGAGTTGGGAAGGCACAGACTCAATCAGATATCGGAATTAGTCAGGCTTGTGACTGAGAGGTTCCCATTGGTTTTTTTAGTGCTCCAATAATCCATCTGTAGTGCGCCTTTGATTGGGCCGCCACGCCTGCATTATACGTGACCAGATGTTCTCTGTAATATTGAGGTCCGGAGATTATGGGGGCCAGCTTAGAACCTGTATATTAGGGCGTTCCCCAAAGAATTCCGAAGGATATGCACGCCACTGTTGTCCTGCGCCAGGCGAATTGCAGGTATTTCATCCGCGGGATATAGCAGCCTCACACACTTTGTAGAACGTTTCTCAGTGTGACCATGTACTCAACCAAATTCATTCTTGGGGATATCTCAACTAGTTCTCCAGATCCAGCCCATCGATCCAACCCAGGATTGAACAACCGATGCGTACCAATCGCCATATCATCTGCTGGTATCTGGAATCCATTCTAGAACCAGTTGGCCTCCAACAGCTCAATTGCCGTTGATGGTACAGAAAACCACCTCGTCAAGCCACAGAGTACTGTCCCACACATCCAGTGAGGTTGGAAGCTCTTTCAAAGCAAATCCGCAGCTCTCTATGGTGAGGAAAAATATATCCCTTTATAGTCGCACGACGATTGCGTATGCCTGCTGATCTTAGCCTGAGAGAAGTCGTCTCACTAATGGGCAACTGCACCTGCGCAATCGTGTCCTTTAGTGACTGAAAAGGATGAGCTTCCACTTCTGCTAAAAGCAGCATCCTCCTCTGGGGTGGTTTTCTTTGGCCGCTGATTTATTTTCCGTAATTACGAAGACCGTCTTCTCCTTCGTCCTGCCACGCTGTTATCCATCGTTGCAATGGAGTGTGGTAGGCATTGCTCTGGCGATATCACGAGGAGCCATGTTCGCCCTTCACATCCCCACAATCATGCCACGTTTCACTTCGGATATGTTTGAATACAGCCTTGTCGTATGCTCAAGTTGCGAAAACGCAAATGTGAAATGTCACAGGACGCCACTATACATACAGCTGCTACACACAAGGTTGCGCAGATAACACAGACACGTCCACACAGCGACAAGGTTGCAGGGACACTGCTGTTGTGACGGCATTAACCGGGAAGAGCGTACTGTTGGACCACGAGAAGAAGGCGAGAGAGGCTTGAGGTGCTTGAACTGCTTATCTGCTCACGTAGTCGATTTGTTTATTACGGAACGTGTGTATGTGAATCATCCATGTTGCCAGATCTAATGCTTGAATGTAACTGCTGTGATAGGTATTACGCAATATTTAGTTCTCGCTGCTGCCACGCGTTACGGTATATGGTATAACTTATATAATATGTTGTTTTATTCTTTTTTTCTTTTTTATTCTTTACATATGGCTGCAGTTCGAAAGAAGGGTCAAACTATTCACAGTGAAGCCATGGGTGAAATATCTTACAATACTGTGTATTTTACATGAAACTAGTGTGCATAAACATGAAGGAGACATACAAAAATGTTTACGTAGCACATTCCTCTCGCTCGCCTTCTTCTGAGGATCCATATTTACTTGACTTCGGTAAATATGTATCTGAATTTATTACCTAAATCTTGCTTTAAATCCCCTTTCGGTGTAGCAGCTTAAGGAATTAAATCGGTCTCCGAACACTCTTCGCGAGTGCAACACACTTCGTCTCCTTTCTGAGTGTAATAAATTTTCATAATGTGCAACAATATCAAAAAACTCCTATGAACACCTCTTGTTTCTCTGCTGTCCCTCCGCTACTCGTGTAGGATAATGGTGACGTTTGAGGTTAAGCATACCCATCTATAACATTTCTAAAATCCGCAATTTCAGCTCCATTCATCTGAAATTTTAATACAGCAATCAGGGTTTGGTGTGTAATATGTGTACCAAATTCCATACATATTTTAAAATTATTTCCCAAAGTATTACTTTTTATTATATTTTACTGTTTTGAAAAGTTACTCCACATGATGCAGTTATTTTTTTAAAAAAAGTTAGTATTTTATAATTAAACTGTTTAATAATATATTTAAAATGGCAGAGATGAGTTTTAATTATCCTCTTAGTTTGAAAAATAAATGTTAAATATGTGATTTCAAGTTTTGCTTATAAATTTACACAATATGAGTATTGTTGTTTAATAACGTCACATCTAAACATGTTAACAGAAATTCAACTCATAATTTTTTAACCTGTTATTTGTAAGGAAGTATACAGAAGTTAATTCATTTATATCGAAAATTACATCGTGTGGAAGAATTTTAAGATGAGAATGTGCCGACAAATGAAAGCTCTAAAAAGACAGTTTAAAAATTAGAACTCTAAAATAAGCAGTTTCTGACTTGGTCTTTTTCTGCTCATCTGCAGCTAATTTAGTATCTGAAGATTCCCGAGGTCTCTTTTGAAGGATTATTCACTTTAATGTGGCAAAACGTGTCGCTTTTTACTACAAGCTAGGCTTACAGGCACACAGTTAAATCGCCATATGGTACGTTTTAAAGGTCGTACAGAGTTAAAGGTTACATAGAACTAAAGTAGAGGGTTTGTATTGCTTAATAGCACTAAGTCCATATTTAAGATTTTTGATAATCTTTACCTTTTTTTCACAGATGCATGTATACCCTTAAACAATGTCTAACTCATCTATTATGCAGGGTTTAAAACTGGCTACAATTGAAACATTGTTTAGCACTAAACATCACTTCTGCATTAAGTTAAACAATATCTAGCGCTAAACGCTTTCTAAACATCTGATTGACTGTATTAGGTCCGTTGACGTTCCAGGAGGTTCTGGTCAGGGACGGCTAGTGACTGAACTTTGGTGATACACAAAATTACTGCTGCAATTTGAAATTTTGAAAGTAATAAACACTGTACCGCCAATTTTGCTGTGTTAATTATTAACAATCGGACACTTTCAAGTATCAACATGTTTATTATAAATTTCTTATCTGTAACTCTGCAATTATAAGCACATATCTTTTAATGCGGTCATGAAGATGCTGCAAATCATTCACGACGTTTTTACCATGGATCAGCAGTGCAGCTTTACCACTCCTGTGAGGTTTTGGCTCACAGGAGACATGTTGCTTTTGGGAAAATGTTTTTAGAACCAGGAGAGTTATAAACCATATCTGTTATTAGACTGTATTACTTGGCAAAGGGTGCAGGCATAATGAATTGGCTTTAAAACGGTACAGGTAGCATAATAAATCCAAGGCTGAAGTACATCCGGAGCAGTGATGGAAATCTGATTCGCATAAGATAAGGCAAGACATCCTTACCACAAAAAAGAAAGAAAAAAACGCCAGGAAAGAAAAACAGAACGTTTTTAACATCACAGCTATACATTCAGTCACGTCTTATATGCATCACTGTTAAAATTCCTGTTAAAACATATTATTTTTGTTTTTTAACTGAGTAATTTTAGATTTGGTGTGGGTGTACTAAGAAATTTAATTTCACTCGTTTCATCAAAGTTTAGAGTTGAAACAGTTTGTGCTGAAAGAGACTGAACGGAATTCATTGTTTTCCCGTACAGTGCCGTTTACCTGTAACTAAATCCCTCCGATTCACCAATTAAAACAGATTTACACACTGCAACATAACACAAACCGCAGCATACAGACTCGGTGCTCAATATATATATATGATCGAGAGCCAGGCAAACATTTATTATGAAATCACCATATTTATGTGACGAAAGTCAAGGTGATCATCCTATTCCATGCTCTCTGACTACTTGGTTAACCTTATGCCCCGCACCGTCCCACCATTGAAAAGTGACTGTGGGTTGCAGCAGGAGTGAACTACTTGGCACCTGCAAACAATTATAGCGCTTGCTGAAGTTCGCTCCACAAGATCGGAATGAATCCAAAGTGTATAAATTCTATACGTTGTTTATATTAAAGGGAGGACCAGGATTTGGTTGTAGCACAAACATGCTACCATATTAAGTCGCCTCTGGTCCTGGTCGTGATGAAATTGTGGCAAACGCATCACCGCGAAGACACGTGAGGATGTCTGTATCACACGTGACCTCTCACGTGAATTCTTTGGACTTGTGGAACAGGTATTCCACTTTTCTCCTCCTCCTGAAACTAGTTTCATGGATATTAAACAGGAGATAATTCGTGTCAGGTTTTCGTAATGTTCTCTTCTCGCAGAATCCGCAGAAGTGTTCTTATAACCCGATATACTCTCTTTTGGTGCTAAAACAGTGAACCAGTTTCTCCGTTGATTGCTCTATTTTTGATGCACCATTAAGTTCCCTGTCACAGTAATGTAGTAGAAATTAAACATTGCGTAATAAGCCTTGAAACAGCAATTTTAAGGACATTGCCTACCATTTTTAAGAGCGTACTATTTACTGAATTACATCACTGAAAGCATTTTCCTTCCAAACACAAACTCTGCAGTCGATTGATCGATATGTGTTTGAATTAGTAAGTTCATATAGATTTATGATCAATTAATTTTGTTCTCCATGTTAGGCAACTAAAATAATATTAATTTCGAAATCACTAACCTCTTAGTTTATTACATACTGGGAATTGAAATATATTCTAACCTTTATTTGATTAATTATATTGAGAGGGTAGCGTGTCTGTCTCACATTCAAGTGGTCCAGAGTTTGAATCTCGGTTAGGGTGAGTTACCCGGATAAGGTTTGTTCGGGGTTTTCCCTTATTCTGAGAAGATGAATGAGTAACTCTAAGCTCTAAGGACCCCGGGCTCGCTTGAGCATCATTTCACGCATTTTATTCATTCATTTTCCGATATGGGGTTAAAGGATGTTAAGCTTAAAATAAAATAATATTGAAAAATAAGCTTGGCCTGCTGTTACAGAAAAGATACGCAAATAATTTGTGCTGTACATAGCATATTGGTTTTCTTTTACTGTAGTAGGGAGATGGTGTTTTATAATAGGTAATAATAATACTAATAATAATAAATATGTGTAAACTTTCTGGTCTGATGCTATGCTTGTTTAAACTTGTTCTTTTGTTTCTCTCTTTACGTATTTTATATGAAGAAATCTGTTATTCAAAAGCAACAAGTCTTTATCATTCTATTGGAGCAGTTCTAAACACTCTTCATAGAAAAGTTTATTTACCTAATCAGTTTTATTTCTGTTAATCACGATAAACGTGGGATAAATATGCTTGTTATGCATTCGGAAGTACCTAATCATGAATTTCATGCTGACAAGAAAATAATGTAATGCTTCTATTTTGGGCATCTAAAGTGGACAGACATTGTACACGAACATATTAGTAACGAAAACTGTACCTATCTAACTTGTTTATTCAGTATATCAACATTTTGTAAATAAGAAAATTTTTCAGAAACATTATAATTATAAATGTTGTAATGTAATGCTTTGCACAAAAACAACAGTGATGATAATAATAACAATAATAATAACCATAATCATAATAATAACAGAGTCAATTAAATTATTTTACTTCGTGCACTACTGTAACCCTCTATTTGGGGAAAACAGCTAACAGTAATATTACAATATGCCATATAGGTTATTCTGTACGTGGGAGATAAGATGTTTTATAGTAAGTCATCTGTATCAATTCTTGGCCATTCTTAAGTGAAAAAGTGACAAATACAAACTTACATGCAAACGCACATGAAACGTTTAAAATGCAACATTTTGCTTACACTAGTAAAATTAACGCCAGCTATTTGTCGAAAATTACAATAACTGTTTTATTTATAATTTTATATGTAAAATGTCTTATGAAACGCGTTGTTCTTCAACCTGAAAGTCTTAACTAACCATGACAAAGGCTTCCAAACCGTTGCGGTACGTCTAGAGTATAGACATATCTTGGGAGCCCCAAATACTTATATGACGTGCTACGGAATTATTTAAACGAAAAACTAGGGATGGGACCTCGATACCGTCGATACCTTCATACTCTCGATACTCCGTGGTACTGAAGTATGCCTAATACTTTGAAATAAACCTTTGATCTTTTTCGATACTTTTAAATTTTTAAGTTTTGCATTATCGAAAGTTTTTACGTTTAACTTTATGCTAGATAAGGAGCGAAAGGAGTCGAGCCTCGCACGTGTACCCAAAGAGTTGCTGGGCTATAGTTCTTGATAGACCTTGACTGCGTTTTCTTTGGGTGAATCAATACAACATTACTCTTGTGTCTAAGTGAAAACATGCAAAACAATGGGAGAAGGAGTAGAGGTACTCATGTAACATGCAGCGTTAACTGCGTTACGAATGAAGGTGGTTTAGCTGACGCAGTAAATCACGTTTCTGCAATAGCCTGGTTTGTGACTCACTCTCAGCCATTACATGTACCTACTCCGGTTACCAAAATCTGTGAATCCAGTAGAAACAAACCAGAACTTGATAAGTGAAATAATACAGCACCTGAAAATATTTGTTCTTTCCTTCCATCTGTTAGTGTGTTTTACGTAAGTTAAACTCGGGCCACGAAGAGGCTTACAAGTATACCATACGACCTTTAAAAGAAAGTTTCAGCACAAAATATAGTTACATAAAAGGATAAACAAAGACATTATTATTATTATTATTATTATTATTATTATTATTATTATTATTATTAGCCTCAACTAATAATGGAGGATATATAACCTGTGGCATTAAGAAGATAAAGAAAATTGCTGCCACTTGGAGAATGTCAAACAGGAACAACTTCGGAATTAGCATACAATACAAAATTGGTTACATGCGTTTACACACAGAAAACTACTAATAAGAACATAATTCAGGGAACAAGTTACGCCTTTACATTTTGTTTTATAAAGGGAGTGTCGAGTATCAAGAATCGGTGCTCAAAAATCAGTGTCGGTATCGGGTATCGAGAAATAGTGGTGTCGTCCCGTCATTATGAAAAGCGAAACAAAGCACGAGAAACAGGAAAAAATAAAAGGTGAAAATCGTAAAAACAGCCGGATCCACTTAATTGCACCACGAACCGGGAAATAGTATAAATTGCTTCATTTCCAGTTTTAATTAGTTACGAGTATTAAAGCCAAGTAAGTATCTATTGTTGGTTTACTTACATAATTATTACTTCTCCCTCCAAGTATGAGCTGAGGTCTGATTAACAGGCTCTTCCAGAATTCAACCGAACAAATTGCAAGGGTTGTGGAGGAGTCCTATATAAGCACTTTGAGATGCCGAATCTAATTTCTTGTTTACTAAATTTCACAAATTTTATTCATTTTCGAATTGGGACATGGGTGTCAAAACGTGAATGTGTGTTTGCGATTTGTTTTGCGAAAGCCTAAACACAACTGAATAGTAAAAATGCGATATTAATAAATAGGGTATATAAACAAAAGTTATTAGTTCTGCTATTTTACTTAAGTTCGTTGTGCGACTGATAATATTTCAGATTATGCTAGGAGGCTAGAGCAATATGTTCTTCTGTAGCTGTAGTTTCAGTGGCCGGCAGATGGCTTGTTCTATGACGTCATACTCGCGGGCAAAATTGCTCACTTCCCGGCGATATGTGTGTAGTGTGCACAAAATGGTAAGGAAACCCGAAAAGCTTCAACTGAACAGTGGCGGCACTGTGCCTATAGTTTAACCTAGCACGGATTATTCTTCCGAAATGCTGACTACAAATTTCAACCTATCACAAGGGAATAACAATACATTTATATGAAAAATACCCACAGTAAAACAATATAACAAATGTTTTAATTCAATGTACTAACAGAAACACGAAATATATAACTGCAGAGGCATTGGATTACATAAATGCAGCTATGAAACTTCTTCGAACAGTTTTCCGTTCGGAACGTTGAAAATAGTTTTCTCCCTCTCCCCCCCCCCCTCTCTCTCTCTACCTCAAATTCTTCTACGCAGTTCTCAGAAAGTTGGTTTCTATGCAGTGGTTTGCAGATCTTCATATGTTCAGCATTCTGGTAGTAAACTTGTGCAACCGAGGGAACCTTGTTTGGGGAAAATTTCCATAAAAAGAAGACAAATCGTTTTTGCTTGAAAGCCGTCTTTCATGTCAATATCATTTTGTAAGTCAGGTATTTCTAATTGCAATGACGGCACTCTGTCAGTATCCACTGATAATGGTGTTGCAAATATGTATTTGGGGATAGAGATATACATATCTTGAAATCTGATATGAAATTCTTAGCTTAGTTCTTCTAATATTTGTACATGTTATTCATACCACTAACTGGGTGACATACTGTAGACAGCTTTGAAAGATGTGGAAGTTGATGGTCTTTCACTAGGTACTACATTATTGTATCTCCGCCATGATCAATACAAGCACGAATTCCACTAAATACTGTCACGGCCCACCTTGCACTATCACATCCGCCACTATGCCGATTAGTGTTTACGGTGATGTGCCTCTACCGCTCGCTCTGTGCTGCTCATTGCTCGAACTGGCTCTTACGTCACGCAGCAGCTGCCCACCACTGATTTAGTCGACAGAACGCGATCGCGGGGTGTTAGGTTTACCAGGTTGAGAGTGTTCTCTCTCTCTCTCTCTCTCTCCAAAGATCTATACAAGCTTGACTGACATAAGTTTAGTTTAACATTATGACGCTAGTCGATAAATCTTCCAGGAAGATTGTTTGTTTCAAACGATAGAAAGAAAACTATGTGATTCCAGCAGCAAAAGTAAGAGTTAGCAAACAAGAAATTTTGATTTTTCTGACGAAACAATTATTTTTCTTTAGAGGTGAATTGGATACCTCAATTATTAGAAGCTAGGTTTTCCTTGTCACTCAGCTCCCTTGCCCTCGGTCAGTAGGCTTCGCTTGCAGAGTTAGCAAATAGCGAGGTGGCTCTGCGGTGACGTGCGAGGCTGGCATTTGGGAGCTCCTGGGTTCGATTCCCGTTGGGTCGGCCACTCTGGCCTTGGATTTTTTCGTGGTTTTCCCAGGTTGGTAAGTGGTTGTTGGGGTGATTCCTCTTCTACCACGGATTTCCTGCCCATCATTTCTTTTCATCTTTTTCAGGATTGTAAGTCCAGGTGACGGCAATTGGTGCATTGCGACGGGACGGCAGAGTTTGCGCTGTATAAACATGTCTCCCTGGCGCTTGGATGGCCGGCTGGGGCCCCTTCCTGGGGGTTCGTTCCCGAGACACCTGGGTTGAGCCGGCGTCAGGACTGGTGTCATTCTGAAATCATTAGTGTCTCCATCCTTGCTAGCGCGCATCGTCGTTCTATCTGGTCGCCCTTTGGGTCTCCCCTTCATCCCTTCCTCCCAGAGGTCACGTAAGTCACAAAGGGCCCACAATGGTCTACTTGCGGTGCTGAGCTCCAGTGGCTGGGGCCCTTTCCGTCTTACTATTCGTAAACCTAATCTTAGCAAATTTGAAATGTGGAATGCGAAACGGAGAGGTGACACAGTCTTTTTCACTAGCGGACGGAAGTGTCAGCATTCGTTCCCAAAAAAACTCTTAACATTGGAAAACCTCAACGAAGGACTTATATAAGCTGCTTGTTGGTATGTAAGGATTGGTAATTATGTCTTTAGTAGACTCTTTGGAATTTTAAAATATTGTGAAGATTTGGATACACATATGCGTTTTAAACTCGCAGCAATCTCAGTAGAGATTTGAGTGCTGTGGTGCGGTAATTATTGGCGGGAATATATAAATAATTAAATAATAGTAAGATGGTGAAATAATTGCAAGAAATAATTTCCGTATATTAAATCAATGTATGATGTAACAAGTTGAAAAGATTTGCCACGAGAAGAAGGTAATTAGCTACCCATGTAATAAAAGTCATTAGTATCAGCCGAATAGATAACACATTAGCTTAAGGATTTCTAAGAACGCAGTTGGGTTATAAGTTCAGTACGCTTACACAGTCACGTAGGCCAAATTTCTGAAAAAGAGAAGTGAAAGGTATTTCCAAGATTTTAGCCAGGTCCCCTAGTAAGAAAATCAGAGACACGCATGCAGAGAGGTGAATATTGACCTGGGCGTGAAATAATTTTGGTGGGAGTAATTCTAATTTAGGTGTGGGTTAAGTACTATAGAAGCCGGCATCTAATTCAGAGAGTTACTCTCTCTCTGGTACCGTCCTCGGTACTTCCTCGTGTTATATTTTAAGCGCCCAATGACGCGCTTCTGTGAGTAGCGGCTATCGCGAGGGATCTTGGCGGTAAACATTTTAGCGACTCACGGCAGTTACGCTTCAGTTTCATTTGCTGCGGAAACATTTATTTCCAGCCGTAACTTGATACTGTTAGCAGCTATAGTAATTCCGTTGTTACAATTGCGAGTGCTACGATTCATAATCAGTCTATTCCTTAATCTCAAGCGGTCGGCAACTCACTTCTATAACTCAAATATTAGTTGACAATAAATTTCTCAGTCACTTTAAACTGATGTTGTCCTTCACAATACATCCATGCATACCCTGAAGGAAAATACTCATAGTTCAACTACTGGAGCAGCCGAGAGCAGATATTGGCAAATAGGTGGCAACTACATTCCTGTACCAAATTGTCGCACCATCGCGGCATCTCACACTTTCTGCTTCAGCTGTTAGCCCTTGTTGAATATACTTGTACAGTGGGCTTCAAATGTTTTCCGATGGGCCAAGTGGTGTAGAGGAAGAGGGGGAAGAAATTTCTTTTCGACTAGTCATGCCTGGCTATAGCCAACAGTAAATGCCGGTCGTCTCAAAGGTCACATTTACTTCTGTGTATGCATTCAGCGACCTGGCTCTAAGCAGAAAGAAGACGAAACCAAATACTTTTCCCTTTACTATTCAAGGGAAATAAATTAACATATTGTTTGCATAATATGTTGTTTAAAAATCAAATATTGCACTCTTTATGCGGGTGCTACACAAGTTTAAGATTCAGTAGTTTTCTTCAGAAACAAGGTTCGCATAATGTATATCTTGTTTTTAACGTTTGTTGCTAGTAATAAATAATAATAATATTAATAATAATAGTTTCATAATTATCACCAATAGAACGTTCTACACGTACTCCGAGGGTATTTATTACCTTGAATATAAGTTAGTTTTGCTTTTTAATTGCCATAGATATTGATCACAACGTTTAGCGCTAAGCGTGTAGTTCCATACAGTTGGCACATTCAGTTCTGATAATATCCAAGTAATGTTTTAAAAATATGGCAGCAAAAGTAATATTAATGTCAAACTGTTGATGCAGTTTGGGAACAATTAAGTACAACATTAAATTTTCTTCAAAATGAGATATATTTTGCGTTTGTTACTGAAAAACGAATAAAGATTGTTTTGTTTGAAACATAATTCCCCTTACATGCACACTCACAAGAGAAAGAAGAAAAACCGTGCCAGTCGTATAGTGGACGTAGAGTAAAAACACCTATTTAGGTATTGTATGCAAAATGTTAATAGATACGAGGAAACAACGTTTAGCGCAAAATATGCAGTTTCTATATAGCTGTTTTATTCGGTTAGGATAACATATAAGCTAAATTTTCAAAATAGTGACCCGAAGTGTCAATGCAGATAGGTTGATGTGCTTTTGTTGCAATTGGTTCATTTGAAAGCACTCTATTCTGAAAACTAAATTGCTTTCAAGTTACAAATCTGAAGATGCCCCCCCCAAAAAAAGACTTTGTATTACGATTCACATTCTGAATTCTTAAAATGCTTCTCTTCTCTGGTCTAGAATGGAATGGAATGTGTAACGGAGGGGACTCGACCCCGATCCAGTGAATGAGGATATTGTGCTTGTGCCCCTCGAGGGTGCGCTCCCGGGAGGGAGGGACGAGGTGAGAGACACCGAGAGGCCGGAACCAGGAGTGACGGCACAGCAATGACAAAGTTCCTAAAATTTCCAGATTGAGACGCCCTGACAGTTGGGCAGACAAACCGGGGACCCCAACCCAAACAGAGGGTCCAAAGCCCCCCCAGACGCGGTCCTTATACCCTGGCAATCAGCCGAAAACAGAGAGAATCCTTTTTCTGTGTCATGCCGCACCGAAATACCATCGCCGACACTTCCAACCCTGAAACAGACCTAACGGGGTTAAGGATGAATGAAATGAGGAATGGAACGATATTCGGGGCTGAGAGAAATATCAGCATTCGCCTGACGACCCGGGAAAACTCTCGAAAAAAAACACGTGGGTCAGATTGGGCGGTAGCCGGGGAGCGAACTAGGGATCTCTCCAATGCGAGTCGCACGCGTTACCGCGGCGCCACCTGGACGCTATGACATTTAATTTTTCAATCTGATTCTATCTTTCCAACCTTGTCCTACACACGGCTTGAGTGAAAGAGTCTTCTTGTTAATTGAGATGAAATTGCAATTACAAACTTCGTTGTAAGTATAAGAGGAATGCAGTAGCTCAAACGATAGTCAGATTTTTATGTGGTGTCTTTGAAACTCCACGATCTTTGCAGTACCACGAGAATTATGATTAGGAAGAATTATATTTAAATATAAGTAGTGATATATACGGATTAGCCAGTTGGATTAACGATAATCCTGCCACCAGGGGGATTAAGCGCTAGTGTCGCCTTAATCCGCAAAAGGCGGGAAAAAGAAGTAAATTGAAGATGGCGGACCAAGATGACGGCAAAGCGCAAGGCGGGAAAGTGCTTGTGACGCGTTAATCCGCCAAAAAGGCGGGAAAAAGTAGGACTTTAGAAGATTGCGGACAAAGATGGCGGCAAAGCGCAAGGCGGGAAAGCGCTTGTGACGCCTTAATCCGCCAAAAAGGCGGGGAAAAGTAGTAAATGTCAAGATGGCGGCTGGCGCTAGTGTCGCAAAAATCAAGATGGCGGCAAAGCGCCAGGCGGGAAAGCGCGTTAATCTGCCAAAAAGGCGGGAAAAAGTAGTAAATGCCAAGATGGCGGCTGGCGCTAGTGACGCAAAAACCAAGATGGCGTCAAAGCGCAAGGCGGGAAAGCTCTTGTGACGCGTTAAACCGCCAAAAAGGCAAGATGGCGGCTGGCGCTAGTGTCGCAAAAACCAAGATGGCGGCAAAGCGCAAGGCGGGAAAAAAGTAGTAAATGCCAAGATGGCGGCTGGCGCTAATGTCGCGTTAATCCGCCAAAAAGGCGGGAAAAAGTAGTAAATGCCAAGATGGTGGCTGGCGCTAGTGTCGCGTTAATCCGCAAAAGAGTGGGGGAAGAAGTAGTAAATGGCAAGATGGCGGCTGCCGCTAGTGTCGCGTTAATCCGCAAAAGAGTGGGGGAAAAAGAAGTAAATGGGAAGGTGGTGTTTGGCGCTAGTGGAGCCAAAGCAAGATGGCGGAAAAGCGCAAGGCTGAAGAATATGCGTCACAATATGGTGATATATATATATATATATATATATATATATATATATATATATATATTCTAAAACGAAATGCTGGAAAAGTTCCTGCACAATATGGTGCAATACTGTATTGAGAAGATACGAAACAAGATTTCGGAATTGCGCAATAAGAAATAAAAGTTACGCCACAAGATGGATATTTATGCAAGAAGCAGTTACGACACAAGATGGCGTAATTGCGCAATGTTTGAAATGCAATAATGAATTTGAAATAAATTTCGAGGCTAGGTGGCTTATGTTGCCAAAATTTGGAAAAAAAATAATAAACCTACAGGATATTTGTGAGGTGGCGGGATTAGCGAAAAAACCAGACTGATTAATCTGTATATGTATAAATCTTTATTGGTAAAAAGTAATAAAGGATTACATAGTAGAGCATATAAAGTTTTAACAATACACATGCTTAAAACTATGGTATAACAATGAACATGCATTGAGTAGATATGATGCATATAAGCATAATGTTTATATTTCACACACACTAGCACATACATAGACTTTTATAATTGTTTTTGCAGGAGCACATTAACACTGATGTCCGTCGACGTTGGTGAGAAAGATGATATTAAAGTAAGTGGTATGGCCGTTGTTGAAGGGTAGATATTGTTGACTGAGAGAAGGTTGCGGCGGTTGGTCGTCACAGGTGACACAGGTGAGGTGAATGTGGCGAAAGTTGGGATCGATCTGGGTGCCGATGGTGGGAACGAATAGAGGTGCAATGATGTTTTGACAGCTGCAAACGCCAGCTGGAAACGTGCCCGACGAGGAGATGATGTTGTCTAAGGATGGGGTCTGGTTGAGCCCGAGGTAGACGGTGCATCTAAGCTGCTTGTCGCAAGAGGTGGTTATGGAAGGGACGAACTGGACGTTGACGACGTGGGCATCACCGGAGAAGACTTTGATGGTGACAATTTTGTGTTCACCAAAGGCGGAGATCTCCTGGGAAACGATGCGGCAACTGTTGGCGTAGGACCCTGCAGCATTGACGGTATCCTCAACGTCAAAGACGATCCTAGAGGTTAGAATGGGATGAATGTCCACAGGGTCTGACTTGCAAGGCATGTTGAAGACTGACGGAAGAGAGAGAGAGATTATTGGAATTCGTTGTATGGGTAAGGGCGGGAAGGTTCACGTGTTGGAGGAGAGGGAGAAGGGAATGAGAATTCTACGATGCGCCGCTCGTAGCCTGTCTTGAGCATTTCGTCCCCGACGTACGTTAGGCACACGGGAACGGTGTTGAGTTCGTCGATGGTCTCCTGGGCCATGGCATCGAAGTTGGACGGTAGAAACAGTTCGTGGTTGTTGATGACGACAGCAATCTTTCTGCCGTACTTGGTGGTGATGCCCTGGCACCCTGAATTCTGTAGGGTCGACCTCTCTGAAGTTCAGCGAGGGACATGAAGGGTAGAGTTTCTGCCATCTGGTTAAGAACACTCACGATGCTGCTGTCTGCCATGCTGATGAGGTTGTACACGCTTAGGTTGGACGAGCGTGCTTATAATAGCGGAGAGAACGGAAGCCAAACATCCGGCATCCGTCATGGCGGCGATAAGTAATGCAATGTTGGTTAACCTTGGCGGCAAAATGGGCACTCTGCGATGACGGGAGCTGGTCCATCGATGTGAATGCGATGCCACGGTTGGTTCCAATGTTGCTTGCACCGTCGGTAGGCATTGAATTTCTGCTGCGGTTGCGGCGTTAGGCGTTCCCAAACGTGATCCAGATCGTAAGGGGGGAATCTTGGAAAGATGGAATCGGCGTGCAGCAGCACGGTGTGAAGTTCCTCATTGCTGAGGTGCGAGAGAGCTCGGTGATGTTGAAGGTATTTCATGAGTGCCGGGATCTCTGCCATTGCGCTTGGCATACCTCTCTAGGAAGGCGTCGATTCTAAGTTGTAATTTCTGCAGGTCGGTGAAGACGCCAGCGCTGCACTTGTCGCACCAGTAGGATCGAATGCTGCATCTACACTGGCGTTGAAAGCACATGGAGCAGTGCAGCGGTGTGTACTCAGCCGCAGGCATGGTAGGGAGAGGGAGAAGCGGATAGGGTTTACCACCAGATGTCGCTTCTTGTATAGGTGATGAGGTTGCCTTGGGCGTGTGCTGGTTCCTTTGCGATGATCTTGTTGGCATTGACACTGAAGATCCAATCACCGTGAATGACATCGGAAATGATGTAGGATGCGGAGTTGCACAAATGCACGGCAAGACACCTGCCGTAGCACAATTGCCCTTCGTTGACCATGCGTTGCAGGTGATCGTTGGAGACGAAGGCAGCCTCTAAGAAGGCTATGAATAGGCCTTTTTTCGGAATAAACCGAAAGAGCTGGTCGTCATAGACGGCGTCCGCGATCCCCTTGTCGTCGTTGACGTTGCCTGGATGCCAGGTGTCTGCCTCGAACTGAATATCTTGCAGGTCGTAGTTGGAAAAGACGTAGTGAACGGTGTCGGCACAGCTGTGAAACTTCACAGTGACG
Source organism: Deroplatys truncata (assembly GCA_030765065.1). NCBI lineage: Eukaryota > Metazoa > Arthropoda > Insecta > Mantodea > Mantidae > Deroplatys > Deroplatys truncata. The sequence continues at coordinate 196,076,853 of CM060990.1, forward strand.
TGCTTGCCGTCGAAAGCGTAATCGATGAAACGCAGAGCGTACGGAGCATTCTTCTTAGGATGGCCGTCGACCTCGTAATTCTTGTGGACCTTTGTGCCGTCGCAGTAGACGGAGACGTAATGCTTGTAGCCCATACTTGCCGGAGGTTGGAGTAGGAATGACAGGGAAGAGGGGGAGAAGGCGTGGTTAAGAGGAGGGTTGCAGGATGCCTTGTTGGAAGTGTGGTTTGAGGTAATGTTCGACCTCTAGGAACGTTCTAAGGTTGGCGGACCTGATGTACTTGGTGAAAAGCGTGAAATTGATGGAATCGAAAGGGACATTGGAGGCGTAGCTGTGAAGCATGGCCTTGTTGAAGGCCGAGATTTGATTTTGCACGTCGGCCTCCTCTTTCTTTTTGTGAAATAGGATGTCTGAGATGAGTTTGAGAAGGCCGTCCAGCACGTCCCATTCCTCGGGGCTTAGAGCGATGCTGTCGCCCCATAGATCCTTAACGACGATGAGCAGTTTGCCGAAAATGTTCTTGAAGAGGACTGGCACTGGCACTCCTGCAGGTTGGTCTCGGGGAAGCGGATTCTGCGTTGAATGATGAGCTTTGCGTCCACCAGCTTTTGCCACTCATCGGCCGGCAGGGACACGGCTGAGCTGGAACCGCACCTGGCCAAGGTGACCGTGAGCTGGAACGGCGCCACGGGAGCAAATCCGACGCAGACCACCTTGGTGCGCACCGGGTTGAGGAAGTAGATGTCGGATAGAGGGCCGAATAGGCGCTGCCGCACCTGCTGCTGCTGCTGTTGTGCACTGCAACATAGGGGTAAAAGGTTAGAAGGAAAGCAAAAAACGCACACATACTCGCGCACGCACATCTGCAACGAGGCTTACACGGCCGGAGATGGCACGTCCTCCTGCTCCTCGCTGCTCATGGTGCACTGGAGCGACGGTGTTGTGCGCCGTACTTATAGGCGACAGAGAGTGCTCTGAAAAACACACATAGGCACGATTAGAGAGGGGCGGAAGGCACAGAGGGTGGGAGAATGGAGGGGGTGAGAATGTGAAGACTTACCTGCAATGGCTGACAGGATTGTTGTTGTTGTTGTGGATGTGAGCTTTTGGCGAGGCACACGCTGTTGTAGGTTTTAACAATGAGGCGATCGTTGAACCGGAAATCACGGCGCAATTGCTGCTGCTGACGCCTATGTTCGCTCGCCAACTGCTCTCTAACGCGCTGTGGCACTGTATAAGGTGTGGGGCGACGATGACTGAAGATGTTTCGTCGGTGCCTGTGGCGAAGAGGAGCCCTTGGAGCGGCGCCTGGTCGCCCGGGTACCACGCAGTCCACCACGTTGGAGGCGCTGTCGATGGCAGCTAGGTCCACAGACGGCTCGTCGAGGTTCTCCTCCTCGAGCAACTCTTCTGGGAGCGATGGTACCGACGAAGAGGGAGCTGATAGGTACTCCCGCAAGACCGTGGTCACCTCTGAAATTCTCTCCGAGATGCTGTCTTCGTTGTTGTCCGCCTCGGCACCACTAAAGTACGTGATGTCCGAGTCGGACAATTGCCCCGGAGTTGTTGACGGGCTGGTGTCGTAGGACAGGCTTGCCACCGGAGAGATAGGCGGTAAACCAGGGTGATCCACGGTCTCGATGTCTGGGCCTGGAAATTGGCCTCTGAAGAGCAGACGTAAACGCTCCTGAACCAGAGGGTTTCCGATGAAGGAACTGTAAGGCGTCAATGGAACAAGATCTTCTTCTTCTGCGACGGAGGGCGTAAACGATTCAGAAGAGTTAGACATAATGCATAGGCGATGAACGAGAGCCTTAAATATATATTGGAGCAAAAGCAACATGGCGGAGCTAGGTTCTCATGGGAAAGGGAGCGATAAGAGAATATTAATAATGGCCGACCGGAAAACCAAAGGCTGAAATTGCGACCTGAACAGGATGTGGCAGCGATAACAAAGTCCACCGGATGTGAACCAGATGGTGAGCTGGGATGTAGTGGTTTTAGATAAGAAATGGTAGCGCTAAAGACATCCGGTGGCTGAGGCGAATTCTGTTCATTGCGGTTACGATAAGGCGAGAATAAAACGCATGGACCGATACGGTAACATAATCAGAGAGAACTCTGGCTGCTGTTGTGAGAAGTGAGATGAAATAAAACACATTGTTTTGCATTGAAGGTGAATCCTGAATGAATTAATGAATTATACCCGATAACAAGCATAAGCATAAGCATTAGAGTAGAAAACCAAAGAATAGGTGTAACTGTTTAAAAATAGGTTAAGAGGAGTTAAAAAAGGAATATTAGAATATACGCGTTCATGTAGAGGTGACGCAACACTTGAGACCTTGGCAAATAAACAATAGGTTGGGAAAGTTGATCGAAACGACTAACGGCATATCTAACTCATAAAGGAAAAAGTTATAAGGTTGCTTTTAGACGCCTGAATGAACGAATGAATAAAACATTGGCGCCGGAAAGGGTGTTAAGTGCATGAAAGAAAATAGGGGTAATAGAATTATTAGTGCTGACCCTTTAGAGGTAACAGAGAAAAAACAAAAAGAGCAGACTAAATGGAGGGCGAACCGGGCACAAGTAGACAGGATACGCAAAACGATGAGCACCATACGTTTGACATTACAGGACGAAGGCAAAGGACACTTACTAGGTTTTATTCGGGGTTTACCGAGACCGACATTACGGTTAGGCCAATGCCCGAAGATGCAGACCCCGAACAGTGGTTGCACACCATGTTTGACGATGTACTAGACTATGTGAACACCGAACTGTTGGAAAACGAACCCGGGTACATAGGACTTACCATTCACGCTGCCCAAGAGGGGTTTGTGCCAATGAGCATGAGCGTGCGCAGGTTTGATCAGGTAAACACGAACGTATTTTTGCAAAGCGTGCAAAAGGTCATGCAAAGCAATAAGGAGTTTGTATTAGGTGGGCCACTAAAGCTAAACTGCGTATGGACGAAGGAGATCACCGGTAGATGCTATAAACCGTGCGAGGCGTGCTATGGAAGCAAAGGAATTGTAGAGATTTGAAATAAGGACGCCATATGCCTGCCAAGGGCCATCGTTGTGGGGAAGGCCAAGGCAGACAAAGACGTGAACTATACCACGTTGGCGCGATCCGAATACCTACAGAAGGAGAGGGCTTTGGCGCTTCTTAGAGATGTAGGCGGTGGGGTGAACGACGTGAAACGATACGATGAAGGTCTTCAGGGGTACAGCATTACCGTGTTTGGTGACCATAGCGGAAAGACGGTGTTATACAAGTCCGCGAACCACGGAGGCAAACCCATCGATCTTATTCTACACGATGGGCACTACAACACGATAGTGAACCTGCACATGGCGCTAAAGTGCAAGTACTATTGCCGCGAGTGTCACCATCCTTTTACGGTACCAAGGGAGCATCACCGCTGTGACAACAAATGCACGAAATGTCACATGCTGTGCAGGCAACCCTTCACGCGTTATGTGCGCTGTGCCCAGTGTCACCGGGACTTCAACGGGCAAGTGTGCTACGAGAATCATTTAAAGAAGGGAGGGGTATATGCCAAAGGGCACACCGTGTGCGAGATGGAAAAAGTGTGCTTGGTGTGCCATAGGCTGTATAACATCAGGGACAGAAAGACCCCACACACGTGCAGAGAGACGTTTTGTGGCAATTGCAAGCTGCACGTGAAAGCGAACCATATGTGCTATATACAGCCGTACAGAGGAAAGAAACTAAGAAACGAGTTTGTGATGATGTTTATAGACTTTGAATGCACGCAGGACACTTCCTACAAAGGGAAGGCAGACGTGTTCGAGCATGTCCCTAACCTATGCGAGCTGTACCAGGTGTGCTCGTTGTGCATAGACGACCAACACCAAACGGCATATTGCTCGCGATGCGGGATAAAGGAGTGGATATTTGCGAAGGAACCGGTAAAACAGCTGTTCGAAGACGTCACGGATTCGCGGTATGACCGATGGGACGTTATCGTCATTGCACATAACCTGAAAGCCTATGACGGACAATTTGTGCTAAAGCATATGGTTGGGGCGTTGCATTGGAGACCCGAGCTCGTTATGTACGGTACAAAGATATACCAAATAAAGCATAATCGTGTAACCTTCCTGGATTCGTTAAATTTTCTGCCTATGGCCCTGGCCAGGTTTCCCAAAACGTTTCAGCTGCAGGCGTGCAAAGGCTACTTTCCGTACCTGTTCAACACAAAAGAGCACCAACGCTACGTTGGGCCTATTCCCGACCAAAGGTATTACTGCCCTGACAGCATGTCCGAGGACGCTCGAGCAGACTTTGAGCAGTGGCACGCGGAGAAAAGGGCCTCGAACTACGTCTTCGACATGCAAGCCGAAATGCTAGCGTACTGTAGGATGGATGTAACGCTGCTGAGCCAGGGAGTGCTGAAGTTTAGGAAGGAGTTTCTCGACGAGAACGGGATCGACGCGTTTAGGGAATGTGTGACCATTGCGCAAGCGTGTATGAACGTGTACCGAAAGCGCTTCATGCCTAAAAACCAAATAGCGGTGATACCCGCTGGGGGGTATCGGCTTGCCGACAAGCATTCGCGCATAGCGTGTATATGGCTGACATGGCTCGAGCAGCAGCAGAAGGTGAATATCATGCATGCGGTGAAGGGTCGCGAGGTTAGAATTGCTGGGCACAAGGTGGACGGGTTCGATGAGGACACAAAAACCGTGTACCTATTTCACGGCTGTTGGTACCACGGGTGCCCAAAGTGCTTTCCGAATAGGCACGCGGTGCTATTTTGCACGGGAAACGAGACGATGGCCTCGCGGTTCGAGAGCACGGGAAAGGTGACCGAGAAAATAAGGCATGCCGGCTATGTCGTCGTCGAAATGTGGGAATGCTCCTTTAACGAAATGGTGAAGGTTAACGCGCGTTTTACGCAGTATGCCAAACAGTTTGCCACTGCTGACCCCTTGGACCCTAGGCACGCCTTCTACGGAGGGCGCACCAACTGCACAAAGACCTACTGCGAGGCAGTGGGAACAGCGAAGTTGTTTTACTACGATGTGTGCAGCCTGTACCCCTTCGTCAACAAGACTAAGCCGTATCCTGTAGGCCACCCGAAAATTCACCTTAAACACTTTCCTAGCTTAAGTGCGGTTAAGGGAGGGCTCGTGAAGTGCAAGGTGTTGCCGCCCCAAAACCTGTACCACCCCGTGTTGCCAATGCGAGCGAATGGAAAGTTGATGTTTCCACTGTGCCGCGCATGCGCTGAGACAGAATACCAGGAGAGCTGCGAACACGAGGACGAAGCGAGAGCGCTATCGGGAACCTGGGTGGTGGACGAGGTGAAGGTCGCACTAGCGGAGGGTTACCGCCTGCTGGAGGTGAATGAGTTGTGGGAATACGACATGGTGCAATACGACCCCACAACAGAATCTAAGGGGCTCTTCGATGCCTACGTGAATCAGTTCTTGAAGATTAAGACGGAAGCCTCCGGTTGGCCGGCAGACTGCGGGACTCCCGAGGCCAAAGAGGCCTTTGTGCGTAGGTTTTACGAGCGAGAAGGCGTTACCCTGTCCCCGGACGACATTGCCCACAACCCGGGTAGGCGAGAGCTTGCGAAGCTCATGCTGAACAGCTTCTGGGGCAAGTTTGGGCAGAGGGATAACCTTCCCACCTGCGAGCTGGTGGAGCAGTATACTAGGTTAAAGGAGCTGCTTAGCGACCCTGCCGTGGAGGTACAGACCTACGTGCCGGCCACGGACGACACAATGTACGTCGTGTGGCGCTATTGCGAACAGAGCCCTAAACTAAGTCGAACCACAAACGTCGTGATTGCCGCCTACACTACTGCGCATGCACGCTTGGTGCTGTACGATTACCTGAAGCGGCTAGGCGAACGGGTGTGCTATTTCGATACCGACTCGGTGATTGCGGTAGGTGCACCAGGGCAGTGGATGCCTCCCGTCGGGAGCTTTCTAGGGGACATGACGGACGAATTGGAAAGGTACGGGAAAGGGGCGTACATTTCCCGCTATGCCTCCACGGGCCCAAAAAGCTACTGCCTAGAAATTCGGTGCCCCGAGACAGGAAAGACGCACACCGTGTGCAAGATCAAGGGCATCACGCTAAACTCTGGCAACCTAAGGACGGTGAATGCCGACGTGATACGCGACGTCGTCCTGGAGGATCGTGCCAAAGGGTAAGGCTGCGAGGCACGCAGATTTCGAGGAAACCGCTGTGGAACGTGGTCACAGAACCGGCCACAAAGACCTTTAGAATGGTCGTCACTAAGCGCGTCATGACGGACGGATTCGACACCTATCCTTACTGGTTCAAGTGGGGACGTTGCTCACATTAAAAAGAAACTGCTAGCAGGACATGGCGGTCATTGCCGCAGCGGCTATGCCGAAGCCCACCCCCACCACTGCCACATGCCCCACGCGATTTACCTTTCCAAGCACTATGCTGGTGGCAGGGCCTTCGCGCTGCGGAAAGTCCACGTTTGTGAAGAATCTCATCACGAACGCCGCGCACATGTTCGAGAAGCCACTGCGCAAGGTGTTGTGGTGCCACCCGGAGGAATACACGCCTGGACCGGGGGATTTGCCTTTGGCGTGCGAGGCGCATCCAGGGATACCCGAACTCGCCGACGTGCGTGAGAACTACCTTGTCATCCTGGACGATTTGATGTATGACGGGGATTGCTTGAACGTCTCCAACTTCTTTACCCGCGACTCGCACCACAGGCGCTTTGGGGTGATATACATTTTGCAAAATGTTCTGCCGCAGGGGAAGAAATTTCGGACGATATCGCTGAACGCAAACTACATCGTCGTGTTTAAAAACACTAGGGATAAGATGCAAATAGAACGGTTGTGCCAGCAACTGGAGCCGAGAAACTCTAAATTCCTATTGGAGGCGTTTGGGAAGGCGACGGAAAGGCCGCACGGGTACCTGGTGATTGACTGCACGCAGTATACACCAGACCCCTTCAGGTACAGAACCGGCGTTCTACCAGGCGAGCGCCTATCGTACTTCATTGCGAAAGACTAAGAGCAGATAAATACAAGGTGTTTCACGGGAAGGGTCCCATTGTGAGGCCGGCATGGCGAGGAAACGGTTAACGATAGCCAAGGTGAGCAGCCCACTTATTGCGAGACAACACGAAAGCCTGACGGCGGTTGCAAAGGCAAAACCAGCTCTGCGCAAGCAGCTGCTTAAGAATGCCAACTCCGAATTGGTGAAGGCCATCTCCGAGTGCATGCTTAACGTGAGCAAGGGTAACGTCACATTGCCACCAAGGTGCGTGAAACGTTTAAAAAGGCACAGAGCCAGCTGGAGAAAGTTAGTCGACAAGAGGCTGGCGCTAAAGAAAAAGAAGCACATTCTGGTGCAGCGCGGCGGCTTTCTGCCGGCATTCCTGTTACCCGTGCTTGCCTCCCTGGGCAGCGCTCTGGTCACCAAGCTTGTAAAATGAAGTTTGCACGCCAGATGGTGGTTGCGCCCCAGCCAAAGGCCGTCGAACAGTTGCACGTCATCGACTCTAGCCTAGCCAACTTGGCCAAAGAGATGGATGGGGTGCAGCGGTCCAACCTCACCCTGCCGGAAAAATGGAAGCTGATGAAATATAAATTGGGAAACTACCTGGGGCTGATGGCACAAGTGAGAAAACCGTACATGCCGGCGGAAGACGGTGACGTTGATGATGATGCCTTTGAGGATTCCCCGGAAAGCGGCAAAGCAAGGTTCGCAGCAGCAGCTGCAGAGAAGAAGAAGAAGAAGAAGAAGAAGGCGAAGCCCCCTTTGGTGAGCAAAGGAAAGGAAACGGTAGTTCGCAAACTTAAAGTGAAACGCCTTCAGGCGGACCGAAAGCGCAGAGACGAGTCGTTCATTCACTTTGCGTCGCCTAAGAAAACCGCGTACCCCTACGAGTTCAGAAACCGCCGTTGGGAACCCCTGTATAAGGAGTAAGAAAGAGAGCACACCATGAAGGAGTGGACGGTGCTGAGGCGCATTTATGGCAACCCCGAACATGCTGCAGGGTTGTCCACTCCGTCCAAACTTCGCAGGGCCACCGGCATCTCTAAGGCCAAGGTACGGTCCTTCCTCGAAACGCAGGACAGCTACACGTATCACAAACCAGCGCGAAAGCGCTACCCTACCAGGTTTTACCATGTCACTAACATAGACGATGTTTGGGAGGCCGACCTCAACGTGCTGCCCAACCTTAAGCCACATAACTCCCCCTATGCCTACATCCTGACCGTGATCGACGTATTTTCAAAGTATGCCTGGGCCGTTCCGCTAAAGACGAAGCTAGGCTCTGAGCTGGTATCGGCATTTACCACCATATTCAACGAACGTATCCCCAGGGTGCTGCAGACGGACAAGGGTACCGAGTTCGCCAACAAAACGTTTCGCGCCTTCCTGGAGCGGCACGGCGTGCGACACTACACCACCACCAGCAACGTGAAGGCTAGCGTTGTGGAGCGCTTCAACCGCACGCTAAAGGCCAAGATGTGGAAGTACTTTACGCACGCCAACAGCTACCGCTACGTGGACGTGCTTCCGGCCTTGGTCAAATCCTACAACGGGTCGTTCCACAGGTCCATCAAAATGGCCCCCGTCGACATGTCGGAAGCCAACGTGCTGCAGGTCTACAACAACCTTTACGCCCATAACAGAATGCAAGCGAGCCACAGGGGCCCTACGCCCCTAAAGGCGGGTGAGCACGTGCGCATATCCAAGCAGAAAATGAGGTTCGACAAGGGTTACGAGCAGAACTGGACCGAGGAAATATTTAAGATCTCCAAGGTGATGCGAGGATCGCCCACGGTATATAAGATCGAGGATCTTGCAGGAGACGCCATAGAGGGGACAATCTATGCGGAGGAGTTGCAGAGAGTGGCGCTCCCACAAACGTTCAAGGTGGACAAAGTGTTGCAGACCAAGGGACGAGGAAAGAACAAACAGGTGCTCGTCAAGTGGAGGGGGTATCCTAAAAAGTTTAACTCGTGGGTGAAGGCCTCTTCGGTCCAGCAGGTATGATCAAGACTAGACCGTTCTCCATTACGCTAGTGAGCAATGCCTCCATGGACCACTACACTGACAACAAGACGGCCCGTTTTTCAAACATCCTCCCCGAGAGAATAGTGCTGCAGGGAGAGTGGGAGGTGGCCTTGCAAAAGGTGCGGTATCCTGTTAAATTCTACAACGTCTCAAAGGCGGACGCGCAGTTGGTGGGCACCAAGTACACCTTGGCGGCGCAACCGTCGCAAACGAAGTTCAGCCTGCAGCTGCCGCAGGCCATCGTGTATGACTCAGAGGAGCTGGTGCAGAGCGTCAATGCTGCCATGTCCGAACATCTCGGCGTGCAGGACATCCTCCACATCGATTCCGCAAAGAGGGTGACGGTGAACCAAGACGCCGTGCACTCTGAACCCATGCCATCCATTCCATTCGGGGGCTTCGTAGAAAACGTCCTGCCTGAGATCGTCGTGCGGCCAGATGAAGGCTTCGTTTCCGATTCGCCTAGGAGTAGACCGAAGCCGAAACCAAAGCCAAAACCGTCACCGAGTCACCCGGTCGGCTCTGTGGCCAAACCGGTTCCCGCCGCCGCCCGCCGCCGCCCGCCGCCGCCCGCCGCCGCCCGCCGCCGCCGCGGCGCCAAAGGCGCCGCCCTCCGCGGAACCACCAGTTACGGAACCCGTATCCATCTTGCGAAGGGAGCACCTCGTCCACAGTTTGCTGCTCACCCCGTCGCTGGCCAAGATGCTCGGTTTCGAACCATACAGCAACGTCGTTCGTGCCAAGCAGGGCAAGCACCCCGTGGATCCCTATATGGGTTTTCTTTACGAAATGTTCATCTATTGCAACCTCGTCGTGCCCCAAGTCGTGGGCGACACCTTCGCTCAGGTCATCGAAAGCGTGGCCGTGGAGTACGAAAGAAGCAACAACACCTACATGACCGATGAGAAAACGTTCTCTCCGCTCAATTGGGTGCCTCTGGTGCAGCACGATTTCAAGACTGTCGACATAGATTTAAGAAACGGATACGGGGATCTGCTACCATTTGCCGACGGTTTTTCCTCCACGGTGGTGCTCTCGTTCAGACCGAAGCCTGCCTCATGGAACTGAACGTCGTCACCCGGTACTACCTCAATCAGGCGGGCGGTGCGCTAGACGAACGCGATTTCGTCCTCTTTAGGGGCAAGCGCTATCAGCGGGGAAGCGGCCTATTCTCCGCTCTAGGCGGACTCTTCAGAACCATTCTGCCGTTTCTCAAGAGCGGCGCCAAGGCGATCGGAAAGGAGGCCCTCAAGGTGGGCGCAAACGTGCTCGCCGACGTGGCCACCTCCGGCACGGCTCCCAAGGAGGCGCTAAGGACGAGGCTCAAAGAGGCGGGTTCCAACCTCAAGCGAAAGGCAGACGTTAAGATCGATTCCATGCTCGGGTCCGGCCTTCGCCGCGTGAAGAGAATAAAACGTATACGTTCTGCAAAGCGGCCACAGTCTAGACCCGTTCGCAGAAGACGCAAGGTTCAAGACATCTTTACGTAATGGCCGATACCGACGCCGTGCACATGAGCTCAGAACTAGACCTTTTCAAGAACCTCCCCGTTCAAATGAGAGTGGAGGAATCCAGGCTGATTTCGCTGAATCCGCAAAACACGCTGATGAAGAATGCTCCCATCACCTTTCACTATTCCGGCAAGGCCGACGACTACCTCGACCTCACCTACGTCGTCCTCGAGCTAACGGTGCGCATTCGAGACGCCGAGGGCAACGCCATCAAGGAAGAGACGAACGCCACCCTGGTGAACAATCCTCTAAATGCACTGTTCCAACAGGTAGAGGTCTCCCTGAACAACGTCATCGTCTCCATTCCGCAACCCGGGTACCCCTACAGGACGTACCTCGAGACGCTTCTCAATTACTCCGAGGATGCGATGAACACAAGACTGCAGGCGGGCCTATGGAAAAAGGATACCGCCGGCATCATGGATGCGTGGGTTGCCAATGCAGGGATGCTGTATCGGCACGGCCATACCAAAGGCGGTCGCGTCGTACAACTCATGGGTTGCCTCTCCAATGCCCTCTTTAGGCAGGAAAACCTTCTGCTCAACAACGTCAGCGTCACCATCAAGCTCACGCCCTCATCGCCACAATTTCACCTCTTCTCCCTCGAGAAGGATTTTAGTGCCTACACCGAAATCGCATCGGCAAAGTTAAACCTCAAGACGGTCAGGCCTTCGCCCACCATCAAACTGGCCCATCAGGCCGTTCTCGCAAAGTGCCACGCCAAGTACCATTTCAAGGATGTCAGCTTTCACTCCCTAAGCCTTCCCAAAGGGTCCAGCGGCATGACATTCAACGACGTGTTTATCGGGCAGATTCCCAGGAGGGTGGTCGTCGCCATGGTTTCCGACAAGGCCTACAGCGGTCAGTTCTCCTCCAACCCGTTCAACCTTCAGCACTTTAACTTAAATTCCTTCCAAATGTACGTCAGCGGACAGCCCATCCCTTCGCAACCGCTTCAACCGAACTTTGACAACGGCCAATTCGTGCAATGCTTTCAAACCCTCCAGGACGGTCTGGGCATCCACTTTAAGGACGAGGGGCACTCCATCTCGAGAGATCAATATCCCCACGGTTACACCGTTATGGTGTTTGACCTCACCGCCGACATGAGCACCAATGCCCATTACGTCTCTGGGCAGCGCCACGGCACGGTATCTATAAGCATCGGCTTTTCTAAACCCCTGGCAGACGCCGTCGTGCTTCTCGTTTTGGCAGAAATACATCGCACGGTTGAAATAGACGCCAACCGCTCCATCCTCGTGTCATGAACACCTACCACCTCGAACGTTTTCTATCCGCCTGCCCCTTCACGCGCCCTTTCCTCTGTGGGGTTTTCGCGAGCGATCGGCTCCCTACGGCTCGCTCTCTTCCTTCCTTTCCTCTGGCGGTCGTTGTCAACACCGATCCGAGCACGCAACCTGGCCAACACTGGGTCTGCATCTTCGTCGATAGGAACGGTAGAGGGGAGTATTTCGATAGCTACGGTCTAAGTCCGATGGTGCCTCGCATTCTTAAATGGCTGCATTCGGCCTGCGGACCCCGTTGGACGCACAGCTCCATTAGGCTGCAGGGGCATAGCAGCACAACCTGCGGACATTACGTCATCGATTACCTTTCTCACCGATGCGCGGGCCTAACCCGTGAAACATTCTTTTCCAAATTTCGGCGCCGTGATTTCCGATTCAACGATCGCCTCATTCTTAAAACCTACAACAGCGTGTGCCTCGCCAAAAGCTCACATCCACAACAACAACTACAATCCTGTCAGCCATTGCAGGTAAGTCTTCACATTCTCACCCCCTCCATTCTCCCACCCTCTGTGCCTTCCGCCCCTCTCTAATCGTGCTTATGTGTGTTTTTCAGAGTACTCTCTGTCGCCTACAAGTCCGGCGCACAACACCGTCGCTCCAGTGCACCATGGGCAGCGAGGAGCAGGAGGACGTGCCATCTCCGGCCGTGTAAGTCTCGTTGCAGATGTGCGTGCGCGAGTGTGTGTGCGTTTTATGCTTTCCTTCTAACCTTTTACCCATATGTTGCAGTGCACAACAGCAGCAGCAGGTGCAGCAGCGCCTATTCGGCCCTCTATCCGACATCTACTTCCTCAACCCGGTGCGCACCAAGGTGGTCTGCGTCGGATTTGCTCCCGTGGCGCCGTTCCAGCTCACGGTCACCTTGGCCAGGTGCGGTTCCAGCTCAGCCGTGTCCCTGCCGGCCGATGAGTGGCAAAAGCTGGTGGACGCAAAGCTCATCATTCAACGCAGAATCCGCTTCTCCGAGACCAACCTGCAGGAGTGCCAGATTTCGGCACGCTACACAGTCCTCTTCAAGAACATTTTCGGCAAACTGCTCATCGTCGTTAAGGATCTACGGGGCGACAGCATCGCTCTAAGCCCCGAGGAATGGGACGTGCTGGACGGCCTTCTCAAACTCATCTCAGACATCCTATTTCACAAAAAGAAAGAGGAGGCCGACGTGCAAAATCAAATCTCGGCCTTCAACAAGGCCATGCCTCACAGCTACGCCTCCAATGTCCCTTTCGCTTCCATCAATTTCACGCTTTTCACCAAGTACATCAGGTCCGCCAACCTTAGAACGTTCCTAGAGGTCGAACATTACCTCAAACCACACTTCCAATAAGGCATCCTGCAACCCTCCTCTTAACCACGCCTTCTCCCCCTCTTCCCTGTCATTCCTACTCCAACCTCCGGCAAGTATGGGCTACAAGCATTACGTCTCCGTCTACTGCGACGGCACAAAGCTCCACAAGAATTACGAGGTCGACGGCCATCCTAAGAAGAATGCTCCGTACGCTCTGCGTTTCATCGATTACGCTTTCGACGGCAAGCACGTCACTGTGAAGTTTCACAGCTGTGCCGACACCGTTCACTACGTCTTTTCCAACTACGACCTGCAAGATATTCAGTTCGAGGCAGACACCTGGCATCCAGGCAACGTCAACGACGACAAGGGGATCGCGGACGCCGTCTATGACGACCAGCTCTTTCGGTTTATTCCGAAAAAAGGCCTATTCATAGCCTTCTTAGAGGCTGCCTTCGTCTCCAACGATCACCTGCAACGCATGGTCAACGAAGGGCAATTGTGCTACGGCAGGTGTCTTGCCGTGCATTTGGGCAACTCCGCATCCTACATCATTCCCGATGTCATTCACGGTGATTGGATCTTCAGTGTCAATGCCAACAAGATCATCGCAAAGGAACCAGCACACGCCCAAGGCAACCTCATCACCTATACAAGAAGCGGCATCTGGTGGTAAACCCTATCCGCTTCTCCCTCTCCCTACCATGCCTGCGGCTGCGTGCGCACCGCTGCACTGCTCCATGTGCTTTCAACGCCAGTGTAGATGCAGCATTCGATCCTACTGGTGCGACAAGTGCAGCGCTGGCGTCTTCACCAACCCGCAGAAATTACAACTTAGAATCGACGCCTTCCTAGAGAGGTATGCCAAGCGCAATGGCAGAGATCCCGGCACTCATGAAATACCTTCAACATCACCGAGCTCTCTCGCACCTCAGCAATGAGGAACTTCACACCGTGCTGCTGCACGCCGATTCCATCTTTCCAAGATTCCCCCCTTACGATCTGGATCACGTTTCGGAACGCCTAACGCCGCAACAGCAGCAGAAATTCAATGCCTACCGACGGTGCAAGCAACATTGGAACCAACCGTGGCATCGCATTCACATCGATGGACCAGCTCCCGTCATCGCAGAGTGCCCATTTTGCCGCCAAGGTTAACCAACATTGCATCACTTATCGCCGCCATGCCGGATGCCGGATGTTTGGCTTCCGTTCTCTCCGCTATTATAAGCACGCTCGTCCAACCTAAGCGTGTACAACCTCATCAGCATGGCAGACAGCAGCATCGTGAGTGTTCTTAACCAGATGGCAGAAACTCTACCCTTCATGTCCCTCGCTGAACTTCAGAGAGGTCGACCCTACAGAATTCAGGGTGCCAGGGCCATCACCACCAAGTATGGCAGAAAGATTGCTGTCGTCATCAACAACCACGAACTGTTTCTACCGTCCAACTTCGATGCCATGGCCCAGGAGACCATCGACGAACTCAACACCGTTCCCGTGTGCCTAACGTACGTCGGGGACGAAATGCTCAAGACAGGCTACGAGCGGCGCATCGTAAAATTCTCATTCCCTTCTCCCTCTCCTCCAACACGTGAACCTTCCCGCCCTTACCCATACAACGAATTCCAATAATCTCTCTCTCTCTTCCGTCAGTCTTCAACATGCCTTGCAAGTCAGACCCTGTGGACATTCATCCCATTCTAACCTCTAGGATCGTCTTTGACGTTGAGGATACCGTCAATGCTGCAGGGTCCTACGCCAACAGTTGCCGCATCGTTTCCCAGGAGATCTCCGCCTTTGGTGAACACAAAATTGTCACCATCAAGGTCTTCTCCGGTGATGCCCACGTCGTCAACGTCCAGTTCGTCCCTTCCATAACCACCTCTTGCAACAAGCAGGTTAGATGCACCATCTACCTCGGGCTCAACCAGACCCCATCCTTAGACAACATCATCTCCTCGTCGGGCACGTTTCAAGCTGGCGTTTGCAGCCGTCAAAACATCATTGCACCTCTATTCGTTCCCACCATCGGCACACAGATCGATCCCAACTTTCGCCACATTCACCTCACCTGTGTCACCTGTGACGACCAACCGCCGCAACCTTCTCTCAGTCAACAAGATCTACCCTTCAACAACGGCCATACCACTTACTTTAATATCATCTTTCTCACCAACGTCGAAGGACATCAGTGTTAATGTGCTCCTGCAAAAACAATTATAAAAGACTATTTATGTGCTAGTGTGTGTGAAATATAAACATTATGCTTATATGCATCATATCTACTCAATGCATTTTCATTGTTATACCATAGTTTTAAGCATGTGTATTGTTAAAACTTTATATGCTCTACTATGTAATCCTTTATTACTTTTTACCAATATACAGATTAATCAGTCTGGTTTTTTCGCTAATCCCGCCACCTCACAAATATCCTGTAGGTTTATTATTTTTTTTCCAAATTTTGGCAACATAAGCCACCTAGCCTCGAAATTTATTTCAAATTCATTATTGCATTTCAAACATTGCGCAATTACGCCATCTTGTGTCGTAACTGCTTCTTGCATAAATATCCATCTTGTGGCGTAACTTTTATTTCTTATTGCGCAATTCCGAAATCTTGTTTCGTATCTTCTCAATACAGTATTGCACCATATTGTGCAGGAACTTTTCCAGCATTTCGTTTTAGAATATATATATATATATATATATATATATATATATATATATATATCACCATATTGTGACGCATATTCTTCAGCCTTGCGCTCTTCCGCCATCTTGCTTTGGCTCCACTAGCGCCAAACACCACCTTCCCATTTACTTCTTTTTCCCCCACTCTTTTGCGGATTAACGCGACACTAGCGCCAGCCGCCATCTTGCCATTTACTACTTCTTCCCCCACTCTTTTGCGGATTAACGCGACTCTAGCGCCAGCCACCATCTTGGCATTTACTACTTTTTCCCGCCTTTTTGGCGGATTAACGCGACACTAGCGCCAGCCGCCATCTTGGCATTTACTACTTTTTTTCCCGCCTTGCGCTTTGCCGCCATCTTGGTTTTGCGACACTAGCGCCAGCCGCCATCTTGCCTTTTTGGCGGTTTAACGCGTCACAAGAGCTTTCCCGCCTTGCGCTTTGCCGCCATCTTGGTTTTTGCGTTACTAGCGCCAGCCGCCATCTTGGCATTTACTACTTTTTCCCGCCTTTTTGGCGGATTAACGCGCTTTCCCGCCTTGCGCTTTCCCGCCATCTTGGTTTTTGCGACACTAGCGCCAGCCGCCATCTTGACATTTACTACTTTTCCCCGCCTTTTTGGCGGATTAACGCGTCACAAGCGCTTTCCCGCCTTGCGCTTTGGCGTCATCTTTGTCCGCAATCTTCTAAATTCCTACTTTTTCCCGCCTTTTTGGCGGAATAACGCGTCACAAGCACTTTCCCGCCTTGCGCTTTGCCGCCATCTTGGTCCGCCATCTTCAATTTACTTCTTTTTCCCGCCTTTTGCGGATTAACGCGACACTAGCGCTTAATCCCCCCTGGTGGCAGGATTATCGTTAATCCAACTGGCTAATCCGTATATATCACTACTAATATAGATTAAATTATTATCTTAAATTGAACAAACTAACGTGTTGCATTAACACACTTTCTCTTCTCACCATTCTACAAATTCTTTTTTCTAAATCTCATTTTTCTGTCTACTACTTATAATCCAGATAAACTTGCAAATCACATTTAGCTCATCTGTGTGCTGTGGGGGTCTGCCTCACATTCAAGAGGTCCCGAGTTAGAATCTCGGTTAAAGTGAAATACCTGGTAAACTTTTTTCCAGGGTTCCCTCTTATCCTGAGAAGATGAATGTTAGACTCTAATCTCTAGGGACCTCGGGCCCATTTGAGCATCATTTTAACCATTTCGTTCATTCACCGTCCGTAATGGCCTACCCGGTTAAAGTACTTTAATTGAATACCAAAAGAAAAAGTTCACATTTACACGTTTCGTTGTAGTACATGTAGATAAAGCGATAGTCACATTTTCAAAACGCGTGACTACGTGATGCTTTGAAATTCCATGCTGTTGTATGACCGCGACAAAAACAAAACGAATAACGACTTCTCAGTTACAAAAAGTATTCAAACCAATAAAAAAATTTCTGGGAATTAGTTAATCTCATAAAATATATGTACGTATAACAAACTGCGTGCTTTAACGGGGTGTGCATTTCTTGTGTAGCAAAACTTTGTCCAATCTTTTAGAGTTTACCAATTATACAAAAGTTATTCAGAATGAAGAAGGCTTTAGAGGCTCTTCTCAGTCAGTTCAAAATATATATTTCGTTTGTCATGAAAATATTTTAAACAGTGAGTATTTTAATCAAAATCATTAGAGCCATTTTTAAGAAAATAGATTTCGAAAATGTTTCCATGTAAAGGCTTGTTCAGAATGGGGAGATTTTCTTGAAAATCCTTGTCACATCTTTGAAAGATGCTGAACTTATATATCAGGTTTGGTATTTAACCGACTTTTCGGTTTGGATTTATGTTGTTCACAGAGACGCAGGCATATGGAGCTTTTGCCCTAAAATAGGATGTGTTGCATTCGCATGACTTTCTGTACTCACTCTTCTTACAAAGCTTATTTTGCACTATGTCATGTTAATACCGATAAACCTTCATCACTTATTTTCACAATCCGTTGTAGGTATAACCAGAACATATTAAGCTAAAGCGATAGGCAAATCCCTCAAAGCTGATTGCTACGTGATAGCTTTGGATTGGTTGGCTACGGAGGGGACCCGGCATTGATCCACATAGTAGATATTGTGCCCACGCCCCACAAGGGGGCATCTCCGGGAGGCAGGATGAGGCGAGGCAAGACACCGGGCGTCCGGAACCAGTAAAAACGCCACAGGAATGGCAGGGTCCCTAAGTTTTCAGATAGAGACTCCCCGTCAAAAGGATAGGCAGACCGGGGACTCCACCCAGCACAGAGGGTTTCCAACGCCCCTCAAGGAAGTTAGGATACTCCCGACAGCCAGCCGAAAGCTGAGGGATAGAGAAAGTCACAAAAAGCATCCTTTTCCCCTGCACCGAAACACCATCGCTGACACTTCCAACCCTGAAAGAGACCAACGGATGAAAGATTAAGGGAAATTAGAATGGAGATGAAATGGAGGTCCGGAAATTCGGTGATGTGAGAATCCTTCTCAGCAATCGCCTGGTGACCCGGGAAAAACCCCGTAAAAACCTATGGGTCAGGAAGGTAGGCCAGAGGAATCCAACCCCCTACCTCCCGAATGTGAACCACAGACGTGACAGCTTTGAAATTCTGTTCTCTTTGTATGAAAACGAGAAAGAAAGAAGGAAAGGAAGAAAAACAATAGCTATTTGCAGTTCAGAGAAGTATAAAGTATTTGAAAATTCAAACTAATAACAAAGAAACCTTCAAAATATGTAAAATATATAAGTTATTTGACATAAAATAAAAATATTATTTGATATAAATTTTGTCTTTAACAAGATCTACAGTTGTTGTGCTCTAAGATTTTGTCTCTCTCTCTCTCTCTCTCTCTCTCTCTCTCTCTGTAACGATTTACTAATTATCAAAAGTCATTGACAATAAAGATTAATTTACAGACTATTCCTAGAAAATAAAAGATATACATTCTGTTTATCATGAAAATAGCTTAAACATATGCATTTTAATCAAAATACTTAGAGTCATTTTTGAAAGAATAAAAAATTTCGAAAAATGTCCAATGTAAAGGGTAGTTTGGAGTGGAGGATTTTCTTTAAAATCTCAGTGTCGCATTCTTGGAAGAAGTTGAACTGAAACACCAAGTTCGATTTTAACCAACCTTTTGCTTTTGAGTTATGCTCTTCGTGGACACACATTTGGACCATTTTCTAAAAATAAATTCATTATATTCAGGGGTCAAAAACGTGATTTCTGGTGAAATTACGACATTGAATTTTCAGATGGAACACAATACTTTTTCTACTTAATGTAGCTACGTAGTAGAGAAAGTAAAAATTGTTTACTTTGGATTCAGGGGTCTCAAAGCGTGTATTTCCGGTGAATCTCTTTATTGAATGATTGGATGAAATACAATACTTTCTCTACTGCTGGATTCAGTGGGTCTCAAAAAGTATATTTCCCGTGAATCTCTTTTTTTAATTTTTGGGTGGAATACAACACTGTCCCTACTTATTATAGGTAAATAGTAGAGACAGTAAAAATACGAGTTGTGGAATAGATAAGCGGCTGGTTGTCGTTACGGCATCTTGCATGCAACTAAGTAGGGAAAAGTGTAACTTAGACTTTAACTTTAAATAATTGGCCTAAATTGTTGTCACGATGCACGGATAAACCATACTTCATAAGGACATTATGAAAATAAAGAACATATTTTAGTTGATAATGGGTAGAGAAAGCAGTAAATATTGAAAACCAAACCATTTTGTTTTAACACTTGCTTGTTATACAATAATATGATGCCTCTAATTCCTAAAAATTAGTTTGTAAACTGCTTATGTCAATGTGTTGTAATGTTATTGCTGTTTTCTTTTCAAATTGATTACATTCTTACAGCCAAGTCTATGGGAAATGTGTTGGAATGATACTTTGTTTAGCCTGTTACATCTTTAACCTTCCTTGTAGAGCAGGTATGAGCTAGATATCTGGCATAACCTCTCGATAAGCACCCCGCTTGCCCCGCTCCCGGTGGAACGGAAAACATTTGGAGCCGTCTGTAAAGAGCGGTCCCTTGGCGTTCTGACCGGGAATTGCACGGCAGTCTCGTGCGACGCGTCTGAATGAACTCAAGGCCACGGGCTCTTCCACTTATCGGACATGTGACAGCGGCTTCAGTCAGCTGTTATTGCTTCTTATGTATAGATGCGAGACGCGTGTGTATTTGTGTGCGATTGAATTTTCGGATTATTACAACCCAGAAATGGTACTCAAATTTTCGCTTGAACAAAGACTTTTTATGTATGACACGTATGTGAAAACCGACTCTTGTAGACAGGTGTGTAGGCAATTTCACGATAAATTTCCTGGTGTTCTAGTTCCGAGTAGAGAAACAGTTAGATATCTAGTGAATAAAGTGAAGAGAACGGGATCATTTAATGTTGTAAGTTGTAAAAAGAAACGAAGGGTTCTAACGGAAGAAAAACTTGATGAAATTGGCGAAGCATTTGAACGGTCTCCGAATAAATATTTACGACGTGTAGCACAAGTAAATGTTTCAAAAACCCAAGTACATACTGTTGAAATTACTGTGTGTGACTTTTATCTGTGGGGAGCTCTCAAAAATAGAGTCTATAGGAATAATCCTCGCACCATAAACGATCTTAAAACAATATAAGAACAGAAATTAGGGAAATTACGCAACAAGAACCTATGCGCGTGAATGGTAATTTCATCAGAAGGTGCCCAAGAATGTTTATCTGCCGAAGGACACCACTTTCAACACCGATTGCGAAAAAAGTTAGTACTGATAAAATAAAAAGTAATTATGATTGTTCAATAGGTAATCAATATATCGTAATAATCATCATAAAATCAGTAACAATATGATATCAGTATCAATAATGAGAATAATAAACAGATACACTGAATGTAGCACGCGGAACACGCATCGCGACTACCGGCCAGATAGCTGAGGGATCGCGCGCGTAACACGCATCGCGACTACTGGCCAGATGGCTGAGGGACCGCTCTGTAGTATTTCTTATTTTATGTGGCGAAAAATGCTATTCACTATTGTAAAACTGTTTCTACGCTTTTAAAAGCATCGATTTTCTTTCATTTTTTGCAGTAGCTAGATAAAATAATATATTTGCATTTCCCTTTGCTTATAAAAAATAATGTACCTTTACTGTCGTGTATTTATCAAAGAATGTGTGTTGGTCTTTGTGCACCTGAGATGATTCAAACTCGCTCCTAGATAGAGCCGGTTCGTTTTCTGCTTACGTAACAAGTTCTTCATTTACACCGCCACTCTGTAAAACATTGTCAGTATGTAATATATAGTACGTTACACACTTCCACAAGGATGTCACTTCTATATTTATCATTCATAGGCCGGCAGATTCATTCGCAAAAGACTCATCTTCAATTCTATGCTCAATAATGCCACCATATGTACTTTCATTTACTTATTGAAATGCACCTAACACAACAGGGCTGACTTCATATTGAAGAGTTCATTAAGAAACAAATTAAAATGTTTGAAACACCACAGAAAGGATAAAATGTGGATATGGCGAAGAAATAACTATATAACAGTATAGTACACAGCAAGCCCAGCATTCACAATTGCGAGAACTGACTACTTCTTGTCTAGTATGTAGAGCAGCGATCTCAAGCCAAGCGCAATTTTGTGACCTTGCCAGTACTCGCGGGCGTGAAGCGCTAGGAGGAAGACCGTAGTACACTACTTCAAGGTTGCTGCGCCACTAAGAACATTGGTGTACAAGGTCCGAAGGAAATATGAAAACAACTCCTAATGTTATTGTGATTCTTCTTGTTTGTTTTTTTATTTATTCACATACATTGTGTGATAACGTTTTAACACGAACTGCAGTAATGCTGTTAATAAATAAAAAGATATTTTTCATAAACAAATTAATGTTCCAAAACTAAACCATTAAAACCACTAAAGATAAGGAAAATTTATCTAGCTTTTAACTTACAATTCAAAATGAAACTGAGAGCGGTCTTGTAATACAACATAAACACAACTGCTCTTTACGACCTCTACTTGTGTTCATACTTTCTGTCATTACCTTCAATTAGAACTATCCACATGAAATATGTTATAATGTCTTTTGACGTTACATTTTGTTTTATAATTATATGCTTCTTGCATATTAAGCATTGGGTATCTCCACCAATGTCCTTACTTAAAAACACTATGCTCCACTTTGGATTCGACTGACTATACCTTCGCTTTCCTTTATCCCTGGCGCGCACGTTGTACAGCCCTGCTGTAGACTGTTCTAAGCAGCAGCACGCACGGACTTCTGTTGAGGCCAATAATGCTAAGCACCCGAGGTGTGTACTCGCGCTGATGGGCAACGTTTGACATCGCTGATGTAGAGCATCCTCATAGGCGGCCCCAGGGAGGGACTCTAGCCCCCTAATTAAAGACAAAATATGGTATTTGTTATACTTAAGGTTAGGGTGTTGTTTTGCTTTGGTAAAATGAAAACTAACCCGTTAAATATCCCATACAATACTCTCAGACAATGGAATATATAATGATTTGAAATATGATCTGGAGATTAATTCTTGGTCACTCCAATATTATAAAACACCTTCGAATCTTCTCCTGCGTGAGACAACTGGAATATTTATTTAGGCTGGCTGTCAGTCGACAACTCCTCTCCCCAGCTGGTTTTAAAAATGGCATCATATAAAGAGCCAGATCAATTTAGGGTAATAAAACATTGAAATTTGATTTTATGCTCCTTAAACAATGTTATGCAAAAAAACTAACAATTGAATTTCTGACGTTTTTAAAGAATTTTGGGTACCCTCTTCCCTTGTTAAATGCTTTGGAGTCAAAAATGAAAATGTTCAATTTCTTTCAATTTATCAACGTTTTTCTTTTATACTTTCTCGCATGTATTTACGATCATTAAATTTGATATGCCCTTGTTGTTAATATGGCTATATTGGGAATTCATCCATTATACAATCCTTGACACTCAAAGCATAAAAATTAAAGGAAAAAATGTAAACATTCATTACTAACAATTACAAGTTTATAATTATATTAACACAAATAGAAAACAATGCAATGAAAATAGAGCTATTAGTATTTTAGGTTGTGCATTACAAATTGCTTGTTCATTAATTGTGTTGTATCCTAACAGAATTTACAAATATTTAGTTATTATTGGTGATTTTCATCTAAAGCTTCTTTTTTTTTACTAGTTAAACACATATCTTCTTTGTGGCTCAGAAGGAAGCTTTGTTTTATTTTTACGAACATAATTTTATTTTTTTAGTACTTCACCATTTGAATGTACTGCAGTATCGGATTGTTTTCAACAATAAATAAAAAACACTTTAGCTCTGAGTTCTGTCTCTATGTTTTTGTATATTTTTGGTTGGTTTTTTATATTATTTGATTTACTTTTGTTTCATTTTTTGTATGTTTTAAATTTCTTTAAAGAGAGTTTTCTTCTGAAACAAAAGGTATGGACAGGGTGGTATAGCATTTTATTGCATTATTTTCCATGGGAAAGGGCAAGCTCATAAGATAATTCTCGGCCAGACTAAGAATCGAGAACCTGTAGATAGTCACCAAAGGTTTGTTGAAAGGTGCGCCCAGAGAAAATCTTCCATCGTGCTCTGCGCATGAAGTCTAGATTTTGCTGGGCATCAGTAGCGCCTGGGTAGTTCCAAAGTAGATAATAGACACTGTGCTCAATTATCCAAATGAGGCTATTGTACTGAATACGCGGAAACCGGAAGTCCGGACGAAGAAAACTTTCTGGAGTGCAATTGTGGAAATCCAACTTGCGTAAGATGGCCATCGCTGGTTATATACACAAGATGCCATGGAGCAACTGGAAATGCGATGTAGTGGAGTATCCGGTTGTTGACAACGAAATCACAATGAGGAGTCACATGAATGAATACTTGCGAGCCGCTGACGTGTTGGTATCACGTCGTGGACTGCCTGGTACCAAACGGAGCGAACCGTGTAAGGGAGTATAGTGCTAGTGACATTTTTCCAGAGTTGTTAGTAGTCAAGGTTAGCTGACGCAATGCGTTCAAGGCGCATGGAAGGCATGTCGCCTGTTTTAATGATATTTTTATAAATTTTGCGCACCATCCGATTGCCAGCCTGTTGACAGTCCAAACTCAAATAACACAATTACAAGAAATATGTGCACAGATAGAGTAGAGAGGGAGGAATGGATCGAATATCCATGGGATTTCGGAGATCCAGGCGACCAAGAAGTCATCCAAGATACAGAAAAGGTGGATTTCAAGGCGTGTATCTTCGTCCCGCGGCAAAGGAATAGCGCCAAGTTTTTGAAGCCAACAGCAAAGAGTCCGATATCCCCTCTAAGGGGAGATAACTGCAAGGTAGACATAGGAACTTTAAAGATACAGCCCTGCCAGAAGAATCAGGAGATCCCGCAGGTAATCTGCCGGGAATATAGTTTCGCCAATGGCAAAACTTGGACCACAAACCAACACTGCGATAGGAGGTACACCACCCAACTGTGTTGATACAGGCAAAGGTCGCGATGATAGACGGTCTTTGCTGTGCTCTTAATGCAGCCAAAAATTGGTTTCCAATTCAGATAATGTATTTCACCCTAGGATGTGCTAAAGGTACTGCCCAAAATCTTGAGTTTCGAAACCATCTGCAGTGATGCAGGTGGCGTCCATCATCCAACGAGAAGAGCTTTAGACTTTTCCTGATTGATCTCAAGGCCGGGTATTACTCTAAATTGGATTAAAACATCCCATAAGGAGCGCATATCAGCAGCATCGGTAAGGATAACACTAAGTTATCAGCATATGCCAGTGCATCCAGCTTGTGAGAGTGTAAGGAAAGGCCTACAGCCGTGCTTTGAAGCTGACAAACCAATGCATTCAAGGCAAGAATGAACAAAGCCTTGGCGAACCGATCTGCCAATAGAAAACTCATGAGAGAGAAACCTATTAACCTGCACACAACTCGAAACATCATTATATAAACATTTGATATATGGGATAAAGGTGTCACTTAAGTCAGTCCAAGCCAAACATTCAAAAATAGTCATGACGAACACTATCAAACGCGTGCCTGAAGTCCAAAGAAAGTAGGGCAAAGTGGGCGCTCTGGGAGGAGGAGTAAGCAATGGATTCACGTAAGGAACACACAACATCAAAAATATTTCGTTGCAGGACACCACAGTGTTGTGAGGGATGAATAAGCTTGCCGAGAAAAGGTCGGAGTTGGCTGGCCAATACATGGGCCAGAAGTTTATAATGAGAGTTGAGGAGAGTAATGGGACGGAAATCAGCAACAGAGGAAGAGTGAGGTTTCTTCTT
The DNA here is from genome assembly GCA_030765065.1 of Deroplatys truncata. NCBI lineage: Eukaryota > Metazoa > Arthropoda > Insecta > Mantodea > Mantidae > Deroplatys > Deroplatys truncata. The sequence continues at coordinate 196,102,096 of CM060990.1, forward strand.
GATGAGGACAATAATTTCCCGCTTTTGTGAAGCACAGAGTTGTCCGCGTTGTAAGATGGCACTGTAGACCGCTGTTAAGTCATCACCAATTACATTCCAAAAGCAACGATAGAACTCCATAGGCAGACCGTCACTCCCAGGAGTTTTGGAGGTCTTCCCCGAAGAAGGGCAGCAAAGACTCGGGTTTATGAATGGGATGGTCACGACATTAACTATCCTGTTCAGAAAGAGGTGGCGGTCTATAGGCGCCTAGGTTACTGAGAGAAGAAGGGCGAGGAATGTTCCAGTTAACAGGGTGTTCAAAATAGGATTGAAAAGAACGGCAGATGGAAGTTTGAGTAGTGTGCATGGTTCCATATTCGTCTTGCATCTGTAAATGAGATTCGCTCGACGTCGTTTGTAAGCCTGCATGAGATGGAACGGATTAATTCTTTTCTCCTCAACCGGAGTACGCAGACGACTGCGAACCTTTATGCCCTCTATACGCCTTCTATAAATTGATGAAACCTTTGCCTTGTAATAATTCTTTCTCGTGCGACGGTTAACTAAATCGATGGGACTCTCCTGAAGACTCCAAAGGCAACCAAGGTAAAATTGTAGGGTATGCTTCTCGTCCGAAGGCTTGCTCGGAAAGCACGTCTAAAAACTGTTGCAACTGGGGTTTGACATACAAGTCCCACCAATCGGCGACGTCGGCATAGTGAGATTTTCTAGCCGATCACTGCTTCCATAAGTCGGATATTTCGGCCGCAATGGACTCATGATAGAGACAGGTGCTGTTTAGTTTCCAATAGGAGCGCCCAATGGATAGAAAGGGGAGGTTCAGACCAATGTGTAGAGGAACAGCTAAATGGTCGGAAAATGAGAGTGGGACATGTTCGTTGGAGCGGATATTCTTTCCAAATTCCTGGAGAAGATAGAAGCGATCCAGCTGGTAAGCAGAATTTAAGGTAACATGGGTATACACCACAGCCTGTCGTTGCACCAGCCATGCATCCACCACATGCAGATTGGAAGTCAATTGCTGCAAACTCCTACTAGGTCGATAGCATGCGGTACAGTCATCCGCACGAAGCACACAGTTAAAGTCTCCACTCAATATATAATGATTAGGTAAAGTGCGAAGCAGATACAGCAAGTCCGTACGAAAGAACTTCTCTCTTTCTCTCTCCTGCGTTTATTACTCCCGGAGGGGGCATAGATGATAATAAACCGACAATCCCGGTAAACACCACCTATGCCACCTCCAGAGGGAAGACGTTCAATGGAGTGGAGAGCAATACCAGGTTTGGTGATAAGTTGCGAAGAGAGGAAAAATCGGAGGAGACTTTCTGTAGGAACAGAATATCAATATCGAAGTCGTATAGAAAACGCTGCAAAGCATACAAAAATAGTACTGTGAGGTAGGAAAAGACCGAGAAGGAAATCGTGTCCGCATGTGGTCGCTACTTCTGGGGACGAAGCAGAGGAAATCCCAATTTACTGCCTGCAGCCTTTTTACAACGCTTACTTGCATAACCAACAGTCAACTCCTCACTCAGAACCTCCCGTGGCATTGCCGCCTGAGAGTCCTCTGCTCCCATTTCTGAATTCCAACTATCTTCCTCCAAGGCCATGGCCCTCGGTGAAAAATCGGCAGTCCGCAGGCGCTCAACTCCAAATGGAGTGGTGCCGCTGCTCTCACCAGCCGACAGAACACTAACCACAGCAGGCCCAGGGACGTCATCATTAGCGCTCACAAGCATTCCGGGTGGAACAGGCGAACCAGAGAATCCCTGGAAGAGTTCATCACCAGTGTCCGTTCCGGATTCCGAACGAGCTGTACCGCGTTCTGAGGCACTGCAATGGGGTACCACAGTGACTGCATTGGACTGCTCAGAGTCAAGAAGCTGCTCCTGTTCCAAGGACAAGCTGGGACGTGGCACCGTAGGGGCATCCACCTGCAGCTCAGTCTCCATCTCAACCACATCAGCAGTAGACGCTACCGTAAGGACATCAGCAGTTGTCGAAGAGGTAGTTAGAGCCAAGGAGGCGACACCAGTAGCCGGAGTAGATGAAGAGCTATGTTGCTTGAAGGGACCACTGAAGGTGAGCCGTGTTCTTGGTTGAACATCGACTGGCTAGCGGTAACCTCTGTTGGGACATGCATGTCGCAGATGTGATATAATGCCACACGAGAAACAAACTTGTGCCTGTCCAGGATAGATGGCGTAGACCTCCTGCCCAACAACAAAGATCTTGGATGGAATTGGTTTACTAAGTTGCATGGAAGCGATCCGAATTCCGGTTTCAACTTTAAATGGATACCTGTATGCCCAATTTTCCCGTTCAACCGATCGAACCTCGCCCTCATTATAAGAACTTTCAGCAGTATGATTAGAATGCGTACAGTAACCTCTTCTGCCGGAGTGTATTGACCAAAGTAGTTGCCCTATTTAACAGTTCGATGGAAGCTTCACCTCTATGACGCTGTAAATACCTGTTATACACCACTTCATTGGCAAAATTAATATAAGCTGCGTTCTGTTTTCTTACCAGTTGATTTGCTAGGAGTTCCTCATCGTTGACATGTAGCACTTCGTCAATCCAACGATGTATATCCAGAGCTGCTGGCAGTGGATCGTCTTTCTTGAAAGTGGCCTTAATATTAACAGAAAAGCACGCAATGCACTATAAGCCGGAGCTCACGTACCACACGATGTGTACACTGTGGCTGCCGCCGCTCGAATGCGTCAGGAACGTACAAAGCTGAGGTTCTGTTAAGGATACCAATCTGTGAAAAAAGGTAAAAATTTACCAAAATTTATAAAATGGATTTTAGTGTTATTAAGCACTAAAAACCTTGTACTTCATTTCTAAGTAGCTTTTATAGGCGTACGAACCTTTCAAGTATGCCATATAGCGATTGAAATGTCTGTGTGCAAGCCTAGCTTCCTATTAATTTGAAGTAGAAAACGATAAGGTTTGCCTGCATTAAAGCAATAAAACCATTCAAGAGATGCCTCAAGAATCTTCAAATACTAAATTAGCTGCAGAGGAGCAGGAAAAGACGGAGAGGATTTTACACACACACACACGCGCGCGCGCATTATCGAGAGCGAGATAGCTTCGCGGTAACGTGCGAGGGTCGCATTCGGCAGGTTCCAGGTTTGATTCTCGTCGACCACCCACTCTGACCTTGGGTTTTTCGTAGTTTTCCCTGTTCGGTAGGCGAATGTTGAGGTGGTTTCTCACCTATCATGATTCCCTTTCCATTATTACCCTTTCATTTCGTTTCCTTCTCATATTTCTGGTGTACGTCTAGGTTTCGTGGCGTATGGCGGAGCGGGGAGATGGCACGGATGCTTGCTCAAAGGAAAGAGCACTCCCCATGGACACTAGAGGGCTGTTTGTTCAACGGTCGTTCATCGCACTCTCTAGGCAGTTCTAGCAGAAGGGCATGTCTTCGAGCATGGAACTGTTAGGGACTTTCGCGTCTCTGTCGCCTGTAGCCTCTTGAGTTTCCTTCTCTTCATCCCTTCTTCCTGGGGGTGGTAGCCACAATAGATCTCTATAGGTTGCAGTGCGCGACGCGTCCGCCTCCGTTGAATAACCTATATATATATATATTTGGCGGCACATTTTGATTTTCAAATTGTTTCACACGATGTACTTTTTCGGTATAAATCAATGAAGTTTTGTATACCACCTTATAAATAATAGGATAAGAAAATGGCAAGATTAATTTTTGTAAGGATGCTTAGTTGTGATGTTGCTAAACAATAATACTCACTTTGTATTACTTTTTATACAAAGCAATTGAAGTATCATATTTAACAGTTATTTGCTCTCAAACTAGTACGATATATAAACGTTCTTTCTACAACTTATTACATTTTTCAAAACAGTAAACAAAATAATAAAAATTAATATCTCTGGAAATAATTTAAAAATATATATGTAATTTGGTGTACATATTCTACATTAAAGCCTAATTGTATATTAAAATTTCAAACTAATCGGACTGAAATTATGGATTTTTGGAATTTCTTTAATACTGTTGGAGAAAACGTTTTCTCCGGAACGTCCATAGCAAACACTAGATTTTATCTGTGCTGTGTGTTATGTTAACAACTGATGAAAGCATAGGAGAAACATATGTCACAGGTGTTAGTGATCTGGGTGGGAGATTTAGAAATTCGTACGTCGTTATCGTGTAAGGTCCTTGTGCTGACCTTCAATTCACCTAACAAATGGATACGTGTGATTTGATTACCACCTTGCTTGAAGCGTACGCTTAGAAGGCCAAATGTTACAGAGCTAAGCTAGCATTTTGCTTATGTATATAGGTTTTAGATCTGATAATGCAAACGTCCTTGACTGCTTATGAAGCTGAATATATAGAATAGGAAACATTTTCCCCTTATATGTAGGCAACGAATGTTTTGTATTTAAGAAGGGCTTTACAGCAATCCTCTATAACTAGATTTATGACAACTCTGCTTCTCAATATGGTCCCCATAAGGAATGCTCTACCTTTGGAGGAACTTGTGCTTTACTCATGTGAAAGAAAATTGTCATATATTAGCTATAAATACAAGTTTGCTTCTTCTGTAACCACAAAAGAACACAAATATAAGCTAAATATTTCCAGAGGATTCATGCGCGCACGCACGTGTCTGTTAAAAATGAGAAGTTACATAAATACTAAATTCGGCACTTCAGGCTTTTAAAGATTCAAGGCCAATATCCTTAGACTTGGAAAATACTGTTCATATTTTTATTTTATCACAAATAGTTTAAATGTAGATAATGGGGTAAAATATGAGAAATGAATTGTGTTTCTTAATTTTGTTTTGGTCAAATGCTTACAAATACGCTTCGATGTTGTGAAATTTCATATAACTGCAGACCATAAAGGCAAATAACTTACTACAACAGCAAACTGCCACTGTTTAGAATATATAACTTATGTAAATTATTGGGTTATTGAGGTTTGTGTACGGCAAGCTATAAATTGTCTAAGTATATTTAAAAATATTGTTATTGCCATCGATCAGAACTATAACTAAAGCCGTGCTTCAACAGCATTTTGTGTTGAGGTAATTCATCTCCGTTCCATTTCCTTTTCGAATTCAGCACCTTTTGACATCCAAGACACTGTGGGAGTCCGTCCTTTTCGGTACACAGAAGCTGTTTTTCCCATGAAATAGTCCACAGGCCTCCCCAACTTGACATAGTGACTATGTTATGAAAAATTACACATCCTCAAGATTGGCAGAAAGCGACAGCACTTGTGCCAAGCAGAGTTAAAACGGACTGATTAATAAAGCTTTAAATATTGCCAAATTAATTAACTAGATGAAAGATGAAAACTAGATGAAAGTTTGAGGAATAACTGCATATGTTAAGGATTTTAAAAAATAATTATTTTGAACGCTTTGTGATGAATTTCACCAATTTTCATAGGCACATTAGCTTAAAAATAAGCTTTCCCTCGTATTTTTACCCAGGCTTGGGAGTGGTACAGCTTTGCTGGCGGTTTAAGAGTTGATTTGCAGCAGAAGCTTTTCATTAGTGTTTTATATCCAACCATTCCCCTTGTCTGCGTCTGTTTCAATGGATTAAGCCCCTCTTTGTGGAACTTATACTCCTAAGGGCTTGGAAACCAATGCCTTGGGTCAGTAGACTGTCGAGGAGCAAGATATGCAGGATGGATGATCAGCCCAATGCCTGATATTGCGGTGAAGAAGAACGAGATGAAATGTAGTGATGAAAGGGATGATAGGAAAAGTCGCGGATCGCCTAGCGACCGAGGAAACCCGCGAAGAAGACCTTCCGTCAGGTTACCGCAGGTCATTTTTCTTGTCGATTAATTACAATGTTATATACATTATTTACAGTGTAAACACAGACATTGAATTTTTTATTTGCTTGCATGTCTATAGGCTATACACTAGTCAAATTTATCAAATTCATTATTCCTGTATTGTCTCCTCTGAAAATTTCATGGCAACCTTGTACTTTGAGTTGAACACTTTCTGTGGAGTCGCTGATCTGAGTATAGCGATTGAAACGTTTATCTGGAAGTCCTTATAAAAGCTGGTGACAAATGCATGAAAAGATTCGCAAGCATTCATTCGCAGTTTACCCTCATCTTATGTAGGACTCACACCCCCCAGGACTTACAGGCGGGTGCCTGGGGTCAGAGGCCCGTCGAGGAGCAGACACACTCATGGAGCAGACACAATGTCCAGGATGGGATGAAGGATGTAGATGAAACGAAATGACGGCGAAATGGATGATAGGAAAGGTGACAATGAAGCAGTCGGTGGAATGAATGGCGGGGGAAACCGGAGAACCCGGAGAAAACTCGCCCAGACGCCGCTTTGTCCACCACAAATCCCACATGCGGGTCCCTGAGATTGAACCCGGGCCGTCTCGGTGAGAGGCGAGCGGTCTAACCACTCGGCTACGGCGCCGCCCAGATTCGCAAGCATTTGTGATTCTATCTGAGGATAATGAATCTGATCGACAGTCAAATCAAAGCATAAGTAACTTTCTCACGATAGGTAATTCACCGAACACAGGTACATATTGTTTTTTTAAATATTCAACATATTTTAACCTATGTGAAAATAAGACCATGGCGCAAATGTAACAAAATACGTCATTACAACACCAAAATATGTATTATATGACCAAAATTGAGAACCTGACCAAAATACGCAAATATATGACACCCTAAACATCTCTAAAAATAACTAGAAACATTCAGTTCATGTTTAGTTCAACACTATGACTGAAACGAAATTGAGAAAAAAAGACATATCATAAACATCCTAACCCTAGTAATTAGCAACCCATCGCCCATCTCAAGGGTCTAATGACTTTCCCGAAAAAAAAGGTCATGGAGACATACTGACTGACGGCGAAACACAGTATTAAACTTAAATGCATGTCCCAAACTAGCGAGAAGACAATTCAGCTTTCCCTTTTTCGCGTTAATGAGTGCGTACAACCAGGTTGCTATTGTCCTTATCCTTATATCGTGTCATATGCTGTGAAGTTCTCTTCATTCGCAATGAATTCTGTTCAGTCTAAGAAATCAAAAGAGTTAATGCTACAGTTCTGTAAGTCCTGCTTAAAACAATTTTCATACTTATTTCAGATTTTTCAAACATGGAAAAACATATATTTGTAATTAATTTACAAATTATCTCATCATTCTTCGGATACATACTTTTTAGCTTGTATAGCAGTTATAACCATATACACATTAATTTATAACGTTCAGTGCACTATTTTTAAAATTAAATAAATCTCAGGTTTTAGGTCATTCTTGTAATGATCATGTCGAAATTATAGAGTTATTTTACAGGTCGTTTTTCAATCACTTTAAGGTCATCAAGACCCGGGCCCTATAATAACACTTTTGTCACTCATTGCATATCGCAATTTCATTGTCATATCCCTTATTTTTCGAAAAGGAATCACTTAACCTTTTGTTATTTCTTTTCTGCTTTTTTACATGCGGAATGTAGAGATTCATTCACTATCTCACTATTGATTTATTTCGCAGTTTAGTATGTGCTGAAGGAAAATTAGGAAGACATCTGTAATTTATGACTATAAAATATGGTGCCCATGTAATTCTTAAAATGCGAACGTAGTATTAAACGTGGCAAAGCCTGTGAACTTATTGGGCTATTACAAATCAACATAGCGTGGTAAATACGCACTCGAATCGTAGGTTTACATTATATATGTCGCAGGCTTTTTCTGAAACCGTCATTTCTAATATACTAGGCAGATCATGAAAAACCGGCGTATGCTGAAAAATTCGAAAGTACACGTTTTGTTGCAGTACCTTATGAAGGACGGAGCTTGTCAGGTGCAGTGTAACTTTAACCTAAAATCTAAGTAGGTATAATTAGTGCTAGCTAGCTCTGAGTGTGTGTGATCGAACCCAAACGACGGCAAACATTAGCATTGAATGACCACAAATCAGTCACTCTTCCCCACCCCTTGTCAATGGGATAATGGGTGTAATAAACTATGCTTTGTTGTCTCTTGAATGGTGTATACATTGGCGCCTGTATTTTTTGTTATATTGGAGGTGGGGGTGTTTATTGGTTTACAGGAGTCTTGGAGGGTTGATATGCCATTCAAAACGTTAGCATGGGCGTTTTGGCACACTTGGCTATCTAATGAATGCCTCATTCCACTCTTCCTATTGCTTACCCCAGACCACCCACACAGCTGCAATCCCGAGACTGTCTGGGAGTAATAAATTCTCGTATTGTTTTTTTGGACAAAGGGAAATGACAGGTAACATGCACCTGTGTTATACGAACCATCCTGATCGCTATTGTGACTGTTGTGACTTTTCTTTGTTATCCTCTCCGACAAAACACAGACGCGGTTCTATTTCCCCTTACCCCTTGCATTGCTCAGTACAAGATGTTTGCACTAAGAAAGATCACCCACCCCACACCTGCATTCCAGATACCACCTAGGTGCCATTAATTTTGTTTTTGTCTGACAAAAGTATATGTCCCAAGTATAGTACTATTTATCCTGCTATGGTCATAATCAGAGTGTAGCTAATCTTGCTTTGTTGTTCCTGAATAGTCTATACATTGGTGTGCAGTATTTTTTTGTTCACACGAGTTTTTGCGGCGGCGATATTTCGTTTAAGCACAGACAGGCGACTTCTAGTACCATCATAAAGGATGATAAATACCTCATTTCATCATTCATTGTATTCGACAAAGAAAGGACCTTCCCGCACCTACATGACAGGCAACGCTCAGGTAACATAAGTGTTGCATTTGTTTTTGTAATGCGAAAAAGCTTTTCAGTTGACAAGGGCATGTATTTATATGGACCACTATGCTTGCTATTGTTCGAGAGTATTGCGAGGCAATTCCTGTCTGTATAAGTGAAAAACGTGTGCTTCTGTTGTGCTTATGGAAATGCATGCATACCAATGTAATAAATCGAAAAACAGTATTATTTCAAGCCGCTTGACGAAAGAACGCGACCCTCGTTATTCAAAGCCTAGCCGTCTCACGACAATGAAAAATGACCCCCTTGTCCCCCTATGCGCCATGCAAAGGTTTGCATGCCGAGGGGGATACAAGTTTTATAGAGAGCGGTACAGTCTGAAGAAGAATGTTATAGAGCGCAATGACGGGGGGATGGAATAAGATATATAATTCTTTCTTATTATAGCAGCAAAAATGCTATCATTATGCAATACGAAGGGTGCGCTAGTATTAATGCATTACGGTGATACTCTCTGCGAGGATGAGATAAGGAGAGAGAGGGAGAGAGAGGGAGAGAGAATTGAATCGAGAGGGTAGCAATGGCTTCATTACATTCATATGATTTTTTTATCCTACACATTTTATAGCTTGTGTAAATGCATTACGGTGATACTTTCTGCGAGGGTGAGAGAAGGAGAGAGAGAATTGAATCGGGAGGGTATCAATGACTTAATTGCATTCATATGATATTTTATACTACACATTTTATAGCTTGTGTAAATGCATTACGGTGATACTGTCTGCGAGAGAGAGATTTCTTCAATTGATTAAATATACAATTATGTAAATAAATAGCGTAACGTTAACGCATAACTTTTTCTTAATCGATTTTTCCTCAAATATTTATTAAATATACAATTACATAAATAATTAGCATAACGTTAACACACAAACTTTTAAAATTGATTTTGTTCAAATGATTTAATAAATATATATTTTCACATTTTCAGTTATATTTTAACTTGCATTCCAGTTAATTCTGTTTTTATTGTTATATAACCTACAATAATGGCCACGAACCCGGAGCCTGAGGGTGCAAACAACCAATCCTTGCTCCGGGGTTCCAACAGACCTTGAGAAGCAGAAGAAGAGCACGGTCATGGAATGACCCCCTCTCCCGCTCAGGACCCTCCTCTGCCACGGTTACGCCAACTGCAGTAGCATCAGGCATCGGTCAACATAATCAATCCCAACCCGTCAACAACAAAGACTAAAGGTTAGTCATGCACAGTATAATGTAGGGTTATTAAATCGGCGTTCAAGGGACGGCTTTTCAATAGCCGAATTGAGAACGTTCTAGAAATAGTTGACCCCGTCAATTTCTGCAGAAATGCAGGCATTTTGTATTGAGCGCGATGGCTTCTCTGCTCAGGAGAAACCCCTTAGGGTTTAAAATAAGTTCCTCAACCGAAGTGACATATTTAATTCAAACTCCTGAATAAGAGCAAGCTGAAACAGTCTTTTTTAATAGTAAGACCAACTTGGGCCTTCAGTCAAGTGATCATGATACCTTATACACTTCTATGGTCGATTAAATGATAGAAAACGTGTCTAATTTCGGGGGGGTGAGCTCAAAATCCCTGCTCGCAGTTCGGGCTCTTTTTATTGGAGCTAGCTTTTATGACTCATTGAATGGTTGGCGATACATAGAGCCACCTGTCGCAATCACGAATAAATCAACTGTATTAAATATAAAGAACAGGGATGAATACTGCTTTGCATGGTGCTTGCTCGCTTCAAAGTATCCTGCGAGTCGGAATGCTAATAGAATGAGCCAATATCCTGCAGAAAAGTTTTTCACCGCGTATGATTACAGTGGTGTAGACTTTCCTGTAAGCCTACATCAAATTCCAGACTTTGAACAGCAAAATCAGGGTATTTCAAGCAGTGTATTTGGAGCAGAGAGCGATAGCGCAATTATTCCACTATATTACCCCGGACAACAGAATGATTTCAAGTTCAACCTATTGTTTATCGAGCAAGATGGAAGATCTCACTACTGCCTGTTTAAGGACATGTCAAGGCAGACTACAAGACAGGTCAGGAAACATAATGGGAAACAGTGGTTATACGAGACCTGCCTGAAGCACTTCAATGACGAAGATGCCTTTAAAAAGCATCAGTTGAAGTGCAGTTTCAGGTGGTCAAAATACTTAAGCTTGGGGAAGTGATCGGGTTTTCATCGTACTGAAAGGGTACTCCAGTAAATTCTGTTGTGTATGCCGATATTGAGAGCGTGCTAGCCAGATTTCAGTCCTGCGAGCCGTCGGCTCATCAGAGCTGGACTCGGGTTATCCAGCATCATGAGGCTATATCAATATCTCTCAAACTCGTATGCCGGATGGCGCGTCATTGTCGAGATTTGTTATTTAGAGGTCATGATGCGATCAACGATTTCTTCATTGAGCTTAGGGCAATAGCCGACATGGTCATTGCCCAATATAACCGCAGTGAAGAAATTACCTTGACTACACTGGATGTGTCTGATTTCGACACTGCGCGTCATTGCCACATATGTAAGAAGGAGTATGAGGTGGGAAATTTGAGGGACCGCAACCACTGTCACGTAACTGGTGTATTCCTGGGGGCTGCTCATAAAGCATGCAATTTAAATACACGGGTACCTAATTTTATACCAATCTTTTTTTATTGTCTTAGAAATTATAGCAGCCATTTTCTGATGCAACACCTGACATATGACACTCAGTCCATTTCGTGCATCTCAAGCTCCTCAGAGAGATATATCTGATTCAGTAAAAAGTACAGGAGTATCTCATTTAGGTTTCTAGATAGCTTTAAGTTTTTGGACGATAAGCTATCTAGTCTATCCTGTATGCGGACCGAGGATGAATTAAAGATCACTAACTCTGAGTATCCCAATCCTGAATATCGGCAGTTATGAGATCTAAAGGGATATTCCCCTACAACTATGTAGACCACCCGTCAAAACTAAACGAAACCAAACTGCCTGCATTCGACAAATTCGAAAACATAACCATGCAAGGCTATGGACATGCCGTGAAAGTCTGGAATACATTTAAAATAAAAAGTGTGGGTGAATACAGCGATTTGTACTTGAAGACAGATACGCTCTTGTTGGCCGATGCCAACACAGAAGTTTAGGGATCTCTGTTTGGAGATTTATAATTTGGACCCTTATTGTTACTACACCCTACCAGGCCTTGCATTCGACGCGATGCTCAAGGTCACCCAGATTAAGCTGGATCTCATCAGCGACGAAGAAATGATTAAATTCTTTGAGCGCGGAATCAGGTGTGGTATGTGCACTGCATCGAGGAGGTATGCAAAGGCTAAAACTGAATACCTACCAGGCCACGACAAAACGCAGAACGCCAGCTATTTAAGCTTTCTAGATATTAATAACTAATATAGTTCATCAATGTCGAAACGCATGCCACACAAAATTATAAGTGGCTCTCATAACAGAAAATTGCAAGAATATACTTCTCTGCTGTTGCCCCTGATTCCGAAACTGGATACGTCCTCGAGGTTGACCTTGAGTACTCTGAAAATCTCCACGATGAACATAACGACCTTCCTCTCTGCCCAAAAAGCTAAATACCACCAGGAGGCCAATACAAGAAACTGCTGACAACAATGGAACATAAAGATACACATTGCACTACAGAAATCTGCAGCAGTGCATTTATTTAGGCCTGAAGTTAAACAAACTACATATAGTGGTGGCATAGGGACAGAACGGCTGAAATGCTACATACAATTAAATACGAATAGACGTGCAAGTGAAAATTCCAAATTCGGTCAGAATTTATGGGAGAAAATGAATATTTCCGTATATGGTAAATGCATTGAGAATGTGCGTAAATATAATGACTTCCGAATTGTTTCAAGTTGGAAACAATGAAAAAAATTGATTGCGCGAACAACTTACATTCCGAGCATTATGTTTATGGAAAATCTTGTAGGGATCGAGCTCACAAGAGAGGAAGTGCTCATGAACAAACCTATCTCTATAGGGCAACGCATCCTTGACATCTCGAAGCTCATAATGTACCATTTCTATTACAATATAATGAAACCAAATCTTGAGAACATGACTAAATTATATGGACACTGATTCGTTTATATTCCAGACTACTACAGACATGTACAAATTGATAAAAGAAAATCCTCAGTACTTGCACACATCCAACTACAATCCCGACAACGTCTACGGCATTACTCCTCAAAACGAGAAAGTAATCGGATTGTTCAAGAATGAGCTTTCAGGGGTGCCCATAACTGAATAAGTAGGGTTAAGGTCCAAATTATACGCCTACAGATATGCAGACCAAACTGTCATGAAGGCGAAGAACATCAACAAGACCGGAATGCAAAACATAAACTTTGAACACTATTTTGGCATTCACATTTCGAAGTTTCAAACATAAAGTCTCGACCATAGAGATGAATAAGGTCGCTCTCTGTGGTAGAGATGATAAAAGAAAACTTATTGAAAGCTTTGATAGGGCAATTACCTGGGGACACTAATTGCTGCGCATGGCTGACCCCTAGTTGTATATATGTATATACTTGTATTTCTTTATTCTTACATACTAGGTTTTTAATGAATTGCTTTTTTTTGTAAATATTGCATTATTCATTTTATGAATTGTAATTTAGTTTTCCTATTCATGCTAACAAGGTATTTTTATTGATTGTTTTTCCGCGTTTGTGCATATATCGTATTTATTTTAAATTGTTTCTTAGTTAATTGTTTTTCTGTGTATATTCACATTCAAACGTTTTTGTGTATATGATGCATTTAACTATGGGCTCTTAGCAAACGTTAATGTGTATATAATGCATTTAATTATGGTATCTTAGGAAAGGTAAAGGAAAAAAGAATAAAAACGTTGCTATTTTGGAAATGTAAATAATGATGGAAATGTCTTTATTTCCATCATTATTTTTTCTCCACAGCAAATCCTTTCTATGAATCCATTGAGTACTAGGGAATCCATACTACTTAACAAAAATCCAATTTCCTTACAGTCGTAACACCTCAACCAGAAATGTATTAGGGTTCAGAGTAGAGTAAAGCTCATGACCATGTAAAGCTACTTTTCTCCTCAACGTCATTGTCTTTCAGTATGTATGTAGCGGGATTGGTGTGCTTCACACTTGCAACTTGAAATTTTTCAACACTCCAATTAGCTTCAAAACCCTTTTCAAAATGTACCTTATTCTTAGATATCCTCACATAATCACCAACACTAAACCTTCTTGCACCTCTCTTCGATCTTAATTGTAGTTGTATACAGTCAGGAGTAGATCATTGTTCTTCACTTCGGTAGGCTTCATGAGAATGGTAGTGTGGTAAGTGTTGTTGCACTTTGCAATGATTTGAGGTAAAATATCTAACCACTTGTATGATCCCTGAGCTAGAAACTCTCGATACATCACATTCTTTAACGTGCTTATTAATCGCTCAACATTAGCTGGCTTCACCTGCGTATATGTGCCATAGTGATTGGTGTTATATTTTGTCATTAAATTTTAAAATGCTTGTTAAAAACTTCTTTCACTCTGTATGTTCTTGAGTAGGCTTACCATATCTTGCAGTATATCTTCCATAGCCTTTGCAACTTCAAGTCCTGTCTTGTCCTTTAGAGGTCTCGCGTATGCCATTTTCGAGTAGAAGCTGATTGCAATGAGGATGTACTTGAAATTCCTATTGATTTTTGCATGCGGTATCAATTCAAGCAAGTCGATCTGTACCAGGTCGTGGAGGCCCTTGCTGATAATCATTAAGCGAGTTAAACACACTAGAGACACGCCGAAGCCTCTAACATTCGAGGGATTGCTAAAATGTAACCCTGTCTCACTAAAAGCCAGCACCTATGAGCTTGTGAATACTACAGTAAGCGGGTTCAAGACTCTAGAGACACCCTGCAGCCTCCAACATTCCACGGCTCCCTAAAGCATAACCCTGTCTCGCTAAAAGCCAGCACCTATGAGCCTGTGAATACTGGTGTAAGCGAGTTGAATGTTCTAGATGCACTCTGAAGACTCTAACATTCCAGGGATTGCTAAAATGTAACCCAAAGCTAACCCACTCTCGGTAAAAGTACTCAGATATGTAACTCATTTTCGCTAAAGCGGTACCCACTCTTGCTAAAGACTCTCAGATATGTAACCAGTTTTCGCTAAAACGTAACCCACTATCGCTAAAAGCTCTCATATATATATATATATAACTCATTTTCGCTATAGCGTAACCCACTCTCGCTAAAGAGTCTCAGATATGTAACCAATTTTCGCTAAAACGTAACCCACTCTCGCTAAAAGCAAGTAGAAATGTAACCGACAGGTAATCCACTGTCACTAAAAGCTCTCGGTGTGTAAACCATTTTCGCTAAAACGTAACCCCCCTCTCGATAAAACTTCTCTGATATATAACCCATTTTTCGCTAAAACGTAACCCGCTCTTGCAAAGCATGTAGAAGTGTAAACCAGTTCTAATCAGCTCTAACTAAAAAAAGCTCTCAGACGTGTAACCCAAGTTCACTGGAATGGGGCCCTAAAGACAGCAAATGCGGAACCCGTTTCATTAATATGTAATCGTGTCTCCCTGAAGCCATAAAAATATAGGCACATTTCACTAAAAGTAGAGTTTCAGCTTTGGCCTACCTAACTCCGTATTTAGCCCAAGTTGGATATTCTCTGTGCTAACTAGCAAGCAAAGTTGCACTCTTACCCCTATGCATCTATTTTATGCTACTTGAATCTGAAAGTAATTAATGAAATAGTTATAATTAACAGAATTACGTAATTAATATGGAAATTCTACCATATTCCTTTTGGCATAATTTGACTATGGTGGTTTATATCTGTCAAAGCTGGGGATCATATATAAAATGAGTAAATAGTGAATAATAGTTCAGTCTCCTGTTGACGTATACGAATTCAACATGATAGTATACATTGTCTAGTTGATATATGCTGCTTGGGCATGAATCCACATAAGGATGTTCAATTACACTTAACTTACGAGAATCTTGATTTTTCATATGTTTCCCACGGGAGAAGGAATCGTTTTGTTGAGTGCTGCATATGCAACAGGACTTTAAAAAAACAAGTCTATTTCAAGATTCAAACAGCACAGGAGAATATGTGGGTCCAGTTGTGTAGTGTCTAGAACTTCCGCAAGCGATCCTGAAATCTCCTCAAATCCTCAAGAGCTGGATTAAGATGTGCAGTACTCGGCACTCCCTCAAGCAATCCTGAAATCTCTTCAAGTCCTGAAGTTTTGGATTCAAGATGTACAGTACCTGGAACTCCCTCAAGAGATCCTGAAATATCATCAAGGGCTGACATGACTGATTCAATAAGAGCTGCGTCTTTCACTGAGCAAACTCTGATTAAACACACTAATAAAAGCAAACATTCTAGTGTTAACTTATCAAGACAAGAAGATATATCCAAAGCGAATGTTGATGAGATACTATACCCCTACACTGATTCTAATGACATAGTATACCGCCTAAAGTTGCTAATGATGTTCCATACAACTGGTAAAGTGACTTTTCAGATAGGATTAGCGAAATTATTCAGAAGTTAAATGCGGCAGGTTTTATTGCGTGATTAATAGCTGTGGAAACTTGAAAACCTCGAAAGAGTTAGAAAGGTACCTAGGTGGTGTTAATGTGATGTATAATGGCATGTGGTTTCAGTTTAGGTATCTGCGGTCACTTAATGCTTGCAATTTCTATCGCAATGAGTTACACTATGAGTCTGTTCTTACTACATACCTGAATCCGCTCTTCTTCAGGGGCATTATGAGATTGCTCTATTGAATTTTGAAACGTTCTATTCCATTTCCAATGTTGATGAGAGTAAGAATCAATTTCAATACATTTACAATGATGATATTAAGGTCATCGATATACCCTATGGAACTTACGAGATTGCTGATATTAATGAATACATCAGAGATAAACTAGGGGTGGCTGAGAATGTCTTCTTATCAGATCTAATAATAATGCGATGTATACTGAAATTAAATGCCCTTTCACGGTTGATTTTTCCGATGATCATTCTATAGGATCACCCTTGGTCCAGCTAATCAGCTTGCAGAATCTGATTCTCTGGTAAATATATTTAAGGCGAGCATCGCACGAATCGACTGCAGTATTGCAGCAGGCTCCTTCATCGAAGGTAAAAGTTGGCACTCGATCCACGAGTTTTACCGTCTGTTCCGACAGGATATCATTTTTCTCAAGAATCATTAAATACGATTTACCTAACGATCATAAACACCGACATCATAGAGAAAATCAGTCTTCGTGTAGCGGACCAAAACGGGAATATCACCGACTTTAGAAACGAGGACATAAGCAGAAGGCTTCACATCCATCGCAATGCCAATAGATTTTAGAAGAAATCATCGTCGCCGACGATATAATGGTGCGATTCGACGCGAGCCTCATGCTCCGCCATTGACAACCAGAATGTTAACATTATTCAATCGAGAGATCCTCCAGGCATTGGGCTTCAGAATCCTATAATCATGGACATCTTCAATGTTACCGAGACAGCAAGATTCGACGACAAGATCACTAAATAAGAGGAACATGTGTTTTTACCTCATAATACATCGACTCTGGACGCTAATGACGAGATTAGAATCCCTTGTCAAGCTGAGGATTTATATACTTTACCTAATTGAAATTATCTATACATCGATGGAAGTATTACTAAACCTAATGGAGCAGCTACTGCTGCAAAGCTTACCAGTAACGCGATTGCATTCATGTTTGAGGAGATTCGGCTGGACGTGAACGGATAAACTATTGATCGAGCCAGAAACCCCGGGATCGCATCAATTTTACGCAACTATGCTGCTCTCAACCACATGGAATCTGACCGTCTGCTGAATGATAAATGGTGCTACCCTGGAGAAGACATGGACATTGTTCATGCAGCATATGGAGCCTTCAATGCTATAGTACCGCTTGCGATGCTTCTGGGATTTACTGACGACCACAAGGAGATCATACTCAATAGAAAGTTTGAAGTGGTGCTGATTCCATCCAAGGACTCTAAAATCTGAATTATAGCGTCGCAGGGTGAAGAGAATGCCGCTGTTAATTTTGTACGAATCGAGTGGAAAATGCCTGTGATTCGACTTTCTGATGCTGAAGAGCTTGAAATCCTCAAATTGTCAAGTCAGACAATCCGCTGCTTCTCCCATTTAGGATCATGGATCTGCATAGTCCGCCTGCTGTGCCGCAAACTAAATCATTCACCTGGAATGTTGCCACCACATCAAAAATGGAGAAGCCGAGATTTATCATTTTGGATGCTCAGACTTCAAGATCGAATAATGCATCTATAGACTGTTCCCTTTTTGATCATTGTAACATACCTTATTTCAGGCTTTATCTTAATAGTGAATGTTATCCCTATCACGACATGAACTTGGACTTTGGAAACTCTAGATTTGCATCATTGTATGATATGTACTCAAAGTTTCAAAACTCTTATTATGAAAAGGAGAATTACACTTTATTAAAGAGAAAAGATTTTCTTAAATATGGTCCTATGTTTGTTATGCATTGTTCGCATCAACCTGAGGAAGTTGTAAATGGAGCTGTGAACATCAGAATAGAAATTCAAGCCAGTGCAAATATCCCTGCACAGACCTTATTGTATTATTTGATAATTCATGATAAAGTATTTACATACAAGTCTCTGACTCGTGTGATGCAGCTCTTATGTTAAACTAATCATTGTAATGTTAGGATTTGTTTTTCATTAGTAATGTAAGGAATTTTAATGAATAAAACAAGTTGTAATGGCACACCTTCATTTTTATTATTTTTTATCATACAACTCCAGTACTTTCCTCCTCCAACTCCTCGTTCCTGCATATGGCGGTACACTTGCAATGGATAAGTTACCTAAATGGTAATGTATGCACGACTCATATATTTTAGGGTGCAAATTTCATCATTATTTAAAAGTATTTCACAATCATTTAAATTAGTGTTCACAATTCTTATTTTGTCCTCGTGCATATAAGCAATGTCATTATTAGAGAAAAAATACTTTCAAAATGATCTACTCGCGGGCACTTTCTTGATTGGAGGAATGCTTGGAATATAGGGAGACTCTTTCGAATTATCTCCCAGTCATGCATTGTCGTGTATACAAAATCGTCTGTGTTTTTAATATAAGCACTCGAATGTCATAGAAGAGCCTTATCTTAACGTTGTGGCTTCCCGAGATGTAGACGTCTCGGAGCGCGCTTCTTGCCAGCATGCTTCTTGGGGATGTCCAAGAGCGCCAGCCTCCTTTCCAGATCGGCAAAACTCTTCTTCTTCTTCCCCTTATTGCAGCGTCTGAAACATTGTCAAGTAAAATTCTTAGAAAACATGCTTTTTGGAAGTGTAGCTAGCCTGAAAGGAATTGCATTTTGTTAGGTTACAGGGGAATGAAACACAAAGATTTTTGGATATGAAAATACTCACATCAATGTTTCCCTGGGTTCTGCCCACTTGCCTGGGGAAGGTTCTGGAATCTTCGGTATTAGATCCCGAACGCCTGGGGATTGGACTCCTTCTTTCCCTCGTCTATCTGATTAGTACACTGCGCTGCATGGTGGTACTCTACTATATCGCCTGATTCTTTATCACTCGAATCTATGTCGTTTTTAGGTACAGGCGTCCACATTTGAATTCTGAAAAGACACAAGAATTTCCAATGTTAGTTACGGCTATATATCCCGGTACTATTGTACTATGTATTGAAATAACCATACATGATAGTATCACCTACGCAAATAATCTTTTACATTAATGATCTCGAGGTTTCTTATATGCCGATACCAATGTAGTATCGTATTGCATATTTTAAAACTGCTACTTATTTTAAATTTCTCTGCCTGAACATGAATACACTGCAGCTCTCATTGCACGTGAAGTATGACGTCATCTGATCGTGCACCTCAGGCTTGATGCATAGGATAGCGCGAGTACACTCGTGTGTAAAACCTAAGGACGAGATGGGTAGAGTAACATAACAAATGAACTAGTTGGTGGAAGCAGATGAAGGTGCGGGAGCATGTTGCCAGAGGTCTCTCACACGTACACAAAAAGCTGGATGTCTCATGGCGTGAGTGTAGCGAGCCTATAGTGCCAAATGGGTCTGGTCCCGCAACACGGGGCAGTCGACGAAAAAGGACAAGACGGTGTGGGCAAATAGCGAGCTGTTACGGTGCACTATAGTGGTGTTCTTCGCTGCAACATGGCCCTAGACATCATTTGGATGACTTCACAAGCGGAAGAATCATTGGGAAACAGGAAGAAGGTCGAAGTGTGACGAGTGTTGCTCCGGAGTTTGGAATTGCTCACAGCATTATTTCACGTGCATGGGGAACCTTCCAAACCACAGGCACTGCTGTCTCAAGGAGAGATGGTGGTGAACCACGCTCAACTACAGCAGTAGATGACCGTTTCATTGTGTAAGAGGCAGGAAGGGATCCACATCAAACTGCGGGTGCAATTGCAACCACATTTAACAGGATAGCTAGGCACGCAATCTCACGATACACAGTGGCACAGTGACTATACAGAGGTGGTATATTTTCCCAACGGCCAGTACGTTGAAATTCCATTGACATCCGCACATCAGCGGCACCGTTTGCGATGGTCCCAAGAGCATCAAAATTGGACCAACGAGGAAGGGGGTGGCGTGCTCTTCTCGGATGAAAGCAGATTCAGTCTAAGTAGTGATTCTCGACGTACCCTCATCTGGCGAGAGGTGGGAACACAAAATGAACCCAGAAATATCCTTGAACATGATCATTTTGGTGGTCCGGGTGTTATGGTTTGGGGAAGCATAATGTTGCATGGGCGCACCGCCCTCCAAATGTTTGAACACGGTACGCTGACTGGTCAACGTTATTTTGATACTGTATTCCTTCCCAGGCGTGCAGGCGGCCCTGACTTAATTTTTATGGATGACAATGCGCGACCGCATCGAACAGCGCAGGTGGAGGATCTCTTGGAACGAGAGGATATTCGGCGAATGGACTGGCCTGCCCGTTCCCCCGATTTAAATCCCTTCCAACACGTGTGGCAGCACATCTACATGCACCAATGACCATCCAACAGTTGTCAACAGTGCTGGTGGAGGAATGGAAAGCCGTACCACAAGAACTGCTTACTAACCTTGTGGCCAGCGTGGGAGCAGGATGCAGAGCATACCTTGCTGTCCGTGGCGATCATAAACCCTTTTAAGCACCATGTATCTGTTTGTGTAAATCTAGAGAGCCATCATATGTCGTATTGACTTTAGTGTAGCTTATTGTCTATGAATAAAAGTGACATTTCTGTTCTCATATTTCGTTTAGTTGCCTACTGTAGCATACCCTATCAGTTCCCTCTATGTATTATTCAAGTTTCATCGAGCTATGTTACTTGGCAGTGTCACAGCATGCGAAGATTACTTTCGTCCTTAGGTTTTGCACACCAGTGTATATCCATTGCAGTATTCTGATTGCCACAGGGAGGCATGGCTTGAAATGATGCTGTCCATCTCACCGTCACTTTCGGAATCATCATCACTGAAAAGAAGAAATACACATGAATGAGTCATTTTATTTTCACTCATTTTTTAGTGAACAAGTGCACACTTTTAGAAAATAGCATTCAAGAAAAAATCTCTACTCACATCATACTTTTTTGTATACAGGGCAGTTATCCATGCATATACCTCGAGAAGACATCTGGTCATGATAGGAAGGCATGTTACACGCTATAGAGTGCATGACGCCATTGCATGACTCCTTATAATAATACGTATAATTGTAATGAGTTCCCTATACACACCGGATAGAAAACCGGTTCTTACGTCACATATAATGGCGTGCAGCGAGGGGTCCGCGGGGTAACGCCTTGCAGAGTGAGGTCGTGTTTTTTCTCTATGCAAGAGAATCGATAAGAGCTTGGTGGCGAGTGATGCAGCGGGGGAGGGAAATGCACAGGAATGTTACCTTCTATTACAGGGAGGAATACACTGAAAGCTTTTTGATATCACTGTTTGGAAAGAGTCGCTCGGTGCAAAGCAGGGAATGGAATGTAGAGAGGAGGGAGGTGATGCAGGAGTGTGTGTTTGGACGAGACGGTACGTATAAAGCAGAGAATGGAATGCAGAGGGGGTGGGGATTGATGCTGGTGTGCGCGTGTTTCCTATCGCACAGGTGCTCGGGTACTACGGAATGCAAGTGGTAGAGAGAAATAGAACCGCACCTGTCTTTTGTCGGAGAGGATAACAAAGAAAAGCCACAACCATAACAATAGCGATCAGGGTGGCCCGTAGAACACAGACATGTCAGGCTTTTGTTCGACAAAAACAAAATTTATGGCACCCAGGTGGTCTCTGGAATACAGGTGTGGGTTGGGTGATCTATTTTAGTGTAAACATCTTGAACTGAGGAATGCAAGGTGTAGGGGGATGTAGAACCGCATCTGTATTTTGTTTGAGGGATAACAAAGAAAAGTCACATCAGTCACAATAGCAATCAGGGTGGTCCGATAACACAGCCGTATGTTACCTGTCATTCCCTTTGTCCAACAAAAGCGTATGAGAATTTATGACTCCCAGACAGGCTCGGGATTTCAGCTGTGTGGGTGGTCTGGGGTAAACAATAGTAAGAGTGTAATGAGGTATTCATTAAGTCAGTGTGCCAAAACGCTCATGCTAACATGTTAAATGACATACCAACCCTCCAAGACTCCTGTGAACAAAAAACACCCCCACCTCCAACATAACAAAAAATATCAGGCGCCAATGTATACACAATTCAAGAGACAACAAAGTGTAATTTATTATACCCTTTGTTCCCATTAACAGGAGGCGGGGGACCTTGTAACACAGGTGCATGTTACCTGTCAACCTCTTGTTCCACTAAACAATACAAAGTTTATTGCACCAATTGTCCCATTGACAGGGGGTGGGGAAGAGTGTTTAATTTATGGGCATTCTATGCTAATTTTTTGCCGTTATCCGTGTTCGATCACACACACACTGAGCAAGCTAGCACAAATCATAGCTACTCATGTAACATAATAATCTAATCTAATTTAGGCTTTTCTCTGTCTGCCGGCTTTTAGAGGCCCCGTCATTTGGTGTATAGAATGAATTTACAGCATACCCCGAGTTTTCATGATGTGTCTAGGATCTTCGCGAAATGGGGAGATAGGAAATCTGTGTAGAATAAATCACTCCAGAATTCACCTTTGACAAACAGGGAAAACCACGAAAAAACCCGTAGTCAGAATGGGAGGCTGCCGGGAATCGATCCTGGGGTCTACCGAATGCGAGCTCCATACTTTACCGCGGAGCCATCTCGCTCGGTTATCGTTCCTTAACTCACTCGTAGAAAGCTCATTGTTGTGAAGAGACACTTACACTCCAACGAAGCAAGAGTTTCGTATGTATGTTAAGAAGCTCTCTGCCAATTTACTCCGCAGCTCGGTTGGAACTCCCTGCGTGGTAGAATAGCTGCACCTTGGAAAGACAGTCGCGTCAATTGAGGAAGCTTATTTTTTGTACCGTGTTACTTTAATTATAAAAACGTTCAACAATGTTAGAAGTTCTTAACTGTAAGACACGTTTTTTTAGATTTTCATGTAACTTTATCGTTTTACTAAATATGATTATGCAATTAAATTGTTATCTAGAACACAATTTACAGAGTAGGGGAGATAATATGGCCTCGAGAAGTCGCTATGATTTTGAAATTCGTATTTTGTGTAAATGTATACTAACGGCTATGCCACTAAAATCACAGGAGCTTTCAAGACACATACAAAAAGTAGTTTTGGTTAAGCTATTACCACAGACCGAACCACTTCCGTCTCTGTAAGTACTGAGATATCCCGCCAAGCTCTAGTGTTTATTTCTCTATGATTTAAGATACTATGTAGTTGGTCACGATATCAGTGCGTGCGGTGGGGAGAGGAACTAAGCAGTTGCGGAAAAGTGGGCGGGATATCGGAAGGACAGTCAGGTAAAGAAAACATCTGCAGCTCTGAGTTGCATTTACTATCGAGGCTGAGTCCTGCAAAATGTATTGCTGTTTTCACAAGGTAAGGGAAGGTAGTCCATTGCATCAGCAAGCAACATTTTCTTCGGTGGTAATCCAAGCAACTTAGTTTTTAGGTCATGTTTATAGTCTTCTGTGCGAAAATGTACTGAGGACACTCGCGCATAATCGGGATTGAATTTATCACTCAGTTTACACCGAGAAATCCACACCTAACCTAGTTTATCATCCCTAGGGAACCCGTGGTAGATAACTCTGGACGTTTGTGTTCCTATATTAGAGAATTATCTACAGCACATTTAAACTTTGTTTCTCGAAAGGTTGCTCATTTTGAGCACGCAAACATACACACACCGCACATTACAAGATACCACTAGTTTTGCACTTCAGCTTGCAACTAAAACTAATTGGCACACAATCAATTAGTCTTGTATAAGTGTGTACCGGAAACAGTATTGTTTTGTGGTGAGTGTATGGTTATGCACCTATGTCAGATTAAACTCGCAGTCGCAGCTTTGATACTAACTTCTAAGAAATAAGAACAGCGTAAGCAATTTTTACGCTGACAGAGAACGAGAGTATTATTCTGCGGCGGATGTAAGTTTATGCATCCGTGAAAAAACGTATTGCATGCACCTGTGTCAGATTAAATTCACAGTGGTAGCTTTAATATTAACTTCTAAGAAATAAAAACAACGTAAGCTTTTTGTACGCTGACAGAGAAAGAGAGTATTATTTTTGTGGTGGGTGTATGTTTATGTACCTGTGTCCGAACCAATTCGCTGTCATAGTTAACAGTAATTTAAAATATCTTTAGGAAAATCAGGAACTTGCTATCTTTATTGGTTAAGCATTAACACAAACTACTATTTGAAGGGCTGTTTGATACTTTTTGGAGTGCTTTTTGAATTTTAAATAATATTTTGATACGATAAACACAAATAGGTATAATGGGAAATGATTTAAATACGAATGCAAGAATAAAATCGCATCTATACTTTTGCTCCATACCATTGTAATAGCACTGTGTTGATTGTGGTACAGTAATGTGACGTTAGCAGAATACGCAATCTACAGTATGCGTATTTTTAGAGTAGCTACAGAAACGTAAAATCAAGGTAAACGCAGCCTAATTGCGGTACGAAAATGCATACAGGCCGTGATGGAGCATACTGAACCTTCCGTATGACGTCAACTGCATGCGAGTGAAAAAGCGCGGGAATCGGGACGAGAACCCGTTGCGCAATTGTGCATTCCCCTATGGGACATTCCATTTCAAGTCGTCTGAAATAGAAGGAAAATCGACCTTGCATTTTTTAAACGAAACGAAACTTTTTGTACTTGTAGACAAACCCACACAATGCTTAATGCAACATCTTAAAATTCAGAAACACATAGTTTTACAAATAAAATTGTTAAAATTTATCGTATTTTCCTAAAATTTCCAACTTCAAGCTGTTGTAACTCTGAAACCTTTAACTCTAACTATTTAAATCCAGCTTTATTCTGGTTCTCTAAAATTTGATTTCTTACTAAGTAAAGATGTTCTTATTTTTATATAAGTGAAGAAATTTGTATTTTTTGAAATGTAGACGGCTACAGATTAAGGAAAATAATTTTATTATATATGGCAAGATTCCTTAGTTGAAACACAATCAAACATATATTTTACTGTAGTGGTTACTGATAAGGTTTCGTCTGAAGTAATAAAAAAAAAGTGAATTACTTTACGCGCTCATGGTCGCTGTCGCACGTTTGTTTTGAACCAAGGGCGTCATTTCGGGCTACAGGGGTGGGCAATTGGTCCCCCCAGGTTATGTGAAATAATTAGCCTACTGGTTTTTATTGTTCTACCAAACGAAAAAATACGAGTACTGTCCTTTTAATATACATATTTCACATTTAAGAAATAAAATATAACTTTCTCCTAGGCTAAATGTGTCATTAAAATTCACATGTAAATTCGGAAAACTGCTTCAGACAAGACAATCCTCCCCTCCCCAAGCAGAAACTGAAATGGCGCTCCTGTTTTGAACTGAACGTCAAACAAGCTGCTGTGCACAATATTAAATAATGAGAATGCTTACTATGCAGTATGCGGTTCTGAGTATTTCCTCACAGATTCACAGAGTGCTTCATCGTGCATCAACTACGTAAATCGCTTCGTTTATTCACTTTTTGGTTAGAACTACGAGAACCCAAACATAACCACTTTACCAACATTGCCGACTTCTCGTAATGACACTATGGATTATTCTCAATCTAATATTTTAGCTTTATAAGAATCCGGGAATGCTTAAAATAAGTAAAAACTGAGTATAGATTTTTGTAAATATTATAAAAGTAATTAGTAGTAGGTATAAAGGCCGATTCTGGCCCTCAAACAGATGCCGACAACTGATAAGATTCTTTGTTGTATGCCGCCTGGTCCCGCCCCTCCCTTTGAGGGCTTACATGCCGCCTGGTCGCGCGTGCCGCTAGCCCCGCCCCCTCCCTTTGTGGGCTTACCTAATGCCGACTGGGTCTGTGTCGTCAGGTCCTACCCCTCCCCCCATGTGGTCTGGTCGCGTGCCGGTGTCACCCGCCCCCTCCCCTTTGTGGTCTGATTGGTTCCCTGTGTATAAGTGGGAGAGTGTGTATTGTTCCTATACGCTGACTACATTCCCGCCCCCTCATTGTGACTTGTCTAAATCCCTCCCGTGTGATTGGTTTCCCCTGCGGATATGTGGGAGTGTGTGTATTGCTCCTATACGCTGGCGACGTCATCCCGCTCTCATAGCGTCTGTCTAAATCCCGCCCCTGGTGAGGTGTGTGGTAGGGAATGTGATTCTCGATGCCTGCCGCTCATCGGCAAATCGTTTGAGTACATAATTGTGTCAATCAATTAGGTAATGTGTTATTGAAAAAAGAATCAATGTTTATATACTGCTAATGCAATTAAATACTGCTCGTCAACCAATTAAGTATTTTTGATTGATTAATTGTATATGAATTGACTCGCGTGCGCCTGGTTGCCCTCGTATATGTGTGCTAGCATATGTATAACTATCACGCTCACGGCCTTAACCTCTCTCCGGCAACAGTCCGTCATGTAATGAAAAACCCGGCAGCCGACTTCTGTCTGGTAATAACAAGTTTCACCCTCACTCCACGACTGTGTGCGTGACGTCACTAACAAGTCTCGATGTGTAGACTAGCCCGGCTCCACTCTGTCTGCGTCGGTAAATCATGTTAAAACACGCTCGCCAATGGCTTTCCATTGTGTTCAAAAACAGACAGCCGGCTTTTACCTGGAGGGTGAATAACAGGTCTCAACATGCATTCCACCCTCTCCACCGCCGCGTGACGTCACCGTCTACAGTATATAAGGAACGCAGGCAGCCAGAGCGATCATTTATTGTTTTTTCAGTGTTCGTTCAGTGATAATCGAAATGGCTGGTGATAATCGTGCATCTGATGTGAATGATTACTGGAGCGAGTGCGGAGAAGATTATTTTCACTACGTATACTTCCATACCGAAACATGCAATGGTTTAATGCATTCAGTGTTGTGTACTCAACCATCGCATCATGATCAGATGACTACACTGGAAGTGTGTACAGAGAGCTGTCCTGTTTATCGAGGAGCGAACATGTAAGTAATATACATATTTCTATAACTCTGTAATATATTGTACGCATGTTAAATGAAATCTAATTTGAAATTATTTCATTCTTTCAGTAAAATTGCATGGGTGATGATGTGGAGGATCTTAGCGATGTCGATGAAGTTGACGATGTCTTCGTCTCGAAACACCTAGCTGAATGTGATACAGAGTCGTGCACCGGATACATACATTCTGTACTTTGTACTAACCCAGCCCAGCATGAACACATGACATCCTACTTCCTATGTAACTACAACTGCGAGGTCTACCAGCGCAGGAAGAGAAAACTCGAGTAAGTAGAAGAAATGTTAAATTACATATTCGTTTACTGCTTCTAATGCTACTCTGTGTCTAACCTAAAATTAAATTATTACAGACTGCGAATGACTGCGCCTAAGGTACCTGTGCCAATAGAGGAGCTGGATCCTGAGAGACGCAATGTCGATATAGTGGAATATCCAATCGCAGAGCGCCATACACAGCCTATGGATGAGGATGCCGCTCCACTACCCGCCATTACTACTACCCCTCATGATAAAGCTACGAGGGTACAGGAGTGGATAAATAAGACGACTCCAGATTGCTCGCCCGGGATACACCCAGAAGCCTGCAAACCCGTGAAGTGATTATGACACTCTTTGATAGTACTTTTTTGTGTGACAAGGGAGAGGATTTTTCTAATATATGTATTTTCTCTTTCAGACGCATGAAATCATAAACTAAACCTATTTCTAACATTGTTTTGAATATATGTTGCAGGGGTGTGAGGAGGGAGCGGAGGAAGAGGCAGAACGAGACTGGGGAGAAAAAGCAGAAGAGGAGGTGTAAGAGGAGGGTCCTATGGTCTTCTTATTCATTGAAGATTCCATGCATTCGCCAGAGGAACGTGGAGAATCGATCACATGCGCTTGATGACGTCAGCATCTCCCCCTCGCATTCCGTGAACATTGGACTATACAATGACATCCCCTCCCTCTACATAAATTGTGAAAGTGATAAATCATTTGTTTATATTACAAAATCAGACTGGGATATAATATCCACAAACATTCCAATGATTGAAGATTACCTACGCCAAACAAAAAACTTTGCGTGTGATGAATATTGTGACAATGTAATTTATGCATACAATATTATTGTATTTTTTGACCATTCAATTCATTTCATAAATACTTGTTTAAATAATAATGTAATATCTTTAGACATTGAAGGTGTAAGGAACCTAAAACGGCTATTGCCCTATATTGAATCACATTTGAATATTTTAAATGATTTCTGCAAGTCAGGAGCAATTAGTTTTTCAGGGAGTAGGAGGGGGAGAAGGAAAATGCTTGAAATGTATGATAAAGTCAATAAAAGAGTGTTTTAGTATATGAATTCAATTTATTATTCATAAACTTATCCTAGTACATTCCTTCACAAAAACCATTCACCCAAACATATGCATAATTATATAAGTGCTTGTATCACGTGAGAAAGAGGTTTGTAGGTAAATACTTTGTCATGTAGAACCAGACAGTACAGTGACCTCTGGGCTGGTATATTTGCAGATGCTTGAATCTCGATTCTGATGTTCACAGCTCCATTTATAACCTCCTCGGGTTGGTGAGAACAGTCTATTACGAATAATGGTGCACGGTGAAGAAAATCCTTTCTCTTCAAGAGGGGATAATTATCTCTTTCATAATAGGAACTTTGAAATTTACAGTACATTTCGTATAGTGAAGCAAACTTTGAATTTTTAAAGTCCAAGTTCAAATCATGGTAGGGGTAGCATTCGCTGTTGAGGAATAGTCTCAAATTAGTAATGTTGCAGTGATCAAACTCGGAACTGTTCTTGCTATAATCACCCAATCTTGCAGTCTGCGCACACACTATGATGAAGCGAGGTTTCTCGAGCTTAGATGTTGTTGCTACATTACACGTGAAAGATCTTGTCTGAGGTAGAGCAGGCTGGGTATGAAGATCCATAGATCGAAAGGCAAGGTGTAGAGGTTTATCAGACTTGACAATTTTTAGAATGTGAACTCTTTCAGCATCGGAAAGACGAATTACATGCATCCTCCATTCGATTCTAGTTAAATTTACATTAGCTTCCTCTCCATTCGAACTCAGGACACAATTTCTAAAATCTTTGGATCTTATGAGAATCAATTCAAACTTGCTGTTGAGTATAAGCTCCTTGTGGTCATCAGCAAATCCTATGAGCATCGAGAGAGGGACTACAGCATTGAAAGCCCCATTCGCCGCGTGTACTATATCAACTTCTTCACCATGATAGGCCCATCCAGCATTCAGCAGCCGATTCGATTCCATAGGGTTGAGAGTCACATAATTCGTATAGTTGTAGTAATTCCAGCGTTCCTTGTTCTGTCTATAGTTGTAGCATTCATATCTAGACGTATCTCATCAAACATGAAGGCTATAGCATTATTAGTGAGCTTCGCTGTAGTAGGGGATCCATCTACCTTGGTGAGAGCACCTTCGATGTAGAGATAACTGGGTATGGTAAGGTAGCGTATACAAATCTTCAGCTTGGCATGGTATTCTAATTTCATCGTTTACATCCAGAGCGGAGGTGTTGTATGGAAGAAAAATATGCTCCTCCTCCTTGGTGATCTTGTCGTCAAAGGCTGGAACTTCTGTCACGTTTAAGATGTCCATTATAGCGTCCTGTAGCCTAACCCCTCGAGGAACTTGCGGTTAGCACGTGTTAACTCCTCGGAAGCTGGAGAGGTAGTATGCTTCGAACGTGGTGTACGTCGTCTATTATAGTATTTGCGATGTCTTGTAAAATGTATTGGCATTGCGTCTTATGTGGACTCTTGTAGTGATAACCTCGTTCCCGAAGTTGATCGCCTTTCCGTGTTGATCTACCACTCGAGTAGTGATCTGGTCGATATAGTTTGTATCTATGACCGGTAAATATATCGGGTTCGAGGGTTCTTGAGAGATATGATAGCCAGGTGGAACAGAAGGAAAAAACTCGTAGAGCGAATGGCCGCTTTTACCATCAATGAAAGAGCCTGTTGCAATACTGCACTCCACACGTATGAGACTCACTTTAAATATATTCACAAGATCGTCAGATTCAAACGCTTCTCCAGCAGGAATTATTTTAGTGTCTGTGAATCCTAGAAGCGAACCAATAGATCTAGCTTTAGAAAAGTCTATTGTATAAGGACATTTAATCTCAGCCTTCGTTGTATTATTGTTAGGCCTTATGAAGAAGACTTCATCATTCAATCCTAGTTTATCCTTTAGAAATGCATTGATATAGGCAATCTCGTAGGTTCCATGTGGGATGACAATGGTTTCAGGTTTACCATTATGAATATAATGAAATCTATTATTAATTTCATCGACATTTGGTATTGAATAGAATGTTTCAAAATTCAAGAGAGCAATCTCATAATGACCTGGAGGATCTAGCTGTAGAGGCGGGTGTAGATACGTTCAAATAACAGTGTCTGGCCCACTCACTGTAACTGTATAACTCATCCTGACGATGTAGCAGCTTCTAAGATAAAAGAAATTGCAAGCACAAGTGCCCGCAGATGACTGAATGGAAATTCTGGTATCTCTGTGTATTATAGTAGATTTTAACACCTTGTAGATATTTCTCAATCTCAGGAGGCGGTTTCAAATTACCGAAACTATCAAAGTAGTATGCGACATCACCTTCTTTCCTTATAGCAACCCAGTGTGTTCCTTCATTATCGGAGGTATCGAGATTGGTAATATGTCTCTCTTTGAAGTGTGGTTTTAAAGGAAGTTTGTCCATCATATAAACTCCTCTAAAATAAGGAATTTTTAAACGTTTAGCATAACATTCGATGGCCACGTTACTTAGGGCTTCCTCCGGTATATGTACAATCCTCTTCCACCGTTTTTTGCCTTCTTCTTTAAACACCTGCCTTTAGATCCTCTTTTTTCAAGGACCTTGCTATTTTAGATGCAGCGGCTAAAGACGACATCAGCGGCATTGCAGGTAAGAATCCTCCTTTATTCCTCTTCTTACACCTTCTCTTTCGGAGTCCCTTTCCTCGTGTCTCCATCGCCTTGTTATGCCTCGCAACTTCTGCTAAGTGCCTATCAGCAGCCTTTTTTTATTGGCTGCAGAGGCTATCTGAGCAGCGTCGCCTGCTGCAGCGCCTAAAGCAGCAATGATGGCTATCAATGGTAAAAACCCTCCTCTCTTCTTCTTCCTCTTTCCGGCTCCCACTGCAACCTTTCCCTTCATGATTGCAGTTACTAGCCTTGCAGCTAACCTTTCACCAAAAGTTGAATCTGATGACTGCACACGTTTCCAAGCCTTCTCTGCAAGAATCTTATCCGCTATTTGTCTTGAAGCGGTGTCCTTATTCTCAGCGTACGCGAGGTCGTGCTGTTTGCAAGCTTCGTCTAATTGGTTAATTCCGGGGTCTCCTCTTTTTAGACGTTTTTCCAATTTAGTACCAGGCCCACAATATCTATATCCGGGTAAGTGAGCTTCAAAGGGGAGCGAATTAATTATGGAATTAATAATTCCAGAGCCACGCTTATACTGCAACTACCTCCCTCTCTTAGCTCTCATGATATACTAAACGAGTAATTGCATGCATTAGCCCTTTTATATCATTGCAGTCAATCATTAACTACTTTTATATCCGGTAATATTTAAACATCCCACATACATTTTATAAGTTAGTTGTTAACATGGAGCTTGTTAAGCAGCACTGCTCTCTACCTATTCAGGTATAAGACTTTGAAAGTGACTTTAGAAGTGATCGTGATGGCAAGTTATTTCCAACTAATGTCAGAGCTCTTATTTTAGGGAAAACAGTGCAGGGAAAACAAACGTATTACTCAATATGCTACTCCATGAGAATGGACTACGTTTTGAAAATTTGTATATTTATTCAAAGTCTCTCTATCAGCCAAAGTACCAATACCTAATTAAAGTGCTTGGAAACATCGAGGGTATAGAAGTGAACACCTTGGACAACGGAGGTGATGTTTTGCATCCTTCTAAAGTCAAAGAAAATTCAATCTTTATATTTGATGACGTCATCACTGAAAAGCAGGAAAAGATAGCATCCTTTTACAGTATGGGTAGACATCGAAATGTTGACTCTGTATATCTAGCACAGTCCTATGCTAAAGTTACAAAACATTTAATTCGCGATAGTACAAACATGATAATACTCTTTAGACAAGACAATTTAAACTTAAAGCACATTTACGAAGATTATGTAAATACCGACATGACCTACAATGAATTTAAAGATCGATGAAAGAACGTTTGGGAGAGTGTATCAGAAGGAAGACCCTTTGTTGTGATAGTTCCTGAATTTCACATGAATGAGGGGCGATATAGGAATGGTTTTGATGTATATATTAAGCTCGACAAAAAAGAAAATGATCATTCGTAGTTAATCATGAGCATCGATAGGTTCGGTTCTCAGAGAACTGGTCCAGTTAGAAGAGTGTTTGATCGTTTTATCATAAATACAGATGTCAAAGGAAACTATCAATTCAAGAATAAGGGATTGTGCAATGTTCACGATCCTGAAGATAATCATGATGCCTCCAATAAGAATTATGTGGATGCTCTCGAAATTAGGATGCACGATTTCTCTCAGAAAGCTGCTGACAATGTTGAGGTTATGGCTAAGACCCTGATCGATGAATTGATTTCAAGATATATCCTCAAGAGGGATAAGGAAAATAACATCGTGATCGATAATGTTAGATTGAAGGTATTGCCTGATCCTGTTCACGATAATGATGTTGTGAATAAAAAGTTCATCGCTGGATATGTCAATTCACGCACGCAGTCGAGAGATGGTAATGGTAACATTATATTCGACAATAAGAGAATCACTGATATAGCAGATCCCCTCGGAGATACGGATGCTGTAAATAAAAGATATGCTAGGGGCATGATCATTAGAAAATTGAACGAGACGCGACAGGAGTTAAACAGGTACTTGCCAAAGGAAATCGAGATGCATATAGGTAAGAAGCTGCTAGACATCACAGCAAATCTGAATAAAACTACGAGTAAAGTGGATACTCTTACAACCTCTACAAAAGACAGAGTGGATTCTGTAATGGAATCTATTAAACAAGTTACCGCGGAGCTTGATAGAGGAAAAACAAATCTTCAGAATCTTTGCAATCAGAAGATTAGTAATTTAGAAAAGTTAGCGATGAAGCGAGTTTCAGATTTAGAGGCTACAATCAGGCAGTTAAAGACAGAGGTTTTGAATACTCTCAAAACTGATTCCTGCAATGATAAACTTAAGAAAGTGGAGGAAAATGTAAATATGATGATGGACGCCTACAAAACTAATATGCAGCAAATGACGTGTCTAGAAGAATCAGTCAGAAGCCAGTACGCTAATACGGCAATCTTTGCTGAAGCGTTCAAGACACATACACAGGAGCATAAGAAAGAAACCGAGCAACTGAGAACTTCGATAGAGATGTTAGCTAAGGCTATCGACACGTTGAGAACTCAAGCTGGACGTAGACTATAAATTGAAGGTAATCATCTATTTTCACATCATTTGTAAGATGGATAGTGAAAGCATAAGACTTAAAGAGTCTGTAGCCGAGCATACCAGGGCTGTAAAAGAAAAACTGAGAGCTCTAAAAGGTCTCAGGTTTGAGACTCAGCATGTCATGTCCGAAGCTTTGAAGCCTGTAACCGCCCCCCTCAAGGATATTTTGGACACTCAACGAGGGTTGACTGTGAAGACCGTCAAGAATAAAGATGTTGATTCTACAAGTATTTCTACTTACATTCAATACGTTCGCTCAAAAGACAAGGATCGTATTGATACATTGTACGGTGTGAGATATCAGGATGGAAGTTATATGCTTGGAAATAAAGATATTCATTTTATAAATAATCAAATATTGATAGGTGATGAAACGTATGAGTCTACCGCTGGTTTGACGGATCTCATCTTTAAGCGAACACCTCAGATTTCTGCATACACCAGTGAAGACTTGGAGACGTACGCTAAGATTATGAAAAGTACTTTTCTTCATAGAAGTGGTTACACCAGACACGGTCGTTTGAAATCTGGTAAATCGTATAAATACAAGAATATAATACGCCCCTTGCTCAATACGCATTCAGGTCTAGGACTGGCATGGAAGGAGCCTAAGCCTGATAAGGAGGTTGACTACGTTTTCTGGAGAAATCCTAACACATTAGTGAATAGACTGAGGTTACTTATTGCTTCGAGGGACGCTGGTAATAATAGTCACGCTCAAGAGATTGAGGAAATTATCCGGGAGTTGAAAGCATCTAAAATTATAGCATGACCGCCAAACAGAATATCGCCAGAGAGCTTCACGGATCGGCGAGGAGGAACTATTTACGACGCAAAATTATCAGCAAAGGTATGAATGATTTATTACAAATTGATTTGATTGAAATGATACCATATGCAAGAGTGAACAAAAATTTCAAATACATTCTGATTGCAATCAACTTTACTCTAAAATGGCATATGCAAAACCCTTAAAGGATAAGGGCGGAGTTAATGTTGCAAAGGCTATGGAGGATAAATTACAAGAAATGGATTTCCCTCCCCGTAATATTCAAAGTGACAACGGGAAAGTATTTTATAACAAGTTCTTTAAACGATTAATGTTTAAGTATAATATTAACCACTACAGCACCTATACCAATGTGAAGGCTGCGGCTGTTGAACGTTTAATTCGAACCTTGAAGAATATGATGTACCGAGAGTTTTTAGTCCAAGGCTCATACAAGTGGCTAGATCTTTTACCTAGAATCCTTGTAAAGTACAATGATACTTTTCATTCAACTATCCGCATGAAGCCTAGTGAAGTGAAAAACAACGATCTTCTTCTGACTGTGTATAATTATAATCAAGAACGAAGAGAGAAGAAGGCTTCAAGGAAGTTTAGTGTTGGTGATTATGTCAGGATATCTAAACATAAAGGACATTTTGAAAAGGGTTATGAATCTAACTGGAGCGTTTAAATCTTCAAAGTATTTCGTGTGAATCGTACCAAGCCTACAACATACATACTAAAGGATAGGAATGGTGAAATCATAAAAGTTTGCTTTTATGGACATGAACTAAAAAGACTAACTATCCTAACGTATATTTAGTAGAAAAGGTTATACGTAAACGGGGAAACAAAGTTATTGTAAAGTGGTATGGTTTTGCAGATACTCAATGGATTGATAAAAGGGATTTGGTGTAATGTATGAAGACTTAATAAATACCAGTTTTTATGACTGTAAAATCATGAGTATTTTTATTTTAAAAAATCCTTCATATTTTTTCTTTTTTTTGAGGGAAAATTATTACATAAAAACCCTCACATACATTAAATGAATATATACAATAACATCATTAGAGGGAAAAATTATTACATAAAAAGCCCTCATACACAATTTAAATGGATATATACAATAACATTATCAGAGGTAAAATTAATATATAAAAACCCTCACATACTTTAAATGAATATATACAATAACATCATTAGAGGGAAAATTATTACACAAAAACCCTCATACACAATTTAAATGAATATATACATTAACATCATTAGAGGGAAAATTATTACATAAAAACCCTCACACACAATTTAAATGAATATATACAATAACATTATCAGAGGGAAAAATTATTACATAAAAACCCTCATACACAATTTAAATGGATATATATAAAATTCAGATTGAAAAAGTAAAAAACAAGATATCTTCAAATATTTACATTATATACATATTTGCAAGTTTAGACACCAGCAATCACCAGGTCTAAGGGAATAATGACTCCACGCTAGAGTCCTATAGCTTCCTTCCATCAACTTCCTCTTATCGTCACTCCCCTTCAATGCCAATTTGCTTGTCTGAATGGTGTTAATTTTGTGATTTTTACTCTGAAATGTTTTTTGTACCGAATAAATTTTTGGACTATGGTCCTTTAAGCACTCAAAATAATGGCCGAAATCGATTCTATCCATACCCGCCCTGGTGATGCCCTTAGCTTTCTTAATTGTCTGCCCTCCGTATCTGTATGCGTATAACTTTGCTCGTATACCGACATACTCCTCCATAACCAAGCCGCCCAATTCATCCTTGAACAACCCAATCTTTTTCCTGTTGGCTTGCTTAATACCATATGCATTATCCTTTTCGAAGTTTGAAGTGTCGAAATATTGGGGGTTCTCCCTGATGAATTCGTAGATATCAGAACTCGTTTCAAAAATGAACGAGTCTGTATCCATGCAATTCAGCAGCAAGTCTTTCAGATTTGGTTTCATGATATTGTAAAAGAAGTCATACATGATAAATTTTGAAATGTCCAAAATTGCGTGTCCTATGTAGATTGGGTGTTCATATGCACCTCCTCTTTACCCAGTTCGATTCCTACAAGATTTTCCTAAAACATTATGGTGCGTAGGTAAGTGCTGCGTGCTGTCAACTTCTTTGCCTGTTCCCATGTTCCAACTGTTTTGAAATCAGTGTATTTTCTCACATTCTCTATAAATTTTCCGTATACGGCGTTATTCATCTTTTTCTATAGGTTTTGCACGAATTTTTACATTTCTTGTGCTCTCTTCTCGGTGTTGACGTCGATATATGTCTTCAACCAGTTAGACTGGTCGTAGGACACCACTCTGTGAATATGTCTCACAAATAGACCTTGCTCGATACACTGCTGCATCACCCTGTAGTGCAAGACATATTTGCTTTTCTGTTCTAATGTTGCAAGCAGTTTCTTGTATTGGCCATTCGGTGGTGTCGCGCTCTGTGGGCAGAAAGGAAGCTCGTTATGCGCGTCGTGGATATGGTCGGGGTATTCGATATCAGCCTCTAGCACATATCCAGTCTCTGAGTCTTCTTTGATTTCTGCGAAGTTTATGCTGTCAATTTCTTCTCTGGTGAGCCATTTCAGATTTTTGTACGGTAAGGCAGACTCCATAGAAGCTCCATATAAGTTGTTTATGTCCCAATAGGACAGGTGTTTAACAGGAGCATGCTGGTCAAAGTTGGACATGTATCTGTGGTTAGCTTTGGTGTAGCCCTTCACCACTGTGCACAGTCTGCCTCTAATTCCCGACTCGAAAAATTCCAGCATGCTCTTGTCGGATATTAAGGAAAGTTTCGCCTTTGTTATCTTCAACATAGCGTCAAAGGCGAGACCTGGTAATGTATAAAACCATGCTGGGTCAAGTTTATACATTACCAGGATGAGATCTCGAAACTTTTCGAAAATATCCGCCAAGAGCAGTATATCTGTTTTCAGGTATAGATCGCTGTATTCTCCGAGATTCCGGATATTAAAGACCTCCCAGACTTTTACAGCATGCCTGTATTCCTCTTCGGTAATGTGGTTGTCAGTGAGAGTGCTGTAGAAGGCCTCCTTCGGTGGTAGAGAAGTTTCTTTGAGTATGGCAAGGCTTGAAACATAATCATATGGAAATATTCCCTTGCTCTTTGCCAGCTTAAAATGCTCCTCAACAGGATATTCTGCCCTTGTTATTTTAAAGTCACTCTCCTCCAGCATGTCAGCCAGGCTGGACAGCTTATCTTCAAGAAACTTAAAGCTGTCTAGAAACCTGAAGCTGATGTTCCTGTACCGTTTGCTAAACGCTATATACCTTTCACCACTTTGAGCGATGCACGATACGGGCTTATTATCATATGCCAGGCGTCTTATCAAGAAGTGGCTGTCATAATTAGATAGACAATGAAAAAAGATCGGTATGAAATCAGGGACCTTTCTATTCAAATTGCATCTATTATGAGCAGCACCTTGATATTCCCCTGTCACATGATCGTGATCCCTCACGCGCAAATCGCTCATAGTGAAAGCAGCAAGGCATATATGACACTCAGAGGCATTGTCAAAATTCTGTTGCTCTTCAAGGGTTAAATCCATGGGTTTAGGATTGGAATACACATCGATGACGTCATCAGCAATTGATTTTAATTGCTTGATGAAGTCATTGATGGCATTTGGACCTCTGAAGAGGAAGAATTTTGACAATGCCTCGTCATGCCTACATACCACCTTCAAGGCAATAGATATTGCTTCATGCTCTTGAACGGTTCGGGTCCAACTCGAGTTGCTTGAGGGCTCGCAAGAGTGAACCTTTGCCAGAACAGATTCAATGTCTGCGTATATAACAAATGGTACAGGGACGCTTTTGGAGAATGCTTTAAATTCGATGCAGTCATCCTGTTGAGGCATTTTAAGCAACTGGCATTTTCCACATCTTAATCGGTGCGTTTCCAGCGCCTTTTCATTGGTGCATCTCTTGAGGCATGCCTGACCTGTCCATATTCTATGCTGGTGTTTCGTTACTTGACTGCTTACAAGTCTGGACAAGTCTTTAATTATACAGATGTGGGACTTCTCCCCCTGCTCAATATATAACAGATTGGTATGGTGCTGCTTCTTTTCAGCTGTTTGGTATAGAGGAATAATGTTCTCATTCTCCTCCTCTATACCAAACACTGAAATGGATACTCCATTGTTCTGCTTTTCAAAGCATTCAATTTTATGGAAGGGTGGTGGAAATTCGATACCCTCATAATTGAATGCTTTGAAAAGCAGTTCCTCGGGGTACACTGTTGTTCTATAGTCATGACGTTTAACAGGGTATTTAGATCGAGCATGCACCATGCAAAGCAGTAATTGTCTTTGTTCTGGATGTTTATGACTGCATGTTTTTTCGCAATTTTCTGTGGCAATTCAATGTATGAACCTGCGTGTAAAGGATCGTAGTGTGTAAAGCCCATCACCAGGCTGAGTATCTTTAACAAGGACTTCGACGATGCTCCCCCCTCAAATTTAGAAATGTTTTCCAAAATATCCCCCGCAATTGAAGAGAAGATCTGATCGAGATCGCTTGACGGAAGTATCAGCACAGGCTTAGAATTAAAGCCGGTGGAAAGACACTTCTCTTCACCAGGTTTGTGGATTAAATATTCAAGTTCCATGGAACAATTCATTTTTAATCCAGTCCTGCTTTTCTGCAAAACGTTTTCCGCTTCTTGAATAATAAGCTCCTTGTATTCATCTAAAAAGACTCTGGGGTCCAGTATTTTTAATGTATTTTCTATTCTACTATTAAAAATACGTCCCTTGAACGCCGATTGGATGGTATTGCATTCAAGTCCCTGGCAATTGCTAGCACTAACCTTCGTTTTTTT
Organism: Deroplatys truncata; assembly: GCA_030765065.1. Taxonomy (NCBI): domain Eukaryota; kingdom Metazoa; phylum Arthropoda; class Insecta; order Mantodea; family Mantidae; genus Deroplatys; species Deroplatys truncata. Next base: position 196,141,834 of record CM060990.1, read on the forward strand.
ATTGTAAGCTGCTCCCTCCTGTCCGATGTCGGTCCTCTCTTTCCATTCATAGGTTCTACATCATTGGATGATGATGAGGAGGAGGAGGTTGACGGTGCAGCGGTTTCATCGTCTGCGACTGAGGAGGTCGATGGTGCACTGTGTATAACTTCCTCCAGAGTGTCGAGCGATGAGGAGGCGGACGGTGCAGCTCTCGAGTCTTCACCAATCTCCGGCGATGATGACTCCTGTGTTGCTAGGTCCATAGGCTGGCTTCCAATGTCACCCAGATCATTTCCTGGAATAATAATAATAATAATAATAATAATAATAATAGTATAGCATGTTTTAAAATATGTTAATATGACATGTTACATTAATTTATATAAAATGTTGAAGAATGCTTACCATGCGGCTGTTGCTGCACACATATGTCAGAACCCCATCCCTGCTGATTTGGCATAGGGAAGGCTGATGGTACAGCGCCAGCGTGTTCAGTGATGCCACCCCCGAAATAAAGTCTACTTCCTGGAAATAATAATATTAATAATAACAATAATATTAATAATATAGAATGTGTAAAAGAACTTCATAAAATGTTGAAAAACATTCTTACCATTCAGTGGTTGCTGCATGTATGGGGCAGGGCCCCACCCCTGCTGATTTGGTGCAGGGAAGGCGTGTGGTGTAGAGGCCGCGTGATGAACAAACCCGCCTCCGAAATAAAGACCACTTCCTGGAAATAATAATAAGAAGAATAATATAGAATGTGTAAAAGAACTTGATAAATGTTGAAGATATTCTTACCGTTCGATGGTTGCTGCATGTATGGGGCAGGGACCCAACCATGCTGATTTGGCCCCATGAAGGCTTGGAAGCCAGGTGGTGCCTGTGCAGCGGATGATGGTTGACTCATCCCAAAATAAAGTCCACTTCCTGAAAATAATAATAATGATAATATTACTAATAATATAGAATGTGTAAAACAAGAAGTTCATAAAATATTGAAAAATTCTTACCGTTCGGTGCTTGCTGCATGTATGTATCAGGGCCCCACCCCTGCTGATTTGGTACCAGGAAGGTCTGGAAGCCTGGGAGTGGCGGTGCAGCGGTAGCGAAGCCTGGTGGTGCTAGTGCAATGGTCGCGAAGCCTGGAGATACCGGTGCAGCGGTCGCCTGTTGAGCGATGCCGCCTCCGAAATAAAGTCCACTTCCTGGAAAAATAAATAATAATAAGAATAATAATAGTATAGCATGTTTAAGTACAGAGTTCTAAAGAATCTATACGCTATACGTGAAAAATACATGTTTTAAACACCTGCGTGAAAAATACATAGCATTCTGGGAGACCGAAAGAGTTATGTGACTGCATATGGGGTGAGAAGCTCCCCTTAAATATATCCTTTTCTCCTTATACAATCCAGAACTCTATGCTGTCGTAGGTAAGTCTTGGTGTGCTAGAATTGGCATTGTATACCTACTATTAAATAATTTTTAGTTACAATTGCTCAAACACCAATCTGTAAATTCTTACCGTACGAGTGTTGCTGCATGTACGGGTCAGAGCCCCATCCATGATAATTTGGCACCAGGAAGGTTTGGAAGCCTGGTGGTGCCGGTGCAGCGGTCGATGGATGACCGATCCCAAAATAAAGTCCACTTCCTGGAAATAATGATAATAATAGTATAGCATGTTTTAAAAGATGTTAATATGAAATGTTACATTAATTTTTTTAAAACACTGAAGAATGCTTACCATCAGAGTGTTCGGGTGCCTGAATCATGACGGTATTTGAGGATTGATCCTGCAAGCGGCGGTGGGTATCCTGCTGGAGCTGGATGTAAGCCTCAGCTATGTTAGCAGAACTGAATGCTGAAAACGTAAGTAATTTACGCGTTAGATTTTATTTATTTACTTAGTTTTTTAAAGAAAAGTTATATTATTAAGTTAATTTACTTTATTGCGAATAGCTTATACAGGGAAAATGTCGATGTATTTAACAATCAAGAAATTTCTATTACAAATAAAGCACGTGTATTTCTCGACACAGTCATTGGAATTATCTCTTTTAACGTGATGGAAACAGACTGAAAGTATTTACTAAATAAATGCGCGAGAGGAATGAAACATTCACAGTGAAGGTTCGACCAATGCATGCAAACAGGAAGTCCACGGATCGATTACCGTCGGTTACTCTCGGAAGAATATTTATACAGATCATTTTTATTCAATTCGTAGGGTTTTCAAGCAATTGTATTTTCTCTAGAAAGGAATATAATTCACATGGTGAAAACACGTATTTAAATATCTGGAATAATAATTACTCAACAAGATGAATACTTAACTGTTCACATTTTTGAGAATTCGCGCAGCTAGATATTAACTGTAGAAGTTCAAGTAATCGCATATAAATGCCCAACATTAAAAACAAGAACGCAAATATAAGTTAAATGTACTGAGTAATAATTTAACTTTTAAAAGTAAATGAAGTGTTTTGTTACAACTTACCAGACATGATGTTCGATGAAATTTCACGTTGAAAGAGTAAAGTTTGCAGAGGTCTTAGCTCGTTGATGTCAGCGGAGAAACTGTAAGAATTTCTGGTGAAGCAGCCTTTTTATAGTGCTCTTTTACAATATAAAAATGTATGAGGGAAAGTTTAAGATATATAATACAACGATTTTGATTGGCTACTCCAAACCTTCGAGTAGAAGGAGAGGGAAATGTTAGCCTCGCACAGGGGCACTTTGTAAGCAAGCCTAAACCTGTTATGAGGGAAATCCAACATCACGCCATCTCTTTTTAAGGGAATGCTTCTGCATATGACGCTAGAAAATAAAAATATATTTTATTTTTTACATGTACCGCTAAAATTCATTGTTAATTATTGTTACAATACCAAAATAATTCACCCAAGTATTAAATTTGAATTGGCCGTATGCAATCAAAGAATTATTCTAACATGATATGAATGTGAATGGCGACGCTGAGGCTAGCACCAAAGTATTATTTAGTAATAATGTTAGAGTGAAAATAACGAAAAAAGAAGGTATTATTTCTGTTGATATAATGTTCCTTGGAAGGCAACACTCGCGCTTATAAAAAATCGTTAATGGGTAGACTATGTATTCGTGAACCTCCATGCAGGTTCTAAAGTCGGCTAGTGTAGTCACCGGGAATCGAACCATTGAACTCTCCTGTTCAAACCTTGCACGTTACCACAACGTAATTTTTATCAAAACAACCTTTAAACACCTTTTACCCCTGTTAAATAAGTGTGTTATTCATCAAATATTTCATTCATCTATAAACCAGACCGTAAAAAAACAGGCTAGCTTCAAAGAACAAAATCTATCAGATACATTCGATCGCTTAATTTTGAATTCAATCTCTCCCGTTTTAAAAAATACATGTTTTAAACACATGCGTGAAAAATACATAGCATTCTGGGAGACCGAAAGAGTTATGTGACTGCATATGGGGTGAGAAACTCACCTCAAATATATCCTTTTCTCCTTATACAATCCAGAACTCTATGCTGTGGTAGGTAGGTCTTTGTGTGCTAGAATCGGCATTGTAGACCTACTATTAAATAATTTTTAGTTACAATTGCTCAAACACCAGTCTATTTAAATGGAATAAGCTTTCTCTACGATAAAAAAGTTTAATTTTTGATATCATGCATGCAATTCTTGTATGCGAGTATTTAAATAATGACAAAGATACATTCGAATGCTTAAGTAGAGAATCTATACAGTATGCGTTTAATTATAATTTCAGCGTAGAAAATATTGCTTCTCACCGTTTAATTTTCCTGACGCTAGAGTCATATTCAATATTTTATTGAAAGAAATAAGAGCTATGAAACTTAATCATTAATAATCTTCATGTAGAATTTATATTAATTATCGGGGAAAATTGTTGTAGTAAGCTTAAAACATGGCTAGTCTTGGTTTTTCCACGGTTTGTGATGGAATGTCTGCACAGAGGAAGTAGGAACTCATTAAGCTAATCATTAAGAAAATCTATTGTATCGCTAAAAGTTATTTACCCAGAGGGTCGGGGTTTTTCAGAGCACTTAGGAAACCAAATAAGATGTTTAATGTAGGGGAAAACCGTCTGCCATTGTATACTGATGAGGGTATACAGGAGCTAGTATGCATTCTTCAACACCCTTAAGATGTTTAATGTAGTGGAAACGTCTGCCATTGTCCGCTAATGAGGGTATACAGGTCCCATTAAGCTAATCATTAAGAAAATCTATTAGGAAGGCTTTCAAGCTGACCATTAACGAAATGACAGACGCCAATTTTATCCTTAAAGGTTACTTCCCCAGCGGTCGGGGTTTTTTTCGTCAAGGGTGTACAAAATTTCCTTTACATCTGGGCTTCTTTTTCAGTTGTTTAGCGAAGAGTAACAAGGATTGTGTCTTGTTTAGGATAGGCTCCATATTTCTTGTTTATTTAGAATTAAACAAATGTTATTATTCGTAACAGTTATACACGCGTAATAATCAACTTAACACCCGGACACATACGAAGGCAACCAAAATGCGCATGTCAATTCATATACAATTAATTAATAAAAAATATTTAATTGTATTCATCGATCAGAGAGACCATTATTTATTTTTAATAACGTATGTAATATTTAACTATAATGTTAACCGTATTTATTTATTTTTATAACATATGTAATATTCACCTATAATGTTAACCGAATCATTTTATTTTTAATAGCATTTATAATATTTTACTACAATGTTAACCGTATTTATTTATTTTTATAACATATGTAATATTCACCTATAATGTTAACCGAATCATTTTATTTTAATAGCATTTATAATATTTAACTATAATGTTAACCGAATCATTTATTTTTAATAACATAGGTAATATTCACTTGTAAGTTACCCGCGCCTATGTGTAAATAAACCCCGGAAAAATATCTTGAAACGTGAAGTTCCTTATCGGACATTTCAAATGATTTATGCTAGCTTTCGTTGGTGTGAACATGGCCGCCGCAGTGCATTCGTTAAACTTTTAAAATGTCTACTTCCGGCATCTTCGTCCTTCAGCGGAAGAGGCAGCTTACCGCTGTCTCACCTAGGGGGCACGGGGTCTGCAAGAGGCGCTCTGTACAACGAGGGAGGGGAAGTGAATGCTAGCTTACCGCTGCTCTTGAACGACCGGTCACTCAAGTGAGACGCTCCATGGAGGAAGGGTTGTGCGCGGGTTTTCAGCGAAATTATCACGCGATATCGACTGTTACGGCAACTCTGTCCTTTCAGCTATGGATTCATCTAAGTGTTATAATATTCTTATAAATCCAAAATATATTTTCCCTCAAAAGTAGAATTAAACAAATGTTATTAATCGTAATAATTATACACATTCTAGCACAATATACGATGACGACCAGGGGCGCGCGAGTCAATTCATATACAATTAATCAATCAAAAATATTTCATTGTATTCATCGATCGACGAGCCGCGTTTCATTAGAAGTGTAGTGTGCGGACATTAGTAGATGTAAAATGGGGGAGATAGCTCCAGGTGCGCAAGTCAATTCATATACAATTAATCAATCAAAATACTTAATTGTTTTCATCAATCGAGGAGCATCGTTTCATTACATCACCCTTTAGAAGTGTAATGTGCGGACATTAGTAGTAATAAAATGCCGATTCTTTTTTTTCAATAATGTTTTATGCATGGACGAACATTACCTAATTGATTGACACAATTATGTACTCAAACGATTTGCCGATGGGCGGCAGGCATCGAGAATCACATTCCCTACCACACACCTCACCAGGGGCGGGATTTAGACAGGACGCTATGAGAGCGGGGTGACGTCGCCAGCGTATAGGAACAATACACACTCTCCCACATATCCGGAGGGGAACCAATCACACGGGAGAGATTTAGACTAGTCACAATGAGGGGGCGGGAATGTAGTCACCGTATAGGAACAATACACACTCTCCCACCTATACACAGGGGAACCAATCAGACCACAAAGGGGAGGGGCCACCGACACGCGACCAGACCGCATGGGGGACAGACCCAGGCGGCATTAGGTTAGCACACAAAGAAAGGGGGAAGGAACCGGCGAAAAGGAAGGGTCATCTTCGGCGGCTTTAAGGGTTAGCGTACAAAGCAAGGGGGAGGAGCCACCGGCACAGAACCAGGCGACATGCTAGGAGACCAAAAGGAGGGGTCATCTTCGGCGGCTTTAAGGGTTAGCGCACAAAGAAAGGGGGAGGAGCCTGCGAAAAGGAGGGGTCATCTTCGGCGGCTTTAAGGGATAGCGCACAAAGAAAGGGGCGGGGCTTGTCGTCATAGAACAAAGGATCTTATCAGTTGTCGGCATCTGTCTGTGCGCCAGAGTCGCTATTTTATACCTACTATTAGTGTATGCTGTAATGAAATGTGGACTTTTATCTACAAAATGAGATTTGGTACAATATTGTGAAATAAAGGGTTCCGGAGCTATGCACGCTTAAAGTGCGACAAAATGAATTAATACCATACATTTATCGTTCAATAATGTGACAATCGTTGGGTTTTAGATGTTAATATTTGATAAAAAAAATACGAGAAATTTTGCCGTTCGATTTCATATGGAATGTCCCCTATCACTTTGTTCCTCACCCCTCCCTGATTCCTAGCCTTGATGACGTTAGAAATGTCAACGAAAACACTGGCGCCCTCCTCCAAGCGCACTCATATCGTGCCGACTAGTACATACGTAGAAACAACATTTACCCCGTCAATAACTATTATATTTAAGACATGACTAGATGAAAATTAAAAATAATGTGAGCTGATCTTTTTAAGTGGCTAAGCAGCAAAGCCCTTTAGGGGTACGTATGAAAAATGCAGATTTTCTCACGTAAAGACTCAGTGGGTCCATTGAAGTAGTTTTGTTTCGATACCTAACGATTTCTATAATGCTGGGCAATATTTTCAAGTAAATCTAGTTATTTTTCTTATTAGTTTGGTTACTCCTTCTACCACTCTTACAGTTAAGAAGCAAATGTAGTCTCTCCCATTAAACAGAACTTCTTTAAACTTTTTTCTGTTTTCTGCACACTATCTCTTTTCTGGCAAGTATGAGCTAATATATAAGTTGGCAATAATTCAATAGACCCGAGTTTGCACAAATATACCTAGACTTCAAGTGTCGGATCTTTATAGGGCAGCAGTAAAAATATTATTTTGACTTTTGTTACATTACCTGAAGAAGACTATGCAAAGAAAAGAAAAATACCTATGTGCTGACTTCAAGTGATAAACTCCGTGGTTTGTTAGGAAAACCCAAAATATGGAAATTACAAACGGAAAAGAGATTGCTTCATATGTTTCCTCTGATTTTTTCGGGGAGAACCACGGCGGATATTTTGACACAGCTATACGTTTGTGATGCGACATCAAGGGTGATTTTACGAGTGTGTTTATGAGGACAGTTGTGACGTACTATGAGTGACGCTTCCGCGGGAGATTAGAGACTTCTTGTGTTCGATCCCCCAGCGAGTGAATCATCCGAAGAAGTTGCTCCGCGCGTATTTCATTACGCGAATAGGTCACGAAGAAAGGCGATGGACAGGGAAAATTGCACTAGATCACATTATTGACGTGGCAGTGTGAACCAAACGAAGTCACAGTGAAAGTTGAACTAAATCACATTAGTGAAGTGACAGTGAAAATTACTCAACGTCACAGCACCACATCTGAATTGATTTTGACATTACCTTGCGAATATGTGCCACAATATATTCTCTCAACTACTGTCGACAAGTACAGCAGAGTGTGAAATTCTTATGTTGTACTCTCAGAATCCAGTACCATCCGCCCCCTAAATACGTAGGAACAACCCAGAGAACTCCTAGTATACCGGCACCAGATATTCCTGCCTTCGGATTATTAAGAAAACTAGATTGATGGACGGTCTCGAAATGTAGATGTTTAACAAACTGATGATCTGACTAAAGGCCCTTGAACAATTGAAATCATTTCCTCATTTTACGTTTCCTACAAACTGAAATCTGTGAACTGGATGGTATACAAAAGAAAGAATAAACAGAAATATGGATGGAAGCAGTTAATTTCCTATAAGTTTCAGACATCTACTCGTGCAAATTGGTCTGTTGTTAAGAACAAACAAAAAATAAATGCGAAAGACTCCTGTAGACAGAACAAGAAATATATTGTCTTCACTTCCAAAATGAACAGTCCTTTATATGATAATCAAGCTCAAGCTCCTAATTAACAATTCAAATCTTTTTGTAATACATATTTTGAATAAACCTGTGTCCTAAATGAATGCGTGTAATCTAGCGAGTATTTTCTTCTTCCCCCCCCCCGTCATATTATATCTGAGGGAAATAATAATTCCTATCACTAGCAAGGTTACAAATTTATGGAACCGTAACGGCATATTCTGCAAATCTAGAGACACATTCGTTGAGAACCGCTGGAACAGAAAACTTGATGAGGTTGAAGTCTTCCTTAACTACCGTAGGTATTTAAATAAAAAATATTAGTTTACTTTAGTTATGTTGAAGCCCCTGAACCAGCAAAGTTCTACACAAAGGACTGAGAGGGAACGTTACCTATGACTTAGTTAAGGTTTACTAGCTAATGACTCAGGTAAGCGGTTTATGGAATAGTTGCTAAACGCAGTAAAAGGAATAGATTGGCAGTGAAAAGAGCGGAGGTTTTGCATTTCAATACCAGCCGTAAATATCACATTGTTGCATCGGGAAACATTTTTTCAAGTAGGTTGTCAGTGAAGTGGTCTATATTAATTTAATGTATTTTTGTATAGCGAGTATCTTGGTTGGTATCAAAACGGCAAAGCAGAATATACATGTGAAATAGATAAGTGCTGTTTATGTGTTTGAGGGCCGGTTCTACGATCTGCCAATAAGTTGCCGATAAAGCTAATTACCGGATTTCTTAGCGATTCGTGTTCTACAATCTCTGGATAGCACTCGGAAAATATTTTTGCTGATAAGTTTCGCCTAGTTGTAATAGCCGATACGTCCATTATCCGAGAAATAAAAGGTTTTCACATTCAGGACTGCCCAATTCTTATCACTATCACTATTATCTAGCAATGGTAATCATGGTACAATTGTAGTTTTCGGTCAAAGACGAGGAAATAATGATGTGCATGAGAGGAGAAAGCTTAAGGTCACAAGAGAGAGACAAAATATTTTCAAACATTGGACGAAGTCGAACTTTATAAGTTTAGCTTGCTTTTATAAGACACAGCTGGCTTACCCGACGTTTTCGGGTAGCTTTTTAAGCTCGAATGACGTTTTAATTAATTTCATATATCTCTCGCCATTAGTTATGCAATAATTGTACAATAATCTAGAGGATTTTATGGTTAATCCTACCCTTTACCTTATAATTGTAATTTCGTACAGCCCTGGCTATAACTAATAACGGATGAAAATTCCCGATATTCATGCAAGCGGAATGTCCGACTTCCTTAACCTCTCGCCGACAGTCTTTGCAAGTGTGTTCTTTTATAGCTTCGATGTATTTGTATTCTAATACACAGGCTTTGCAAACCTTTATTAGTATTTTAGTAATTTATGAATTGAAAATATAAGACATTCTGTAGTCCATATCCGTCACAAAGACTGGACTTTTCAATGGTGAAAACATTATCAAAATCGGTTTCATGTTCATTATAATAGAGTTCGGCTTACAGAAGGAGCATAAGGAAATGAGAAATATATCAACAAGTAGTCACAAACACAGAGTAAGGTTATGTGAAGTCTGACGCGATTATATCTCAGCATTTTTCCCCCTGCAGGTTACCCCATCACACTTTTTATTCTCGTGCAATCTTATGTTTCTACGAGGTTCAACAGTCTTTCGCAGTCATCACGAGTGAAGTTTTGAGCCCTTTTTGGCTCCGTCACTTCTATTTTATTCCAAAACGATGACAAAAGAAATCACGTAATCAACACTAACTTTCATTTTGTTTGTTGCCGTCTGCTTCAAGGCAATATTCGTTTGTTTTCTAGTTTACGAATTTCCCAATGATGTCGTTTCCGTCGAATTCAGAATGGCAAACTTAACACATCACAGGTTATCCTATAGGATTGCTATCCAGAGGAAGCCGTGTGATTTTAGAACGAGAGCGTTGCTTATCGGCCAGAAAAGTTTATTTGGAGAGTAAGCATAGAGAACCATATCGGGACATTATAGAACCGGCCCTGAGATGGCATGACCGATCAACGTTCTCTTACTATGTTGGCTCCATTGCTGCTAGACTTGTTTATTACCAAGGCGCGGTGATTTATACCAAACACACACATCCCTCTGACATGGCATTGTATAGGTTAGTCTTGGATAATGGATATTAATTAGCCAGTGCTTATATTACATATGTGAGTTACTGTTTTAATAAGTTAAATATATTTCTAAAAATGGCATTTACAAGCTAATACGCATGTTGCGCAATCTAAAACAAAAAACTGAACATGAACATTTCTCGTATTTACTGATATCGATGAAACCAATAAAAACTATCTTCATTATCACATAATCCATAATACTATATTATGCAACAAAACTATAATGGTAGTAATTAAGACACGAGTATATTAATGGAACGAGTAGTAGTGTTTCATAATTTTCATAGTCAGGTTGTATACGACTGTTTATGGTCGACCACGCTATAAATTCAAAACTTGGAGTTTTTACAAGACATTACCTTGTTAATTGTGTGTAATTAAATTCTGATCGGATGGCAGGACCTTGAGCGTGTTTGCGAGTAGTGGAACAGATGGCAGCACTGTTGAGTCCACGCCGTATTTATTGATTTTTTACAGGAACGTGAGTGGAACACTATTTAAGCAAAGAAAATGAGCTCAGTTTATTAGAATATTAAAATTACAACGAACGGGTTTTATTTTATTTTAAATACACATACTGCATTGCTTATCTGGGGGATGGATCCCGGCGGACTGCTGCTTTGAATGTGTTTAAAAGGTGTGGGCGATAGAGGAGCTTGCCGCGCCGCCGAGTAAGATCCTAATGAGTCTCTGAAGTATTATGGATGCCATAACAGTTCAGTTACGTCATATATAATCACGTAATTATAGTGTGGTCGACCAAAAAAAAGTTTCATTTGAGCATCAAAATGTTTGTTCTTAATTGAAACAAGAATACGATATGCGTGTTTAATATTTAATTCGTATTCCTTTTTTATCTACAGCATTAAGTCATCTCGGCACTGAATCAGTAACATATTCAATATAATCCCATGAGACTGTGAAGTCACGTTATGTACTTGCTTAGTGGCCCATGTCCCAAAGCTTACAACTTTTATGGCTTTTCTTTTCAATGCAAGGGCATGTTCAGTGCAATTTCGAGCCCACGCATTTTCTGTAGAATCCATATCGAATCTTGTTTGTATGTAGTAATTTTAGTTTATTCCCTTTCTTGGCCTTCAACTCACCACCTGGTTGCTGTTCTTTGTGGTATCCCCACACATCTCCGGTCCTTACGGTACTACCACTACTACCACTACTTTTTATAGTAACGAAAAATCTTATAAAGGTGCCTCTCTGCGAGGCGAGTTGGATTCTCGCCAACTAAAAAACCCTTACTCTCACAGCATGCCCAACTGGAACTGCAATAATGCATCACATCAGAATGGCAGCTTTCTTATCTCACTTCCTTACGTCCAACATCTATGCCTTTAAACTGACACTAACAAATTTACGTATTAATTTAACATTAATTTACTGTCTTCCTTTCATCCTTCTGCTTCGTTTCCAGTATATGCCCAGCTAGTTGTTTCACTGTTCCATGACTTTAGTCAGGTTCTCTACTGTCAGTACCACATCTAATTTAGTATATGCTTCCCTTCTCCTCTCCTCCCATTGCGGACATTAAAGAAAGTATGCTTCACTGAATCTTCGGCATTGCAATAGGGACATCTAGTAGTGTCGGCTTTCCCCATTTTCAACGCATAATTCTTAAACTCCCATGGACAGTCAAAACCCGAGCCAGGAAATAATCAACCTGGCGATTTTTACATCGCAACCATAATCTCACTTCTGGGATTACCCTTTAGTTCACTGTCCTACTATGGTAGATTCCCCCCATCTTGCTTGCCATTCATTAATAGTTTGGTCTCTAATCTCTTCTTTAGCGTCACTGGAATTATACGCATTTGAACCACTGGCATTTGGTATTTCTTTCACCAATAAATCAATTGGAATGGCCCCTGCTATTACTTGTAATGCCCTATTTGAAATTGTTCTATAAGCACAAACCATTCTCAATAACATTTTCCTTTGCACTCTCTTCATCTCTTTTGTATATTTCTTTTTCTTTAGGGCGGTATACGATATCGGTGCAGCATATAATATAATCGAATAAACTGCTCCAAATAGCATTTGTCGTTTAATTGATCGCGGTCCACCAATATTTGGCATCATTCTAGCGAGTTGCGAAGCTTTTTCTTCTGCCTTTATTGACACAGCTTTTATACGTTTTCCAAAGGTGGTATTTTCATCTATCATTGTGCCTTAGTATCTGATCGCCTTTTTTGGGACTATAATGGTTTCCCTGAGTTCAAAACAGATATTTTGACGATTTCTAAGGCCCTCCAGGATACGGCTTCTGTTGTCTGTGGTACTAACTCTAGCCTGTTCTATGTCATCCATCTATCAATACGTCTTAAAGATTCATTGACTGTATATATCAACTGTTCTTCGTCTTCAGTACTGACAACCAGTGCTAGATCGTCGGCGAAAGCAATTTGTATTGCACCTTCTGTTAACTTCAACTTAAGAGCTCCATAATATAGGACATTGCATAGGATTACTCCAACAATGGATCCCCGTGGAACACCCGCAGTTACTTCCATTACTTCTTTATCAATATTTATCTTCCTTCCTTGAAAGTAAGATGTTACTGCATTTATTATATACGTCAAGACATTCTTCTGCTTAAGACTGTCCAATATTATGCTCCATGTAGCGATGTTAAAGGCTTTTTCACATCTATTGTAATTAATGCAGCACATTTTCCTCTCGATTCATTTTTAATTCTAAGTACAGCGTAGATGGCGTGTATTGTAGATTTCCATTTCCGAAATCCGTATTGTTTATCCGATAATCCTCCATTTTCTACAATTTCCCTTTCTAATCTGAGCTTTGTCATTCCTTCATAGAGTTTACTAAAGGTATTCAGCAGGCACAATGGTCTATATGCTGATGGCTCTGACGGTGATTTACCTCCTTTCATAAGAAAACAACCTTGGCCATTTTCCATATATCTGGAAAATCTTGCTTCATTAACAAAGTGTTTAACATCCCTAAAATGCAATCTGGTGCTATTTTAACAGCAGTTTTAACTACTGCCGGATTTATACCGTCAATTCCGGGGCTTTTCCCATCTTCAGTTTATTTACTACTTCGTTTAGCTGCTCTACAGAGAAGAGCTCTGCATTCATACTCCTGAATCCTATACCCAGTTTATCCTTTCTAAAAGGGAATAGACTTTTGCTATCTCCTTTTTTTTCTTACGATACTCAGGTCTACAGGCGTTTTAATTCCCAGTGACAATTTTATACCCGGCATCCCATATATCATGTGCTAACCCGTCGCCTATATTTTGTCAACTGCTGCATTTAGACTGGTATATGAGTCTAGTTAGCTCATTCCTACTCCGCTTGCTTTCTTCCACATTTATCTCTTTGCGATATCTTGTTCCCATTTATTTCGAATTAAATAAACCGGTGATTCCTCTAATACCTGACAGTCCACAATTTTCGGTGCTATATTATGCGATGAACATGTGATGTCTATATATGACTCAAAATTATCTCTAGCGAAGGTTGGTACATTCCCTGAATTATGCACTACCAAGTCTAGCGTTGCGATCCACTCCGTCCAATATTCGATCCTGCGATCCGTTATGGGGATCCCCATTGTGTCGATTTAATATTTATATCACCCAAAAGAATATATTCACCACCTGCACTTTTAGTATCTCGCATTAAACGATCTATATCAGCCTTAAATACATCCAGTGGAATATTTGATAAACTATAAGAATAAAATAGATTACAATGCTTCAGGTATACACATATGTATCCTTCTTCTACTCTGAACTTTAACACTTCGAGCTTCTTATTCATAAAGCGCACAGCTACACCACAACTCCTATCCTTGACCCAGCAGCCATCAGAAACCCTCTTTATTTGGAAAACAAGCAACTATTACGTCTTCCTCCCTCATTGCCGTGGCTTGTAGCATGTCCTGACTAAAATTTGATCTCCTTAAATTATCATTAATTATACCTTTTCCTTTTATATGCATCTTGTATATTATAATTGTCTCGCTCTAGCGTTTGGTAGCAACATTCTGAAATTCGGGCATTTCATTTGGTCAAACCTATGTCCATCTTTTTGGCATTTCATACAAAACGGATTGTTTGTGCAATCTTTAGCATGATGACCTTGCCCTTCACAGTTAAGGCAGTCCTCTCTTTTGTTATCTTGCATTGATAGGTTCTATGCCCTAAGTCAAGGCACTTCTAGCATCTTGATATAGTAACCCTTTCTCCTACACCGCAATATGCTCACCCTATACTTATTTTCCTTTTCTTTATCGAGCTCAAAGCATTTATGATTATTTCAGAGGCTTGTACTCCCATCTCGTTACCTATTGTGGCCTTCAACACTTCCTCATTAATAGTTGGACCCACTCCGTATAGCAAGATAGTAGCTTTCTTTCTTCTCCTGTCGACTTCCAGATTTTTAATATTCCTTTGTATCCCCTGTTTCAGAGCATTAGTTTTACCTTCCCGTTCACAATAAACACCAAGTCTTCCCTACCACTTTTCTTTATATTCTTTATTTTCACACCAATTTTTCTATATCAACTTATTTCTTCACAGTCTTTAGTATGTCTGTAAACGTTTTCCCATTTACTCTGATTCTAACCATTTCCTGAGATTCTTCAATCTTTCTTTGAATCGATTTCTTTTGTCACCCATCTACATTAACCTTCTTCTTCTTCTACTATGACTACTACTACTACTCTACTACTACTACAACCACCACCATCACTACTACTACTACTACTACTACTACTACTACTACTACTAAGGGAATTTAGGGTTTGTTCACCCTGGCTGCTTTAGGGATTAATCCCTCCTCAGCCGTTTTATTTCACTGGGATAGTGCACTCATTTCATGCACTAAATAACCGCTTGTGCAATGATGTCCATTTTAGAGCAATGCACTTGGATAGGAAGGTGAACATGAAGTCGCAGTCACTAAAGTCGAAGATACATTAAAGCCACAAAATTCTATTCTGCAACCCTGATATTCTCGACAAACGATGTTCCATGTTTTTTTGGAGAGGGTGTAAATAAGTAGCCTTTAGCAACGATAAGTTGTTAGAAAAGGAAGTACAGGGTGGTTGTGCAACAAACAAAATGGCAAGAAATGCCCTGTTGGACGTCAGTTTGAGCGAAAATAATGTATGACTTTTCGTGACCAACATAGCACGTCAATACCAACTGAAAACGCCGCACTCCTGCATTGGGAGAAGGTTTGCACGTAGATGTACGCCAGCGAATTCACAAGAGATTCGTTGACAACAGCGCGTGAGATGCCTACCAATCAATTGATTTTTACTTTATGTTCACCGAAAATAACTATTGTAAAAGTAAATAACCGAACAGGAGTTCCTTTTCTGACAAACCGTTTTAAAGTTACAAATACTTTCATAGGGAGTGCTTTTGCCGAGCTTCCACATCGGCAGCTACCAAAAGTTTTGCAGATATGCTGACCGTTTAGAATCTTAAATGGGCATATGGATAGGTTTTAATTTTAAAGATACGCCGTAAGTAGGAGGAATGTGGAGACTTGAGGACACAATAGATGCCGTCGATTGATAAGATGTGTCAGATAAGCCTTTGCTCTATGCCGCAGGCCACGCCCCCTCTTTTTGTGCTACTCCGAACGCCGACCGCCAGAGAACCAGAGCAATAGACTATTGTTCCCATCGCTAATGGATGTGTCATGTAGCCGACGCTGTTGGAGTAGCACATTTCTGCACAAAATGGATGCCGCCGACTGATAAGCTTTTGTTCTATGCCGCAGGCCACGCCGCCTCTTTGTGTGTTACTCTGACACCATCCGCCCCCACCCTCCTTTGTGTCACTTACAGCTAATGGATGTGTCATGTAGCTGTCAAATTTGATTGACAAGGGTTGATAACGATCATCTATGTGTACGATTACCTCGTTTAAAGCTTTTGACACCCCCTGGGACCCTCAGTCGCGTGCCGCCACCCCCCGTAAATCGATGGAAGAGGTTTAGGCCACAAAGACACTGCCAATTAAAGTTTAATTGAGCGTACATGTAAACATGTGTGTTTACAAATGTTTTGACACCCTTTAAAGGTATTTTCACGACACAGAAGGTGCCCCTCCCACTCCTTTGTGTGAGTGAAGTCCCCCGCCGGAAAAGTTCTAAATATCTGTATCAATAAATCCGGTAACCTTCGTTCATGCATAACATCATGTAATCTCATTGAAATCAAGGATTTAAACCGCTAACAAAGGATATATCGCACTCTAGCGCCTTGGATTCCCGGCATCATGTACCCTAAGGGGCTGGACGCATGTCGTTGATCGAAGTACACCCTGTCACGTGTATTTGATTTATTAATATAATTAAGTGTGTATGAGTTGACTCGAGCACCTGGTTGTCATCGTATATGCGTGTTAGCATATATATAACTATCACGGTCATTGGTCTTAACCTGTCCAGCAACCCTTCCCCTTGTAATGAAACACCGGCAGCCGGCTTCTGTCTGGTAATAACAAGTTTCTATCTACAATTCATCCACCTCCACGACTACTACGTAATGTCAATAACAAGTCTCGACCTGAAAACTAGCCCATCTCCACTCTGTCGGCGTCGAATAAAGGTGTTAAAACCCCCTCACCAACGCCTTCCCTTTGTATTCGAAAACCGCCAGCTAGCTTCTGTCTGTCGAGATGAATAATAGGTCTCAACCTGCACTCCATCCCTTTCACACCCGCTGCATGACGTCACCGAAAAAGTTTATACAGTATATAAGGAACGATCGCAGGCAGAGCGGTCATTTATTGTTTTCAGCGTTCATTCAGTGATAATCGAAATGGTTGGTGATAATTGTAGCTGATGTAAATGATTACTGGTGCGAGTGCGGGGAAGATTATTGTCATTACGTATACTTTCATACGGAAACCTGCAATGGTTTAATGCATTCAGTATTGTGTACTGAATCATCGTATCAAGGTCAGATGACTACATTGGAAGTGTGTACAGAGAGATGTCCTGTTTATCAAAGAACGAGCATGTAAGTAATATTTTTTCTATAATTCAGTAATATATTTCCTGTATGTTAAATGAAATGATACTTGAAATTATTTTATTCTTCCAGAGAAAATCGCATGGAGGAGGATGAGCAGGATCTCAGTGATGTCGATGAAGTTTGAAGTTGAAGTCTTTGTATCAAAACACTTGGCTGAATGTTATACGGAGTCGTGCACAGGATACATGCATTCTGTACTTTGTACCAACCCTGCCCAACACGCGTGCATGACATCCTTCTTCCTATGTAACGACAACTGCGAGGTCTACTAGCGCAGTAAGAGAAAACTTCAGTAAGTAGAAGAAATGGTAAATTACATATCCATTTACTGCTTCTCATGCTATTCTCCTGTGTCTAACCTAAACTTAAATTATTACAAATAGCGAATGACCGTGCCTAAGTTACCCGTGCCAATAGAGGACCTGCATCCTGAGAGACGTGATGTCGATATAGTGGAATATCCAATCGTAGAGCGTCCTACCCAGCCTATCGATGTGGATGTCGCTTCATTTCCCGTCATTACTGCTCCTGATGATAAAGATACGAGGGTTGAGCAATGGATAAATCAGGCGAGTCCAGTTTGCTCGCTGGAGATACAGCCAGAACCTCGCAAACCCTTGAAGTGAGTATGACACTCTTTAATCATACTTTTGTGTTACATATGAAGAGCATTCTCTAATATATATATATATATATATATATATATATATATATATATATATATATATATTCTCTTTCAGGCGCATGAAATCACTCGCTAAACTTAATTCTAACATTGTTTTGAATATATGCTACAGGGCTATGAGAAGGGAGCGGAGGAGGAGGAAGAACGAGACCGACCAGAAAAAGCAGAAGAGCGGGTGTAAGAAGAGGATCCTCCACGAGGGTCATTGAAGATGCCCTTCATTCGCCGGAAAGCATGGAGAATCGATTGCTCGCGCTTGATAACGTCAGCATTGGACTACTAGGACATCCCCTCCCTCTACATTAAGTGTGAAAGTGATAAATCATTTGTTTATATTACAAAACCAGACTGGGACATAATATCCAAAAAAACATTCCAATGATTGAGGATTACCTACAACAAGAATAAAAGTTTGCGTGTGATGAATATTGTGACAATGTAATTTAGGCATACAATATTATTGTATTTCTTGACAATTCAATTCATTTCATCAATGCTTGCTTAAATGATGACGTAATATATTTAGACATTGACGGTGTAGGGAATCTAAAACGGCTATTACCCTATATTGAAAGACATTTGAATATTTTAAATGAAGTCAGGAGCACCTAATGTTTCAGGGAGTAGAAGGAGGAGAAGGAAAATGCTTGAAATGTATACTAAAGTCAATAAAAGAGTATTATAGGATATGAATTAAATTTATTATTCATAAAATTATCCTATTACAATCCCCCAAAACAATTCTTCACACCCATTTCCAAACACACACAATTATATAATTGTTTGCATCACATGAGAAAGAGGTTTGCTGGTAAATACTTCGTCATGTAGAATCAGGCAATACAGTGACGTCTGGGCAGGGATATTTGCAGATGCTTCAATCTAAAGTCTGATGTTTACAGCTCCAATTGTATCCTCCTCGGGTTGGTGAGATCAGTCTGTTACGAATAATGGTGCACGGTGAGGAAAATCCTTTCTCTTCAAGAGGGGATAATTTTCTCTTTCATAATAGAAACTTTGAAATTTACAGTACATTTCATACAGTGAAGCAAACTTTGAATTTTTAAAGTCCAAGTTCAAATCATGGTAGGGGTAGCATTCAGTGTTGAGGAATAGTCTCAAATTATAAATGTTGCAGTGAGCAAACTCGGAACTGTTCTTGCTATAATCACCCAATCTTGCAGTCTGCGCACCCACTATGATGAAGCGAGATTTCTCGAGCTTAGATGTTGTTGCTACATTCCATGTGAAAGATCTTGTCTGGGGTACAGCAGGCTGGGTATGAAGATCCATGGATCGAAAGGCGAGGTGTGGAGGTCTGTCAGACTTGACAATTTTTATAATGTGAACCCTTTCAGCTTCGGAAAGACGAATTATTGGCATCCTCCATTCGCTTCTAGTTAAATTTACATTAGCTTCCTCTCCAATCGAAGTCTGAACACAATTTCTAGATTCTGTGGATCTTATGAGAACCAATTCAAACTTGCTGTTGAGTATGAGCTCCTTGTGATCATCAGCAAATCCTAGGATCATTGACAAAGGGACTATAGAATTGAAAGCCCCATTTGAGGCATGCACCAGGATAGGCCCATTCAGCAGTCGATACGACTCCATAGGTTTGAGAGGCGCATAATTTCGTATAATTGTAGTAATTCCCGGATTCCTTGTTCTGTCTATGGTTGTAGCATTCATATCTAGACGAATTTCATCGAACATGAAGGCTATAACATTATTAGTGAGCTTCGCTTTAGTAGTAGGAGATCCATCTAACCTTAGTGAGAGCACCTTCGATGTAGACATAACTTGTTAGGTAGCGTACACAAGTCTTCAGCTTTGCAGGGTATTCTAATTTCATCATTTAGATCCAGAACGGAGGTGTTGTATGGAAGAAAAACATGCTCCTCTTCCTTGGTGATCTTGTCATCAAAGTCCGGAACCTTTGTTACGTTTAAAATGTCCATTATAGCAGTTTGTAGCCTATCCTCTCGAGGAACTTGCGGTTAGCACGTGTTAACTCCTCGGTAGCTGGGGAGGTAGTATGCTTCAAACGTGCTGTACGTCGTATATTATAGTATTTTCGATGTCTTTTAAAACGTATTGTCATTGCGCCTTATGTGGAGTCATGTAGTGATAACCTCGTTCCTGAAGTTGATTGCCTTACGGTGTTGATCTACCACTCGAATAGTGATCTGATCTCTATAGTTTGTATCTATGACTGGTAAATATATCGGGTTCGAAGGTTCTTGAGAGATGTGATAACCTGGTGGAACAGAAGGGAAAAACTCGTAGAGTGAATGTCCACTTTTACCGTCAATGAAAGAGCCTGTCGCAATACTGTACTCCACACGTATGATACTCACTTTAAATATATTCACAAGATCGTCATATTCAATCGCTACTCCAGCAGGAATTATTTTAGTGTTGGTAGATCCTAGAAGCGAGTCAATAGATCTAGCTTTAGAAAAGTCTATTGTATAAGGACATTTAATTTCAGCCTTCGCGGTGGTGTCGCGGTTTGTGGAAAGGAAGGTCGCTATAGGCGTCGTGGATATGGCCAGGGTATTCGTTATCTACTTCTAACACATAGCGGGTCTCTAAATCTTCTTTGACGTTCATGAAATTTATGTTGTCAATCTCTTCCCTAGTGAGCCATTTTAGGTTTTTATAAGGGAGGGCCGAAATCATTGAGGCACCGTATAAGTTGTTAATGGTTTCAATAGGACAGGTGCTTAGCATTTGCATGCTGATCAAAGCTGGACATGTACCGTGGTTAGCTTTGGATTAGCCCTTAAACACAGTGCACAGTCCACCTCTAATACCCGACTCGAAAAGCTCCAGCATGCTCATGTCGGATATTAAAGAAAGTTTCGCCTTTGTCGTCTTCAACATTGCGTCAAAAGCAAGTCCTGGTAATGTATAAAACCATGCTGGGTCAAGGTGATACATTCCCAAGGATGAGATCACAAAACCTTTCAAAAATATCCGCCAAGAGCAGTATATCCGTTTTGAGATATAGGACACTGTATTCTTCGAGATTTCGAATATTAAAGGTATCCCAGACTTTTACAACATGCCTGTATTCCTCGTCGGTAATGTTCTTGTCTTGTATTGTACTGAAGAAGGCCTCCTTCGGCGGTAGAGAGATGTTTCCTCCAGCTTTTCAAAAGTCGACGCATAGTCATAGGGAATATCCCCTTGCTTGTTGCCAGCTTAAAATGCTCTTCGAAAGGATATTATGCTTTGGTTATTTTGAAGTCACTCTCCTCGAGCATGTTAGACAGGCTGGACAGCTTCTCATCAAGAAACTTAAATCTCTCCAGAAACCTGAAGCTGATGTTCCTGTATCGTTCGCTGAATGCTATATACCTTTCACCACTTTGAGCTATGTACGATATGATCTTATTATCATATGCCAGGTGTCTTATCAGGAAGTGACTGTCATAATTAGGTAAGCAATGAAAAAAGATCGGTATGAAATCAGGGACCTTTTATTCAAATTGCATCTATTATGAGCAGGACCCAGATATTTCCCAGTCACATGATCGTGATCTCTTACGCGCAAATCCCTGATAGTAAAAGCCGCAAGGCGTATATGACATTCAGGGACATTATCGAAATTCTGTTGCTCTTGAAGGGATAAATGAATAGGTTTAGGATCAGAATACACATCGATGACTTCATCAGCAATTGATTTTAATTGCTTGAAGAAGATATCGATAGCATTTGGACCTCTGAAGAGAAAGAATTTCTACAATGTCTCGTCATGTCTGCATACCAGCTTTAAGGCAATAGGCATTGCTTCATGTTCTTGAATGTATCGGGTCCAGCTCGAGTTGTTAGAGGGCGTACAATAATGGACTTTTGACCGAATAGATTCAATGTCGGCACATATGAGAAAAGGTATAGGAACTCTTTTGGAGAATACCTTAAATTCAATGCAGTCATCCTGTTGCGGAAATTTAAGTAACTGCATTTTCCACATCTAAGTTCATGCGCTTCGAGAGCCTTCTCATTGGCACACCTCTTTAGGCAGGCCTCGCATGTCCATATTCTAGCCTTATGTTTTGTCGTCTGCCTCCTTATCAATCTAGACAAGTCACTAATGAGGCAGCAGTGCGATTTGTCCTCCTGTTCAATGTATAACAGATTGGCATGGTGGTGCTTCTTTTCAGCTGTTTGGTATAGGGGAATAATGTACTCCTTCTCCTCTATACCAAACACAGAAATGGGTACTCCAATATTCTGGTTTTCAAAGCATTCAAATTGATGTAGAGCTACTGGGAATTAAACTCCCTCATAATTGAATGCTTTGAAAAGCAGTTCAAAAGAGTACTGTTTTTATACATCCGTGATTCTTAGCAGGGTATTTAGATGCTACCATACACCATGCAAAGCAGAAGTTGTCTTCGTTCTTTGTATTTATCACCGCATATTTATTCCTGATTTTCTAGGACATTTCAATATAAAATGCGGCAGATAGAGGATTATAATGTATAGAGCTCATCACCAGACCAGGTATGGAAAACAATGATTTCGACGAAGCATCCCCCTGAAATTTGCAAATATTTTCTAAAATGTGTCGCGGTATCGTTCGTGTTATTTTATTTGCTGAGCGCCTGTTATTGTTTTACTATTTTGAATTTTGGGTTCTTTGTCTTCCGGCTAGCTATTATTACTCAGTAGAGCAAATCTCTTGAACAGGGTGTGTAAACGGAAAGGAGTTGTTACTAAAAGATAACACTGATAAAAGAATTTGGTTTTACACTTTTATTGCCGTCACACTTTATTAATTTCACACAATTACTCTTGATACACGCCTGACTGAAACTATTGTATTTTCGAATGTAACTATAATCACTTATTTGCCGCGCATTATTAATTCGCGTATTTCACATTTTGTAACTAACTTTACGACGCGAGAGATTCTGTAGAATTGCGTAACGTGTACTTCGTGAATGCTTCTGTTGAACTGCGCGACGTGTAACCCGTGAATGATTCTGTTGAACTGCCCGACGTTTGTCTTGTGAATGATTCTGTTAAACTGCGCGTTACTTGTCTCTGGCTCCAGAATTTATACTCCCTCACCCCGATATGCCTAAACATTATAACAGAGCTGCTATTGGTTAATAAAGCGCGCCAACATTAGCGTCTATTTTTTTATCCAATCAAAAATTACGAACACATATGCTCTAGGGAAGATATTCCCTCCATTTCTAAAGAAAGGCACGCTACTCTGCCGCCATTTGTTTGTCTCTTCTAATTGATAAACAACTCACCCCCGCGTTTCTTTGTTATCCGTTCCTATTGTTAGTTTCAGTGAGGCCGTGTAAACTTACTTCCTAAGAATGCTTATAACTAACAAACATCTCAAATCATTGTCATACAATAATGTTAATTTACACTACAATCACTCTGGCATTCACAGCGTTGTGATATAAAATACTGCCTCAAATGTGCCCCGCAATTGAAGTGGAGGTCTGATTGAGGTCGCTTGATCGAAGTATCAGCAAGGTCTTAGAATTAAAGAAGGAAGAAACTAGCGTCTCCTCATCAGGTTTATGGATTAAATATGAAAGTTCCAGGGAACAATTCATTTTCAATCCAGACCTGCTTTTCTGCAAGACGTTTTCCAGCTCTTTAATTACAAGACCCTTGCACTCATCTAAAAGGATTCTGGGGTCGAGTATTTCTAAAGTATTTTCCATTTTACTGTTAAAAATACGTCCCTTGAATGCCGATTCGATAGTCTTGCATTCCAGACCCTGAAAATTGCTAGCACTAACCTTGGCTTTTTTAACGGTGGGTGGTTCGCTCCCGTCTGATGCCTGTCTCCTCTTTCCACTCAGCGGTATTGAATCAAGAATGATGATTCACCCACCATGTTAGATGTTGAGGAGGCTGACGGTGCAGCGACTACGGCTTCAACAGTTATGTTGGGTAATGAGAAGCGGAAAGGACTTCATCAATGATATTGTGTGATGAGGAGCTTGGTGTTGCAAAGTTCATGGTCTGGCGCGAGCATCCCTCGTCCTCAGAATATCTCCTGAATTAACAAGGGTATTAATAATAGTAGCAGCATGTGTACAAGGTGTTAATATGAATTCTTACATTAAGGTTTATAAAATACTGAAGAATTCTTACCATTTTGCGGCGGGAACGGTCGTTGGGCTACTTTTGTAGCTGGAAATCGATGATCCTTGGGTCGTTGTTGCCTGTTGCAGTGTTCTTCTTCCTCGGCTATTGGTGCTCGTCGGTTGTTGAGTATTCCATTCCTAGCTGTTTTTAAATATTGAATCTCATGTTCTAGTGGGTGAGGCAAGTTAAAAATACACTGGGAGTTTCCCTTAATCAATGAAGTTTATTTCACACTTTAAATAGTTATGGGCGGCTAGCTTATCCCATTATTATAGTAATAATCCCACCACTTTAAGTTAGTCAGGAGCCTAGCTATATTCACACGCACCCCCTCCCTTGTGCACCCACGTGCATCTGTAGCACCCTGTGTAGACGTGACTTCTCGATGAGATATAATCAGAATATGAGCGGGCTCTGAGGCTTTGTCTGCCCTTATATACGGGAGCTCAGCGACGCTCCTCTCCACGTTTGAAAATGTAACAACGTTTCCTATTGGCCCTCAGGCCGCGTTACCCTGACATGTATGAAAATGTGCGGATTCAGATCCATGCGCTTGGGCGCCATGATGTAGCGTGGTACCGTCGGTGCCAGGTACGGTCTTTATGATTTTTTGGAATTCTTGCTAGCTCGCCCGTGTCTTACAATCAGCTGTGTACAAATATTAGATGTTGAATATTTTACCATGTTAGTGCCTTAAATTATTACTGTACAATTCTTCTATATATGTATAATATATCCCCTTTCAATTTGTTGTTTGCTGCAGGTATTAGGCAGGGTCCCATCCTTGATAATTGGGTGCCTGAATAGCATTTAATTCAGATGGTACAGCAGATGTATTGTAGGCATGTGGTGCAGCGGTCACGGGTTGGCACATCCCTTCTCCGAAATAAATTCCACTCCCTGAAATAATAATAATTAAATGAGGCATGTGTACAAGATGTTAATAAATCGCTGAAGAATTGTTACCATTTGTTGGTTGCGGCATGCATGAGGTAGAGTCGCATGCCTGATGATTGGGTGCCTGAATAGCATTGAATGCGGATGGTGCAGCAGCCAGTGCAGCGGTAACGGCTTGAACCATACCTGCCCCAAAATAAAGTCCATTCCCTGGAATAATAATGGCAGGTGTAGAAGATGCGCACAAAACACTGAACAATTCTTACAATTCGTTGGCTGCTGCATGTATGAGGCAGGGCCCTATCCGTAATGATTGGGTGCCTGAATAGCATGGAATGCAGATGGTGCAGCAGCTGGTGCAGCGGTCACGGGTTGAACCATACCTGCCCGGAAATAAAGTCCACTTCCTGGAATAATAATGATAATATTAATAATAATAATAATAATAATAATAGTATAGCATATGTACAAGATGTTAATAAAGCACTGAAGAATTGTTACCATTCGGCGGTTGCTGTATGTAGTAGGCAGAGCCCCATCCCTGATGATTGGATGCTGGAATGGCATTGCATGATGGTGCAGCAGGCGGTGCAGCGGTCACGGTTGCAACATCCCTCCACCGAAATAAAGGTCGCTCACTGGAATAATAATAATACTAGCAGGTGTAGAACATGTTCATAAAACACTGAAGAATTCGTACTATTCGATGGTTGCTGCATGTATGAGCCAAGGCCCCATCCCTGATGATCGGGCGCCTGAATAGCATTGAATGCAGATAGTTCAGCAGACGTATTGTAGCCAGCTGATGCAGCGGGCACGGATTGCAACGTCCCTCCACCAAAATAAAAACTGCTCCCTGAAATGATAATAATAATAACAATAATAATAGTATAGCGAGTGTACAAGATGTTAATAAAACGCCGAAGAATTCTTACCATTTAGTGCTTGCTGCATGTATGAGCCAGAGCCCCATCCATGATGATTGGGTGCCTGAATCCTGTTATTTACAGGCTCTTACAGCAGCTGCGGCAAGTATCCTGCTGGAGCTTGTTATAAGCTTCACATAGATTACCAGACCCGAATGCTGAAAACATAAGTAATTTGCATATTAGACTTTATTTTTAAAGACAAGCTATATTATTAAGTTAGTTTACTTCATTTTGAATAGCTTAAATACTCTGAAATGTCGGTGTATTTAACTCGGAAGAAAGTTCTATTATGAATAAAGAATATTTATTATTCAATACGGTCATGAAAATATCTCTTTTAACGTAATGAAAACAGACTGAAATTTTTCACTAAATGAAAGCATTAGGGAAAATGAAACTTGCCAAAATAGCTATTAACTGAAGAATGTTCATCCGAGTTAACGTGCGAGGCTTACATTCAGGACGTCCCGGGTTCGATCCCCGTCGATCGCCCCCGGAAAAAATGTCTTTTGCATATAAAGAACGTTTATTATTCAACACGATCATGGAAATATCTCTTTTATTGCAATGAAAACAGGCTGAAAGTTTTCACTACATGAAAGCATTAGGGAAAATGAAATAAGCACAACAGACTTTTTGTAATATTCTAAAAAAGCAAAACCTTAAAAAGGCGTTCAAATAATTGTATTTTTCTCTAGAAATGAATATAATTCACCGCTAAAATCCCGTATTTAAACACGTAGAATAATAAGTTTGTTTAAAAATGAATACATAACCAAACTGTGTGCATTTGAGAAAATGAAATTCACGCAGCTAGCTATTAACTGTTGAATGTTCAACTATTTTTGTATATATATGTATATATATGCCTGACATACAAAAAACGAAGTAACACATTAATTATAAATTACCTGCAGAGAGTAATAAGTTAAATTTTAAAGTATATGAAATGTTTTTACAACTTACCAGACATGATGTTTGATGAAATTTCGCGGAGCGATGTAAAGCAAGAAAAGTACTTAGCTTGATGAGATAACGCAAGACAGTGTGAAAATTACTTGAGAAGCAGCCTCTTTTATCTCCCTTTTGCCATATAAAAATTGCAAGCGGAAGACGTGGCGATATAAAATAAATTGATCTGATTGGCTACTTCAACCCCATCGTGTAGGAGTCATGGAGGGTGGCTAGTCTCGCGCAGGTTGCACTTCATAAATAAACGCGTGTAAAACAGGTTAGGAGAATTTCCAGAGTTATGAGGTAATATGGCTGTAGGGAAAATCCTTCCGTATATAGAACGCTAGACTATTGTTTTGAATACCTGTATTGCTAAAATTCGCTTTTTATTATTCATTCAAGTGTTATATTTGAAGCATTTACAGGTATGTGGAGATATTATCTCCTTCCTGAGAAATCGAAGTGTACTGGTTGGAAATCCCTCCATTAAGGGTGGAAAGATTGACGGCTCTGAATATCTTTAAAAGCGGAATTTCCGAGGTCGGATTTACCCATATCAGAGGTATACAACACATTTATCAGGGTGTTTAAACAACGGTATAACTCGCTGGCGCATTTCTCGAAGACCGCTGGTGTGCGTGTTTAGAAAAGAAAAGGTTTTTAAAAACGGATATCAAATTTATATTTGAAGTGTTCATGGCTAGATTTCCCGCTAGAGTACTCAACACGCCTTTCGACATCTTATGTTCTAAAGTTATCTACATATATGTAATATTTATATATTTTCTAAGAGGAAATGTCTGTTTTGAAGGCCCCTGTCTTTTACCTCGAGTGTCGGCATGTTTGAAAGTCCCCAAATCCATGTTATTTACATTTTTGCAATACCTATATATTTTCTTAGAGAAAATGTCTGTTTTGAAGGCCCGTGTATTATACCTCGAGTGTCCGCATGTTTTAAAGTCCCCGGATCCATGTAATTTACATTTTGATGGTCTCCTGTAATTTACCTCGAGTGTCCGCATATTTTAAAGTCTGCAGATCCATGTTATTTACATTTTTGCAATACTTATATATTTTCTCGGAGGAAATACCCATTTTGTAGATCCCTGTATTGATACCTCGAGTGTCTGGATGTTTAAAGTCCCCAGAACTAAGTTATTTTCATTTTTGATGGTCTCCTGTATTTTACTCAAGTATCTGCATGTTTTGATGTCCTCAGATCCACGTTATTTACATTTTTTCAATACTTATATAGTTTCTCAAATGAGAAATCGTTTTATGTTGTGGACCTCGGAATAAGCGTTTGTGGAAAAAGTCATGTGAGTGTAATACATTACATTTTTCTTCCGCAAATACTCTATGCTGTAGCCGGGTATCGAACCTCGGAGAGAGACACTGCCCACTTTCTCCGAAATGACACAGAGGCTATTCTAGCAGTATGTGGAGATGTTATCACCTTCCTGAAAAATTGAAGTGTACTGTTTGGGAATCCCTCCATTAAGGGGGAAAGACCGACGACTCTGAATATCTTTAAAAGCGGAATTTTCGAGGTCGGATTTACCCAACCTCAGGAGTGTACAACATATTTGGCAGGGGGTGTTTAAACAACTGCATAACTCGCTGGCGCGTCTAGCCTTCCATATCAATGAAGCGGCAATTATATTAAGGTAGCGGCGTGCTAGCACAAAGGAGCGAGGGAGGGACAGAGAGAGAAAGTGTGTGTGTGTGCGCGCGCGTGTGTGTGGGTGGTGGCATGCATCCAGCCTTTTAGGGTACGCGATACCGGAATCCAAGACACTAGAGTGCGATATAGCCTTTGTTAGCGGTTTAAATGCTTGATTTCAATGAGATTAGATGATGTTATGAATGGACGAATATTACCTGATTGATTGACATAGGTATTTAGAACTTCACCGGCGGGGGACTTCACCCACACAAAGGAGTGGGAGGGGGTACTTCCTGTGTCGATTAAAATACCGTCAAAAGGGTGTCCAAACATTTGTAAACACACATGTTTACATGTAAGCTCAATTAAACTTTAAGTGGCAGTGTCTTTGTGGCCTAAACCTCTTCCATCAATTTACGGGGGTGGCGGTATGCGACTGAGTGTCCCAGAGGGTTGGCAAAATCTTTAAGCGAGGTAATCTTACACATGGACGATCGTTATCAACCCTTGTCAATCAAATTTGACAGCTACATGACGCATCCATTAGCTGTATGTGACACAAAGGAGGGTGGGGCGGGCTGTGTCAGAGTAATACACAAAGAGGCGGCGTGGCCTGCGACATAGAACAAAGGCTTATCAGTCGGCAGCATCTATTTGTACGCAGGAATGTGCTACTCCGACACTGACAGCTGCATGACACATCCATTAACGATGGGAACAATAGTCTGTTGTTCTGGTTCTCTGGCGGCCGGCGTTCGGCGTAACACACAAAGGGGGCGCGTGGCCTGCGGCATAGAACAAAAGCTTATCTGACACATCTTATCAATCGGCGGCATCTATTCGTGGCCTCAAGTTCGCATATTCCTCCTACTGCCGTATATCAGTGAACAATAAGTATGATAATTTGTTACTATAAATGAAAATATGGTTATACTGACGTTATATAGCATTTGGTATGTGAATAATTGAGGCAGCAGTTAATTATACTAATATATGTTTCTTTCTCGTGTGCTATGCTCACAGAGAAGCAAATGCGAAAGTATTTTCGTAAAACCCATCGTTGCATAGATCATTAGACCCAACAGCTACGTGCATGGTAAGTTAGAGGTCTCACTCAGAAACCATAACGAAGGGCGCTAACCATCTTCCAAGAAACAGACTATATACCTGAACTTTTGCACAGATATATTTCTTATTAAAATAACTATATACTCCAACATCCACGAGCCATTGTTTCCTTAATTAAATGCTCATAATTACTATACGGTTTGTAATTATGCTACCTATACTCGCCGCTGACGCTAGTGTGCCTGGAGGAATTAAAACCTCTCGCATAGGTGCATTTGAAGTTTAAGAATATGCCTGCTAAGTTGTTACAGCGTATTGTATGGCTGACGTTAACCTTTTTGGAGATGATCATGATGTACTCTTGTGCTGCACACAACTGTATTAATCTCTGAAAAAAAATGATTATCCCGGGATCTCTTTTCATCAGTAAATGATAATAAACGGCAACAACTGTGGTTCGTGTCAAGACACCGTATAGAAGAACGAAACCGATCGAAGTTTTATTTTCACTGAATTGCATTTTTGGTGAAGGAAAGTAATGAAGGTCTTCGGATACCTTCCAGAGACATTATAACAGTATGTTATTTATGTGAGAAGATCATAAGACATTTACCTACTGATATAAGATAAAATTGCACCATGTAAGGAATATTTACCCAGAGAGTTAAAAAGTTAATAAAACCTCAGTCAGGAGGGGCGGGATTTGATCCCCAGATCTTCCATTCACAAATTCATATCTTAACGACTTCTACCACCCGTGTCAGTAAAATGGGCGGAGTGGAAAGCATTAAGTGGAAGTTAGAAAATCTGCTACCTTTCTTCAAGTTCCTTTATTTTAACGCTTCAATCTCCAATGAGTTGCCGTGGAATTTCTCCTTCCACATCTTCCCTCACTCCTTCCTAGCGTTCACTGGATTAAAGGTTTCCAGAAAATCGGGATTTAGAAGTCATTTTAGCCACTTCACTATCAACACTATAGAACTAGAAAGTAGTGATAAGTTCTCTTACGGTATGTGTGGAGGTGACACGACACCGACTAATCAAAAGAAAGGTAAAGTGTCTTCTGTTGAACGTTCATCCGCTGCACCACAGAGTGTACTGCCAAAGAGACACCTGGCTTTAACCGAATTCTCTGAACTTCGGTTTCTGCACTAGAACTTGTAGAAGAATTGTTTATGTAGCTTATGGACTTTATTAAGATGATTGAAAACTCAAAGTTTTAGCCTTATGCGTGTGTTAGTGCTGTTATAATGCCAAAAAGCCAGTACACTTCAGAGCTCAGTGTTTCCTTGTATACTTAATATGTGAAAACAAACTGTTATACGGTATATTATTAAATGAATTTCCCATGTTCCTACGCTTCATAAATGCACTATTAATAATATTTAGAACAGACGTATGGAAATGGCTTTAGTTTTCTATGAAAAAAGTAAAGCGCCTCACCGAGAACAAACTTAACTAGCAATTTCACTAGAAGAACTAATGGTGTATACATACAAACTTTCCTCAAAGACTGGGAGATAGTAATAGTAGAGGCAGAGTATTTTAAATTTTTTTATGTCAAAGGTGGGTAGTTGTTGTAATTTCTTTGAATGAGGAGTCTATTGCCCATGAATTAAAGAAGCTATGCATATTCGGCTCTATCGGCAAATAGCGTACCTACTTCCAGCCTTCACGCACAGCCTAACCATTACGGATGAATATAAGTTTCAAGGCATTGTGGTGCATCATTACGCCACTGATAGTATTTTCCACTTGTTTTGCTTGTAGTAATTACAAGGAGTATTTGAAAAATGTGTTGTGGAATCTTAAGAACGGTCAGTAAACCATTGTTGTCCTATACTTGTTTCGTTATTCTTGGAAAGTACACACATTGCGATCTGTGCGAATATATTTGGCATATGCTTTTGTCTAATTTCGACAATGCATACTGTGGGTGTTTCTGTTAGAAATATAATGGCATGCTGATGATACTTATAGAAAATAGTCAGTAAGCGAGTTTATCCAGGATCCTCATATTACGAGCCGCCTCTGGAAATCAGTTAAAGAAAGGTGAAGGTCTGTCTGAATGAGTGGTTAGCTAGGAGTTCCGTCGAGCCTGAATTGGTGTTACGTGGGTCTAGCCCAATAGCCAATGAGAAGCTGTTTTACGCCCATGGAAAAGAAAAGGTAACACACACCACCCATTTCTAACAAAGAACATTTGGAACACATCGTTATTTGGTGAGGTCCAGGGGGGCCTCTTCCCGCTTCCCGCGCATTCAATACTTGTCAAGCTGTCTGCTAGTGACGTCATCTGGAAGGTAGCTGGTATCACTATTCACATGTGCAAGCTCAAGTTTTACGATATAATTCAAATCCCGTCATGTTATCTGACATGATATGGTCACCTCGGGCAAATTTATTTGAAACAAAACTCTCATTCCGTTACATATAACGTAGAAAAAGAAAAATAATACGGAGGAAGAATCAAAACTATGCCATATACTCTTATCTTACAGCTTGTCTTGTTAACAGTTGCAACACTTTCTTTTGGACTTTGAATTTTTCAACATTTAAGCTATAATTGCAATGCATTTCTTACAAAAGATAGCAAGTATCATTGCCTTTTAATCACGTAATAAACGAAGAGAGGGAGAAGAAAAAACATATATTAAAATAAAATAAAACTTTGAGGCTATGCATTATTTCTGCAATTTTGCTTCATCTCCTATTTACTTATAGTAAGTAGAGGAAGTATTGTATTCCATCCAAAATTTCGATACCGAGTTTTCACGGAAATACATGTTTTGAGACTCCTTGAATCTAAAAACTAAATTTTTAGAAAAAGGTCTGTGCTTGCGTGTGAATAGCATAACTCAAAACGAAAAGTTGGTTAAATACCAAACTTGGAATTTAACTCCAGCATCTTCCAAGGATGCGACATGATCTTTTAAGAAGATTACGTATCACGAACTACCCTTTACATGGGAAATTATCTATTACTATTGTTCTGAAAAATGATTAATACCATTTTGATTAAAATGCATATGTTTAAAACATTTGCATGACAAATAAAATGTATATTTTGAATTTCCTGTAAGTAGCCTGTGAAAACTTCATTTGAATGGCTTTTATAATTTGGTAAAGGTTAAAAGATCAAAAAATTACTTTATAAAGAAGTAGAACTCGCTAAAGCACACAGTTTATACGAAATAAACATTGTTGTGGCTTTAACCATGTCCAAGATATTCTGTGTTATTTGTCTGAATGTTCAAATACTTAAACGTTTTTAAGTGGTAAGTCGCTCTTCGGCTTTTTTCCCTCGTGGTCATGCAAAGAGCATGGAATTTCAAAGCCATCACATAGCGACACGCTTTATAATTTGACTATCGGTTTAGCTTACTGAATCCTTCTTATACATACAACTGAATGTGTAATTAAGGTTCATCTCTCTTAATAAGTAGATAGAAGAAAAAACTTCTGTATGGATAGTTTGTAGAAGAGTGAGCAAAGAAATTCATGTGAATGAGGTAAATCCGACTTTTATAATTACAATATATATTGTGAATATTTTCGCACTTTAAACAGCTATAAATAATTTCAGTTATATATGTTACGCGTTTTCAGAGATTACCACAGTGATCAAAGTAAGGTATAGAAAATCCTTATTTGAGATTGTAAAATAATGTAATTTTATTGCGGATCACACTTTCTAGCCGAATACCATCACAATGTTATATCATTACAATGATATTCCTCAGTATAGACTGAGTGTTTGTTTCCCTTGAAATGGCAAAGAAAACGATTTTCTTATTTCCGGATTTTAAAATAGCACTTGCATAAGTATGCAAATGGGTCATCAGCCTTTTGTCCATGTTATACCTGAATTTCCACACGGTTTGGATTTAAGGGGTATATTACCCTAAGGCAAAGCGAAGTTTATTGCATTTCGCCTTCTTTTATCTTTCTGTTGAACTTAAAAGTTTTGGAGACGTTGTGTCTGAGTCCCTGTGCATTTGAAACAGCACGAACATGTGTCATAAAGCGTGCCGAATTGTCCTATTAGGTGCATTTGATTGCACGTGTTCACGCACTAATTTCTAAAACAGTATATTCCCTATCTTCTGGGAAAAAACATTCTTAAACAACACCTACACAATTATTTCGAAGAATCGCAGAACAGCTCTTTAAATAATATTTTTCTGTAATGCGTTGTACTGTCCAATCATGAGCAACAGTTTTGTGCCCCACTAACATGTGCAAATGTTGTTTGGTGAGCATTGTTGCTCACTAAATAAGAATGCTCTTTCCAATTGCGTAGAAGTTAGTAGTTATGGATGCGATTTGGGAATACAAGTGTGGTGTGCATTCGTGTTCAAAATGAACATTTCAAAAACAAAGTTAACTGTGCTGTTGCGCATTGTTCCAATATAGGAACAAAAGCCGCTGGAATTATGTATCATAGATTTTCTAAAAAAGATAAACTAAGGAGCATGTGGGTGTCTCGCTGTAAACGGAGTGATAAATTCAACACTGATAATGCTCGAGTCGCTCAGTACATTTTCGGCCTGAGGTTATGAACGGGATTTAAAACACAAATTACTTGGCTACCTCTACGGAAAGCTTTATGTGGTGATGCAGTGCCATGTTTGTTGATTCAGAACTGGCATGATGTCTGTCTTCCGGGTTCGAACACAAATAACAGCAACAGTACCAACGAAATTAATCAAAAGTTACGTCATCCCAAAACTATATTTTATTTGGTCATGTTTACTGAAAGTAATGTAACAATGTTGACTTCATATTATTCAGCATATTGGATTAAGCATAATTTCATTATCAGCGATAGGAAAAACATGAGACTATGGATGCATGACATTGCTAAAGGACTTTCAGCACCCACCGAATATGAGGAGGCAATATTGTTAGGAGATATGAGCATAAAGGAAAATTTTGAAATATTTCAATATGGACTGTAAAATATCTTGCGAGTTATATTGCATACAAATGTCGGTCCTTTGATAGTACATTGGGAAGCAAAGACAGTAACTGTAATTTACTAACACAAGTGCCTCAGGACTGGATTACAGTTATTTCCAGGGAGGGGCACTTATTCGACCTACCGAACAGCGGTGCCAAAAAGTGAAGAAGTTCGAAGTTATATTTGCGGGATTCTATGGATTTCATATTTCAAAATGTGTTAGAGTGATGAAAACACTTAATGACATAATTTGCTCTAAATTACCTGAATTAGACGAAAGAATTGTTATCTATAGATCAGGACTCGCACCTTTATTAGCAAATGGCATTTGAATAAAAAATTAAAAGCTGCAACTATGGAGAAAAGAAATACGAGGAAATGTGTGACATCTACTACTTCTACAATACAGCATGACCAGCCACTTTTAAATGTAAGTCTACTTTTAAGATTAAACAAAGATAATTTGTTACTTTTTATTTTAGTAATAGTTTTGGTGGTGGTGCTGATAAAATTGGTTTGTAATTAGTAGAATGTGTTCACGAACGTTTCTTACCATTTTCCGTTAAAGTATATTTTATAACATATGTCATTGCATTATATTACACTTCCTTAATTACTGCTTAACCGTTTACACAATGGGTATACCAATCCGTGCCTTAAATTGTACATGTTAAACGTGTTTAAAGCATTTACTTTCAATTACTATTCAAAGAGCGCGCGTGCTCAACCTTCCACATGACGTCACAGGCGCGCAGCCAATGAGAGTGAAATGGCCGGAGTGGCCTACCTTCTCTATACTCTAGTTACCTTGGGTGAGGTCACTGCCTCAAAGAAAGAAACCCCAGATACCACTGTGGAAATATAACTCATAGTAAATCACTTGAAGTTAAAAATAAGGACATTTTAATTTCAATCTCTTGGACTCGACTAAGTACTCCGTTATATTTGCTATTTTCCTCATAGGTCAGAAGTAGTGACCAGAGTTCAGCGACATTGCACATTTCTGTGTTTATATTAGGGTCTCTCTCTTAGTGAGATAAAGGTTTAAAATGATGAGGAACAATCGGTTTCTGCACAT
Organism: Deroplatys truncata; assembly: GCA_030765065.1. Lineage (NCBI taxonomy): Eukaryota > Metazoa > Arthropoda > Insecta > Mantodea > Mantidae > Deroplatys > Deroplatys truncata. Next base: position 196,177,608 of record CM060990.1, read on the forward strand.
CACTTTTGTGTGTATTCTTATGCAATAGAAGCAATTTAAAATTAATGAGCAATTTTAAGTAGGTATGCAGTAATGTACTGGTGCAAATCCTCTCTTTAAAGCTTTCTCCCAGTTTAACCTAAAATTTAACACTGTGTTCTTCTTACAGAGATGCTTCATGGTTTTCTAATTCATCTTCAGATCTTTATTCGATTTCGAATTATTTTATTCCAGAGTTAATGTTTTTATGTTTGCACTTTCTAGCAGTGAAACTCTTAATAGTACATATTAAATGCCATGTTAGTTATATATGCTGCTGAAGAAACATGTGCAGTATTTTAAGTAGTTTTAAAGAATAATCATTGTTTATTTCTATCATTCTAATGCTCCTTATTGGTTTAAAATCAAGATCTGTGAAACTACTTGCATCGAATAATTTAATTATTATGTTCGTTAGTTACTGTACTAAAGGTTACATATAATTATATAACACTTAGGTAATACCTTAGGCATATGGAGCTTTTGCTATAAAATATGTGTTGCATTCACGTGACTTTCTCTACTCACTCTTCTACAAACTATACTTACAAAGCTTATTTTGCATCTATGGCATGTTAATACCGATAAACCTTCATCACTTATTTACACAATTCGTTGTAGGTATAACCAGGACATATTAAGCTAAAGCGATAGCCAAATCCCTCAAAGCTGATCGCTGTGTGAATAGCTTTGGATTGGTTGGCTACGGAGGGGACTTGGCACTGATTCACATATTAGAATCAAGGGGGCGTCTCCGGGAGGAAGGATGAGGCGAGAGGAGACACCGGGCACCCGGAACCAGGAGTGACGACTCAGGATTGGCAGGGTCCCTAAGTTTTCAGATAGTGACTCCCCGTCAGACGAACAGGCAGACTGGGAACCCCACCCAGCACAGAGGGGGTCCAACGCTTCTCAAGGAAGTTAGGATACTCCCGACAGCCAGCCGAAAGCTGAGGGACGGAGAGTCACAAAAAACATCCTTTTCCCCTGCCACACTGCACCGAAACACCATCGCCGACACTTCCAACCCTGAAAGACACCAACGGGTGAAAGATGAAGGGAAATTAGAATGGAGATGAAATGGAGGATCAGGAAATTCGGGGATGTGAGAATTCTTTCCAGCATTCGGGAAAAAAACCCGAAAAAACCCATGGGTCAGGAAGATCGGCCAGAGGATTCGAACCCACGACCTCACGAATGCGAGCCGCAGACGTGATAGCTTTGAAATTCTGTTCTCTTTGTATGAACACGAGAAAGAAACAAAGAAAGAAAGAAAAAAGGAACAGAGAAAAACAATAGCTATTTGCAATTGAGAGAAGTATAAAGTATTTGAAAATTCAAACTAATAACAAAGAATATTTCAGTATAGGTAAAATATAGAAGTTATTTGACATACAATAAAAATGTCCTTTGATATGAATTTTGTGCTTTAACAAGATCTAAAGTTGTTGTGCAGTAAGATTTTGTCTCTCTCTTACGATTTACTAATTATCAAAAGTCATTCACAATAAACCTAATTTATAGACTATTCCTAGAAAATAAAGGATATGCATTCTATGTATCATGAAAATAGCTTAAACATACATATTTTAATCAAAATACTGAGAGCCATTTTTGAAAGAATAAAAGTTTTCGAATATGTCCAATGTAAAGGGTAGTTTGGATTGGGGGATTTTCTTTAAAATCTCTGTGTCGCATTCTTGAAAGAAGTTGAACTTAAACACTAAGTTTGGTTCTTAACCAACATTTTGCTTCTCAGCTATGCTGTTCGTGGACACACACACACACACACACACACACACACACACACACACACACTTAGGCGTTTTTACAAATAAATTCATTGGATTCAGGGAGTCACAAACGTGATTTCTGGTGAAATTACATTGAATTTTTAGATGGAACACATTACTTTCTCTATTTACTGTAGCTACGTAGTAGAGAATGTAAAAATGCTTTGTTTGAATTCAGGGAGTCTCAAAACGTGTATATCCGGTGAATCTAGTTATTCAATTTTTGGGCGGAACACTATACTTTCTCTACTTACTGTAACTACGTAGTAGAGAAAGTAAAAATGCTTACTTCGGATTCAGGGAGTCTCAAAATGTGTATTTCCGTTGAATCTCGTTATTCAATTTTTGGGTGGAATACAATATTTGCTCTACTTACTGTAACTACGTAGTAGAGAAAGTAAAAATGCTTTGTTTGGATTCAGGGAGCCTCAAAACGTTTATTTCCGGTGAATCTCGTTATTCAGTTTTTGGGTGGAATACAATACTTTCTCTACCTCCTGTAACTACGTAGTAGAGAAAGTAAAAATGCTTTGTTTGAATTCAGGGGGTCTCAAAACGTGTATATCCGGTGAATCTCTCTACTGAATTTTCGGGTGGAATGCAATACTTGCTCTACTTACTGTAACTACGTAGTAGAGAAAGTAAAAATGCTTTCTTTGGATTCAGGGTGCCTCAAAACGTGTATATCCGGTAAATCTCGTTATTCAATTTTTGGGTGGAATACAATACTTGCTCTACTTACTGTAACCACGGAGTGGAGAAAGTAAAAATACTTTCTTTGTATTCAGGGAGTCTCAAAACGTGTAAATCCGGTGAATCTCGTTATTCTGTTTTTGGGTGGAATACAATACTTTCTCTACCCCCTATAGCTACGTAGTAGAGAAAGTAAAAATGCTTTGTTTGAATTCAGGGAGTCTCAAAACAAGTATTTCCGGTGAATAACATTGAATTTTGGGGTGGAATACAATACTTTCTCTACCTCGTGTAACTACGTAGTAGAGAAAGTAAAAATACTTGCTTTGGATTCAGGGGATCTCAAAACGTGTATTTCCGGTGAATCTCTTTATTGAATTTTAGGGTGGAATACAATACTTTCCCTACTTATTATAGGTAAATGGTAGAGACAGTAAAAAGAAGAATTGTGGTATAGATAAACGGCTGTTTGTTGTTATGGCATCTCGCATGCAAACAAATAGGGAGAAGTGTAACTTAGACTGCAACTTGAAATAATTTCTAGCCTAAATTGTTGTCAGATTAAGGTAAAGTACACGAAAAAACCATACTTTATAAGGACATTATGAACATAAAGAACAGGCTAGTTGATAATGGGTAAAGAAAGTAGTGAGTATTGAAAACCAAACCATTTTGTTTTAACACTTGCTTTTTATACAATAATATGACTCCTCTAATTCTTAAAAATTAGTTTTATACTGCGTATGTCGCTGTGTTGTAATGTTATTGCTGCTTTCTTTTCACATTTATTACTTTCTTACGGCCAAGTCTAAGGGAAATGTGTTGGAATTATATTTTGTTTAGCGCTCTAACTTCGTAGAGCAGGTCTGAGCTAAGGTACCTGGCATAACCTCTCGATAAGACACCCCGCTTACCCCCTACAGGTGGAACGGAAAATATTTGGAGCCGTCTGCACATGAAGCACTTTCCGTCAATTTGATGGGGCCAAATTGTATGTTAAGACTCCCTCATTGAAAATCTATTTGATATCTCTTAGTCTCAGTAGAGTATTGTCTTATATATCTTTAAGAATATAATCCTTCTTCCCACCCTTTGTGTGACATGTTTTGTTTAGAGCATTAGCATGTATTGGAAGGATTGTACGGCGGAACAATTCGACTACCTGCCACTTCTAATCCTTATGCAAAATTACTTGGAAATAATAAGCTTAGGACCTGCAGGAGGCGGGCAGAGCAGATAAGGTTGGAAAAGGGCCTGGTACTCAAAAGTACCCTTTTTGGGCTGCAGTTACAAAGTTCACATAAAGCACCAAAATACCTGAGAGGTACCTGCAATGTGTAAATAACAAATCGAACCACTATTGTAAAAGACCCGAATGCTGACTGTAATTTGAAGCACAGAAATGAAGGTTGAACTGGAAGTAATGTTACAGTGGTAACATTAATATCTTTATTAATTTTGCTTTGACACTAGACAAAATTGCTGAAAATTCACAGCTACTTAGATTACTGTTGTTCCCTTTTCTAGCACAACGGTGAAATTTTAAAAGGTGAATTTGAAATGATTGTACTTGTACAATGGAAGCTGTGCTTTTTTGTTCATAGGTTGCTATTCAGATTGTCTATTCAGTTCCCTCTACAAGTCTTTGGAGACTATAGTGGGACTTTTCCGGCTTTATATCAAGTTCACACAAAAGCCTGAGACAATGTTCTAATTATTCAAATCAGCCCTTATTCCGTATTTCACCATCAATGCATAGATAACACACACAGGGTAACCTCCTTTCCCGGTACCCAGCATCCATCCATCCATCCATCCATCCATCCATCCATCCATCCATCCATCCATCCATCCATCCATCCATTCATCCATCCATCCATCCGTCCGTCTGTCGGTCCATCCGTCCGCCCATCCGTCCGTCCGCCCATCCGTCCGTCCGCCCATCCGTCCATCCTCCTTCCATCCATCCATCCATCCATCCATCCATCCATCCATCCATCCAAGGCGTTTCTAACGTGAACATAAATGTATATTTTTTAGGCCATTTAATGTCACTTTTTAATTTTACGGACATTTTTTCGATTTTACGCCATTCTTTTGTTATTTTCTTGCCTTTTGCATCTTTATTTAGTAATATTTTGTATTTACATTGATTATATAAAGGTTTTTCTATTACTGACAGTTTACATGAGCATAACTTTTCAAACATCAGAAATCTTACTTTTCAACTGAGAAATAAGGGTTTCTTTTATGTGCTTTACTGGCATACTTGAAAAAATCACATTCCTATTTAATGGATAGTCTAGAAAGGGTTGTTTGCCGGTGTGGCTGTTTTGAGCGGAGTGCATATCATTACAGTATGAATTCATGTCCCAAACTAGGGATGAAACAGGTCGGTTTTCCCTTTTTCACATTAATGAGTGCGTACAGTCAGGTTGCTATTGCCCTTGTCCTTGTGGCGTGTCATAGGCTGAGAGGTCCCCTTCATTCTCTATGAATTTTGTGTAATTCGGAAACTCAAAAGAGATAATGTTATAGTTTTGGGAGACTAGCTTTAAAAGCAATTTTATGTTCAGATTCTTTGAACAGGAACATGAAACAAGTGTAATTTTAATTGATTTTCTAAATTACCTCATCATTATTCTTCCGGCCACCGTGACGTTCTTGTCATTACTCTGAGATATTCTCCTTAAATGTGCAGTGCTGAAAGTACCTTTTAATTCCTAGCACCCAATTAACCATGGCTTTAAGTAGGAATACGATGAGAGAAACTCAGCTGCGTTTGACGGTAAAGTACGATGGCCTAGTAAGCAAGTGATCTGTTGTTCCGGATTTAATCCTGGCCCTCAATGTTTCAATACTGGCTCGAATTTTCGACTTAGCTTACATATGTCGTGTGTGAAAGCATAATTAATCGATACAATCAAATTAGTCCCAGCAGTGTGGTTATAAAAAGCTCGGAAATTGAAATCACTTGCAACATGTAAGTCACTTTTAGGTATATATCTGAGAGTAAGGGACCCTAAGTAGCCCAATGGGTAAAATATCGTGAACCATATGAGAGAAGTACAGGTCCGTTTAAGGGTGTCATGTGGCTCGGTAATCCGAAGATCCGTGATTCCAGTTCTAGCTGTGGTCTAAATGTTTCAAGGCTGTTTCAACTTTCCTGCATGGTATAAACTTCTTATGTTTGATACCTGTGGAATGTATAGAATTAGAAAACATATTTTATGTTTACTTTCTAGCAGAACTTGTAATCAGAATGACTAATATAGAATGAGTACATGTTATTTGAACCTGACCAAGTTTTCATATTTCTTTTTCTCATACCACTTGTTTATTCCTTTGAAATTCCGCCTGATGAAACCTTTAATGGAACCGTAAAACTTTATGTATTAATATGTAAACAATCACACTGTTTTAAGCAATACAAGTTTTAAACTAGCAAAGTTCAGGTGCAATAGGTGAAATTGGATATTTCAAACTCTGTTTTCAATTGTTTCCTTGTGAACTAACATTAAACTTTTAACCCTTTTCACAACTGTACTGAAAGTAAATTTATCATTGCTAAACTTTAACATTTACAAAGAGAATTAAAATAAAATATTTAGCCTAGTGCCAAAAAGATCTGAAGAAAGCCATACGCAGAAGAGGTAGACAGAGTATCAACTCTGGCCATAGAGTGGGAAACATAAAAGCTGAAGCTGTTATGCATTTGGATAACATTTTGTAAACGTTCTCTCATGAAGCATAATTAAGGTAACCCGTTTAGTAATGTCCCCTTTATGATTAAAGCTATTATTCTCTGTTACTTAAGAACAGAAATTATCCAATTATCTTTTTGTACACACCTCAGGCATTTCCGGGACATGAGAGCAATTTACAATTCTTGGTGTTGCGAATAAAGTATGGGATCACGTAACTATCACATTTAAAATATAGGATTAATTGCCAATAGAAAGTGGTTTGTTGGGGAATTTTGCCCCTGACATAATTTTTCATAATCGGTCAAGGAAAGAAATTATCCCTTAGGCATGTGTGATAATTCGCTTGCCTTCTTTTTGTGTAAGCTTATTAGAAAATAATTGGGGTTAACCTTGTGAATTATACTCAAAGCATGCATTAGATAATAGGACATGCGATTTATAACAGTCCAGATTTTTGCAAAGTATTTGGGAGTTGAATGGTACTAGGATGTACTGTTACACTAAGATTTTACTATATTTCAACACCAACTCTGTCAAAATGAGTTCCTAAGCTCTTCTCCGAATACATTAGCGATATTTTTCAGAACTTCAAATACATTACAAGATATGAAAACTACAGTAAATACACTTCTGTTAAAAATAAGGTAACACTGGCTTCATATAGCTCATTATTTGTATTACCTTCTTTGAAAATCTGTGCTGAAATTCGACCTTAAGGCTGAAATAAGGCGTTTAGGAAGAGTAGCCTACATAGAAGGAGATAAGTCGAGATTATACTGGACTACTTTTAAATTTATTATTACTATAACTCGGTTTGATTATTACTCTGTCATTGGAGTAATTCAGTTCAATAAAAATGCTATTGCTGAAGTTTGGAAATAACTGAAATACACGATTATCTTTATTACTGCGCTCTTGCGAAGCGAAACGGCTTTGCGGTAACGTGTGAGGCTCGCATTTGGTCCAGCCACTCTCAGTATGTAATTTTTCGTGATTTTCCAGGTCGGTAGGAGAATGCTGGGTGGTTTCCTTTCATCTATTTCTGGATTATAGGACCAGGTGGCGGATGTTTGCCTATTGCGGCAGGATGGTGGAATTCGCGTTCTGGAAACGTTCCTTCCTGGCGCTTCATGGGATTGCTGGAGCCCACTTTCCTTTCATGGAGCTGTCTCATCTATTCCCGGGACCCCCAAGTTGCGGGTGACTAAATCAGGGCTAGCCGGCGTCAGGATTTGTATCATGTTGAAATTGTTAAGAGCCCCATCCTTACTAGCACACATCGTCGTCCGGATCTGATCGCCCTTCTGGTGTCCCAGGGTCGATACCAACATGGTACCATTACTGACGTCGTCAACCTAGGAGTCCCGGGAATAGACGAGACACTAGGATGGAAGGGGACCCCAGCAGTCCCACCTACTACGGGAGAAGTCTTTCCATAGCGCAAATTTCACCGTTCTGCCGTAACACCCCACCGCTGTCGCCTGGTCCTACTACCCTAAATCAGATGAAAGGAAATTCGTAGTGCAAGGGAAACCACCCCACCATTCGCCTACCGACCCGAGTAAACCACTAAAATACCATAGTCAGAGTGGACGACCCGACGGGAATCGAACCCAGGACCTCCAGAATGCGAGCCTCACATGTTACCGCTGCACCATCTCACTCGGTTTGGAGGAATGTAGGAAGGAAGTTTCTCAAAGTTTCTTTTTGCAGAACACGCAGTTTACCTGATACCCAAAATGGGGTTGAATGCTTAAGTCACAATTTACATTGCCAATTTTATCTAATCAATAATTAGGCTGCAATTTACAAACCCTGTACAGAGGAGGCTAACGTTAAACTATGAACAACGTTGACCCACAATGATTGTACAGATCAAGAGAATCCAAGCTACATGCGTGATCATCGTAAAACCAGACTGCTTGTAGACTGTGCAGGCACGTCATATTAACCTTCGTTTCTTCTAATATTAATACTGTCTCACCTTATTGAGCGAGACAATTGTCAGGTTTATACTTACTTAAGATGAAACTCAAAATGTAGAAATTAATGTGCTTGTTGAATTGAGGGGGTCAGCACAACAATGGTCCAGATCATTTTTTAACAAAATCACAAGCCAAAGTTACATTTTAGCATTTGTATGACTTATAAAATATTTTATTTTCTCTGGCATAGAGCTTTAAAACATTGCTACAGTGGCTCTACTAGTTTATAGCCATAACAGTTGTATGATATTTTATATTAAGGTATTACTTTCTCTACGACTTACTTAGTAGGTATTGCATTCCAAACAAACATTCCATATCGAGATTTCACCGGAAATACATGCTTTGAGGCCCACTTAGTCCCCAGAATCAGCATTTTTGGAATATGGTTCGTTTGTGTGTCTGCAAACACCACAACTCAAAAAACAAAGTGTCGGATAAATAGCAAACTTAGTATTTAGGTTCAATATTCTCCAAAGATGTGACATGAAGATTTTCAAGAAAACCCCCTACCTCAAACTAACTTTAAATGGAAGATCGTTGTAAATTTACGATTTTCTCAAAAACACACGGGTTTTACTGCAATACATATGTTTCAGATATTTACATGGAAATAAAAAGCATATCTTAAATTTTCTGGAAATAGAATGTGAAGTGTTATTCATTCGGAACGAATTTTGTTTAATTTTGTATAACTGGCAAATCTAAGAGATAGACAAAAATGCACTACACACTATATACTGCAAATACATTTTTGTGTCATTAACCTTTTCCGAGATATACGTTTTTAATGCTTTAATGTTTATTTTTTCCATACCTTTGTCCTTTCTAAAGTGCTGTCACTATTCATTTGTTTCTAGCGATGCCATGGAAACGGCATGGAATTTCAAAGCCAGTATATACGGTCTCAGTTTTTTAACATCTGACTATCGATTCGTTTCCTCTATTCCCTTATACATTCAAGAAATGAGTAATGAAATATTTTTGTAGGGGTTTGTCTCAATTAACGTGAAGTAGATAAAAAATAAGCTTACCTAAAATACTTTGTAGAAACTATATCAAATAAACGATAGTAGGTAGAGAAAGTCATGTGAATGTAATTCATCCGTTTTTTTGATACCCCTGCCTACTTTGGCACTTACCTACTAAACCCAGGAGTGTGGTATGCTATACTTCTGTCCTCTGCTCTGATGGTTTAAAACGAATTAAGGAGCTGATATTTATGCAGATTGCGATGCATCAAGGAACGTACTGATGACAAATAAAACGACACCCTTATCCATAATTTCAGTAATAGCGCTCTTAATATGAATGATTACGACATTAATGTAATGGATAAAGCAATTATGATGGACTTGCGTCGGAGCAAAAAGCCGACAATCGCTTATGCCTGTATTATTCTTGTGGCAATTCTTTTCTGTAAAATTGTTTTTGCAAAAAGTCGGAATATTTGCGTAAACTAATACATTCATCGTTAACGCGCCCTTTAATTGTTTCAATCAGTGATCTTGCACTTACAGATCATCTATTATCATTCAGTGATAATCCCTTATATTATTAATGATAGTGTAACATAACTGCCATCTATACGGGTAATAAAGTCGTAATTGACACTTTCTAGTAATTTTCTATTTTAAATGAATAGTTAATACAAACATATACAATGTTTGGACTACAGTACAACAAAAACCACATTCTAAAAATTTGTAGTTGTTATGTGTATGCGTGTGTATGCTTGTGTGTGTGTTAGCTTTAACTAAAACTTGGCCTCACCAACTATTATAAAGCTTGGTGTGTAACTTACCATCGGTCCCATTCACGATATAGACTACATACTTTCCCCAAAGGGGCTGGGCTCAAATTGGGCGCAAAATCGAAATATCTCGCTTATTATTCAGTTTTCTCAAAAAATATTTTATAACAAATGCTTACAGAAATAATATTCTGACAACTTAAAGTTATTTACAAACGTTTAATAGGATGAATACTTAAGAAGTTACGCCAATTTTTCGTTACTGATAGTATACATAGGTCGGCTACAACGAAACAGTGTATTTCTGAGAGTTTATAAAGCATAAGGATCAGACATGTTTGTGCTCCGTTATTATGCTTTAGGTTTTATTAACAGTAGTGTAGTGTGATGCTGCTTACCAAACGGGAGATCCGCGTTCGATTCCCGGTACCGGCGTGGGGATTTTCTCCCGCTGGGAGACCTGGCCCGGGGTGCATTCAGTCTCGTTAGGTCCCAGAGGGGCCAATTGAGGAGCTACTTGATTGAAAAGTAGCGGCTTAAGGAAGCCGCATTATCGACCAGGAGGGACCCGGGGCGCTGACCACGTCCTACCCTCCAGTACCGCACCCCACTCATGACGCCTGTTGTGGGCAGAGATAGGGGACGCAGTGACTGTGTGGCAGGCCTTAGCCCGGTAACGGGCTGTTGCGCCACGGAGTTTAGTTTAGTGTAGTGTAGTAAGAGGGACCTTGAAGGATTCAGAGACCGTCGCAACCATAGAAGTCTTTTGCGCTGCCCCTTATACCCAGTATGGGAACTCAGGAACACAAATATCATACCCATGGCGGGATTCGAACCCGTGACCCTTTGCGCCACAGAGTGCCGAAGTCAAACGCTCCAGCAACTGCGGCTATGCGGGGTCTCCTTATATTAACAACTCCGAGAAGGTATTTTAAGTGCCGACTTCAAAACATCACACTACATCTAAGTTGCACAAAGGGAAGGAGAGAGAGGTTGTAGGGACATTAGAGAGAAATAGTGAGAGTGGGAGATAGTGGGGAAATGGGAAGGAGAGGGATGAGAAAGGAAGGAAGGGAAAGAGGGAGCGGGAGAAGTAAGAAATTCAGATAGGGAGAGGATAGAAGAATCTTCACATTTAGCGCAATAACGGGACGGACCTGCGTTTCTGCTAATAGTTAATAACATTAGTAGTTTGTTTTCAATATATTCTACAACGCAAATATTTTAGAAGCTACATATTGCATCACCCCTGCCGGGGTGGTTACCCCGCAGTAGTTGGTTACACTAGGGGAATGATAGCTCAGATGTAGGGGAATGCTTCTGTACTGGGGTGGTAGGTAGGCCGGGGTGGCGTTCCAGGATAGGGGGATTTAATTAATGCATAGGGGATGTATTGAGCCTATAAACTGTATTATTGTTTTGGTGTGAGTACATTAGGGCCCGTGGTCGGGCCACTCAGACGGGGTGAAGCCCAAGCAAGCACAGCAGATCTTAGAGTAGATGCATCCTTACCTGTTCAACTGGTGTTGTGCTGGTGACTCGTGTATGGTGAGCGGACCACAGGTCGTCGATGATACAATTCACCCTCTTCACGATTCCAACTGATTCCGACGACGATTCCGACCCTATTCCGCACCAAGCGAGCCAGATCCCCGTAGTATAAATACATACAGAAGTGCTGACTTCGCATTCCTTAGTGCGCCCGTGTTGAGGTAACCGCGTTTCGACACTTTCTGCTTGGTAACCTCATCTGGCGTAATCCTCGGCGCTCAACCTTGTCCGCTACAATGTTACAAATAATATTATTAATGCTATTAGTTTTTAGTTTATTATGAAGTAGGCATCGGAGCGTAAATTCATAAACCTATCGAATCGCTGACTGCGAAGCGAGAGAAATCCACTGTTCATCTCTTCCTCCGTTATCTCTGTACACCACAAATATCTAGACGCTGTAGTGAGTAGTGTAGTTTGTGTATGTAGCTGCGCCATGTGTTTGTGATATCACTAAGTATTATGATAAAATGCCGTGTGATCGGTAAAGATGAGGGGATTGTGCGGCGTCGTCAGTTTGCGTGTGCATAGACATCATACAGCTGTATGTCCACTGTCTGTGATGACTTCCGACGTACACAAACCACGCGAAGCGTACAGTCTGAAAATGAGAAATGCAACACTCCGTTAAGGTCTAGCAGATAACAATATATAAATATGAGGGATATGTTTGCAGCATTAGTAAAGTTAGAAGAAGAAACTTGCCTTTATGATTCATTCATAGCTTGAGAGCCAGCACAAGCCAAATTGCACTGCACTACTATACACATTCTTAAATTATGGAACGTCAAACGTCGGGGTCGATCCCTTAAACAGTTTTTGAACTGTGAGAAGCTTCTTTCAATGTTACAAGACGTTAACGATGCACATGTCAGGTATACTATGCTATCATCTGATGATTTTGTATTTATCATCATATTATAAATTGTTAAGTATCCCTTATTTTTCTGTAGAATGTTTTGCCATTTATTCTTTATCCTCTGTGTGCAAGGTCCTGGAGATCCTTCCTTGATATTTTCTGACACATCTTCTATTATTATTATGCCCTTGGATGTTTGCAACTTCTTGTTGCACTTCTTTTGGATGCACTTCCCTTAGTTGTTTACCAGTATGTCCACCTCTGCACGCTGTCGAGTCAACGTGCATCTCGGGCCGCGCACAAGTGATCAGGGTGAAGTAGTCACTCGAGAAAGACTTTCCACCCCAGCGGCCGTGTTTAAATACTTCATGAAAAAAAGGCTTCATTTAAACCGCCATTATTTCAAGAATGTACCACTTCATTTAAATGAACAATGCTAATGAACGTACAACTTCATGGGCCTACTCAAATAAAGAATGTGATCAAGGTTGATAAGTGATAATGCCTAAAAATCTCTAAAAAAAATCAAAAAAATGTGTAGAAAGTGATTACATTTATTATTAATGTGATTTATCCTGTTAAAAGGGGTTACAACTATTTAAACGCATCTAATGTTTAACATTCACACATTACTTTCTCCGCTCATTATACATTTGTGTATATTCCTCTAACATTATAATTCACATAACATATGATTATTCTAACCAAAGTATCCGATATGTGTTTGTTTAGATATAATTTCAAATGAAAAATGAAAGGTAATAATATAGATATCTCCAAAATGATTGATGCCACAAAAAAGTTATTTGAAAACGTTTGTTTCATTTTACCTTTATACATCGCATGATACAGACATCGCGCGCGCCTAATTAGCCCAGTGTTGAATGCTTTCTGCGCGTTTATGTTATGCCCCATTTAGATTTGCCAGTAAGCCTGCTAGTTCTACTGAATGTTTAGTAGCTCCTTTCAGCTTTCTGTGAATGTAAGGTGGACCGCGCAAGTATGAGGCAGGTAATTTTTGTGTGTATTGCGGGTTGTGAGTTCTGTTTGTTCCACCGTACATTCACAGAAAGTCGATAGGAGGCATGTCAACATACAGTAGGGCTAGTAGTCTTCAGAGTGAGTGTAAGCGAGGGAAATACTAACCCTACAAAAATTATTTAAACAGAGTCTAACTAGCGAAATTCAAACTCTTATTAATATACAAAATAAAACTTAAAAAGTGAGGCCAAAACCATAAAAATAGTTTCTCAAAGGACAGATGGGACAATGCAGAGTACATAGACGCCTTCACGAGAGATGAAGAAATTAAATCGAATCGCAGCTGGCCTCTGAGGAAGAAGACAAGACTCCGACAGATATATCCGTTGCTTGCAGTGAAAGCTTTAATAAGCGCAACAAGGAATTAAATGTTAACTTGTGATTAATATTCTTTGGTGGTTTTTCATGTACTGTGCCTAACAATGTCGAAATTATCTCGAAGGTCGGATAGAAAACAGATTTTTGTTCGAGATACGAAGAAAGGGAAGCTTTAACTTATGCTGTGGACAAGCCAATGTACAGGAGTGCTTTATGGGTAATATGTTATTTGTAGCTTTTGGATTTCTAACATGTAATAAGATCTTTCCCAGCTTGTTTGTATCTGTGTTTGTTTTTATACATGCACATTCATTAGTTTCTTGCTTAACTTATTGCTACTACCTACTTGGTGCATAGCTTTGAAAGGATCTCAGAGCATCAGTTCAGTTGGAACAGTTGATGAGGACAACCAAGATAATCGTTTAAAAAAAATCTTTGTAACAACTAGAAATATATAAAGGCCGAACAAAAACAACGGATTAGTGCTTATAACTTTATAATTTGAGTATTTCCTAAAGGTATTGTAAAGATACTGTATTTTTAAACATAGGTATGCACAAAATATTTTACATATAACAAGGAAATTGTGCATCTTAGGCACACACGTTGTGCCAAGAGTAATAACATTCCCTATTGCAAATCATACTTATTTTGTATTATTTATATGCTCTTTCATTTATGGGTGGGGATATATTAATTTTATTTTATATTTAGAGCTATTTTACCATTATCCAGACCTAAATCCTCCAAATTACTATCTGCGACTTTCCTAACACCTGGAAAGTAACCCAAGAGACACAATTTATTACAACTGAAACGATAACAGATTCGAAATTCAACTGATCCACACAATTGCTGCGTAAGTGGTATAATTGGTTAATTTTACTAAAATAATAAACCCTTTTTTCACACAAGTAAGGGTAAAATTAAAAACAATATTAACACATCCGTGACTGTCATTAAAGAAAAATGCGTCTTCTGCGCAATAGCTGTGTAACTTGTGAATAAATATGCTTCAACTACTTGCAAAAAGTAGGCTTCGAATGTAGCTTTATGGCGTTAAGACTTAAAACAAGCTCTTCTCATGCAAAAGAAGGTTATAAGAATCATTTCCAGCACCCATAGGAGATACTCTTGCAAACGTCTTTTTAGAAGACTGAAGATATTAACCCTACCTTTCATATACATATTTTCAATATTAAAATTCTTTGTATGCAATCAAACCACATTTATAACAAACGTGGAAATTCATGAGATAAACACTAGACGAAAGGGTAACATCCATCACCCCAGTGCAAAGCTTTCTTGCTTCCAGAAAGGTGTATATTATGAGACCATAAAAATATTTAATGCTCTCCCTAATGATCTTAAGGGAAAAGTTGACAATTTCAATGTCTTTAAAACTGCTGTTAAAGAGTACCTATGCTCAAAAACATATTATTCTATACAAAAATATCTGAATGACAAATTATCCCGATGATAATACATATATAGTTCTGTAGTAGTATTAGTAAATATTAATGACAATTGCCAATTACATTTGTTGCCTGCTTTAGAATTTAATGAAGCTATTTAAATGCATGTATATTAAGAACTGACAGTAAATGCTATACATTACAAAACAAATAGAACGATGATGAGACTAACAAAAGGTATAAGCCTAGTGAAAGTTAAAATAACTGTTATTGTCTATAAATATAATGTTAGCCTTATAACGGTAGGGAGGTATTCGATTTTGCACAAATTTACACCTGCTTTGTTTCATTTTGTATATAATGCCTTTATTTTATTTTAAATGTTCTGTATTCTATGTAATATTTATGTATATATGTAACTATATTGTACATTTCCTTGACACGCATATAGTATGTGTTTATTTTAATGTTCTATATTCTGTGTCATATTTATGTTTATATATATAATTTTTGTACATTTCCTTGACATGCTCTATGTTCACAAGCCTTTATGGCTGCTAGTGAACTCAAGAATGCAATCCAATCTAATCTAATCTAATCCGTTATAACTTACAAAGAATACATGGAATATGGGGATCATTGGATTTTTTTGCAAAAAAAATTGAGATATGTGCGCTTCAAATATTTCTTTGCAATTGAAGAATGGGTTCGTTGTAGCGATACATAAGAGAAGGGACTCATTTGATTACTGTTCTAAAACTGACATGCTTTATCCATTCTCACTCTGTGCATCAGGGTTCTTGATTACAAGTTTGGTTAAACTGGAAGAGAAACCTCAGTCTGTCAAAAGCACGTTTCCAGTCAGAGGGCATTCGTACGTGGAGTGTGACAAAAATATGGGTTTGGTAAACAGCAATGCCAAAGCAAAACTTCCAAAAGACTGGGTTAGTATTTTTAAGAAGGTCGCCAAAATCACTCACCATTTAAGGTGATTGAGTAAATCCTGAATTTTTCTGGACGTGTACAGCATTCTTAGATAATACAGGATATGCCACAAAGTTGAGAAAGGTTTGTTGCTGCTACGTATGGAAAGTCAGTTTGAAGATGTATTATTACGTTATTTTCGCAACACGTATGGGCGTCAATTTGAAGTAGTTAGTTGCTACTACGTATTGAAAGTCAGTTTGTAGATGATGTATTATATTTCAACTGTTGGGGAACCGAACTTGAAATTCGTTGCAACCGCACATATAGTAAACAGTTTCCGGTAGCCTTCGCCCCAAATATATTTTCAGGTGGCCTTTGCACCAAGTTTAAAAAAAATCAACCTTGTAATTTGATTGTTTCTTTAAGTATTAAATATTTATGTTTGCCTCGACTGCGTTAGTATTATTGTTAGAGACATGGAAGTCTTAGCAGGGTTGTAATACGACTAAGAATGTAGGCTTACACAGGTTTTAAGTTTTAATTCACTCCTTTTTATTAATCCTTGACACAAATTAAATAGCACTTCACTGATATCGAGAGCTGTTAGATTCTTTTATCTAATACTTGCCCTTTTTAACACGTATACTATTTTCGTCTCAAACGAATACATATTTAATTTCTCGAGGACACATCTCGCGTCTGGTTATGAGCACTGTCTAGAGGCAACACGTCTGGTTATGAGCACTGTTTGGAGGCAACTAAATTGATTTCAACCGTCTAAACTTGTAAATTTCTGTATTTCAAGTCTCTGAATGGCTAAATCTACTCCAATAGAATACCTGCATTTAACTAAAGCTTTTTTCTGGTTGTTGATTGGCTATTTTTAAACTGTCTCAAAATTACATTATTGCTTCTAAGAATCATAAGTAACAGTTAAACTCTCAAACTCATTATTACCTCAAGGTTACCTCATTGTTAGCAACTTTTAGCTTATTTCTCACAGCTCCTACATTATTAAATTACGTAATGCATTCACATAACATTATTGAACATGTTTACAATAATATAAGCATATGCAATGACTGTTACATACATTTTACAAATTATTACATACACATATTGCTTCAAGGCGGGCTGTTATTGAATTTACATATTTTATAATTTGACTGAAATCCTTTAAGTGTTAAAAATACTGCCTCAAATTGCCCCCTTTAGAAATATTTAAAAATTGTTCTTTTTGTTTTGTTCTTTTTAAATTTTTAAATATTTTCTGAAAGTATCCAGAAAGAGAGAAACATAACCTTTTTCTTATTTCACTTCCTATTTTTCACAATCACTTTTATTTAACATTAACTGGTTTTTCACTACACTCGTGTATAGCAGAATACTTTATATTTTGTTCTTCCACTTGTTCGACACTTTGAGGTCAGTGACCTGGTGTGAAGTTAATAATCTGGTGTTCAATGACCTGAGTGAAGTTTGTTTATTCACTGGCATAGCCACCATTAAGCATTTTATTTGCTATAGATTTAACATTTAATTAGTGATATTAACTCTTGTTACCCTTTCTTTACAATTTGTTTCTTGAACAATTTTATATTTCTTATAATTTCTAAAAATTTATACCTTTTGCAATATAATTGCAGTTGCTATTCAGATTTATTATGTTTTTCTTACTAACAATGAATTTTTTTTCTATTACATCCTTTATCTAAATTCTCTTTTGTTATATTGACAATTGGTTACTTTAGTAAAGATATTATTATACATTTTTTTAAATTACATTGCTTTCCCCTTTTATATCTCAGATACTTTATTTTCTTTTTGTGCCACAGACTGTTTACATTTTGAAGTGATAAGATCCGCCCAAATAATATGAATAATGAATAATAAACCATAATAAGAATATTAATAAGCATCTAATCAAAATAAGAAGGAGGGAATACCAATATGAGGGAAGAATAAAAGAGAACATTAAGAATTAGAAAAGGGGGAATAAAATCATAACGAGAGAAATAAAGTAAAGATTAGATATTGATAAAAATCAGAAAGTGAAATAAATTGTAGAAAACGTGTATTTGAGAACGAAGAGACTTGGCGAAAACCGTGAAAAGTTTGAAGACTTTGGTACGTACAGGAAGAGAGACATTAGCTAGCGATAAGTCACAATAGGAACCGAGTAGAGCTCTCAGGATGCGAAGACAACGGGCCGGAAACCGAATTCAGTCAAGCGCACAGAAAATTCAGTCTAGTGAACATAAGTTGTTAATGGTAGACGCGGACGATGCCCGGGCGACGAAATTAAGAGCCAATGGAAGACGAAGAAAAATTAAGAGAGATAACCAATAAGAGTTAATAAAAGTCATGTGCATAGCAAAAAGATAGATCGAAACTAGAAAAGAGGCGTAAAATAGAAAATTATCTATGACAGAGAGCAACTTTCAGACGTGTGTAAGATGCTTCATTGTGTGTCGAATCGTAGGGTAGAGAAGGTAACTCCGTGTTGTGCAGTGAGGGAGAATAAGATAGATGTAGAAATTCAAAGTATTTTATATCAGAGAGGGAAACTGTGCAGATGTCTACGAGTAATTATTTATGTATGGGAAAATTAGTTTAAAGTAAACGCGAGTAAAAGAGTAGCTAGAACATGACTAAAGGTTAAGTCATTAAAGTAACATTGTAATATCTTTAACTTCGAGAATACTTAAGTAAGGGTAAAGCACGGAAACAATAGCAGGGGATGACAGGAGTAATCGCGTCTTGTGTGAAAGGGTATTCGGATGAGGACAGCAGTGTGGATCTTCAATAAACGGGCCATCTGAGAGGAGAAAAGTGAGCTTCATTCATCTCCCATCCACACACTCCCTGAGGTAAGAGTTCCAGAACCCATACTCCTCTACCTGAGTAGCCGGCAGCAACGTCAATTCTCCCGAATTACCAACCAAACACCAAGAACCGATCATTACACCCTTTTTTTAAACCCCGCTACAATTTATATGACCTTTTGTTTTTGTGCCACACATAACCTGCATACTTTATTTTCTTTTTCTTCTTATGCCATAGACCTTTTAGATTTGCCCTAATCTTATGTTGCACAGTGATATTCCAAAACTTATTCATGTATAAAATTCTAAATGTCTCAAAATTCATTTCACTATCTGCTAGCATATGTAACCATTCTAAGGTTTTGTTATCCAAGCATTTTCAAACAAGGATCATTTTTAATGCTTCAGGCACATTTTTCAATTTAAAATATTCTACTAGATCATGTATAAATCGTACTGGACTTGAGGAAGCATTAAAATTAGGTAATAGTAATTCATATAAGCACAGAATGATAGTTTGACATCTGATTTGGTACATGCACATGTGTGTCATCATTATTATTTTGTGTTTGAGAGGCTGATGCTATGGAAAAAGCAGTAGCGTCTCTTGTGTTGTTAGTTAACAAAGGTGATACACTTCTTTCTGTACTTGCATTATTGTCATGCTTTGATTAGCATTTACAGAACTAGTTACATTTGCATTTACCCTTGGTACACTTGTACTTAAATTTTCAAAACTATTTCTAAGTTTATCAATTTCTTTGCTACTTTCTTGTGCTTTATCTTTAATTTCATCTATCATTGACTGTGTGCTTATTTTATTGCATCTGCATTTGTTTTAGCCATTTCATGCATTTTATTTATTTCCCGTGTTAAATCTATTTGTACTTGTACAACATCTGCATTTGTATTTTCTATGTCTTCAGTTTCCTGACTAGTTTCTTGTAGTTTATTTAACTCTGTGCTAGTTTCATTCAGCATACTATTAAACTCATAACTAGATTCAGTTAACTTATTATTAAATTCTTTTCTCTCTCCTCTCATTTCAGTTATCATTTCATCTAACTTATTACTTTGTTCAGTCAACTTATTATTAGTTTCAGTTATCTTTTCAGTTATTGCTTTTAGAATATAGCTGATTATATTCTAAAAGCAATACCTGAATATTTTGTTGTGATAAGTTTGCTTGCTCTTCTTGGCTAGCTGTGTGAGGGTTTCTTTCTTTTGTTGTTCCCTGCACTAACATATGTAAAGGTGATTGACCTTGCATACTACTGCTATCTTTTTCTATGCCTACCTGTGAATTTACAGATAATTGTTCTTCTGCATCTAACCGATTCGTTTGCTATAGCTCTGATTGTAAATGTACATTGTAATCTGTAATGGCCAACCTATCCTCTCATACTTCCATATTTTCATTATTTTCTGTTTCCATTTTATTTTGTATATTTTCTTTTGTTATATTTGGTTTGGAATTGCTCAATTTTAATTTACCACTTCTTAACAGCATTAAATTATCTTAATAACAATATATTTTCTTAACTATCTTGACAATTATTTACATATAATACTGGAATTTTCTGACCTTTTGTTCTGGCTGTTAGTAAACCTTTATACTCGGTGTTTCCACGTAGATTGTTGTTGAATTGTTGACTCCTGAAAGAATTCTTGCTGTCCTTGGATGATGATGATTCTGAAGTTCGTTGAATTGAGGTCTTGTAGTTTCGTCGATTCTGGTAGTTCTATGATGTTCGATGATCTCTTCTTTTCAAATGTTGTCGCCAATTCTTGTCTCTTCAAACCCACGTTGGGCGCCAATTTGAGAAAGGTTTGTTGCTGCTACGTATGGAAAGTCAGTTTGAAGATGTATTATTACGTTATTTTCGCAACACGTATGGGCGTCAATTTGAAGTAGTTAGTTGCTACTACGTATTGAAAGTCAGTTTGTAGATGCTGTATTATATTTCAACTGTTGGGGAACCGAACTTGAAATTCGTTGCAACCGCGCATATAGTAAACAGTTTCCGGTAGCCTTCGCCCCAAATGTATTTTCAGGTGGACTTTGCCCCAAGTTTAAAAAAAATTAACTTTGTAATTTGATTGTTTCTTTAAGTATTAAATATTTATGTTTGCCTCGGCTGCGTCAGTATTATTGTTGGAGACATGGAAGTCATGCCAGGGTTGTGATACGACTAAGAATGTAGGCTTACACAGGTTTTAAGTTTTAATTCACTCCTTTTTATTAATCCTTGACACAAATTAAATAGCACTTCACTGATATCGAGAGCTGTTAGATTCTTTTATCTAATACTTGCCCTTTTTAACACGTATACTGTTTTCGTCTCACACGAATACATATTTAATTTCTCGAGGACACATCTCGCGTCTGGTTATGAGCACTGTCTAGAGGCAACACGTCTGGTTATGAGCACTGTTTGGAGGCAACTAAATTGATTTCAACCGTCTAAACTTGTAAATTTCTGTATTTCAAGTCTCTGAATGGCTAATCCTACTCCAATAGAATACCTGCATTTAACTAAAGCTTTTTCTGGTTGTTGATTGGCTATTTTTAAACTGTCTCAAAACTACATTATTGCTTCTAAGAATATCAAGTAACATTTAAACTCTCAAACTCATTATTGCCTCAAGATTACCTCACTGTTACCCCATTGTTAGCAACTTTTAGCCTATTTCTCACAGCTTCTACATTATTAAATTACGTAATGCATTCACATAACATTATTGAACATGTTTACAATAATATAAGCATATGCAATGACTGTTACATACATTTTACAAATTATTACATACACATATTGCTTCAAGGCGGGCTGTTATTGAATTTACATATTATATAATTTGACTGAAATCCTTTAAGTGTTAAAAATACTGCCTCAAAGTCTAGCTTTCCCTCCAGACAATAAAAGAAATACAGATTACCAGGGGAGTCTATGCTCTATTCAGAGAGACTTACATTGGCGTATTGGAAAAAGCATCAGTTCTCATAAAGGGATTTCAGAACAAACCTAAAAAGTCAGAGGATGTTAATGAATTCCAACTCTCAGAATTTTCTTACATGGATTTGCAAAGATCTTAAGTCTTTAAAATGCAGTAATTTATTATTTGTTTTACAGGAACCCTGCCAATATCACTTGCGAAGTTTTCTAATCACCAGCGCCTTGCAGGATTTTGCAGAACAGAAGCAGTAGACTTCTACACGCTATAAAACACAAATAATAATCAACCTATACTTGAATTAACGTAACTTCTCAATTACTTCGCACTTTTAAATGCAAAGTTTGTTTTATCTAATTGGGAGTTAAAATATACCTTAGTAAAAACAAGAATTTCAGAGTAAATATGCTACTAACTTGAATAATCTGCTAATTGAAAGTTTCGCAATAGTATTCACAACGTTTGTCGAGTAGCGCATCTTGAAATTTTAGAAATATAATGAAAGTGAAAGCGGAAAAATCAGCTTTAAGGCTTTGTTCTATATAGGTAATATAATATTACGTACGAAAATTTAAAGCATCACGCAAAGGAATTTAAAAGATACAAAATCGAAGACAGGGACTAGAACAAAATAAGACAGGCTGAAAAGGTATTCAAACTATTAATATTTAATATGCGCTTATTCTCATATAGCACGAAAATTAACATGAACATAACGCAATAGTTGACAGGCATGTTGTACACTGTATCCTTTGAAGTGTATAGAGATGTTTAGTGTAGTATATTATTTCAAAATTGCGTCATTTCGTTAGGCACAACGAAGAACTTTTATCTTTGTTTAGCTGTCCTCTCTTCTTCCACTCGACACAACTGGAGGACGGACAAGATGACAACACCGCATGTTTTACGCGTGGCGTAGCTGAAACGCACATGGCGGGAGAGCAACTGTCAAAATTGAGAAGTTACGTTAATTCAAGTTTAATACTGTAACATAGTGAATAATAATAGTAGTGAATAATAATACTAAAATTATAGCGCACTTCACCCAAATGAACCCATTCTTTCAATGTGCACTTGTGCGATCTGTTGGTTAAGTGACATTTTCAAAATGAAAAATAAAAATTTGGTTCTTCATAAATAAGTGTTGCGAAACTAAAGATTGCATGGACGTATATTTCGTGCCAAAAGGCCAAATTTATTAAAATAACATCTTACAGTTGCGTTCTTAATCTTTAAAATGCTCTTCTGCAAAATTAGAAAATACTGATCAGCCCATTTTCCGTGTACCCTTCATCTGTTGTATTCACTTGATACTTGAATCTGTTATTTTGCTTCTATTCTGTTTACGCTGCATTATTATTCTTTTAATTTCAATTTGTATTCCTTTTCCTGTCTGAATGCCTACCACTAAGGAGAAAAATTGGACTTTGAGTGAGTCAGTAAGTACCCTTCGAATAAAGAAAAGAAACTGCATGCAAATATTTGCTGCAAACTTTTAAGTAATAACACTGTTTTCCATTGTTCACTGTAAAAATTAGCTTTTTACAATACTAAGTGTAATTACCAACATCTCTCTGGTTTTGTAAATATTATAGATGATTTTTGTCTCTTTATTCGGTTTTATTTGTTTAAAAATCACTAGTATTTGCTTTTAAGTATATACAGGTTTTCCTAGATAGTTTACAAGAAACAAAGACAAACGGCACAGAGTAAAGGGAGTTGTAGAACTAAAGCGATTGGAACATACTTGTTTCTGTATCATTTTTAAATAGGGGCGCTGGGAATTAAAGTATTGGTGCAACATATGCAAGGTAGAGTAACGTCTGAGTACCCTATATGTGTCAAAAAGCAAGTACGAGCAGTACATGTTGCAGACCTAGCATGTAGACAGGAGCTACAACCGTCCATCTAGTCTAAAGCTTTGACAGTACAGTTATGATCTACCGACGGAAGGAACTATAAGGTTAAAATAAATAAACAGTAATGCTGATTAAGATACTAAGCATCTTGTGTAAAATTCACTTTATGGGGTACTGGGATAGAATTTTCTTTTTTAATTTTAAAAGATATTTACTTGAAAATTGGCACACTTAATAACGGTAAATAAAGAAATGACTGTGGAAAAGCTCAAAGCTCTAGCACAATTAGTTCCCCAGATAATGCAATTAAAATGTTTTTAATTAACGAAAAAATGCAAATTTTCTAAAACTGCATTGCACATTTACATTTGTCAGAAAGTATGATAGTGAGATTTTCTGATTTTTTAGTACAGTGAAGATAAATGTAAGTATTTGATTGGAGTTGATCTTATTTGTTGAAGAGAAGTAAATGTTTATTTTTATGAAGATGTTGATCTTAAAATTTTCCTTGTTGTTGAGTATAAATTATTTCGTTTGTGATCCAATGAATAAAGCAATCACAAAACGCATCTCGAATATTTAAATGGCACAGTTTAGATTATGTACGCACATTTGCATACCTATCAGAACTGCTAGAAATAAATTTCAAGCGCAAAAATGCAGAACTGAGAAAAACTACGTACAGAAAGGGTTCAGTGGGATTAAAAGGGAACGTACGGATGATTTAAACACGTTGCTAGGTTTTAAAAATGCCAGATGGTGAAAAATATTTCGCCAAAATGCTTCATAGTTGTCTATGGAATAGTTATAGGGTGTATCAAAACTTAACGGCAAATTTTCAGGAATAGATGCCTCATATCAAGAAGAGTAAAAGGTTATAACAACGTGGGTCCGGAAATTCATAATTACATCTTTATTCAACTTTATATGTGTATGGTTCCCCGTGTGTCTGTAACGACAGCTGAAACACTCCTCTCGAGTGAGAATGTACACCAACGAAGAGCTTGCGAGCATGCAATACATGTATGGTTTGGCGGAAGGTAATGCATTGGAGGCGCGTCGCTTGTATCAGGAAAACGCTACCCAATGCGCAGACTGCCGGACCGAAAGGCGTTTGAGGGAATGCCTTTGTGAACACGGGAGTTTCGCACGTCCACCAGGCAACGTGGGTGGCCAAGAAGTACAACTCCTGAGGAGAAGGAAGAGGGGGAAGCTACCCAACGCTGTGGATACAAGGTCTGGAATTAGCACTAAGCAATCAACCTTGCAGAGGAATATGCCGCACATGACGATCTGGAGACGTTACGAGGAAATCTGCTGTTTCCGTATCATCTGCCTGGTCTCGTACAAGCCTGGTCTCCGGCAGATTATCCTGCAAGACTAACTTTCTGCCGCTGGTTCCTACAGCAGTGCGGTATGACGCCTAACTTCGCAGCTGTTGTGTTATTTGCAGATGAGGAGGCATTCACAAAGGACGGAATCCAGAATTTCCACAACTAACACGTGTGGGCAGACACAAATCCTCATGCAACCGTCCAACCTGCTTACCAACAAAAGTTCTCCCTTAACATGTGGGTAGGCATTGGTGAATGAGTATTGGGACCTTCCGTTCTTCCGGGGAGGCTTACTGGACAAAACTACACACAGTTCTTGCGCACTACATGGCCTGATTACTTGGAAGACATTCCACTTCCATCCCGTTGACAAGAATGCACTTTATGCACGATGGTGTGCTCCCATATAAATAAAACTCAATTTAATTTCATTTTACAGTCTGCCCTCCCACAGGCACCTGAAGACACATTTTCCTGAGCGCTAGATAAGTAGAAGTGAACTGATTACTTGGCCACCTCGCTCTCCTGACTTGATAGCCCATGGACTTTTACCTGCGGGAACCCTAAAGTCCCTCGTGTATTTGGCTCCTGTTACTGATGAGCCAACTCTCCATGCGCGCATTGTAACAGCCTGCCAGTCAGCAGGCACTACACCGGGCGCGTTTGTTCGTGTGCATAACTCAATGAGATGAGCGCAGGCCTGTATTCAGACAGGAGGAGGTCATTTTTAAGATTTTCTCTCAGACATGATCAGAGTGCTCCAGACGTACAGTGAACTTTGTAACGTAAAAGGTGCAATAAATTTGTAACTATGCATTTTTGGGCCCATGTTGTTATAACTCTTTTCCCTTCCCTCTATATAAGAGATGCATTCCTGAAATTTTGCTATTGAGTTTTGATACATTCCGTATAATATAATTGAAAAATCGAAAATTTTGTTATTTTCACTTAAAACCTAGTCCCAGTGTCCCTTAATGATATGCGAAGTGATTGAAAACATGCCACGTTTCCAGCATTTTACTTTTTCTCATAGATACTATTTTGACGGATGCATTATATTCAGTTGGTAGTAGCGCGATATATACAGGATGTTTCAGAAATACTTTTACAAACTTCGGGTATGGGTTCCTCACACCAAAAGAAGGAAAAAGGTTCATATGAACATATGTCCCATAATCCTTGGTTTTCGCGTTATTCCTGTCACAATGAAAGTGTGAGTTCAACGGCCTTCGGGGTCCAACCTCAAAACTTCATTTCTCTATGCATTCATAGAAGGCGTTGACCCATTGTACTAAATACGGTAGATGGCGAAGTGTTGCTATGGAGACTTGTTTACGTTTGTCATTTGTCATTAGTCTGTCTTCAACGTTTCAATTGTATATATGTAGTGAGTTAACTGCACGTGTTTCGTTCCACCATGGCTGGATATTCATTTCGTGAACAGGCAGACATGATTTTTATGTATGGTCGCGCGAATGGCAATGGATGCGAGGCTGCATGGCTCTATCAATTGGAGTTTCCAGACCGAAGACAACCGAGTCATCCAACCTTTGTCGCTGTTTATCGTCGTCTTGCTGAGACAGGAACCGTTGCACCACGGACTATTGATCGAGGAAGACCAAGAGTTGTTCGTACGCCGGAATGCGAAGAACAGATGCTAAAGTGTGTCGAAGACGATCCAGGTATCAATACAAGACAATTGACTGTGGCATCTGGTACATCACACGTGACAGCATGGAGGGTACTTCACGAGCAGCAGCTCAGGTGTGACATTCCATGATTCGACGAGTACAGGCATGCATAGAAGCAATAGGAGGACATTGCGAGCATTTATTATGAGTTTTGTGTGTTATAAGTATACCACTGTGTTGAACACCTAACGAGAAAACAAAGGATTATGGGACATATGTTCATATGAACTTTTTTCCTTCTTGTGGTGTAAGGAACCCATACCCGAAGTTTGTAAAAGTATTTCTGAAACATCCTGTATATACACACACTAAATAAGACGTTATTTTAAGGTTTACCTACTAACAGTTTATGAAAACATTACAGCAAACACAGCTGCTTGACGACCACCGGTTTTTGAGTTGACTTCGAGTAGCTACATCAAACTACATGTTCAAAATCATATTAAACTATTTCTGATATTTTAAACTGCTTGGAAAATTAATTGACAATCACATTTAATGTCCTACCTGGAAACATTCCCTAGTACATTACTCGTATTAGATTAGTTTCACGTCCAAATATTTCAGTTTGAAATTATAAGGGATATTTGCTTTAAAGAAACTGTTGATTAATTATTAGTTGAGTTTCATGAAGCATTGCTTTTTGGAGGCCACACTCGCCCAGGTGTATACTAGGAATGGCCAACCTATTTTGAGCTTAGGGCAGTAAATTGATAAGTTCTTAAGGACCGTGTAGCAAAATTTATATTAATAAGTGTTTTGAATTTGTATTAAAGGACTATATCGGTATTACTGAAGTATACAGGCAAGTGTAGCTATAGGGCGATGTTTGAAACATGTTTTAAACGTAGTTCAGTTACTTTTATCATTCAATTTTCTATTTTGAAAGAAAATCTTATAATTTTGCAGATTTGTAAACAAATTATCACAAAATGAAACACATTGAACTATAATGGAAATACTCTTTATTACACTATTTAATAAGAACATTCTAATGTATTTTTAAGATGCGTAATGTTAATGTGACCTTTGAACTTGCTTTTCAGTTATCATTTTCTTAATATTAGGTGTAATCTATGTGACAGAACAAGTATATTAACAATATGTGTATCTGGAATACCTGAAGGTAATTTATTATTAATAAAATTCATGGCGGAGAAAGTTTGCTCACAAGTTTATATGGAGCCAGATCTGCATGCGACCTTTAGAACAAGATCGTGAATTTCAGAAAACTGATCTGAAGGGACATATTTTTCCAATTAGGAAAAGTGTTTGATCCACAATGTTCTTTAAATTTAGCACAAAGTCCTGAGTGAATTTGGATTTCTATTGTTTTCATTTGGAAAAATGGGGAGTATTTATGAATCTCAGACTCTGAAATGCAAAATGGATTTATGAATAAATGTGTATTATCCTTATATTACGTGGCCCGCGGGCCTAGAGTTAGCCGCCCCTGGTCTATCCCCTCAGAGTTGCCATAACCATCAGAATTATTTTCCTGGTGTGTTTGGAATAACTTCAGTTAATTTCTAGGAAAACGGGTGTATTTTATGAAAAAGCATTGCAAAGTAATAACCATTTTTGCATCCACATAGCTGAAAATAAACATTGTACGCACAATACTTATCAAGCTAACAGCGCGAAACACAGTTGCAAATTAACTTTTTTTATCATAAATATGCATATGACAAGTGGAGATTAAACTTATTTATTGCAGTCAATCGGAGGAACATGCCTTTTCAATATAAGTGTTTCATTTCTCTTTCACCATGTTAAAACCTTGCTTAATATCGTACAATACTTACCACATCCCATTATTAAAAAAGAAAACAACAAACAAAAGAAAGCTTTGATCCAAAGACGCTGTTATTATCGTGATCAATATATCGCTCATAAGGGCTTTTCCTTCACAATTTTAAACACTTCTTCTGTCTTACAACACGTTTCATTAATTTTGTTTTTGAAACATAAATTCTCTATTGTTTTGTGCTTATATTTTTTTCTCCATCTCTTTGGAAGGACCACGTAATCGTGTGCACAATTTGGACATATTTTATTTATTGGCATGTCCGTGTTGTCATAGCGATATTTCAGAATATTTTGTGAACTTACAAAAACTTTGGTATTATGCAACACCAAGAATTTCATGTATTTTTTCATGACAAATGGCAATCTTCCATGCACATAGTTATAGATACTGAAAGTTCAGCCTTGTTATGACCATTATCTCAAAACTTGTGAACCAAGGTGAATTTTTGCATCCGGTAATTTGTTTTGGAGTATTACAGATCAATATCAAGCTCCAAAGAAACATGTGCAGCTATTTAACAGTTGGCATAAGCTACGACTACCATTACTCAACGTCAAGGGGAAAAAACCAGCTATCATGATGTAACATGTTTGAGTCAAAACATCTTTCTCTCAGCTGACTTTCAGAACTTACTCCGTTAAAGGCGTCTGTGTAGAACTGAACCAGTGCTCTTTACGAGTTAATCTCTTAATTCAACGAAATCCTTCCTTCTGTCGGTGACATTCTGAGAATATATGGCTGGAATTAAATGGCGTGCACTGAAAAATAAAAACAAACTCCATTATTGCTGGCATTCCTTTTTGCCAGCGTGAGGCACTTTGTAAGGGTTTCTCCGGGAATTGTTGTGCATTTGGCCCCTACTTTTTGCAAACATAGTGAGACCGTCTGTTCTGTCCGTAACATGCAGTATATCATTACATATTAAACTAATATAATTAGAAGCAATACAGTTCAAATAATGAACAGAAAATAAGTTTTGCCCTATTGTAAAATAATGTACATTCGCTAAATCATATATGAAATGGCATGTGCGTGGGAACGTGGATCCTTTCCAGAATAGAACAAGGCAACGGCAGGTAAAAGGACACCTTTCTCGAAAGTTACCTTCGGCGCCAGTATGTCTGGGCACTGTTCCTTTGTACAGCCCCCCTACGTGACACAAACAAAAAGTCCACAGATTAGCTCGGGTTCGAAACCTACGTGCCATATCTTAGATCTCAAATACCAGCGTGAGAAATTCCACTGTCCGTGGGCGTATAATAAAATATAAGCTGTCCAATCATAACAAATTTAATGGTTTTGAGAAGCAAATAAAATTGGCAGGAAAATGTCACTTGAATAAAAACGCTAGCAAAGGGACGAAATAAAGGTAAATTTATATCATGGCCGAAATAAGCTTTTCTTTGACACACCACTCCGCTAAAACACCTTCTCGAGTCTAGACGCCATGCAACAGAGGGTGGACTTCGGATTTATAGCGCTTCCGAGATCAGACAAAGATGTCGTGCGTTGCTCGCGGCCGGGTGAAGTATACTATTCAAACTCGTTCCGCTGCCTAGCTTAAAGTCATCAGAGCATTTAGATTTTGTAAATTTGGTATCGGAAGGGTACGGGTCGCTACGAGTAAACACTTTACTAATTAAGACAGTCAGAACATTTCTACTACATTCATGCGGGGGTGAGCGTGACAACGAGCATTGATAATAAATTTCTTTAGTACAAGGAAGTTATAGTGCATTCATTTAAATTAAGCAGCCAGCCCAGATCCAGGCAGCACCCACACTTTGGAACATTCAGGAAGAGATCTCAGCGAAGCTAGAAAAACCTAGAAACAAAATAACCTGTTGCTTGCTACCTTCCATTCGGCCCTTGTATGCCCTTCACTGTCATTAGAATGTGAGGCGACGAATTCACCATCTCATAATGGCGCCCAACGTGGGGCACGAGTGCATGGAGGAAACCACACAATCGTACACAACGTCTTAGGGAAATAAAAACGAAAGCCGCCATGCGACTTCACCCAAAGCCCACGGGTACCTGGAGGCAGCCGCATAACGCCACTCAACGTCTTCGGACAGGAGTACATGCAAGCCGCCTCATCATAGCTGTGGCATAATTACATGGAAAGTAACTTGAATCGCAAAATCATGAACAACGTCGGGTAGCCCTAAATCTTGAAACCGTCCACCAGCTACATATTGGGTTTCCAACAGCGAGGTCGTCGAGTTCCTGAGCTCTGAGACAGCGAGAGTGTAACTCCAATACCCGACAAAACTAAGCCGCGGTAATCAACGGAAGGCGACGACGATCGACACGACGAAGAATAACGTCACCACAAGGGTACCGACGACGTGACGACGTCGGCGGAATTATAGCAGTAGCAAGGCGAAAGTATCCGGAGAAAATTACGCCATACAGCTTTACAACCGGACACCAGTACTGAATAAGTGTTACAAGTTCAATGCTTATATGTATATATAGGTATATTTAAATGGTGTAGGTTTGCACGCATTAATAGTATGATGCTGTTACATTTGAGAAAGATTGTAGTAAATTATATGTTTGAATGCTACTTAGGAGCAATAGGGTGATATGGATAGCTAAAGACATGGAGACAAATGTAACTGTAGAAGGGAAGAGTACTCCAAGGAAATATTGAGACAATGTGGTAGAATTAAGGCTAAAGATTAGGCACACTGAATAGGCTAACCACAACCCAGTCGAGTGGAGAGAGAAGCATTAGTTTAGGCACACTAAGCAGGCTAACCATAGTATAGTCTAGTTGAGAGATGAACATGAGATTAAGCACACTGAGCAGGCCACACCCACAGTAAATGTAAAAGTAGCACAACGTATGCAGCAGCTTTTAACACAGATGAACCAGATGCAGCAAATGTCGTTTCAAGCGACACTAACTGCTCAATTAGAAGCAACATTGTGCTAATAGGAGGAAACATTAGCTGCAAAATTGTGCTACAACAGGAAACATTAACCGCAAAATTGTCCTCGCAGACAAAGGAAACTTTGAAAGAACAGTTCGCTAGTCAGGAACGCCTATTAGCGGATAGGCAAATAGAATTTAACCAGAAATTAGAATCTCAACTAAAATGTGTGATCGCTGAAGTGAGTCAGACTTAAAATGCCTTGAAAAGGGAGATACAGCCCATGAGAGACGAGATTAGGTCCACCCAGGGAGATGTGGGACAAGTTAGGCAACAATGTAGTGTAGCATCAGGAATATAATAACAGATTCTGTAATTAGAATAGCTAATAACATTCAGGAAGAGACAAAGGCTGCTTGTGTCGCTCTCTAAGCAAAACAACATTCATTTGAAACAGACATTACAGCCGAATTAGTTGGCATAAAAGCATAATCAAGGAGGTACAAGATTTGTAACTAGGCGAAGTCAGCCAGCTAAGGAAGGAGATGACACGAGTTGCCTCTGTCCAGAGAAGCGCTTGGACGCAACCCCGGATAGGCCGCGAGAAATTGCAAAAGTAAGGGATGCGATTGAGCGCATTACTATAGGCCCTACTCAGAGCCATGCATCCATGCTTCAGGTAACCTCGGGTAGTGGCATAAGTGCCGAGAAAAGGATGAGCAATCGCGTGAAAGCTCCCTCGCCCTCTTCTCAAGCGAGCTGTAATGTATCTAGTGTACCTGTGTCGCAGCAATTACTCATTCCATTATAGTTCTTAAACGACGATCTCCCTGTGCACCGCTTAGATAGCGAACGCGACAACCCGAAGCAGTTCATAAACGATTTAGAATCTTATTTTGCTCTCGGGGATACCTAACAATTGTCACATAATCCTCGTACAACGGAGCTTAGCAGGTTCGGCTCTGAGTTGGTTCCGCTTGACGTTAGGTAACCATGCTCAATATGAACGTTTCAAGTCGGCGTTTCTGCAAAAATATTGGAGTGACAGCGTGCAATAGAGCGTGCGTAGCCAATAAACAATGGTAAATATCAAGTAAACAGTAGCAAGTAAATGACCGACTATTTTCTGCGACTAGGACGGTTCAGAAGCTATTAGAAGCTCCAATGTCTGGGCAGGAATTTATCCCGTTGATGGTGATACACTATCCAGATATGATTCGCCATCACCTGGTCGTGGCAAGACCGCAGACGCTGGGCAAGGCTATAGAATTGCTCGCGGCTCTGTAGGGCCACGGGCCGTCCTTATACCCAGGATAAGCAAGACGCCCACCATTTCAATTGTCAAGGAAACGGTGAGATGAGAGCACCGGGACCTCCAAACAGACACGGAAATGGCAACCAGATAGACCGACTACGGCATACAGGCCTCTATGATCGTAACCAAGCCCGATCCTATAGGCAGAGGTATGAGGGAACGACGCAAAAAAGAAAGTATCATGACTATCCAGTGCAGTACGTGAGGTTCATCAGACAAAATATTTGGGGTAGAAATAGTCCTAGGAGAGACAGGCCGAGTGGTAGGCTAGGAAGCCCTCCACAGAGGAATATGAATCATGGCAAATGGATTGACAGAACACCATACGGTAGGAGACCTAGCCCACGCGGACGTGACAGTCGCGCCCACCTTTGCCTAAACAAGCTAATGTCGAACCCGGATAAGCAGGTTCAGGGCCCGGTGTGGCCCAGATGTCGCACCAAAATCAAGCAGAAAATTAAATACGGACAGAACAGCATTTCCGTATTCTTCCCGAGATGAGACACGTCTGTCTCGTTCCCCTGGGGACACCAGAAATAGCTGCAACATAGTGAGCGCGGAGATGACCGCGAATGAAAATTGTGATGATGGAAGCACGCAACATAATCAGGTTGTTAGGTTTAGTGATGTAGTCGTAATGCAGGAAATTACAGAAGCTCCACGAACTCCAGGCAAAATTGCCCGAGAAGTTTTTCAAATGACCTTGGACACCGGATCGATGTTACAGTATGTTGTGAAGATCTATTTAAGTATTTAAATCAAAATAAAGTTAAATTACCGACACTTCTAGCTCGGAATGGAGTATGCAGCGGAGCTATAGGGAAGGCAAAGTAGAAAAATTTCCAGCAAGTATTGATAACTGCCTATGTTAACCATTTTAAGTTGGAGTTTGTATGTTTTGTGCTGAAAGGCCTACTGACCGACATTATTATCAGAGGTGGTTTGTTGAACATCCTGTGTGTAGTCATTGAGTATAAACAATCCCAAGCCACGTTAAATGTAACCGAATGTTCAACTATTGTATCTTTTACCTCCAGTATGTGCACAAATGCCGTAACACTGACAGAAGGAGAGGGATTAATTTAGGACGAAAAGTTTTTTATTGAATTTTTGTAACTGTATAGTTGCGCTGAAGTAGTTAGAGCGACAGCGCAACAAATGCAGAGCTCAGAGAAGTGCACTGACCTGTGTGAATAGTCAGACATCAGGTGCGTAGATTAAACATTGTCAATAATTGTGGAATCTTGGTGAAAGGAGAGGGACAGATAAAGATTGTGATAGATTCGGTTGCAGCGCTACCTGGGGGAGTCCACTTCCGAATCAGATAAAGGAACGTATTAGATCATTAAACCACTTCAGCGAGCAACAAAAGGAAACGCGCTTTCAGATTCTGATGAAGTACAGCGGATTTTTTCAGAAAAAAGGTCTATGTAACTCATTTCAATATACATTTCCAAATGGCAGATATAACCACGTTCCAACATAGGTGTCGTATGATTCCATTGGATCTCAGGGAAGGGGTAAATGCTAAAATAAAGAATATTTTGGATGACAATATGATAGAAATGCCTGATGCGTCCTAAGTAAACCCTATATGCATGGCAAGAAAACGATATGGGACTGTTAAGTTAACTACATAACACCTGACAATGTGCGCACCGGGAACATTGAACAAATTTTTGCCGGAATTGGCAGACAGTGTTGGTTCTCGTCAGTTGATTTAACAAATTTGTACTTGCAGATAGAATTAGATCCTCGCAAGAATACTAGCTTTTTATACCAGGGCCAAGTCTATAATTTTACCCGCTGTACCTTCGGGGTGTGCGTGTCAGGAAGTGGATTTTTCCGTCCCATGTAAGCCGTTTTGGGTGCACAGACAGAAGGTTATGTGTCGCAGTATGTTGACGATTTGTTGATTTATGATTTGGAAATAGACGATCGCTTGAAACACATTGATACATTGCTAGCGAGACTTTAGTGCGGCCTTACATTAAATTGGGACAAATGTGAATTTTTTGCTACCTCTTAAATTTCTAGGTTATGTGATTTCCGGCGAAACTGTGTCAGCAGATCCGTGAAAAGTTGAGGTTGTATTAAAGATTCCGCGTCCAAGGAACGTCAAACAGGTGAAGAAATACTTCGGGGTTCTTGGTTACCAAAATAGATTTTATTAAGTTTTGCAAAGGAGACGGCATCACTTCGAGCGCTATTAGTCAAAAATGTAAAATGGTTGTGGTCTGGTGAAGAAAATGCGTTTCAACGTCTGAAAACTTTGTTGAGCAACTCCATACTGCGTACGCGACCGAGAATGAATATACCATTTCGAATTTATACTGACGCCATTGGTTAATTTCGGATGTATATTTGCGCAAGAATCTCAATATATATAACGTAAGATGACCAGTGGTAATCTGTCTAGACACATCCATTAGATTATGACATATGATGTGGATATAAGACATATCCCGGGCTGCAGCAACTTTTTCAACAATTTGTTGTCACGAGTCAAGGTAGGAGGACATCTACCGGAGACGCTTGGAACTACACAGAGAGAGGTTAGCATCTTAATGTTGGATCTGCACCTAAACCGACGCCTGGCCGATAAAATGAGGCAGTTACAGAAATATCAGCTGGATGATACAAAATAGGCGAACATTTCGGAAATCGCTCCCGCGATAGACAAAGATAACAATGGAAAATACGGAGATTTAGACGAAGACCTCTACAAACTCCAGGGCAAAGAAAGCCCTGCCTGGAAGGCATACATACCGGCCTCGCTGGAGGAACTCGTGATCGAGTCATACCATCTCGCACTCATTCATGCGGGAGTGTAAAGAATAAGCATAGTAATAGCCGAGCACTTATACGTCCCGAAGCTAGGCCCAAAAGTAAGGTCATTTATTGCTAGCTGTAAAATGTGCCAGAAGGCGAAATCCCTTCACTTTCATTTTGACCGGCCGCCGGAAGCGATATAAAGGGATGCACCTCTAAAAATGATTACTTGAGACACGTATGGCCCCTTACCGGCTGCTCGAACAGGCCTGAAATATATTTTTGTTCTTTTAGATGTAATGTCTAAATTTGTAACGATTTACCCACTTAAAAGGTTCACTAGCGCAATCTGTGCTGGTAAAATCATAGACGTCTATTACCGACATCTGGCCAGATTGAAGCTCTGTTGGTTGACAATACCATGGTATATTGCGGTTGGAAATTTGTTAATAGGCTAAGCGACGATGGAATAAAATTATATAACGCAAGCAACTGCCATCCACAGGGAGACCCATACGAGAGAACGATGCGAAATCTTAATTCTTATCTAAGAATTCTTCGTCACAACAAACGCACGCCACAATATCTCCCATACATACGATGGGTTATGAACAATGCTGTTAACGCAAACCATTGTTATTTACCAGTGCAATTGATGACAGGAAAAGTACCAGATTGCATTATTAAGGGAATACCGACTGCGCTGTCTATCATTAGTGAAACAGACACCTGTAAGATACAAAAGGCTTTCACAGGGCTTAAAAAGAAGGCCGAGAAGCGAAATGCGAAGAAGAAAGGATACCTACGTACCTGGAATCCTCAGGTAAACGATAAGGTGATAGTAGAGTATTTTAACAAATCTTCGTTGTTGAAACCAGAATATAGAGGAATGAACTTTGTATGGAAAGGCTCTGTTAGAATCGTAGCCCAACTCGGAGATAGAACATTTAACTCTAGGATATAAGGACAGGTAAACTGCTAGGAAATTATAATATACTGTTATTACGTCCTTTGAAAGAGGTAGCGATACCTAGATAGGCTGACACAACTGCCACGCTTTGTTCAGAAACTGTCGAACGGCCCTCGTCTGACTGAAAGGAACAGTCAGCGACACTGATTACAAATTGGTGCACAAAATCAAAATAACAATAATGTATATAAACTAGTGTCGTAAAATAATGTTAATGTCGGTGTGAATCAATCACACAAAAAAGTATGTGATGAGTTAATACTGTATTACTATAGTTATTAAGTAACGCTATGAGTCAGATGGGTATTAATGAACTTAATGCATAAATAATACTGAAACTACGAAGGGCACAGGACACTAAAATTACATACAGAAGGTATCACGAGCTGTATCACATCTCACTTTAGAATTGTATACATAAATAATAATAATAATAATAATAATAATAATAATAATAATAATAATAATAATAATAATAATAATAAAGCGAACTGAGAAAATAGAGAAATAACAATAATAAGTGTTCTAAAATAGTGTTTTTTAAAGGATAAGAGACATATACGCCAGACCAAGTGAACTGAGCAAGTACTAGGAAATAACATTTTAGGATGTACAAGACGGTTAATTATGTACCATTGGGACGTGTCAACAGTTGGTGAGGTATGTGTACAGAGTATAGATGTAAACCGTTAGTTAAGCTAACTACCCCTCAAGTTGTCACATAATATCAGAGAAAGGCTGGAAGGAGTATCAGTTAAGGTACATGTAGAGAAAAGGGCAGGGGGAGAGAGAGCGAGAGCGAGATAGCTAGCGTGAGCCTATATGCTAATGTGACCTGTGTGGTCAAACGTGATAATTATATTGGTGATAATTGTTCATTATAATAATTTGTATCCATATTAATGCACTCGCCACCCACGCCTCTGTAACCATAAAACATAACGTTGAAATTGAGTTTTTATTTATGGACGCTCTTTAACTGCTGCGGTTCTTAGCGTTCCATTCTATACTGGGCGTGAAAGACCAATAATTTTGCTCAGAGGCCCCTTTATCAGCTTTGAGGTTCTTTTTCGTGCCTAAACCTACGACACGGGACCACCGACTTTACTTCCCTTCCATAGGAAGCCATGCTAAGGATTTTTACGCCCAAAAAAATCCATCGCCTTCTGCCGGGTTTGAACCCGGGATTTCGGGAACTAGAGGTTGGCTTGGTAAACACTACACCACGGAGGACGATGTAAAGATCAAAGTGGAGGAACGAGAGTAAATAGTAAATAAATAAGAAATAAGCAAATAAATAAAAGAGCAGCCCGCGAAAAAAGTCAATAAGTCGGGGTCATATCAATAGGGCGTATATGTATATTATGCGTGGGATTAAGCAAATCGATAGGATGTCATGAGAAATTTATCGTCGCTTCTTAAATCCGCCAATAAATTTCCCATGTGGGCATATGAGAGTGTCCGTAACATGCAATATATCATTGCGTATTAAACTAATCCAATTAGAAGCAATGCAGTTCAAATAATGAATAGAATTCAAATGCTGAACGGGAAACTAGTTTTCCCACATTGTAAAATAATGTACGTTCGCTAAATCATATATGAAATATCAAGTGCGTGGGAACGTGAGTCAGTTTCCAGAATACAATAAGGCAACGAATGGCAGGTAAAAGAACACCTTTTTCGAAAGTTACCTTCGGCGCCAGTTTGTCTGGACACTGTTCCTTTGTACAGCACCCCGTACGTGACACAACCAAAAAGTCCACAGATTATCTCGGGTTCGAAGCCTACGTGCCAAACATCAGATCTGAAATACCAGCGTGGGAAATTCAACTGTCCGTGGGCGTATAATAAAATATAAACTGTCCAAATTGGCAGGAAAATGTCACTTCAGTAAAAAAGCCTAGCAAACGGAAGAAATAAGGGGAAATTTATATCATGACCGAAATAAGTTTTTCTTGGACACATCACTCCACTAAACACCTTCGTGAGTCAAGACGCCGGGTGGACAGACAGAGAGTGGACCTCGGATTTATAGCGGTTCTGAAGTCAGAAAACGATGTTGTGCGCTGCTCGCGACCAGGTAAAATATACTATTCAAATTCATTCCGTTGCCTAGCTTACTGTCATCGCAGCAAGACACAATTTAGATTTTGTAAATTTTGTATCGGACGCGTACGGGTCGCTACGAGTAAATACTTCACTAATTAACACAGACCATTTCCGCTACATCCACGCGTTGGCGAGTGTGGCAACGAGCATTGATAATCAATTTGTTTAGTACAACGAAACTATAGTGCATTCATTTAAATTGAGCAGCCAGCGCAGATCCAGGAAGCACCCACGCTTTGTAACATTCAGGAAGACATCTCAGGCAAACCTAGACGAGCTTCGAAACCAAATTACCCTTTGCTTGCCACCTCCCATCCGAGGCGGATGTGTACCTTTGACTGTCATCAGAGTGTGAGCCGGCGAATGCACCTCCTCAATAGCAAAACGTTATTGGGTATTTCCACAAGAAGTTGCTCGGTACCAATTAAAGTATAGTAATGTCATCTATTGTGAGTCAGACCACGTGATATTAGAGGAATTGTCGAGTAATAAACAAAGCAAGATCAAGGAGCTCAATCCAGATGAGTACATATCACTGTACAGAATCCGTGATCCGTGTATCGTGGATCATTCCTTTTACAACCTGTGCGGGAGACGCCCATTGCCAACAACAAACACAGTGCGATTTGTTACTCATTATTTTCATGTAAATCCTACATGCGGTAAGTAAACGTTTAACGTCTGTTATCTTTTTCAACTGCCAAGTGGAATTAGGATGTCGTAGTAGTCCTTTTGTGGGTTCATAGGTCAAAGAAGAGCTGCCAGTGTTTTGGAGTTAAGAATAACTTCTTTTTCAAACAATTCTGAAAGGGGAACGAAACACAAAACTCGTGTTTCTTCCTAAATGAAAAATATGACCT
Source organism: Deroplatys truncata (assembly GCA_030765065.1). Taxonomy (NCBI): domain Eukaryota; kingdom Metazoa; phylum Arthropoda; class Insecta; order Mantodea; family Mantidae; genus Deroplatys; species Deroplatys truncata. Next base: position 196,217,053 of record CM060990.1, read on the forward strand.
GTAAAATGCGGTGGCAAGACTGTTTTCTTACTTCGTCATACCGTTATCGCTGCGCAGGCGAAATAATAACCACCTTATACGTCATCAGAGCCAGCTATGTGCTCGAAGCAGTTGGGAGATCACAAGTCAGTTATTGCTGCACGTGCAGTAATGCGATCTCAAAAATTGTTCTTGTTAGTATTTAAGTTCAAGAATAGTGAACTTTGTGGTGTCAATTTGGTGATGGTGTTACTGAGTCAGCTTATTATTATACAATCAACGTAATATTGTGAAAAATAAAATGGCTCAATATTGTGCATATGGCTGTAATGTGAAAAGCCAGTATAAATAACCATTTATGGTGTGTTGCGAAAAACTAATGAGAACGGACCATATCAAAGGAAAAATTCGCATCAATTCTTCATCGTATAAAAAATGAACATAAACGGCTAGAAAATAGAGAAGGGAAATCATGTGGACATGAAAAATTGTTGAAAGAAGACCAAAGAAATAAATGATGGATTAATGGCGAATCAAACACCTATCATGCTCGGAAGAAAATTATTTTGAATAGCACCTTCTTAAAGATTTGGCTCATATACAACAGTATATACATACTGGCAGCTTAGAAAGTTATCACAGTCTTCGTCTCAGATATGCTCCAAAAAGAATACATTTTTCATACAATGGCCTTCAAATTAGATCCATGATAGAAGCCCTAGATCACAATTTCAATGTAAAGAAAAGACTGGTATCAAAACTCAGAATTCCAAAGCATCTGGGTCTTGGATTATAAAAAATAAATATGAGGAATCTAACTAAGAATGGAAACTGCTGATAATGCGTGAAATAAAAAACTTCTGCATGCACATTGTGTGGATCCCTTACCGGATGCAGCAATGGATCTGTCACTACTGAAGAATATAGTTCCCACGCTTCAACCTTCATCAAAGTAACTAGGTTTGAAGCACTTCTCCCGTTTTCATTCAACATATGAAGGTTGCTCGCAGACACGTTATGCAATTTTAAATAATATTAGTAAATGATGGTTGAATTTAAAATTTACTTTTTTTAATTTCTGGGTTTATTAGTGAAATTTGAAGCCTACATCTACTTCACTGGGTTCTGGAAAATAATTTCTAATACTAAGCATTACGCATGATGGTATGACAACTCCTCTTCTGTGTCGAATAGCAATCCATGAATTAATACAAGCTGTAAATTGTTTGTACCACGAATATCGACACGTCTTATTAGCAGAATTGTTGGTGGTGAGTAATTTCTTTTTACTTCAACTTTTTGTTTTAACGCTAAGTTATGTCTCACAATACTCAATACATCACGATCTATAACTAATTTGTGAAGATTAGGATGCTCTGTGACACAGACAAAATCAACCTTCATCAATTTTGTATTTTCATAGTCCGAGCAACACACACTCTCCTCAACATTATTCATAGGTATACATTTCTTACACTTACACCAATGAATAGAGCCAGCCGGTTCTCGGCGTTCACACTGTTTCGGAATCCTTGTCAGAATGGTGTAAATCTTCAAAATAGCGCTTTTTTGGTTCACCTGATATGGACGGATACCACATTCACTCGTTTTCAAAGCACAGTTGGACTACTGTTTATCTTCTAGTAGGTATTAACTGGATTATGAAAAGTGACGGCTAGCTTTAGCTCTACTATTTGTCAATCAGAGAAGTTATGAACTTCTAGTGAAATTAACACGTAAAGTTGTCAGTTATTTAAAACACCTACACTGCGTAGGTCTTGTGTGAGTGCAGTGTGGCTCTCATGACGGCACGCGTCAGCGCAACAAGAGGCCATAACCCGATAACCATTCATTTGGGATGGTGAAACTGCCTGCGTTTTATTTATTCCTAACGACAAATAAGCTAATGTGGTGAATGAAATATTCGCTTATGTGTTTCGTTCCCCTTTAACACAATTTTTCGTTACGTAGCCACTAAGGCATCGTAACGTATTTTGAATCTAAAAATGTGGCATACGTCCATAAGACATTTTGCTGCTTTAAACTTTGAGGGTTCAAACAAATAGACGTAATAAATGCCGAAAGATCACAGCATGCACAATTGGCAGCTCGAGCTAGCTCGAAACTACTCGAAAAGTGACGCCATACTCTCAAGTTGGGCACAAAACACAGCATTAATGAAAAGTACGTGCACATTTAAGATATTTCACACTTAAAAGACATTTATTTGGTCGGAGAATGAATACCAGGCCTTCGGTTTAATGCGTCCATAGCCCACTACTGAGTATTGAGTAAGTCAGTCAGTCCTTAATTGACATTCTTGTATACACGTGTCGCAGTTGGAATTGACCAGCTGTTAAACAATTTGAAGGCTTTTTTCAACCACCACAATAACTCCAGGCATCCCACATTGAATTTCTATGCAGCAGAACTACAGTTTGCTCTTATTTATGTAAAGACAGAAATATAACCAAAGCGTAAAACAGTATTCTTGTTAATTTCTGCAAAGGTTATTTAATAATTTATAGATATTCTTATAGTTGCAGTGATTGAAACTTGCGCACCAACCATCTATGATCGCTCACTAAGCTCGTGTGCGTTAGACTACCGCGGCTCGTCCGCTCCCCCAATGCATTATCATGGATGCCAGGACTCAAATTAGACGCGGGGATTTTGCACAACTCGTTGTGATGGTTATCGCCGGCTCCTATACAACCTTGTCCCACCCCTGCCAGCCATGTATAAAGTGCACACAGCTTCCAGACACTGCATTTCCTTTTTCGCCGCCACAATCTGCAGCTCCCGCTCACAGCCCTTAATGCAGCAAATGCACTTTTAACAACCAAAAGTGCATGCTTATGTTCCTTTGTGGTAGTAGCTGTTTTTCTTTATTATTTACCTGTGGTTTATTGAGAATATCAGGGGCGGGGCTGCATTGTTTTGAGAAAACTCCCAGCGTTCTTAACACAATACAGAAACTTCTTTTACTTCTCCCATGTACTTGAAGTGAAGTAGCTTGTTAGAAGTGGCAGTGCTTCGAGCGAGTCCAACTTGTTCATAACGGTTTGCATCCTGTGTTAAAACGTGATTTCCCCCGTTTGAAGTAATAGCAATAATAATAATGGTGATTATGATGATGATAATAATAATAATCATAATAATTGCGGAATGGAGGTGTTTGTTGTTTGGAAAGTTACCAGACTAATTTGGCCAGAGCCGCGCCTGTCCTTTATGTTTGTCATAATTCCAGAGAGGGTGATGTTTATTAGCTTTATGCTGATAAACGAATGGGGATTTCTTATTTTAACAAAAATCCAGGCACTAAATTACTAACAAAATAAACGATAACGTTAATGTAAATCGCAAAATCTTGCACAAATAAGCATATGTCTGCAGTTATCGTAAAGAATCAGATTCAGAACCAGATTCCCTGAGAGTGTAAAATTAGTGTATAGTTACGATTCTGAAATTATTACGGTTAGAGATAACCTGGATTAGATTAATTTAAAAAGAAGAGTAGAATCAGCATTCTTTCCGTTGTTAGACTGTAAACAACTAGCACTTATATGAAAAGTACATGCACATTCGCGATTTTTCAAACTTAAAAGCCATTTACCTGGTCCGGAATTGAACCCGACGTCTTCGGTTTGGTAAGTCCATAACCCGCTCCTGGTATAGTCAGTGCTTAACTAACGTTCTTGTATTAACGTGTCGGAACTGCAAATAAACTTCTTCCTTTTTTTTCTGAAAATTGTTGCTGGAACATGATGAAAGCATAGATTTCATGCCAATGGCTTTTTTCACACTTTTATATTCTGAAACTCGTATATTATTTTATCACTAAATTTCCATAAAAATTTAAAATATTTTCCCACGAAATTGCAATTAGAACCTGAGCGTTTGTTAACCCTATATAACCATTTGGAGGCTTTCGTACTCCATTACAATATTTCCACTCATTCTACATTTACTTTCTATGCGGCATAGCTCCAGTTTGCTCTAAAGACATACATTTAAGGAAACGGTCAAACAGTATTATTCTTATTTTCTACAAGCGGTACTTAATAATCTATAGATATTCTTATATTTGTAGTAACTGATACTTGCTCCTCATCTATATTGGCCTACTTCACTCCTGTTGTGCTAGACCTCCGGCTCGCCCGCGTACACAATGCATTATCACGGTTGCCAGGACACCAATTAGACGCGGGGCTTTTGAACGACTCGTGAAGGTTATATAGCCGCCTTGTCTCTTCTCCTGCCAGCCATGTATAAGTGCGCACAGCTTCCAGACTCTGCATTTGCCTTTTTCGCCTCCACAATGTGTAGTTCCCGCTTACAGGCCTTAGTGCAGCAACTGCAGTTTTAGCAACCAAAACTGCATGCTTCTTTTCCTTTGTGGTAGTAGCTGCTTTTCCTTATTATTTTCCTGAGGGTCATTGAGAATATCAGAGGCGGGGCTGCATTCTTTTGAGAAAGCCCCCAGCGTTCTCAACACAATACAAGAACTTCTTTTACTTCTCCCATGTATTTGAAGTGAAGTAGTTTGTTAGAAGTGGCAGTGCTTCGAGCGAGTCCAACTACTATAGTTCATAACGGTTTACATTGTGTGTTAAAACGCAATTTTCCCCCTGAAATGATAATAGTGATGATAATGATAACAATAATAATAATACTAATAATAATTTTTGCGTAATGGGGGCGTTTGGTGTTTGGAAAGTTACCTGACCATTTCCACCAGAGCCGCGTCTGTCCTGTATGTTTATCATAATACAAGAGAAGGTGGTGTTTAATAGCTTTATGCCAATAAACGAAAGGGGATTTCTTGTTTTCACAAGAATGCAGGCACTAAATTGTTAAAAAAGTAAACGATAACCTTAATGCAAATTGTATTATCAACGCACATAAATATCTGAAGTATATCTCTGCAACTATCTGTTATTTCCAGGACAAAATAAAATAACCTTTTCAGGTTTTAGAGTTGAACAAAGCTTTGCTTTTTATTGTATCCTCTCATTTAGTCATAATGCTCATGTTAAATATCTGCTCAAAAAGACGAAGCATATAGCTCATCAAAAACTTTACTAAAAATATTACTAAAAATATTCTGTTTGCTATTGAAAGCAACTTGCCTAAATGCCAATGTATTGAGAATAAAGTTTTTGGAACTTAGCTATGTTTATGTAACGAATATGATTCCCTGATAGCGTAAAACTAGTGTATAGTTACGATTCTAAATTATGACGGCTATAAATAACCTGGTGTGGATTAATTTAAAAACAGTAGCAGATTCGGCATTGATTCAGATTTATATTGTATAGAACTAGGACTTAAACGAAAAGCACATGCACATTTATGATTTTGCACACTTATAAAGACATTTACCTAAACGGGTGGGGAAGATACGAGTAAAACCGATGAGTAAACCGTTTCTTCCGGTTCTGGCGCCTCTATACGGGTTACCGAGTGAACCGCGGTTCTATCCAAACGAAAGCTGAATTACATGGCGCTGCCGAATAAAGGCGCTGCTTTTAAATACTTTTTCTTCGTTTTCTAGTTCTTCGGTTCTTCTACAAGCACCTACGTCACCGCATTCAATATTATGTTGTAAAGCAATTCTATAGAGTCTTCTTTAGAGGAAAAGTTCACGTAAATATGCAAAATTACACCTATTCATTCAATATTGATACTTCCGAGTCAACTGAGGAACTGAGGAGCCCGCATTTCACCACTGTCCTGATTTTCTGGTATCCTGCCTTGGGCTTTGTGTGCAATACAGCTAGTTTTGCAATAGAAATAGGAAAGTCTTGCTAACTTCACTGCATCATCTCATCCAACGTATTGCATTACCAAGAAAACAAATTTTTTAGTACGTTGTATACCTTAGTAGTATATAAATAAGGGAAATATAGAAACTTTTATACAATTATTAATGGTAATATATTTATCTAAAGTCATAAAACAGTTTCAAGAGAATATGCTCTACCTGGCTCTTTCGGTAAGATGTCACAATCCAGATTATAGAAATTACGAGACTGTAGTGAGTTTGAGTATGTACAAGGTAAGCTACTGACTAGTGAACTTCTGCTATCCATAAGCAAAAAGGAAAAGTTAACAATTAGCGTAATGGCCAATGTTGTGTGCGATAATCCTTTCTACGTATTCAAACCTGCCGCCAAATATAGAACCCAGCCATATCCTCTTTTTTAACGATTTTTTTCGTTATAGTTTACTCTTTCAATTTTCATACAATAGTTTACAGATTTTATCTCCTATACAAGTCATTCTCACATACAAATATTTAAAAAAGAATGGATAACTCTAATCTCACAAATTAAATACGATAATTCTTATACAATGTTTACTATGGCATTTTTTCTTTGCATTGTTAATTTCTCTTCTGAATTTATATAAATTTCCAAGAGTCTGTTTTATTTGTATTTGACTTACAGCTTTTGTTTTGTTTTGTTTGAGTATTTTGGTCAAAGCACTGATTCAAAGTTACAGTTCACTGCACTTCACTTTCACTGTTACCTGCTTATTTTTAACAACCAATTTAATGACTTTTTGTTGTTGGTTTTTTGTGACTATATTAGGAACGCTTATTCGCAACGGAACAAATGCATTTTAAATTAAAATTCTTCTTTACAAATGCCCCTTCTTAAACAGAGAGAATATCTAAGTTGGGACCGATTAACTACAGCGCTTCTCTTTTTTCCTTTTTGGTCGGGTCCGAAGGTCTGACAGAAAATTCTCGAGACCCCGTACGCTTGGAGCGGGATCCTGCAGCACGTAATGAAAATACCCCATGACAAGCCATATTTGGGCAAATACATGACGATGAATCTGAATATCGAACCGTAAGATAGCCCTATGAATGGTATTGATGTGTTCTCCGCCATAGTAATGCAGCGAATTTTATGTTGGATCCAGTGCCAAGTTTCGGGAATACAGGTTGTGAACCGGTGATGAAGCGTATCAATATTTTGGCAACGGGGACAATATGGTGAATTGCAAATGTTATGTCGATATTGCTTTTCTGCCGTGATTATTATGGCATTTAGGATCTTGTAGGGGGAGGCCTTCCAGTCCGTAGAGATTTCAGTGTATCGAGAGACACTCCAGATATTCTTCCACGGTAGATTAGGATATTTGTACTCTATAGTAGAGTAGATGAGCGTCTCAACAAAAGATGACGATACAGCTACTTCGTGGTAGGAAGTGGACAGACAGAGAAATAACTCTGAGGTAAAGTGGTAGTGCATTTCACCGTTCGGCGTAAAATGGCATGATGCATTAGGTTCCCATTACTGGACTGCAGTTGTCTATTTTCCTTTAGCAGTCCCAGATTGAACAAAGGTTTAATTAACAACGCTGAGCATTTTTCAGATACTGTCATTAGTCCGAGACCCCAACAAGTGATGGGACGCCAGATTTAAGACTTCGCCACCTTGTACATATGGTCACTCCACAGTTAATATGACACTGCTAATTCGATGCGTTGGGATATCTCAGGTTAAGGTGGTAGTACTTGTGCTAGATACCATAAGTTGGATAATGCAAAAAGGTTAACAGAGCAAACTCTCTGAAGAATATTGAGGTTCTGCTTTGTGGCGCTGTAAAGTGTAGTGGATTTGATGGAGTAAAGATGTCCAGTTTAAACTTATCATTTCAGTGACATTCGTTGTAATTTGGAGGCGTAGAACAGTGACGTGGTCCTTGATGGGTATTCCCGCCAAAGCTAATATCCGAGGCCAACTCCCAAAAGGTAGTAATGAAGATTTCTAATAGTTAATCTTCGCAGAAGATGCGTGCTCATAAAACTGTAATATGTGGGAGAGCAAATACAACTGTTGGCTACGACGGAGGAACAAGGTCATATCATAGGCATAAGTCTTTATAGTGAGTAAATCTGTCGACATAGCAGTTGAAAATACCTGTTTCATCCCAACCGAACCAACGGTTCAGTGCAAATGGTAAACAACATCATAGAAAAGGGGCATCCTTGACGTACACCACTCAAAATAGGAATAGACCTAGTGAAATATCCATTTATGTGTAACCTGGAGTAGGCAGAGCTGTACGTTAATTTAACGGCAGTGAGGAGACGATCAGGAATATTCATGCGCTGTAAGGCACCAAATAAGTAGTCATGATCAACATTATCAAATGCCGTCTCAAGGTCCAGTGACAAAAGAGCAGCCTCTTCCTCAGGATGTTCCTCCATAGATATAACTGCACCACGTAGTTGTACAAAGTATGCGTTAATTTTCTACCCGGAATTCCACCGGTTTGTTCAGGATCAATCAATGCTGGCAGCACTTGGCGCAATCTGTTCGCCAAAATTTTAATAAAAATCTTAAAATCAGTATTCAGCAGCGTTATAGGCCTATAGCTGGTAAAGTATCGGGGCTGAATACGATTTGGAATTAAGATTACAATGCCTTCGTTGAATCCCGACAAGTTTTCGTGCATTTCAAAAATGGCATTCATCAACTGTAACATACGGTCTTTAATAATGGGCCAAAATACTTTGTAGAAAGTATAGGTAACTCTAACTGATCCTGGTGCAGAATTGTTACTCACCTTAAAAATTGCGTCTCGAAGTTCATCCATAGTAATCGATGCTTCCAAGGCATCTGGGTCATCGTTAACTAAAGTTCAATCAATAGCTTTATAGAAGATTTCTTTAGAGGAATCAAGAGTAAGTCGTTTTCCATATTGTCTTCGAAAATGCTTCTCGGTCCCTCTGAGAATCTCAGATGTGGTCCGCAGTGGAGTATTATCATTAGTGAGAATATCATACATGAATTTACGCTGATATCGTTTCTCCTCCAAAGCCAGAGATACAAGGCAGCGCGCTCATCGTCCGTAATAGAATATGCGCGGGATCGCACATGTATACCATCCATAATATTCCTGAATTTTGCGAATTCTTCGTCAAATCGCTGACAGTCTGGCAGTAACGTCATTGGCGGCATGCTGTTGTTCTGTCAAATCATGTAATAACGCGTAGTAATAATGTAGTATAGTAGCTCGTTTCGTTGCCTTAGCTTTACCAACAAATTTGAAAAAAGACCGTATGGTAGGCTTATAAATCAAAAGCCACTGCAGAAGATCATTGTAACGAGACCTGTCCGCTCTTAGGGTAACGCTACCCCAAATCATTCAAAAACTGTTGTTGCACTTCATCATTATATAAGAGAGTATTGTTTAATTTCCAGTAACTTCTGCCAAAGCGGGTAAAGGGATGGTGGCTGCTACTTTAACAATTAAAGCATGATGGTCACTTACTGCGGCAGGCACAACAGCAGGATTCCGAATGTTCGTTTTATGAAGTGCACTGACATACAGCCTATCAATACGTGATGCTGAATTATGACGACAATACGTGTAGCAAACTGTATTACCATGTAACAATTCCCATGTATCAGTCAACTGCAATTCAGTACAAAGCCGTTGTAGCGCAGGAGTTGGATGATACAGCCCTCGTTGATCCTTGGCATGTAACACGCAGTTAAATTCAATACCCAGCAACAAGTAGGTATATCTTTGGCGGAAAAGGAATGCATGTGATTATCAATAAAGGCTTCACCTTCACGTCGTTTGTTGGATCCGGAAGGCAAATAAACGTTAACTACCAAGGTATCGTTGTCGATAATAATAGTTAAAATGCGTCCATTACAATGCAACTCTTGATGAATTATGTTCAAGGCAGCTTTGTATTTTAGCGCAGTACCCCTATTATCGTCACCCACATTACAAGTATAATTATATTGAAGACCAAGGAAATTAAAATTGTCAATATTTACCTCTTTCAAAAGCAATATATCGATATCATAACTGTAAATAAAACCTTTCCGGAGCTGTTGCTTAGTGGCATTGTGAATACCATTAATATTTAGGAAGTATAAATTCGGGTATAAGACATGAAAATGAAGAAGAAAATGTATAACCAGCAAAGGAGAATGAAAGGAGTGGGTATAATGACAGGGAAGTGTTTTCAGCTGTTTAACTCTCAAAGGATGCGCGCGTTTTTTCTTTCTTTCTGCTACCAGAGGTGAGTCCACCAGCACTACTTTCTGTGCGTCTCTTTTTTATACGGGGGTCACAGCTGCTATTAGAAACACCATCAGTCGTGTCTTCAGTATTACCATATCGCTCTCTTGCTGGGCTGCTGTACCAGCATTCGGCGCAAGATTTAAAGAGTCAGGTTCCTTCTCGGGGTGTTCCTCTTCCATCGGTACAGTGCAGAAGGTCGACATAACCTTATCCGTTTCCGTGTCAACATTATCTATGGCTGTAGGACGAGACAAAGTCTTATCCCTGGTTGCAATCAAATTACATTGCGATTTGCATTCGACATCACTATCCCTTCCTAATGATTCGGACATAGTGACTTGCTCCTGTGTATTACTTGACATCTTCGTCGAGCACAAAACTGGTACCTTCTCAATATCTATAGTTACCCACTTAATGGGGAACTTGCCCTGTACTAACTGCGACCACGTGGGAGAGTCTGTGGTGCGTGGTGTCTGTGTGATTACCCTTCTTCGGGATATGTGGTACGTAAATGTCCCGTACCGTTACACAATGCACACGTAATGGGTTGGCCTTCATAGTTTATAAAGCTTTTAACACCGGCAATATCTATATTTTATGGAATATGCTTTTTCAAATCCATCTTTTCTGTTCGTACTCCATTACTAATCTGGTATCTAAGATGGGCACCCCCAAGTATCTATAGTCAACGATATTACCGTACCATTAGTTACCAACTGCTCCCTAATAAATTCCGGGTTTAGATCCTTCGGTAAATGGTATACAGTTTCTCAATACGAAAACCTAGTCCTGCCGTTGTGATCGCAACCTTACTTCTCTGCCCATTACTATGCGTAAAAATTGACTCACGGTTGGTGTCCGTGATGGCCTTTTTGACTGTCATCTCTCTTTACATTGGATATATAGTTGCCTGGTATAATTATTCAGCTGGATCATCGTAAAACCATTCGTCTAGTTCATATGGCGAAGGCTTCGGAACATCGCGCTCAGCAAAGGTGACTACTAAAGTATTCTTTCTACAATCATGTTTTAATAACAAGAAACTCAAATCTAGTTTCAGAAATTTAGAAATTTAGAAAGTAAACACAAAGAAAGCTTGTGCAAAAGCACACGTAGCAAGAGCGATTAGAAAGAAAAAAACAGCTCGTACCTACATCTACACCCGCCCAAGCGAGACTGAGTTATATACTCACTGTACCGAGCCGATTTGTACCGAACCATCACCAGCCTGGGCTTGAAACCAAAGTTCCTACTGGGTAAGTCAGTGCGCAACCGACTTTGTATACACTTATGAACTAAAATCATGTTTTTTTTAGTTTTCTGAAACTATGCTTATGTATAATAAAAGCTTGACTTAAACATAATGGGTCCTTTTCATATTTACACATCGTAAGTTTGTTATGATTTCAATACATGGATTCTGGAATATTTAGTAGTACATCTCCTGAAAATCAACGTTGCAACGTTTTCATTTGTAAAACCTATATAACCATTTGAAGGCTTTTGTACACCAATACAATAGCTCCAGGTATCCCGTATTCACTTTCTATGCAGCAGAGCTACAATTTGCTCTTATTTACCTAAAGCCACGAATTTAAAGGAAGGGAAAAACAGTATTATTCTTAATTTCTGCAAGCCATACTTAATGATTTATAGATATTCTTATAGTTATAGTAATTGATACTTGCGCACCATCTATAATAGCCTACTACGCTCGTGTTGCGTTAGACTCCTGCGGCTCACTCACCCCCCCCCCACATTGCATTATCATGGTTGCCAGAACTCATATTACTCGCGGGGCTTTTGAACGACTCGTTATGGTGGTTATCGCTGGCTCCTATATAGCCGCCCTGTCCCTTCCCTGCCAGCCATTTATAATGGCATACAGCTTGCAGACACTGTATTTCCCTGTTTCACCGCCATAATGTGCAGCTCCCGCTCAGAGCCCTTAGTGCAGCATATGGAGTTTATTAACCAAAAATGCATGTTTCTTTTCCTTTGCGGCATAGCTGCTTCTCTTTATTATTTTCCAGTGGCGTATTGTGAATATCAGCGGCGGGACTACTCTGTGCTGAGAAAACCCCTAGCGTTCTCAACACGATGCAAGAGCTTCTTTAACTTTTCCCCATACATTTGAAGTGAAATAGCTTGGTACAGGTGGCAGTGCTTCGAGCGAGTCCAACTACTATTGTTCATATCGGTTTGCATCCTGTGTTAAAACGTGATTTTCCCCGTTAAAGTAACAGTATCAATGATGATGATGATGATGATGATGATAATAATAATAATAGTAGTAGTAGTAGTAGTAGTAGTAGTAGTAGTAGTAGTAGTAGTAGTAATTGTACTTACTGAATGGGGGTGTTTGGTGTTTGGAAAGTCACCTCATTGATTCGTTCAGAGCCGCGCCTGTCCTTTATGTTTATCCTAATTCCAGAGCAGCTGATGTTTATTAGCTTTATGCGGATAAGCGAATGGGTATTTCTTATTTTAACAAAAATCCAGACATTAAATTACTAACAAAATAAACGATAACGTTAATGTAAATCGCAAAATCAGCACAAACAGGTATCTGAGGTATATGTCTGCAGTTATCGTAAAGAATCAGATTCAGAATCAGAATCCATAATAGTGTGAAACTAGAGTATAGTTACGATTCTTAAATGATTGCGGTTAGAGATAACCTGGATTAGATTAATTTAAAAACAAGAGCAGAATTGGAATTATTTCCGATCCTAGACTGTAAAGAACTAGAACTTATATAAAAAGTACCTGCACATTCACGATTTTTCAAACTTAAAAGATATTTACCTGGTCCGGACTTGAACTCGACGTTCTTCGGTTTGTTAAGTCCATAACCCGCTCCTGGGAATGGCAGTGCTTAAGGTGTCGGAAGTGGAACTGGAAATAATCTTCTTCCCTTTTTTCTGAAAATTACTGCTGGAGCATGATGAAAGCTTAGATTTAATGGCATTCATACTTCATATTCAGAACGTTGTATATTACTTTACTACTGAAATTCCATAAATATGTACAGTATTTTTCTACTAAAATTGTAATTATAAGATGAGCATTTCTTAAACCTATATAACCATTTGAAGACTTTCGTACTCCATTACAATAGTTCCAGTCATCCCACATTACTTTCTATGCAGCATAGCTCCAGTTTGCTCTTATTTACCTAATGAGTTTCATTTTTATTTATTTATGAACGCTCCTTAACTGTTGTGGTCCTTAGCGTCCCATTCCATATTGGGCGTGAAAGACCGGTAAATTTTGCTCAGGGCCCCTTATCATTTACCTAGACATAAATTTAACGATAGGGATAAATAGTGTTATTTTTATTTTCTGCAAGCGGTATTTAATAATTTCTAGATATTCTTATAGTTGTAGTAATTGATACCTGCTCCTCATCTATAATAGCCTACTTCAATCGTAATGTGTCAGATTGCGGATCGCCCGCGCCCACCAACGGTTGTCAGGACACCAGTTAGACGCGGGGCTTTTGAATGACTTGTGAATTTTTTTTCGAGTGGAAGAAAAATACTTTAACGTACTAACCCCATAAATGGGAGTGTGGGACTTTACCGCGGCATGAGCCGCGGCCCTACCCACTAAAAAACCTCCACCGGAGTGAATTAGGTAGAGGTGAGGCAGTACCGCTTATGCACCTGAAGATTTAAGGTGTTGGTCTATTGGCCAGCCCTTAGGGCTTGAACTAGGGTAAGGAGAGGAGGCCGGACGTAGCCATGACCGAAGCCCTGATTACGCCCTGGCAAATTTAGGGAGCTTGGTTGGAGATGATTACTTGATCACGACGGAGCGTTGCGTCGTATTATACTAAAGGTGCTGAGCGTCACAAGTACGCACTTGTGCGCGAGTCTTTGGAGCTTTAGCCTGTGGCTGCGTTCCTGAAACAAATCATTCTAGGTATGCATGTAAAAATATTGATATTAGTTGTCATATGCTTAAAGTAACTGTATTTGCTTATTAGTTCTTATTTGAACATTCATAAGTGTTGTATTAACTGCACGTAAGTTCTGCCATGTGGCTTCGTTTTGTGCATGTGCATTGTTAGTGTTAATCTGGATTTTGATAATATTGCTATGCTCCGCCTGGTCGCGTTGTCGTTTCCTTATAGTGGTTCATATTGTGTTTATTTTACATTAATTATGAGTATTTGCTTTTTTAGCCGTTTGGCATCGTCCTTAGGTTTTAGAAACTATTTTAGCATTATCCATATACATTGTAGGGTCGCATAGAGTACGCACACGGCGGGCTGCCTGCCTGAAAGTGCAGGTGCGAGCCAGTGCCACTCGCGGGGGATCCCTCAGTCCCCGGGGGCCGCCTTCACTCAGAGAGCAAGGACTTCGAGGGCTATCAACGGTCACGTAGTAAAGCTTTAGTCATGGGTATTATGGGAATGTTACTAGTGAGTTCAAGGTATTCTTGAATGTCTATTTCGGGTTCCCCTAAGCCAAAGATTCTGTCGAATAGTGACAGCGGTCGCTTGTGTTTGCTCTCGTGGGTTTCATATGAACCTAATTCTTGTTTTAGTCTATTTGTGTTCTTTCCCTTGTGCTTATAGGGATTGAAGCTTAGACTCTTGATGAATTCTTCGATAGTGTGGAGTTTTAATTCTTCGTGTAGGGGATATGCCGGTGCTACCGGCGGTTGTTTAGTTATTATTCGTATTATCCTATCTTGCAGTGTTTATAGGTTATGTTTGTGCGTCTTGGCCGCATATCCCCATACCGGGGCTGCATACGGCATGATTGGCTTTGTCCCCGTGTACACCAGAGTGAGCTGTCCCGCCCGTTAGGGTCGCTACGTTGCCCTTTTGGGATTCCTCGCTACTGGTGAGCGGGTGTTCAAACTGGAAATGTTAGGGGCTTGTCTGTCTGGGACCTGTGATCCCCTACGGTTCCTTCACCTCATCCCTGCCTCGGGGCGTAGCCACAATAGGTCAAAATGGTCGCAGTGCGCGATGTATCTCCCTCCGATTAACACATCGTACATCCTAACTTGGCGCTATACAATGAAGAGTTACTAAAAATAAATAGAATAAAATGACTCCCCAAAACCAGGATGGGAATAAAAATGACGATACGTTTAGTTTTGTGGTAATTACATATGCACTTTTATTTTCAGTAATGCCTTTAAGCTCTGCAGTTAAATTCGACAAATAACTTCTCTCATTTGCAATTTCGCGAAGGAACTGCTGGAGTACGTTGGTTCAATCGTTTTGCAGTTCCTCATGTTTAAAGAAAGGAAAGTTAAATACTCCACCTGCAACGACCTACAGGTTTGATCTAGTCTCAAATGATGACGTTTAATCATGCTTAAATGTGCCAGCGTTATACCAGCAGATACCATGTAAATGACCTTACGGGTGACAAAATCCCGACTTATGGTATGAACCTGGAAATGGCCAGCATTCCTACATTAAGAAATTAATTATGAAGTACGATGACGTATGACTAGGAACGGAGGGAGACTTCGCGCCACGACCCATACAGATCTTTTTTGCTAAGCGCTAACGGGGTGCCCCCTGGAGGGAGGGGTGAGGTGAGAGGGGACAGAAGGCGGCCGGATCAGGAGGCATGACGAAGTAGAAGGTAGGGTCCCTACAGTTTACCAGGTTGAAGCTCTCCGGTAGCAGCTGGTACAACCGGCTCCCCTCCCACTTGCAGGCTTGCACAACCCACTGGGGAACTCGGGAATCGGAAACCACCCCCATTCCGGAGGACAAAGTGTTACAGAGTGCATCCTTATTTCCTGCTATGCAACGCCGAGAATCCCGCCGACACTTGCGGACCTGAAACAATCAAGCAGATGAAAGGTGAAGTGAAATGAGAAAGGAGGTGAAATGGAGGGACAGGAAATTCGGAGGATGTAATTAACCTTCCCATATTCGCCTAGCGATCGAGCAAAAACCCGAAAATAAACCATGGGCCAGGAAGATCGGCCGCAGAAATAGAACCCACGAGCTCCCGAATGCGAGTCACACGCGTTAGCCGCTGCGCCATCTCGCTCGGTTAGCAATTAATTATAATTGGCATCAGAGCTTCAATAGGGTAGTAACAATATGCAAATATGCGTCACTTAGCTCACTGAGCTGAGGAAGATAAACTAACATGCTGTTGCTGTATGTACATAATTAATGCACAGCATTGCTATCCATTACAGTAATCCCTGATGTACACCAAGTAAACTATGTACCATGGTTCGATCGCTGACTATGGGGTTGTTTTTTATTGTGTGTGTTCAGCATGTACTGAGTATGATCTTTTTAAATAAAAGTATTTGTGTATTAGTCTTCTGGGCATTAAATCAACCTCAGTCTATCTAAGAATTGCCGTGTGCATATGCCTGAACACATACTTCATATTTATTTCAGATATTTCGCAAGAAGCATTATTACGAGGGTGTCATATATACAGGATGGAAGTGAAATAAGTGTGCAGATACACGGGAATGATAGGTTGCAATAACAGGAAGAAAACTGTTTAGGTGACATTTTGTAATTACATGCCTAGTTAATACTCTAATAAGTCGAGTACAAGGTTTGCAAGTTATGGCAACGCTACAGAAGTCTAGAGATGTCAACAAACAGAGGCGAGGGCTTGTGTTATTCCGCTAATGTGTAAACACAATAAGAAATAGGGATGAGAACTTGTGATTTGTATGTAAACAAACCAGTAGGCGCGCGGGTAACCTTTCGCTTCCTCGATGAAGTATATTGGTAATGGCCAGTGAAGCCCAACCTGTTCCCTTAAGAGCTAAGGTTCAAAGTCAATAGTTCATCCCACTTACTGTATTTGAAGAGAGTGACAAGCTAAACCAATCAAGTTTCAGTCCTTGACAGCACGAGCGAATGGAAAGGGAAGCTCCCTTCATCCCCTGTCTGTGTAAGGTTTGGCATCCGCGGTAATCGCTAATGATTATGAAGACTCATAGTCAATGATCAGATTATGTAAAGCGATATGTTAAAATACTGGTCCCTAGGCATATGTATAACCTCTAATTTATGGTACTAAGAAGTGAGTAGAAGAATAACGTGCTGTATTTCACTTTGCTATTTCTCTTACAACATTATTTTATTATGATTGACACTGTTTAAAGTTTAGCGTCACAAGGAATGAAAACAAATCAATGCCATTTTGCAAATGATATAATTGCTTTTACATCTAAATACCAAAGTACCTTTAACAATTGCACATATGTGAGCTGACTGTATCTAACAGCATCACAGCAGATGTTCAAAGTGGGCACCGCTTCCTTGTATGCATGCTTATCTTCAGTTGCTTGGAAGATGCCTTGATGATGTTCTTCCAAAGAGCCTATTTCATCCTTGTAAACTTTACTTTTCGTCATCCCAGAACTAAAGGTCCAGCGAATTGAGATCTGGAGATCTTGCGGGCTATGGTACAGGTCCAAATCGTCCAATCCAACGACCAGGAAAGCTTCTGGTTAAATGACGACGTACTGCAAAACGTATGTGAGGTGGTAAACCATAGTGAAGATGCTAGTTTTGTCTGCAACGGTACATCCTCCAACAGACTGGATAACTGTTTGCATCCGACATACGCTCTTGAGGAACGAAAGGTCCAATGAGAACGTCTCCGATTATATCTGCCCAAACATTAGCGGAGAACCGTGTTTAAAATCCCCTTATTTTATATGATGTGGTTTTCACAAGCCCACCTGTTTGTATTGTGAAATTTTATAATGCCGTTTCGGGTGAAACAAACTTCATTCGTAGCCATGACACTCTCTAGAAATACTGGATTCTGAATTAAATTGAGTTTTATTTATGGGCGCTCTTTAACTGCTGTGCTCCTTAACGTCCTATTCTACATTGGGCGTGAAAGACCGGAAATTTTGTTCAGAGGCCTCTTTATCAGGCTTGAAGTTCTTTTACGTGCCGTAAATCTACGACATGGGACCACCGGTTTTACTTCCCTTCCCAAGGAAGCCATGCTAAGGATTTTACGCCTGAAAAAATCCATCACCCTCCGCCGAGTTTGAACCCGCGACCTCGGGAACTAGAGGCTATCATGGTAACCACTACACCACGGAGGACGAAAGCTGGATTCTGTGTACTTTTATGTAATAGCCATTAACCGAACTTCACGCATGGAGGATAATCGTTCGGTGACAAACGCTGTACTCGCTGAATATGATAAGGGTACAGTAGTTGTTCCCTTAACGTCCTTAATACAGTCCAATATGACATCCCTACATTACGAGCAATGTCGTGACCGCTGCTATGAGGTTGTTGTTCCACTAGATTTAACGCTTCTTCCTCTTTATTCATAATTTCGTTCGGTCGTTATCGACCACGATTACGGCATCCCGGCACACAATTCCTATGCCGCAAATCCGCTGACACATCGTAGTAAATGTTTTCCAGTTAGGCACATTCCTTCCTGGAAACCGTCTATGGTAAAGCCTCTGGGCTTCACGTGAGTTGCATTTCGTTTCGCCATAATTGAATGTAATCTCCAAATATTCTGCGTTGGAATATTTTGGCATGTTTGCACTGTACAACAGCGACCGCTTTAATCTAACACTTGCCTACCTTTGCATACGTTTTGACACGCACTAACCGAGGTGAAGACAACTTGTTGATGATCTTGATATAACAGTGAAAACAGCGTTGCAAAAACCGTTGGAATTGTTTAAAAATCCTGGAGCTATATATTTCAGTTAATTTATGAGAAAGCGGTTCAGTGTATGCGAAAATTGCATAGAAATAAATTGTTGCTCATCTTGCAATGTAACTGAAAATCAAGATCATACACCGAATCCTATCGAGATAATCGTCAGGTAACTTCACCGAATCCTATGGAGATAATCATCACGTAATTTTGCGGAAACAACATTGTTTTTCACGTAACCTATGTAACGAAGTAAGAGCAATATGGTATTAGACTCTTTTATTTTATTTAACTAAGATAACGTACTGGAAAGCTGCATACATATTTCACTTCCACCCGATATTACAAATAAATTAGTTTTATTTATGAACGCACTTTAACTGCTGTGGTCCTTGGTGTCCCATTCTATATTGGGCGTAAGAGACCGGTAAGTTTACTCAGAGGCCTGTTTATCAGGCTCGCTGTTATTTTATGTGCCGTAAATCTACGGCACGGGACCACCGGTTTACCTACCTTCCAAAGGAAGCCATGCTAAGGATTTTTACCGCCGAAAAAATCTGTCATCCTCCCCCGGAGTTGAACCCATGACCTCGGGAACTAGAGGCTAGCATGGTAATCACTACTCCACGGAGGACGACCTGCATTCGGCATATATAAACCGCGTGAGTCTTCTCAGCCTGCGGATGGAGAAGTTATGCAGTCCCGGCGTTGTAAAGGCTATGTATAAACACTGTCTACTGCAATTCGTCGTATCAATTTCGACCGTTATGACTGCTTTACACCGCTGTGCGTGCAGTGACTTACACTACTGTCCGTGAGGTTTAAGTTATCGTGTCCCTTTTAGACAGAGAAAGCAATACTCACCATCTCGCTCTCGCTCTATGGTGACGCAGGCAAAGCAGATACACCAGGCAAACAAGCATCAGTGGCGGGATGCCCCTCCTCCTCTCCGACCGGTTGTTGTTCATTCTCCGATTCACCATCAGAGACTTCAAACGAATATTCGTACTCATCTTCCGATTCCGATTCTTCTAAGTTTATGACTAATCTGTCCGTAATTTCATCTACCAGACCGTCTTTCTCCCAGTAAAACTGTTCAGTGCTTTGTACATGCTCACACGCCCTTTTCCAGTTGTCTGGAGTCACTTTTGTAATCGCATTATCAAACAACGCTTTTACATCACCACTTTTAAATGAAATATTATGTTTGGCAACATCGTTCTTGACTTGCGCCCATATAAGTTCTATAGCGTTAAAATCACAGTGATAAGGTGGCAACCGTACTATAGTATGTCCATGCATTTCTGCTAGTGTATCTATTTCATAAACTTTGAAATTGTCTTTTTTCAATTTAATTAGCTCATATAGCACTGGTTTTGTCGCTCGGGGATCAAACTCAATATTTCTATTACGGAGCCATTCCTGCATATGGGATTTGAGTGAAGATGAAGTGGGTGCTTTATTAATTTCTATGGAATGATAAGGGGCATTGTCCATAACGATGACACTATTAGAAGGAATGTTAAGTAGCAATTTATTAACAAACCAATCCTTGAAAATATTGTTATCCATTTCTTCATGGTAGTCTTTACTGGATTTTGACTTAAAAGTTAGCAAGGCATTAGGAATGAACCCTGTTGAACATCCAGCATGTACAACTATAAATCGCTGTCCTTTGCCTATTGGTGTTTTAAGAGGGAAATCATTTTCATCACCGTCACACTTCCACACCTTATTTCTCGTATGGTTTATATTTACCCACGTTTCGTCAAGGTACACTATAGACCTACCAGTAGCCCTCAGTTCCTTCATTCGTCTTAAAAACTGAAATCGTTTAGAAACAATATCCATTCATTCCATTAAAAAACGTCTTCCTTGCGAATTTTTGCTATAACTGAAATTAAGCTTTCTAAGAATTTTTCTTACCGACCACACGCTTCCTTTCAGTAAATCTTGAACTTTTAAAGCCTCATAAATGTCCTGCAAACTAGGCAGAAAGTCCGTACGATATAGCGAATAGATTGTTCGCTTAATAGCAGCTGTCGTGAATGAGTCTATTTCTGTTTTTTGCGATCTCCTATTCGAGCGCTTCTTGCCTGGAGTTTGCAATCTACCGCCACTAGCTTCAGTATTTTTGTGTTCTTTTAAAATTCGCTGGACGGAACGAGCAGAAATACCTGTAGCAGCAGCAGTTCTCTCAACTATACTAGTCACTGAAATAGTCGGCTTTCCACATTTCAACGCGTCACATTCATCACTGAAGAAACTGTGAACTTTGACTACCATTTCCCTACCATCTGATTTTAGAACTTTCCCTCGAGACCCAATTTGAAACAATACAAATACAACCAAAACTACTAGAAAATAATTCAACATTATATCCATATGCTGTAACACTGAAAACATCTTGCGTATCGTGTAAAACACAAAACACAAAACACCAAACTCACAGTTTCGCAGCTCATACGCCACTGTAACTTTCAGTCAGCATACAATAGAAGCGGGAGGGATACGAGCTTCTGCGGGTCTGGAATTTCCACAAATCGCAAGAAAGAAGTGGTTGCTGTTCCACCCCCTGTTCTAGACAAGGACAGCACTCTGTGTGAGACAAAGGCAGTAGAAAACCTGCCAAGTTAAACCTCACAGAGTCTAGTAGCCCAACAGTGTGCGCGTTCGCCTTCAGTAATAAATGTCCCAGGTTCGAATACTGCCACTTTAAGCTACTTCTTATGTTTAGTAAATTTAACGAGAAGTGATAGTTTGGCATGGAAGTGTCGTTTCACTTAATTAGTTTAATTATGTGAATTTCATTAAAACACAATTTGTTACTTGTTAGACTATGTTTTAATTAACATCATAAATAAATGTATAGTACTGTAATTATAACTTACAAACATAAGGCAGCATTAAATAATATTTTACTATTTGAAGCTATTCTTTCATATAAAAGAAAGCCAATAAATTGTTCTGAGAGTTTACAAAATACGGTACGTACACACAAACTAGATAACGCCCATATTATGATCGTTGTGAATCTCTCTGGTCCCCAAAGTAGTGCGTTTAACAGTGACTATGACATCATGCTGGACCATCACACAGATAAACTTCTACAATTTACCCGTTCCCTCCATGTGGTTGTAATAGGTGTTCGAACCGGCCACCGTGCCGGCGGATGCAAGATCTCAGTCTAACCATCATCGCCAGCCTAACCCGGCGCAACGTGGCCGGTGTGATGCAACGGCAGGCTAAGATGATGCTTTCCCTGAGCTGTTAAGGAGTCATTGGCCGCTCCTGGCACATGGCATCTTTAAGATAACCCCATAAGAAGAAATCTAATAGGGTTAGATCTGATGAGCGTGCTGGCCGCCCTATTGGTCAATGCCGTCCGATCTATCGCTCAGGGTAGGTGACATTGAGATAAGCCGTTTACACAACAGGTCGAATGAGCTGGTGCCCATTCATTTTGGTACCACTTAGTTAATCGGTTCTGCAATGGCACTTCATCCAGTAGAGTAGGCAGTGGATATAGCGTTTCCCAGTGAGTTGACCATCATAAAAATACGGGCCTATTAGATGATCCCCGGATATACCAATCGGAGCGTTGAAACCCCATCGGACTTGTAAGGCCGCCTCTCGCATCTAATGTGGATTTACAGTGCTCCAGTAATGCATGTTGTGGCGATTTACATGGCCTGTGTTGTGGAACCTGCTTTGTCTGTAAATAACGCAGTTGCCAAAAAAGTGGATCTTTTTTAGTTTGTCGTATGATCCACCTAGCCAACGCCACTCTCCGTCCATGGTCGGCTGCAGTAGCTTCTGGTGTACTTGAAGGTGATAGGGGTGAAACTTTGCATGATGTAGTATTCTCCACGCGGAAGATTGGCTAATATTGAAATGCCTGTGAATGTCTCTCGTACTACAATTAGGATGCTGAATAACATAGTCACACGATCCGTCATTGCTTGGTCACAGACAGGGTGATCCTTCTTGGATATGGTGTCTAGTGCACTGTTCCTGATTCCAGAAGGGGTTAACTCGCAGAAACGTGTGATCTGTAGGGAGTGTTCTCTGCGGAAACCTCTGTTGGTATAGACGACGTACCTGCGTTGTATTCTGCTGCGCTTCCCCGTGTACTAACAGCATGTACAGATACTCTCTATTCGAAAACATTTTTCCACAGTGAGCACAAACGCCTGGAACTTCGTATTTACAGGCAAATCCACTTTCTAATGCATTCGGTAATAAATAATGATTTTCAAGAACGTTCTCGAAACATGAACAGAAATGACTAAAAAACTCATTTATTCGCAGGCATGATTTGAACTTGTGACCTTCAACGTTGTTTTCCCAGCATGTTAACCTTTGCACTACTAGAGCTCGTCAATAACGAGCACCACCGTAGCCCTAATCAGCGGGCTGGTGAATGCGGTGTCAGTACCTGCATTTCGCATCGTCTGTAAAATGCAGGGTTGCCTAGTTACCAATCCGCAGGATGAGAAGACTCACGCAGTACATATAGGGATATTCAAAATGAAGGAACAGAATTTAAATATTTATTTGTAATGAACAACAATAGATGTCGACACATGCGATACATCACTGAATAGGGAAACGTTCAAAATTTTATTTTATGTGTTCAAAATGAACGCCATTTGTTATGCGAGGACGAACAGTGCTTTTCCATTTGCATACGCAACCATCTGCTACACATTTATTGTATCAATTGTAATTTTTTATGACGATTCGGCTCGTTGAACTTACAACGAAATTCACGCTGCAATGAAACAATGAATTCACTCTTTGCATATTGTAGCACACAAAACGACTTTTCCTGTGGCGCCACCATTTTCTCGTAAACAAACACAGCACCGCAGTAGGCTCTGAATGGAGCTAATAGGTAAAGCTTAAAACTTTGAACTTTCCTCTATTCAATGATGTGTCGTATGTGTCGCTATCTATTGTCGTTCTGTCGTTCATTAAAAATGAATATTTAAAATATATTTCTTCTTTTTAATAACCCTGTATATAATATGTGTGTGTGCACAGAAACACAGGTGTTAAAAAAGGTATTCCATATTTTGAGAGGTGGTAGTATGGACCAAAACAAGAAAAAATGTCTAGTAAACATGGGCTCTAAAATTCTTACCTTAACACTAGAATGACCATGTAGTCATTTTGACTCCTTTGCGAATGTTTCAAATCATTACCATTGTTTGCGATATTCAACGGCAAAATCCTTGCATGGCTTTTAATTATTGTTAGTTTGGAATACGCTGAAAAGAAACCGATCACATGCAAAAAATTTTTGTACAAAAAATTTTATGATCTTCCTAAAATGCCCAAATGGAGTGAATTTGACTCCCGTGTGTTTCTTTCTATAAACTAAGCTTAGTATATGCAATTTATGCCCCTTAGTAAATGTTTGCTGAGACTTCAATGAAAATTTACTTCTACTAGGTTGTCAGCAATTACTATCAATAATATGAACACATCATATCATCCGCATTGTCGCGCTTCATTCCATTCATTATCAAAACAGCATTATTACATTATGGCTGTGTTACTGAATAACATACCCTATTTAATGCTAATTTAGTGTAACGCTTGGCTTCTATTATTACTGTTGCTGCTAAAAATGTCATAAAATGGTCATCAACATCGGAAAGAGGAGTCAGTAAAAGAAGCCCATCTGCAGAAGAGGAACCTACAACAGGGGATGCTCCAGGTACCTCAGCAGACTCACACTGTGGTGATAAATTGCCTGGCGTGATTACTCCAGATGGTACAGCAGGGGAGCAACTTAGTTTCGGCCTCGATACTCCAGTAGGACATCACATCAAACTATTTTGAAGGAAGCTCCAGGGCTTACAGGATATGTAAAGAGAAATGTTGTAAAAGGCAGCCCTGCTAGTGCTTGGCGTTTGTTTATTGACAAATTTATAATTGACCACATTCGTAGGTGTACAACTATGTATTGAGTCTCAGCGGCAAATGCAACACAATATTTTTACTTTCTCATCGGATGAGCTAGAAGCTTCCATCGCAGTAATGTATGCCCGAGGTACAAGTGGAAAAAACTATGCTCCTGCGCACTCCTTGTGGATAGATCTTTGGGGTGTACCACTGTGTAAAAAAGCAATGTCAAGAAACATATTTTACGAAATTACCAGATACTCACGAATTGAGGAGAAGTCTAGTCGATCGAAAGATTGAAAACCGACAAGTTTTCTCTATTCTCAATTGTTTGGAAGAGGTTCGTTGAAAACTATATCTCCTGTTTCAGACCCGGTTCTTTTATAACAGTTGACGGACAACTTCTACCGAGCAAGACATGATACCCATTTACTCAGTATAAGGCTTCATAGCCCGATAAATATGGGCAAAAATACTGGTTTTCTGTAGATAAGGATAGTAAATATGTTGTAAAGGAGTTTCCTTATATCGGTAAGGATGAATTGCATCATAATGAAAGGCTAGCAGATCATGTGGTGATGCATCCGATGGACCCATATCTTGGAAAGGGAAGAAATGTGACAACCGACAATTTCTTTACTTCACTCCTCCTCGCCAAGAAACTCAGGGATAAATCTACTAGCCTTATAAGGACACTTAATAAATTCAGAAAGGAGGTTCACAATTATCTAAAACGGATGAAGTCATCATTATATTCCACCATAGCCTATAAACAAGACGGAATTTTACTGACTGCTTACCAAAGTAAACCAAAAAAGAATGTGTAGTGTGGGGCAAGTATACGCACTTAAACTTTTAAGACCTCTGCAACGGTATCTATTTAACCGCTATATGTGAAATTTTTATTATGCAATCTTTATTCTATCGTTTATCACAAACAGTGGTTAAAACCTGTTTTTACATTCAAAAATAGTTTTATAAATGTTTAATTAAAATGTGACCCATGCGAACTTTTGCCCCATAGATGGGGGTAAGAGTGCGCATAAGGTGGGGTAAAAGTACGCAGAAAACACATATGTTTAATTTTAATGCTTGGTGCTGTAACTTTAATTACATTATAAGAATACATCAAGGACCTTAATCTGACTAATATTGAACATCATTTATCTAAGAATAAGATGATAACCTAAATATAAAAATATTTGAATAAAGAAAAGATTGAAATATTCTCATTGTCTGTCATTTTTAACAATAGTCGCAGATAAATTTGCTGCCTCCCTCATGGTTGGAACAAGCTACATGCCACCATTCTGCACACTTTTGGCACTGAATCCAGTCCTCTTCCGGTGGTTCAACATACTCCCCGTCGCATCCTGAACAGTGGATTTTCTCATTTGAAGTTGAAGTTGACGCTTTGGGTAGGACTGAATGGCATTTGGTCCTTTGGGGCCTCATATCGTTTTGTGCATGTTTTGATACATCACTCTTGACGTGTTTTGAAGCACTAGATGATTTAAGGCTTGATTCATTTCCAATCTTCTTTTAAAGGGTGAGCTAGTCAGTACTTCCGATTTTTGACTTCTCTTACTTCTTTGTTGTTCGTCTTTCCTCTGCAATTTAAATTGTGTTCTTACACGTCCTGGGTTATTTAGTAACCATTTGTCACACATTGCAGAATATAGATCTTTTAATGGCTTGAAAAATGATCTGTCAACGGGCTGCAACCTATGTGAAGTATCGGGAGGAATCGATAATAGATGAATACCATTGTGTCTGCAGTAGACAATTGCTTCCAAGTTTATATGGGATATGTGGTTATCTAGCACCAGAAGTATTGGATTCTCCATGCTTCCTCTTACATGCTTCTGAAAGTGTTTCAGCCACTCAGAAAATAGCTCACTGTTGATGTATTCACTGTCTGAGCACATCATGATTGAACCTGGTGGAGTTCCGTGCATGAGTTCTTATCTAGCTCTTTTTCTTGCAAATATTATGGCTGGGGGAACATAATTTCCACTGCGCTGACTGCCAAACAAAAGTTTTTAAATTTTCTCTTTCTGTAGAAACAATTGTACCAACTGCTTTCTTACCAGTAGGTGATACAAACTTAGGAATCTTACTAGGGACAGTGTTTACTCTGATTCATCCATATTATACATTCTTAATAGACAGAACTTGTATTGATCCATCATTTGTTCAAGATTATCAAAAAACAAAGAAACTCTACCAGCTAATTTGCTGTCCTTGTTAAATGGATGGATTACCTTGTTAATGCCAGCTAACTGAAATGCCAGTTCTACGCAAATCCTTCAATGTTAAACTATAAAAGTGAGAGTCAAGGAGTATGCAAAGCTCTGCCAATTCCTTCTCATGCTGTTCAGTAAACACTGCAGCAAAACGTCCCAACTTTGACACACCGAAACCCTGCAAGAAAAGAAATACACATAGGTATAAGATACATATTTTAATTGTATTTTTAACTTGGAAATTGAACTAGAATTGTTTTGATTTGCATTTTAATATTTTATCTACTATATTAGACAATTTTAAAATATTTGTCTGTAGTATAAATTATATACAATAAAGTAAAAGAGACCATATACCAGTTTAAGTCGTTTTCTTAGTGTTCCTTCGGATATACCAAGATGCTGTGCAACATTTCGTTTCGAAAAGCCTTGTTCTAGCTTCTGCTTTGTCATATGGTTTTCGGTCAGTTTTTCTTTTATATACCCTGAAATACAAATTAAGTAAAGAATTATCAAAGAAATATTCATTAGCAACGTTATAAATACATGTACAGCGTTTAAATTAAATTGATTGTACAAATGAAAC
This sequence comes from Deroplatys truncata, assembly GCA_030765065.1. Taxonomy (NCBI): domain Eukaryota; kingdom Metazoa; phylum Arthropoda; class Insecta; order Mantodea; family Mantidae; genus Deroplatys; species Deroplatys truncata. The sequence goes on from CM060990.1 coordinate 196,244,499, forward strand.
AGTGGGGCAGTTCGTACTCTTGCCCCGTTATCGTCTTTAACATTTCCCAGACCGTACTGCCATCTGTGGCCAGTTTCACACAATGGCCAAGCCCCCACAAGTTATTACAGAAATTTGTCTGAGAAATGACATAATGCTAAAATACCTGTCTCACATTTCTAATAGCTCAATCACGTTTCCAAAACCACGAAAAATAACATCAAGATGAATTATTTTCAATCTTACCTCATAGTTTAAAGACGAAACACACCAGCACAACGAAACTATGTAGAGAGGCTATCGGCCAAGTAATTCTTCCAACAACTAGCGCTTTCAGAAAGCCAACCGAAGTTGCCCGACGAAGTTCGAGCGAATGCCGAAAATAAACGAAAGGGAACGATCTTCCAGTTCAAGGGGGAAGGTAGTCCATTCCGGCACATTTTGCTCCCATTGGCTGTGGTCAAATACGTAACGTGGAACGTTGGCGCGCGCATTTCGACTGGCAATTGAAAGTGAATACATAAAGCCATGCGTTTCAAAGCAGGAATTTGTACATACATAGTACAAATCAGTTTAAGTTCAGTACCTTCCAAAGATGTGACACAAAGATTTTCAAGAAAATTCCCCACCCAAAATAACCCTTTACACGGAAGAATTCTCGATTTTTTTTCTGAAAAATGACTCAAACGATTTTGATTAAAATGCCATTGTATTCAAGATATTTACATGAAAAATAAAATGTTTATTTTTAATTTTCTGGGAACAGCTTGTGAAGTCCTCTTCATTCGGAAGGAATTTTGTATACTCTTGTGTAACTGGTAAATTTAAGCAACAGAGGAAAATGGGCTACACAAAAAATGTCAATGGGATAGATGGATCTGTTGCATCCCAGTTTTATATGTTATAATGTTTTATGTATATGCAAACTCCACCATCTTCTAAATGTTTTCTTATACAGGGTGAAAGATATTGCTTGAACTGTAATAAAATGGCTAATAGACACAGGCACAAGGAACATAAAACACTGTGTTTCATTTTTGTAGGTTTAATGACAAAAATTCTAATGGACATATTTGCACTACTCATTATATAGAATCCATGATTAACGTACGGTTCAAGGAGTACCTTCCACCCAGTATATTGTCCTCCCAAATAATACCCATGCAGTAATAATGAGAATTTCTCGTTTCAAGTGATGTCTTTCTCAAACATGTCTTCAAGGTAATAGAAATTACATGGGAAATTGAAATTTAAGCATAACAAAGTATAAAGTTATAATTACGAGCTTATTCAAAGTGAATTAATCATCATAATAGTATCAACCTCATGTAAGCACTTTATGTAGGGCAGATTGCATGTGATGATGATTAACACTTATTTGCTATTGTTGTCCTACTGTAATGCGTGTCGAGAAGTTTACTGTTGAAATGGTGATGGTTTACAAATTTTTCTCTCTTAGATAAGACATGATGGGGAGGGGAACATCCCCCCCAAAGGCTGTTCTTGGCATTGGGTATATTCCTACTTACTCTGCATACTTCATAATTGTATGATGTGTTCAATTTCCCTTGAGCATTGCTCACAGTGGAACCAAATGAACAAACACAAACAAACAAACATCACTGTATGGGCTCAATTTGCTTTTTTCCCATATGACCTGTCAATAAATTTAAGGTTCCCATGTGCTGTAGGACCTCCATTGTGTTATATCAAATGTTATATATAGAACCTTTCCCAGGAAAAGAAATCAAAGTGTATTTTCTATTCAATAACTGTAAGTTTTATTAACTAGAACTGGCTTTGTGTATGCATAAGTGACTTAAGTGCAATTACCTATAAGATCATTCCAATAGATTGTAATAACAGACATTCAAGAGGCTAGAATTTAATGAACATTTTAATTGGGTAGGCCGTTCAAATGTATATTAATGTAGGCACATGTTCCTTAAAATACCATACAAATGTGTTATACAGTATTATTAAATATGAATGTGAATGCAATGTCTCTAAATAATAACAATGTCTCTTTCTGTTTAACCATTCAAATGTATATTAATGTAGGCACATGTTCCTTAAAATACCATACAAATGTGTTATACAGTATTATTAAATATGAATGTGAATGCAATGACTCTAAACAATAACAATGTCTCTTTGTGTTTAACCATACACACCCACTCTTCATAATTGTCAATCACTTTAACATGTTGTTTAGTGTGCCAGTATTAATTGTTTTTTCATATGTTGACTGCAGAAAGAATGTAACAGCACATGCTGGTTTATAAATTTGGGGGCTGGATGAGACACTCGTTCATTAGTATTGCTCTCTGTCCTCCATAGTATTTTTAATTTTAATGTCCCTTTTAACTTCACAGGTTTACAGAGATTGGAGACTGGTGGGAGGGGGGATGAAGATGGTGCAATTGATGGAATTATGGTGGGGAAAACCAGAGAACATTCATTCTAAGTGCCATTTTATCTACCACAAAATCCCACCTCTGATCCCTAGGATTGAATCCAGGCTTTTTTGTGAGAGGCCATAGTGCTGCCCAATTAGAAGTGTGAATATGAGACAACATTTAAAACAGAGATAGCGTTACTCAATACTATCAAGTAATGAAACCAAAAAGTTGTTTTACAAGCCAGCTCCCACTATGACTTCACAAATGAGGTGTATGTAAATAAAGTAGATACTTAAAAAAAAATAACTATTTCAGCAGATATTTTGCCATGCAGTACATATTGCACATTTATATAATTTAAGTTGGGTGTTTTGTCATAAATATGGTAGCTGACATTTCGATATGTAGAAATCATTCAGCAATAATGTGGTAATACACAAGTTTTATGTAACTATTTGTGCTTCTAAGGCCAGCGCTTAACCGAGTTACCCAGATTGACAAAAAATTTCCCAAGGATATACAGTACATATGGAGAATTTTCTGTTTATGAAATGCTTTAAGTTATTTTGCAATGAAAAGAGCATTATGTCCTAATTTATTTATTTATTTGGTATAACAGCAGGAAATAGTGTTTGAGCACAACACTAATACACATCCAAAATCAAACTATGGATCCCAAAATATTATCATTACACATCACATTCAAAATTGAAATAGGTATCAGACATACCCTTTGAGCATGAGTTCTCTTGTTCGTTTTACGATATTAGTGTGCAATCCATAAAAATAAACTTTTCGAAATACAGTCCCTAATTTGAACACATTTCAACACTAAATAGCACAAACACACATTTTAACACCTTAACATACTAAGTATAGTTTATATTTAAGGTTAGCTTGTTTTCGCTATATATATACATATATATATAATATATATTTCAATTCATTAAAACCAACTAAACTTTCGATTCATAAGCTGTCTTCTACCTTACTAGGTTTTCAGGTCATGTTCCAGTTTTAAACATCGAATGCGCGTTATTTGGTACTCAATATTAAATAAGGTATCACTATAAACTCCTACATTTACACAATTGCTCGTTGATACGAAAATTCTGGTTTATTTTTATATTTTCGGCATTGCTATTTTATCAGCTGACTTCCATCTTAATTTAGTTTCAAGCCTCAGCAATCAGCATGGCAGAGGTCGCGACACCTTCCCCCTTGAACTGGAAGATCGTTCCCTTTCGTTCATTTTCGGCATTCGCTCGAACTTCGTCGGGCAACTTCGGTTGGCTTTCTCCAAGCGCTAGTCTTCCAACAGCATACAGTGCTGCCAATTGCACGGCCATCTTCATATAAATATCCCTTGTGCGTACTCTTACCCGCCGCGTACTTTTGCCCCGCACTACTATACATGTGTCACAATTTTGGATAACCAAAAGGAAACTCCTGACTCAGTGAAAAGCTACAATGAAACAGAGTATGCCATTAATAGTGTTGACTAGGTGCGCACGGGCACCAGAAGATGACCTGTTCATCCCTTTTAGAATGCATTGGATCTAGCCACTCTGAATGCTTGGGTCCTTTATAAGGAAATGACCAAAGAAAAGATCAGTCGGCTGGAATTTCTGGAGGCTTTGGCAACAGAGCTCCCACATCCCAACATGAAACAGTGAAATCAAGTACAAAACACTGAAGAACGAAAAGAGCAACAAACACAGTCTCTACTACTAAATACTGTCAAGGGAAACATAAGTGTAAAAAAAAGGTCGCATAGTAGGAATTTGTAAAGCTTGTAAGAAATCACTGTGTGGAACATGTACTGCCAAAATTGAATACTCGTGTATAAGTTGTGAGCCAAAATAAGTCATATCTGATTGTTCATATTTGTACATAATTATTTCCCTAAAACAATATTACTCCTATTTGTTTACACAGCTCAGACAAATGTGCTAGATGACATTTTGAAGGAATGTGCGTTTTTGCTTTTATGTTATTTTTAAGATGTTCATTTTCTTTCATATGATTTTAAGAGGTGTAGTGTTGAATAAAAGCACTGCATGTAAAAATGTTGCAACAATGCACTTTTATTTCTTACACTGCTCTGACAACTAATTAGAATTCTGTCATAGTAGCTATCTCATTTTATCATTTTTCTTTAGATAGTTATGGGAAAATATTGCTTTTAAAAGCAGTGAAACCCAAGTAGGACAATTAATTAACATACAGTAATTTAAGGTGTATAAACTTGCTCATAGCGTGTGAATATTTTAATATATTCCACGAGGAGACAAAATGACTCCTGGGTGCTTGGCACAGCCGAGCATTTCAGTGTTAAGAGCTATGAGCACTTGTTCATCTTCGCTAGTGTGAAACATCTCTTCTAGTGCAAGCTCTTTGCTATTACGTATGACCTACAGAATGCAGTAAACAAATGAATAAACAAATGAGGACATATTACTCTGTTACTATGAAACAGCATAGCTTCTAATATAATTTGCTTGCGATTACGTACGACCTGCACTTGTGAAACCATTGCTAAAGGAGGTGCTCAATATGATGCGCGATCATAGTAAGGCACGCTTGTGTGCACGTCTTAGGGAATCACGCAATCTCTAAAAGACTCCAGATTGGTCACGGATGCTCTGGCAGGTATTGGTGATGCTTTCCTGTAAGGTTTGTACATCAGTAATAGGTGTTGCATACACCAAAGATTTCAAGATAAAACTACAATGTAAAAGCATTTCACAAAATTATCAAAACATAAACTGACTCCATTAGAACTAATAAGAATATGTGCTACACTTACCTATATATGTGAATATGGCTTATGGTAACAATACTATAATAACAGAGTAATGTGTCCTCATTTGTTTACTGCCTGCAGTAGGTCGTACGTAATAGCAAAGAGCTTGTAGTAGTAGAGATGTTTCACAATAGCGAAGATGAACAGGTGCTCATAGCTCTTAAGGTATGCTTTTTATAGTTCATGTTGCTAAATATTTTTATTCTTGTTTTGATTCACACTATCACCTCTCAAAATTTGGAATACGTTTTTTTAGCGCCTGTGATTGCGCGCGCGGCGCTGCCTGCGTACTGGCCGGCCGGCGGGACCTGCAACGGGTCGTCGGAAGAGTAGCGTGTGCGGAATAAAACGCCCTTTGTTTGCCGCTTACCTGTTTTGGAGCGTTCGTTTCGGCATGTTCTCGTAGGTTCCTTTTCTAGAAGGTTCCGCTTTTAGTGTGGGACGTGTACATATAAGGGAGGCTGCTCTCGCCGAGAGGAGTCAGTGTTGAATTCAGACAGGTCAGCTGAGTGCTGATAGAAGTGACAAAGTGAACAGTGGACAGTGCAGTTTAATTGTGAGTTGTAACTCGGCAGTTAGTTGTGAGCGGTGCATTTCATCAATTTAGTTGTGGTTCAATTCGACGGGTATGTTGTATTGTGTTCCGAGTGCGTGCTAAAGTGACTCAAGTGTAACATTTTGCTATGTTGAGTGCCTAGTTATAAATAAAGTGTCCTTTCGCAGTAACTGGTGTTCTTGTTTGTTACAGTAATGTATATTTTTTCTTTCTTCTTGATAACCGCATGCGTAGTTTTATTTTCATTACCATTCTTATGAATGGCAACTAAATGCATCAATTTTCTTTCTGTCATTCAGAATTATCTTTGACTCAACACTTCTTATTGCACATTTTAATCAGATACAAATATACTATTTTCCACTACCTACATACACAATGTAGATCGACTGTTGTCTTCGTGCTGTTGTGCAACGTTTCAGGAGGGAACTTTTGCTGTCAGCTACATGACCTCATTCATTTTACAATTGTTATATTTAACATTCACGTGCGATTTTACATGTTTGCTTCGAAACATTTTAACTAATCATAATGCGCAATAATTATAACCGCTGCTCAGTCACAAACGCTTTAATCTCCCGGAAAAACTATGTGCTTTCAACATCTGTATTTGTTAAGGAGAAGTGACAGCGTTGTTATTTGCTTGTATTATAATGAGAACCTCAAGGATTTGTATTTCGTATGCGCATATAGGACTGTTGAAGGCTGAAAGCACCACGTTTTGCTCATCACACTTTATCTGCCATTAGTATCTTCTGAAATAATTGTAGGCGTTGATATAGCAATTTTTTCAATAACGTTTAAGAGTTCCCATAGATGAAATTTCTATCTTGCAGTTTTTATGCAAATGTTTTTAACATTTTGTCACATAGGGTGTCCCAGGGCACCCGTATCAGCCGTTTTTCTCTAAAACTATAAGATACTTATTCGCAAAAACAATTTGATAACCAAAACCTATGTAAAGAATCGATTGGTGGTATTTTCATTTTCCGGAACAAACCGGAAATAGAGGTACTTGTGGTCAACTTCGAAATTTTAAATGAGAACATGGGTGGTTTAAGGTGTCATTGGATATTATTTTTAAAATGAAACATCTGCTAAAACATTTTTCTATCTTCTAATGTTTACTCACAAATGAAGGATAGGCTTCCTCGTCAACATTTTGCACTAGTTGCTTGATGGAGTTTCTTTGGCTGTACGGTTACCCATGCGGTTTCAACAGCATGACTATACGGCTCAATTTTCACTTAGGGCTCGACAAGTTCTTGACCAGTTGCTTCCTGGACGGTGGATAGGCGGAGGAGAACCAGTACCTTGACCGGCCGGATCTCCTGACTTTAACACCAAACAACTCCTTATGGGGGAGAATTAAAGAAGTCTACCAGGTGTGTTCCTACAACTAGACAAGATATGAAAGAAAGAAAGAATTCGTGCAGCCTGTGCGTCTCTCAGCAGTGATAAACTTCTCCGTGCCATCAATGATGTTAGGAGAAATCAAAACGTGGTGTAGGACAGGGTGGTGGACATTTTGAGCATTTAGAGTGAGTGTTCACAATCATTACCATCGGTACATACAGCATTTCTCAGAAGATGTCATTAATTTGTTTACTTTTGTCTTTCATTTGTGAGCAAACATTAGAAGCTAGAAAAAAAATTGGTAAAAGTTGTGTCATTTTAAAAGTACTATCCAATGATATCTTAAACAAGCCACGTTCCCATTTAAAATTTCAAAGTTGACCACGAGTAACCCTAATTGCGGTGGGTTCAGGAAAATCGAAATACCACCAATCGATTCTTGACATAGCTTTTGGTTATCAAATTGTTTTGGCGAACACCAAGTATTTTATAGTTTTAGAAAAAAACGACTGATATGGGTGCTCTGGGACACCCGGCACTGCTCTACCTCAATTATAAGCCTATTTTAAATTTCATGCAGATATCATTAATACCTGAGAAAAAATTATATTTTACTTTAAGTATGCTAATTAATCAGGTGTTCCACATGCTGCAGAAATCGGTTTTGAAAAAATAAAACAACGACCACATTATTTAAATACTAACGTACAAATCTTATACAATTATATCCACTACTTTGGTTGTCTCAGAAAAAAATTTAAACCTTAAAATATAATTTTTTAAATAATTATCCTCAGTGGTCGAATTAATTGCCATATTTCGAGCAATTTAAAAGTGTAGCAAAAACTGTATGCCAGTTTTTAAGTTAATTCTCTCAGAGATTCTACTGACAATTCGAAAAAGATTAGTTATAAACTACATAGTATGGACCATTTTTAACGTGCAAAAGTGTAAGAAAAATCAAAGTCGAGTAAAAAACATTGGAAGTAAATACAGGCCTTAGGCCGTGTGCTCTTGGGCATTTAAATAGTCACCGGATGTAGCTTCAAACAGCTCTGAGAGTGAAAGCCATGGTATGTAATTGAAGCTGAAGGTTCAAAACATTTTTTGTGCATATAAACTGATTTTTGGATATTTTGAAAAGTTTGACCTAATTTCAGGTATGGGTACCCGTAAAACCCGTTCTTACTACATACTACATAGGCTGCAGACACTGACGATAGGAGTAGGCAGATGGAGGGGCCTCCATTAACTGAAACACAGCACCGCGAGTAGGCCATAGAGGGCTAATTCTTCTTCCAACTTGACCCCTGGGAGGGAGGGATGAAGGGGGAGACCTGAAGGGCAACCACACCGGACGACGATATGCGCTAGCAAAGACGGGGTCCCTAACGATTCCAACATGGCAGCAATCCTGACACCGGCTAGCTCTTCCTAAACAACTCGCAACCCTGGGAGTCGAGATAGCTCCCAAGAAGGGGACTCCAGCAGTCCCGCCAAATGCCCGGGAGAAATTTATCGAGAGCGCAAATTCAATCGTCCTACCGCAGCACACCAATCCTCGCCATCTGGTTCTACAACCCTGAAACAGATAAGGTATAACAGGTGAAAGGAAATGACAGCAACAGGAAATGACGGACAGGAAATTCGTGGTAGAAGGAGAACTACCCCACATTCGCCTACTGACCCGGGGAAACCACGAAGACACCTATGGTCAGTGGGCCGGCCCAACGGGAATCGAAGACGGGACCTCCCGAGACATCTCGCTCAGCCTAAATTTAGGGTAACTCCCCGGTGTTTGCCAGTTATGAGGACTGAGGAACACGTGGGAAAAACCTCAGTCAGCGAGGGACGGTACTGGCGGGATTTGAACCGCAGATCCATGCTACACGACTCCGTGCTTTAACGACGTAGGCTACCCGTTTCGGTGATTTAGCAGTCGTTAGCTATTCCATTCGTAGTTCAGAATCCCTACCGTTGGGTCACGCTCCTAATTTTAAGTGAATTTGTTTGCATCTTATACTTTAAGATAGCAAAATTTAATTATCTGGGTTATCATTCCTTCCAAATATTCTCTCAGGAGTGTTTTTCTGCATTAAGAATGTTTAGCTGACGTTTGTGGTCCTCTCTTCTAGATAGGTCTCTATTCTGCAAGACCGATACGTGAAAAATGTCGTAGCTGAAATTTTCACGCCATGCTCTGATCCAGTTACTATTCGGTGGAAAGTGCACCCGCGGTTATCTACTGAAATCCCAAAGCAAACGATACAGGTTAGGGCTGAGTTAGTATGACAGATGTTATCTTCGACGTTACTAGTTGTAGCACACTGCAAAAATTAACATTCCAAAACATTCCAATGACGATTTGTGTGAAACCTGTTGGTTCCAGAAAACAACTCTAAAAAAAGCGAATCAACTTCTTTTGTACTGACTGTAGGCTTAAATATGCTTTTATATTGAAAGCATCAAAGACGAATATCGTGATAAATGTCTCACAAAAAGCAATATTTTTACTGCGTATCTGTGCTCAAAGAAAGAAGAAGAAGAAATAGTTCATTCAGTGTAATATATAAAATCACCAGTGAATCTAGAGGCATACACATGGGGGAGGGTGGCTGGCACGTGGTACTTAAGCCCGCCCCCTTATATTCCAAAACCGTAATATCGAAGCACTGCAGCCTCATTTCCGTTTTCTATAACTGTTGTAGTTACAGGTTTAATACATCACACAGTACGTGTTAATAAGCAAGCAAATACAAATGCTATGGGTATATACATTAAAAGTGGTAAATATTAGGAGATCATAGGGATTTTAGTCCGTTCTTTTGGAAAATTATCATTCCATACGTAGGTTGGAAACAGATTAAACGGCCCTCTCTGCTCATTTTTATCTGGACACGTTCAATCAGAGGTAGCTAGTACTAGGTGGTTACAGAACACCTCTTGTAAAAAAGTTCTAGTCTTCTAGTTGTCGTGAAGCGAAGGGGCAACTGCTGAATGAGGCTCCCTGCAGTCTATGGGTTAACGCACCTACAGGGTATAAGTCTTGGCTGGGAGTTTGGTCTCTGTGTACTCCTGTTTGCTTTTTGGCCCTATAAATACTTAAAAATGCATTTGTTCATTATGCTGACTCATCAAATGATTTATTTAGTCAATATGCCCTGTTCAGGATCCAGTTGATATCCCTTTCACTTGGATAAACCTCTATAAGTGACTACGTTTCAGCTATTCCTGTTTCACCCCCCCCCCAATGCACTCTCTGCGTACGCCCCTGAGAGACTATGAATATCTATACCACTTCCATTCTGTGTACCTATATAGGATCAGTAATTAAATGTGGATCTTTAGTAGACTGCTAACTTAAGGTTTATTGTAAAATCAAATAAAGATTTGCACATAGAAAAGGTGGCCGGTAGTACTACAAGTAAGACATAAAGACATACAATGCGCCAACATTTCCTACAAATGATAAGTTGACACAACTTTACTTAGCGCAAAGGTTAACGCTAGATGGCGTTGCTGATGGGCCAACTATTTTATCCTACTTGTTTTATGAGGTATTTCATGTTTATTGACGAACACAAAAAGCGATGTCATTAGTGATGTCTGCAGTAGCGAAAGTAGCCCAAGTATCTCAACTCCCCCATAACCAAATCTTGACTGTCCCAGTGGTCAGGCAGAGTAGTAAAGGACTGAGAACAGCAAACTGTGCTTTGTAAATGAATAAAATAATTAACATTCTGAAACATTTAAATATTCCTTATAGAAACACTAAGCACACGTCCGTCTGCCAATTAGAAGAGCATCGGAGAGGATGGAGATGGAGTGGATGGCGAATATACAGAAGCAATTTCGCTCTGCTACTAATTCTGATTCATATCCTTTAAGAGAGCCTCTTAGAGTTTAAATTATACCTCAGGTATATTTTTTAATTATTGAAAACATATTATCATAATTTAGATAACTGTGTTGTGTTAAACATAATTATTTAATATATAAATTGGGAGTGCTTCCGGGATTATCTTGGGCATAGACACAAACATTACCAGTGAAGTAGTCGTTAAATTTACCATCGCCGGTAATACTAGTCAACTAATCACCACTTCTCCATTAAAAGAGATCATATAAATATGGGAACGGCAAGTAACATGAATTTTTCTGTAAAAGGAGAAGTTATAAAGGATTTGTCCACCCCAACAGAAATGAACAAAATTAAGTGCGAAAAGAAACAAAGGAGAAACCAAACAAGAAAGCTAAGCATTCTAAGTTGACAACTGACAATCAAACTTCAGAAATAGCTTCCGCTCCAGGAATCATGCCACCAGTACAGAACAAATCGCAGTTCACAAAACACAATGACCACTGATATATCTTTTCATAACCCATTCCAAACATCAACCACTCAAGATAATAAATAACAATTCTTCAGAAACCTATGAAGGATCTAGAATAAAAGTTCTACCTATCTGCTTGCGTAATATTCAAAATTATCAATTGCTCATGCAAAGCATACAAAGCAAAATACAATCAGGTTTTCACACCGAAATGAAAGGACCAATAGCTGAAGTACAGGTACACTTCAACCCCTGATGATTTCAGAACACTCGCAGCTTATTTTGATTCCTTACACCAGGAATATTACACTTATAAATATCCTGAATATAAGAAATGCTCTGTTATAATATTAATTTGCCCTGCTCTCTTAGCGACGAAGTATAGCTCACGCAGTACAAGAAATGAACTACCCAGTTCATAAAGTAACGCCCCTTCTAGGAAAGAATAAACAATGTCATTGTGCGCAGTAGATCCTAATTGTAACAATCAAGGTAAATAAATCTTGAACTTAACTCGCCTATTATACTGTGTGATCAAAGTAAATTCACGCAGACATAGCAGGGAAAACCTCAATGCACAAATTGCCAAAACTATGGGCATACTAAAAATTATTGTCAACTTAAACCATGTTGTGTTCGATGCCTTGAATCTCATTATTTCTCTGAGTGAAATAATTAAAAAAACACAAAACCAAAATGCATAAACTGTCAAGAGGAACATCCTGCTAACTATGCTGTCGAATTTACCTACAAATGAAAGAAGGAGTATATCAGTTTCAGAATAATCATATCGAAAAGCAGCAACAGCAGCGACAGCATATAACACAAAACTTTTCCCCTGCACACCAGCAACCGACAAGTAACACAAATCTAGAAGCAAATCAAGTATAACAAATCCCAAACCATGTCACGCATATGAGCAGATAGTTTGAAACGCGCATCAACATGCAATTTAAACCACACTCGACTACAATTTCAAACAATACGCAGCTAGACTCCAGAATCTATGCCCCCTTCTTTACTAATCTGCGAACCAATGAGATTCCTCATGTGGTATTCTTTATAACCTCACAAATACCAATAATTCAACAATTCATAAGCTCCTTTCTATCTTCATTCCGTCAAAATGACAGCACGTAACGCTTTTTTCCATTCCTCAGTTAACAATACTAATTGGAATGCGTATTGTTTTTGGTCGAAACGTTCTTCACTTATTTCTTTTCTAGTATTCGTTATATTTACAGTATTTGTGTTGCAGAGGCGCATTTACGACCAAGTGAGTCATTCACAATTTCTGGATATGAAGTTTACTGAAATTATATAAATGCCCGTACTGCTTCTGGAGGTGTGCCAATAGTAATAAAACGTAATATTGGTCACCTACCAGTATTATCTACTTCAAAAGACAAGACGTTTTAGGAATTAAAATACAATGATATGATAACGACTTTGTTTTACTTTGTACTTACAAGCCTCCATCCTATCAACTCAATATGACATATGGCCGCCATCTGTTCAAATGCATTATTAATAAAAGTTTACACATTCTAAGGTCCGCTTCATATAACTTTGCCCCGTGTCTCTTAACGGTCACGTGAACTGGCGACCTCTCATTGATTGCTATCGTGGAATAGATTTTTATGCGATACAAAACAGTTCCTTGTTTAACATGATGATTTACCTTAATATATTCGAAGATAATTGTCAAATTTACATTTCCATAGTCGTATGAACCAAATATATTATGTAAGAGAGTTAATGCAACTGGAATGCACGCAAGTTCTTATCAACAAATAGATGGGGGTTCCTTGGGTTAAACCTGTCTCTCAGGATGACGAAAGCATGTGCATTTATCACGAACTCGCTTATATCGCCTCCTCTTGCACTGCACACGGATTTGTTTGTCACCGTTCTAAGGTGTACATTAGCCAACCAAGGGAAAGGCGAAGGAAACGCAGCGCGAAAGAATACATGTCTACGGGGCAAGGTTATAAGAAATAGGGTTTAGTACCAAACGAGCCAACTTACCACTCAAATAATGCAAACATTCCTCCTGATGTTATTGACATTGACATTGACATTCGGCAAATAAACAGCACAGTGATTCTGATCACTTTCCAGTTTTTGGCTTCATTTCAGCTAAGAACAATTACCATGTTTAATATGTCACGGCTTAGTACTGGTTTTTTCACTGGGACATATTTCAGTGTGCTCCTTATCGCTGTTTGCACTCAGCATAATATCAACCTTCAACAGCAATAGACATTGAAAATGCGGTTGAAGGCTTTACTGATAATATTTATTTTTACATAAAGGAATAAATGACAAACTTTAGAAACCAAGACCAACACTATTACAGTTAATTGAAGAAAATCATTGCATCCGTCATCGGTGGCAATGGTAAAGACAGCCCTGGCAAAAAAGAAAACTTAACAAGATAATAAGCGTATAAAACTTGATTTAGATTGCATCCAATTAACTTCTTATAGAACATGTTTGAACATCTACAAAGTGTGGCATGAAGGACTACTACTGTAATTGCACAGAACTGGACTACGAGACTATGTTATTCAAATATTTATAACTTCTTAACGGAACACCAGTTTCTGGTTCGAACTGATGATTACAAATCAACAACTCGACCAACAAGGATCGGTTCCTGTACCCTTAATATTAAGTATTTTCACTCATGACATTCAAGAAGTACAACCGATTTGCACAGCTATCTATGAAAATGATACTGTTCTGTTTCATTCAAACCCCAACTTGTACGTAAGCATCAGCTCCCTTAAAAAAGCTGTCTCTACTCAGCGAAAGTTTGCAAAATAGCGTATCTCTGAATATTGGTAAATCGAAAGCTAAAATAATCTCACTAAAACCGTTTCATAATATCTCAATTATATCTCTTCAATGAGCAATTATAATGGTTATCCTCTCACAAACAGTTAAGCATCAAACTAACTTGGAAATCTTAAATTGAATACATCACAACGCTTGCAGTTTCCAGAATGACTTCATATATCCTCTAAAAAACAAACGCTCAAAACTAGCTTTGCAATGCTGTATTCTCTATAAAACTTTAATAAGACTTCTTCTAATATCCTCAGCTCCTGTATGGGGGAGTAGAAAACAACACACACATTCAGAGAGTTCAAGTTATTTAGAACAGATTTTTCAGAACAACCAGAGCTCCTTGGTTCGTAAGGAACCATCAACTGCACCAAGAATTTAGCATGTTGGCAGTTAAACAGTACATCAAATCTTTATCTAAGCCCTTCTACTGCAACCTAACTAATGTCCCAGGAACCTAGGTGTACAAACTAGGGACAATAACCCATCGAAGAACAAGACTAAAGAGGAAAAAATTACTGCAGGACATCCTACACACTGACACTGAAGTATGCGACTTGTAAAGCATTGCATTATATTGTAACACCCCACGGGGGTGGTTACAATGTGGTGGAGCGCCGGTTACATGTAGTAGGCACCGACTACAATGTGACGGAGTCTCCGGATATAATTGAGGAAAACATCCTTACCTCTTCCAGCCAGGGGATGTAATCAATTTTTTTTCTTTTATTTTTGCAAGGTGTAAAACACGCCTCATTTTGGGATAACCTTTTACCTGAGGTTATCTGGTGAAGACCCACCCTCCCACCCTTTGCATCATGAGTCACCTACACAGAATATAACTTTTTTTTTAACTTTTCTCAAGTTATGTATATTGTTTTAGTGTAGCACATTTAACTTATTATGCATGGCTGAACCTGCTCAAAACTCTACTAGTCCTACTACTAAAGAGATTAGAAATCTGTGCGCAGAATTAGCAGCTATACAGGGGGAACAATTTAAATTCCAAGAATTTATAATCACAGATTTGAAAGGAATTTCAAACGAGATCGCGGCACACGCTGAGACGGTACATCAAATACGTCTCCGCTCTGGCAAGATCATTAACACTTCTAGCCCAAGCACAAGTAGGGTAGAAAAACAGTTAGCCATGAATAAGGGAGACGAACACACAAATACTATGAGTAAAATGGACTCACCTATTTTAAGTAGAAGGTTAACTGAAGCACCTCAACCCATGCACATTAGTCGTACACCATTGGATCCGGGTAGCTTCGCGGGGAAACCAGGGGAAAGTGTAAGGGACTATCTCCATAAGTTTGAGTTGATAGCGCGTGCCAATAATTGGGATGACCAGCATAAGGCGCAGTATTTACCATGCTACCTTAATAGTACCGCACTAAACTGGTACAAAACCTTTGCCCATAGAAATAGGGACGCCCAATGGGAAACATTGAAGCAGGGGTTATTAAAAGCCTTCATTCACGCGGCAGGGGAGGAAATGATGGAGGTCAGACTAAGGCAGAGGGTGCAGGACCTTAGTGAGCCCACAGAGCAATACGCTTATGACATTATAGCTCTGTGTGATCTAGTCAACCCCGAAATGACAGAGAAGGAACGGGTAAAACACATCGTGAGGGGCCTTAAACCATCACTAATAGAACAGGTACTGCCCTACAACCCACAAACAGTGGACGCTCTCATACAGTTCGTCCGCAGGGTAGAATCAGCCCGCTACCTAGCAGGAAAAAGGGTAGGCCTAATCGATGCACAGGGAATTCCCCCTAGTATGCCAGACGATACCCTCCAGAAGCAGGTATCAGAGATGTCAAAGATGGTGGGCGAGTTAGCAAAACAGGTGCAAAACCTGACAATGAACCCCCGCCCTCCACCCCAGAATTACAATCCACAGCATCAATCCGTTAGGAATTACGGACAGGCCCCCAGCGGCTATAGGGGCACATGTAGTCAAAGAAGAACGGTGTCCGCGAGGCCTGTGTGCGCCTACTGCAAACGGGTAGGCCACGTAATCGCTAAATGCCAGACACGAAGGAGGAATGCAAATTTTCACGCACAGCCTCGAAGCAATCACCCCCCATAAGGGCCGCGGTAACAAGCATAACAGAAAACATCAACCCTGGGAACACATTAAAAACTATAGGAACATTAGCAGGGACAAGGATCGACATTCTCATAGACACAGGCAGCTCAGTAAGCATAATCAATGACGACCTGGTAGGTACAAGCAAGCAACCAGCACCCCCAAATATGATTTTGCGAACTGCAAATAACAATTTACTTGCTGCACAATACCAAACTAACACTAACTTCCAAATGGGTGACGTGGAATTCAAAGAACAACTAATAGTAGTAAAACACTTCCCGCATAGTTTATTGCTGGGCATGAACTTCCTTCAGAAACACCAAGCCGTTATAGATCTAGGGAACAACACAATTACACTAACACTGCAAAATTCGAAGAAGGTCACGGTAAACTGCCAGCGAAAGCGAGAATGTCCTCTCATGCAAATTACACTTGAAGCAGATGCTGAAGAGACAAAAATTAAAGCAACATGTCAGCATGACGTAGAAATCTTTCCATTTGCAACCACACAGATAGACGTCAAAATACCCTCACTTCCTACAAACACATTATTACTGGAACCATGCATTAACACTATGCAGAAAAAACACGTTAACATTATACCGGGTCTGTGCAATAATAATCAAAATCAAAAGATACAAGTCCACAATAATACCGCCGCCCCTCAGAGAATATTTAAAGGGACAACACTAGCACTCGTACACGAAGTTGCATTAGTCCAGGCAGACACTTTCACACGTGAGACAGCAAAACAAATAGACATCAAAGACGCCAAATTTAATATTAATTCACGACTAGAACCAGGACAACACGAACAGCTACGAAATTTACTCGACAGGTACAGACATACCTTCGCCACTAGCCTACAAGAGTTAGGGACAACAAACATTGCGGCGTTCAAAATAGAGTTGACAAACACGACACCAATTAGACAGAAGCCATACAGAGTGTCCCATAAATAGCGGGAGTTGCCAGGCGAGAGTTGCCAGAGAGTTATGCGAGCAGTAATCGCGAGCAGTTATCAGAGAGTTGCCAGGCAGTTAGCAAAGAGTCGTCAGATCAGTTGTCAGTCTCGAGACCCGTCGCCACCAGTTAACCAGGTAAGCATGCGACTCATCTGAGTTCTGTTCATTTGCCGGGGCTTCACCCCAAACCGAATGTACTCACTTAAGGTAAAAATATAATGTATTGGGTCAATGCATCCCCTGTTCATCATTTAAATACCCCCTATCCTGGAACGCCACCCTGGCCTGCCTACCACCCCGGTACCAACGCATCCCCCCTACCTCTGAGCTAGCAACCCCCATGTGTAATCACCTACTGCGGGGGTAACCACCCCCGTGGGGTGTTACAATATTGTTAACCGTTTAATTAATTGTTAATTGTTGTAACTTCATGTATCAATCTTAATTCTTGTCTTATTCACGCACGTTTATATTGCAAACATATTTGTTAGTGAGCCAATTTGACCAACTAAATATATTGTTTCATTGTTACGTTATGTTATCAGTGGCTTATAAAGTATACTTGCTGATGAGCCAAAATAAATTAATAATGAAAAAATCATCGCCGCGCAAGGATTTATTTGGCGATATTGTCTATACACAAGCTCTGTAGAGCTGATGCAATCACATACTTCGCCTATTGCATAACAGGAACATTTCCCCATTACTTTCCTACAACAGTAGTCCATTATATAGACCAAGGGTGGCGAAAACGACATCCTTCCGCGAGTCACCAAATATGCAACACGCACTGCATCACTCAGCAGCATGTGAAAAACAAAGGAACGGTTGCAGAGAGGGAACCCCTACGAGTCAAAATGACTCGCGAGTCTCGTTTTCGCCACCTCTGATGTGGACCATGTGATTCACAAGGAGCTGATCCATTAAGGACTAGATTTCAATTTCGTTATATAGGTACAAATATAATTAAAATCCTTTATTGCTAAGTAGAATGTGTGCAATCAAAGTGACATTATACTGTCAGGCTAAATAAGCATCACCTTATATCGCCATTTACATTTCATTGAGAGAACAGCTAATTTACATTTCAAAATTGGTGTATTAAGAAACTTGGTCGTTCGTAAATTCTACTATACTACATGCCCTTTAAAATATTAATTGAATATTTGGTACTAAAATACATGTGTGCACGTATATGGTTATTAATAGAGACAGGCCAAATGTGAAGAAAATGTCGACAAAATATTAAAATATGAACAAAAACTCCCAAAATACTATGAAATAATGTTTTAAAGCAAAAAAATCGTATTCCTTTAAGGGTTTGGAGCGGGTCCAATACGAGAAATTTATGGAGTTTATAGGTTTTAATCATTGTGAAACCCTTAAGCTTAGAAACTAAAAAAGGATCTTTCTGGTTACTTTGTCTTTGATTAATACTAATTGCAATATATCCATATGCACTAAAAGCACCGGTTCGGGAGAATGAAAATGCTCTTCAAGAACAGAGGACGTTTAATTTCGCATGTGACATCACATAGAGGAAATGCTAGGTTTTCTCAACTGTACCTGACTTGTTGCAAATGGTGATGCAGGTTTCTCAAGAGACGTTTCCTGGAAAGAGTGCCTGATTTTCTAAACGTGATCCACAAAAAACTGCCGAATAGGGTATCTAGAAAGCCCGGTTCATTACTAAACAAAATTATTTTAAAAGCGAAAAATCATATTATATTGAAAGCAAACGTCATAAATCTTACAAAATATGACGAAATATTAAGATTTTCATAAAGTATGATTTTACCAAATATTACGAAATATGTTTTGTTTTGTTATGAGCATTCAATTCTGCACACTTCGGAACGTAAAAATACTTGTTCCCATAATGATAGAAAACATGGTTTAGAATATGAGATTTCAATTTTTCCTATGTCGAATCATAACACAAAAATGAACTCATGTCAAAATTGTGAATTACTTGACTGGGAAATCAAAAGCGAATAACGCTGCGGAAGTAATGTTAAAGTGTGGGAAATAATCTTTGCATTTCATCTGTGTCCCAAAATATATGGTTGGGAAACATGTTCCTACTGGCATCTTTTGGGTGTAATACAAAACAAAAAAAATGTCATTTCAGCGAAAACACGAAAAAAATAACTCGTAAGTCTTGTAGGAAAGCATAACTAATGTTACTGAAATGCTACCGGCGAATAAATCACACGTCGTTTTTTCTTCTTTTCCCTCCAAATCCTCCTGGATATTATAAACGGTAGATAAAGTATAAATTTATGTCCGACTTCCTGTGGATTAATATTAAACTTGAAAAATTAATATTAAGATGGTATAATCCCCTAAAAATCTGTAAAATGTTAATTTCAAAGTTTGAACTAAAAGCTGAGGATTTTGTATTCTCACAGCAGTCACTCGAATGAAAGTAGGATCATAATCCAGGTTTTCACATTACTGATGTTGTATGAAACAATCATACACCAAGTGACCCATCAGTCCCTTATTATATTGTCATCCTCCGTGGTCTAGGGGTACCATGCTAGCCTCTGGTTCCCGAGGTCGCGGGCTCAGACCCGGCGGAGTGCGATGGATTTTTTCAGGCGTAAAAATCCTTAGCATGGCTTCCTTCGGAAGGGAAGAAAAGCCGGTGGTCCCGTGTCGTAGATTTACGGCACGTAAAAGTACCTCAAGCCTGATAAAGGAGCCTCTGAGCAAAATTTCCTGTCTTTCACGTCATATAGCATGGGGCGCTAAGGACTATAGTAGTTACAGAGCGTCCATAAATAAAACTGAATTTAATACATAATATTCTTGATGCGATTTGGTTTATACAGAGTGTAACAAAAATTTACGCCACAAATTGCAGGACACATTCCTCACACGTAGACGAAGAAATTATGTTATATGAACCTAGATCTGACAAGGCTTTGTTTCCATGCTAAAACTCATTTTCTCCAACTCATTAATCACGGTAAACACACACGAACAGAACGTTAGAATCTTGGGGAACATGCACCCTTGGTTACGTCTGGTTACGTTGTCATTATCTTAGGCACACCGCCAATATTTTGTTTTACATGTTCCTGTTGCCATGCGACTTACGTCATTGCTTGTCTATAGGTAACATTAACTGTTCCAGTGAGCAGTACGACCTTGTCAAGCACACGGGTTACTAGGTACTAATATAGTTGATCACAGACTTGACTCGTGCAATGGCAGTGTACACAAATGCAGAGATGGCAGATGCCCATTTGATGTATGGATTAGCAGACGGCAATGGCGCTTGTGCTCAACGTTTGTACCGGGAGAGATTTTCATTACGGAGGTGCCCCGACAGAAAAACGTTTGAAGCCATTGATCGTCGTCTTAGGGAACATGGGGCATTTCAGCCTGATACTCGCGACCAGGGGAGGCCCTAGAAGGACGAGAACACCGCAACGGGAGGCGGCATTTCACGACGACCCTAGTGTCGGTACAAGACAAGTAGCTGCAACAATGAATGTTGATCACATGACTGTCTCACATGTGTTACACGAGGTCCGGCTGTATCCATACCATTTACAGCGTGTGCAGGCACTATCAGCAGCTGATTTTCCTGCACGGGTAAGCTTCTGCGAATGGTTTATGCAATAAAGTGTCAACCGTAATTTTAGTGCAACGGTACTGTTCACAAATGAGGCGTCGTTTCAACGAGATCAGATTGTAAATTATCACAATCGGCATGCATGGGCTGACGTCAATCCTCACCCAACTGTTGAAGCAAGTTATCAACAAAGATTTTCTGTCAATGTTTGGGGCGCCATTGTTGATAACTGTTTGGTAGGGTCTCACGTTCTTCCACCCAGGTTCAACGGACAAAGTTACCATAATTTCGTAGAGAATGTTCTACCTGATCTGTTAGCAGATGTGCCTTTAGCTGTGCGACAAAACATGTACTTCATGCACGATGGAGCACCTCCTCATTTTAGTGTTAATGTCTTTCGGCTTCTAAATAACAGATTCGGTGACAGATGGATAGGTAGAGGTGAACCAATTGCCTGGCCTCCTCGCTCCCCGGACCTAAACCCACTGGATTTTTATTTGCGGGGGCATTTGAAAGGCATGCTGGTACGCTCTATTCTTGTGTGTTTCCCATGATTAATAAGTTCGAGAAAATGAGTTGTAACATGTTAACAAAGCGTTTCCAGACCCATGTTCATATAACATAACTTCTTCGTCTACGTGTGAGAATGTGTCCTGCAATTTGTGCAGTACATTTTCGTTACATCCTGTATAATTCCATTTGTTCGCTTCCTACATTTACACCAGGTGAGTCAGCTGCCCCTAGGTAGTCGTATTTATGCAACCCGCAGTTTATAATCTAATGAAAACATCGACCCTTTTAGCAAACAAAGTACTATTGTAGCTCTACTCTTCTTTCGGTAGTATACGCAACTAGTATTAATGACTAAAGGCCTGAATGAGAACCAAAGTGCTGCAAAAGGCTTAAAAGAGGCGGCTCTTCATGAATATAATGCTTGCAAGGATGTAGAGGAATGTTCTCTCAAAGAACGGGAGAGAGTGAAAACATCAACCCTTTTAGCAAACAAACTGCTATTGTAGCTCTTACTCTTCTATTCGGCACCATATGCAACTAGCATTAATGATTAAAAGCCTGAATGAGAACCAAGGAGCTGCAAAAGGCTTTAAAAAGGCGGCTCTTCATGGACATAATGCTTGCAAGGAGGTAGAGGAATGTTCTCCCAAAGAACGGGGGAGAGTGTGTTAGCCGAGTGGGTTAGTTGCCGGAATGTGGTGAAGCAAAGGTTAGCTTTGGGGTTTCGAATGTAATACAAGCATCAAATTGATTTGGTTCTTTTTTTTTCTTTCTCCTTGTGTTTATTTTCTCTATTTTAGTATACTAATTTATTTACTTTTGTTATTCGCTCTCCTATGAGCCAAAGACACAACAATTACAAGCAGATAATTGTGTGTCATGTTTACCATAATAATCTGTACCGTATCTGTGTTGTAAACCGTGTTACGTAACTAGCTTTCATTCTTTTGGGCGGATATCGACGATATTAAGTATGACAATTTTTGTTTCATGTTTAAACCTTATGTTTCACTTCTACTGACAAAGGAATTGTAAGTGTGCTAAGTTCACGGGTAAACAGAATAATAAATTGTTAAAGGGCATGGATTTCAACAACGAAGTAAATGTTCAAAATGACGACACCCTTCATCAATGCAAATTTGTGTACGTTGCCGGAGAGACCTTCTTGCATGCTGTAACATGCGAGGTGTAATCTGTCTGCATTCTTCACGTATGAGTGTGCCCGTAGATTATATGGGCTTTGCGGTGGAAAACGTGGCGATTATTCTATTTTGTACACACTTATGTTATAAAACATTTTATTTGTATCATAATATCAAACCATAGGCCCAAAGAGATAAATGGTAGTAAAAGTTTGAACCTAACCCGAACTGAAATGGCACAGTGTTAAAGCAACCATAATAATACCATTCGGCTAATGCTGTCTTGCGAGCTGAAGTTCCTATACGAATTAGTAATCGCAGAACTTGACCCCACCTCGTATCTTTACACGCTTTTTGCAGCGTCATACAGTGTTTTGAGTTCGGTTTGGTAGTTTTAACTCAAATAAAGAAACTGCATCAGTGATTACAGTTACTGTATGAACTGAAATATGCCATAGTTAGTCAAAGAAGATAAATTATCTATCTAATACTTAGCATTTTTGACAAGGCTGTACAACATTGACTAACGGCTTAAATCCAATTGGTCGCACTGCTTAGATCTGCCATTTTTGTTTTCAAATGGTTTTGTCAACCGATGTATGTGATATGCCTGTTCCTTCAGGGGCGTTTTCAAAGGGGTGCCCGAATGTATGCTAATGAATAAAAGTTTGTAAACTTGGCTAAAGGTGCTACTACAGCTCCCAATGTCAGGGTGGGATGTGTTTTGCATCGACATCCAACGCGATTGCATTCTGTCCCGTAAAACACTTATGCACTGAGTTATCTATCCCTCCTCTATAAAGTGTTATGCAAATTAGCCATTAGAAGGCATTCAAGAAAGGCGTAAGTCACATATGCCGCTTAGCACGTTGCATAAATTCAAAAATAAATAGGCGCAGCTGACTCATCTGGTATATGTTACAGCGCATGTTGCAGCAGGCAAAAAGGTCTCTCCGGTAACGTACACAAATGCGCATTGGTGAAGGGGATCGTCATTTTGAACATTTACTTCCTTGATGAAATCCATGCTCTTTAAAAATTGTGTTATTCTGTTTACCCTTGAACTAGTGCATTTACAACTCCTTTGTCAATAGAAGAAGTGAAACGTAAGGTTAAACATGAAACAAAAACTGTTAAGATTTAATATCGTCGATATGCGCCCAAGAGAATGAAAGCTAACTACGTAACACGGTTTACAACACCAGATACGGTACAGATTATTAGGGTAAACATGATACATAATTATCTGACTGTAATTCTTATGTCTTTGGCTCACAGGAGAGCCAGTAACAAAAATAAATAAATTAGTACACTAAAATACAGAACATAAACACGAGGAGAGAAAAAAATGAACCAAAACAATTTTATGTTTGTATCAGATTCGAACCTCACCTTTGCTTCAGCACATTCCGGCATCTAAACCAGTCGGCCAGAAACCGCGTAGTTAATCCTGCTCTTGGGGAAAAGTTCCTCTCTCTCCTTGCAAGCATTATATCCATGAAACGCCGTCTTTTTTACGCTCTTTGGTTCTCATTCAGGACTTTAATCACTAATGGGGATTGCGTATAGTACCAAATAGAAGGGCAGAGCTACAATAACAGTTTGTTTGCTAAAAGGGTCAGTGTTTTCACATTAGACTATAAACTGTGGGTTGCATAGATACAAATACCTAGGGGCAGCTTACTCACCTGGTATGTTGGAAATGCAGCCATACTAATCTTTTATAACAGTTACTTACAGTATAATAAAATCAAATAACTTGATTTCGTATTTGGTGATTTCATCTTTTCATTCCTGTTTGTCCTACGCATAAACTTACAATAACAATCTATTATAGAAGTAATTTATTAGGGTAATAGCTTCCACATTTATTGAACTAGAAATATTTTCCGAAATAATGCAGTTCATGTTTTGCTTAGTGGAGCATCATTAGACAATGTTAAGATAAATTAAAGCATAATTAGAGAAAAAATATTTATTTCTGTTCATTTATTATCACATTGGTTTTAATAATTTTCTGGTGAGTAGATACGAGAGAAGTTAAGCAATTAATTATTAACTCATTTATATATTTATTTAAACCTGTTCAAGGGAAAACTTTGGATCCGAAGCAGCAACTTGATATTCACATTTTACTGACCTGTGATTATTTTTTATTTTGTTAAAATCTGTCTCTTATTTGGGATTGCCAGAAGAACACAGAATTAAATAACAAATTAGTGATTTTAAGAATGAATACAAATTCAGTAAAATATAGTTCAAATAACAGAAAAAATAGCATAGTCATAAGTGTTATAATAAAAGGAAATAAATTATCTGATGCTAACCCATACGTGATGTAGGTACTGAGGCTTAACGGCCGGCGTCCAAATGAAATGTTGTTTCTTCCGAGTTTGTATGACATGGTCTAGAAGTAGGCATTGTACCTGACGTTTAGCCCAATTTTGCTTTGAGCATCTTCAGAGGACCGATCTAAGAGTGAGTAGGCATGAGATGAACGTACCCAAGTAGTATTTCATAATGTTAAATACGAGGCGTATTTTTAAAGTAAGCACCGCTATTTTCTTAAAAAATAACATTATTTTCCAAATACTTTATTATCATTCCTTACCTTACGCTACTTTTCCACATAGTCACCGCCGTTATGCAGGCACTTGTAACGGTAAACCAGCTTTTATATTTCTTCGTCAAAGAATTCCAACCCGTCGGAGGGTGTTGGATTTTTTTCGGGCGTCCTTCGGAAGGGGAGTAAAGCCGGTGGTGCCGTGTCGTAGATTTACGGCACGTAAAAGAACCTCAAGCCTGCTAAAGGTCTCTGAGCAAAATTTTCGGTCTTTCACGCCCAATATAGAATGGGGCGCTAAGCACCACAGTAGTTAAAGAGCGTCCATAAATAAATCTCAATTTAATTTTTTCGTCAAAGAATGATGCTGTTGTGATGAAAGCCAAGTCTATACTTCTTGTTTCACACTATCATATTTCACACTGAAATATTTTCCACCAAAGGAATCCTTCAGATGAAGAAACAGATGAAAATTGCTTGTTGCCAAATCCGGACTGTAGGGAGGGTGGTCGAATTGTTCCTAACCAAGTGAATCAAATGATGCGATCAGATCTTGAGTTTGTTTGGCTGGGTGTGGCCGGGCATTGTCACTGATTATTGTTTCCCCCATAAACTTCACACAATTGGCGATGAATGTTTGTTGGCGTAACATTTCTCGCATTCAAAACACGAATCACTGATCTGACTTCACAGTCGGTGGGTCGTTCGATTATTTTGAATATTTCGAAACACTCTAACAACAGGGACACACAACGTGGCGATCGCTCACAGCTACGTCCGGATTCCTAATGAATGGAGGAACTGATCGCGCGTGCTCAAAGTCACGGCTGCAGTGGCAAAATATTAAAACGGTACTTACTTCAAAAACAAGCCTGGTACTATGTCATCTTGAACTTTTTTCTTAATTTTATATTTTGATCTCTAATCAAGAACAAATTTGGG
The DNA here is from genome assembly GCA_030765065.1 of Deroplatys truncata. Lineage (NCBI taxonomy): Eukaryota > Metazoa > Arthropoda > Insecta > Mantodea > Mantidae > Deroplatys > Deroplatys truncata. The sequence goes on from CM060990.1 coordinate 196,270,597, forward strand.
AATTCTTCCCACGGGAATACAATGAAAGACCAGTAATATTCATGGATTTCAGCTTGTAGAATATTTTAAAATATGGTGAACTGGATTTGTAAATGTCTTCTAGGGTCAACTTAGTTGTGGTTGTTCAGTTTCTAATTCAATGGTCGGATCAGTTATCGCAGCTGAATATTTTGATCAGTTTGTGCCAATTACCTACACATTTTCGACCTGTACTTCCTTCCTCTGATATACAGCGGACTTTCTCGTGGACGTCTAACCATTTTCTTTGCAGTGCACTTGCAAGCAGGTATTGATAAATGCTTTGTCTTGGCTTTAATACAAATGTTTCAATCTTTTGCAACTTTTACATTCTCTCACATTTACGACCCCTTCATTAGATTTCGTCCACATTTAAAGGATGTCTTTGCCATAACGAATATCAAACAGTAGACTACCTTCTACGTGAGTGCGCATTATTGTACTGGCAGCGCAGCGTCTTCAAGATGAACAACTAAAAACGGAAAAATTGGCCAATAAATAATTCAGATAACAAACTCACCTGAGGTCATTTGTGCGTTTTGTTAAAACATACATTTTGAACAATTATAAGCACAACGATAAAGAACTAATAATAATAAAATTATTAATAATCATCATAATAGCATATATAAACTTGCAAACCTGGAAACGTTTGCGGACATCTTAAACTACCTTAAAAAAAGTCGAAAAACGTTGTTCAACGTAATGGTTGAAATAATCCCAATGAAAAAATTCCGAGCAGTTCCAAGTGATGACGTTTTATTATTTCATTAGCAGTTTGGAGCATATAATTATGGAAAACAGCTTCATCATAACAGTGATAAGCATTAAGATGTCGTATCGTAAAGCCATGCATCCTAACGTTTAGCCTGTTATCCCTGCAGTCAAGAGTATGAGAGACAGGTTTCCTAAACCCGCCTCGCTCTCTAAACCTGCCGGCCCTCATAGCCGTGGTCGCTGGAGTGTATAGCTCCGGCGCTCCGTCAAAGCTGAGGGTCGCGGGTTCGAGTCCCGCCATGGGCATGGGTGTTTGTGTTGTGTCTATGTGTTGTGTAATTGCGGTGATAAGCGGTAACGAAAGACAGCACAAACACAGTATAAACTGGGTAAAACAAGAAAAAAAAAAAACCTTCCCTCCTACCGTCAGGTTGCCTGTATGTAGGTTGGCGCGCGGGAAATTTACCTGCGGGGGGTGCAGACAGAGATCTCAGAAATGTACACCTCTAAATACACCAAGTCCTCTCCGAATATCCACGACATAGAGGGCATTTGAAGCAGCATTAGTCTGAACACGTAGACCTTATTGATAATATCATTTTTAGTAGCAACGATTATCCCGTTTAGAATTCACTGGCCAAATTTCGACTCTGCTGAATCTTAAAGTGGGCTCTCTGGCCCTATTATAAATCAGCTTCAAACATTCTGGAAAGAAACATAAAATACGCTATGACAAACATTATTAACTCCTGTAATATTGTTCTCTCACGGTACCTGCATATAGACACTAAGTTGGAAGACGATTCAGACATGAAACATCCAATGCCACGTGCGGCACTCCAACCATGGATCTTCGGCATTCCGTGCCGATACTCTTACGCTTGAGCTACCATTGTGAAATACCCATAAATGCAATAAATCCTATCATCTGATCCTGACCGAAGAGTACTGGCTGTGGAATTGGGTTTTTCCAGTGTGTTCATCTTTCCAATAGACCGCTTCTTTCTTTCAATTTAAAACTAATTTCTAAAAAAATTTGCGTTTACACCTGCTTAAATTTCTACTGCAGCATATTTTCTTTGGTATGCATGGGACCTTCTGTATGGACGATTGTTTCTTAGAATGTCTTTAATGTAGAAGAGGAGTCGGGAAAATGCCTCCGTTCGTCGACTCACACGCAACACCTCTAACAGAGCCGGCCCTCGTAGCCGTGGTCGCTCCGGCGCTCCGCCAAGCTGAGGGTCGCGGGTTCGAGTCCCGCCACGGGCATGGGTGTTTGTGTGTGTATGTGTGTTGCGGTAATAGGCGGTATAAAACAGAAAAACACAGTAGCATAAACTGGGTACAACAAGGGAACTTTAAAAAAAAACATAAGTCTAACTACAAATGGACAGTCAAGTGGAAGCAGAGAGCCACCAAATGTATTCGCGTTCATCTTTTCTCCATACCATCCCAGTTCATCCGTTTTTAAAATTCAATAGTAGTCTGTCATCAAATATACATTTCTTCTTCCTTGGTATATCTTTATAACTTGAGGAAGCATTTCGTCCTATTCCTCGCCAATGCATATAAGACTTGTTGGAAAAACTCTAAGTGAGAGTGTAAAATGTGAATTTTGACACTCATGTTGCAACGCAGATTGTAAAATCTGTAAAACATATTTTAATAATCCCTTTGTAATTTAATATTCCATACTTTCATAAGAGATTTCTAATAATTTTAAAAGCATTCGATTTTTGGCATTCGGTATTAGAGTTTTTTTTCGAGTGAAGCATCTGAAAAAATCCCACATGGAGCGATAAAATTCCCTTATTTTGAGGTTTTATCGGGTGAACTGGGAAACTTTCTAGAAAGTTATTTAAAGTAATTGCCACTCTTATATAACCTTCACAAATTGCTTCACCAAACTTAATATCGTACAATGTATTACAGTCCGTAAAATAAAAGTTAATTGTGAATGTTGGCACATTCTGGGAGAAAACTTCTTTCCGGTTCTTATTTTAGCCCATCGAGGTCAGAAAAATACGCCTGTTTTCTAATACACCCAACAAAGATGTAGTGCATTGCTCAAAACTCAGAGGATTGCCTGTATTTCTCCTCAATGTAGTGTAAAAGTCCTGTAGTAAGGTGAGTTTATAAATGGAAATGTATATCTGCTTGTAATTCAACATGTGGTTCACATTCGGCGCATTGTTAGATGTTTCATGATAATCGCCACGCCTCACTATTATACTAACAAAGCCTGTACATGTTTGACACAGCTTGTTGGTATCAGGAAAGTACCTCACCAGAATACTTTGTAGTTTATCCTTGAACTTCAAGTTACACAATCCTGCCGTGCATAAAGCAATACCAGAATAGCAGGTAATAAACAAAAGAACACGGAACTCCGGTGTGATCATAAATACATCTAAATTCTCGTGAAATGACGGTCCTAAACCTTGTAAAGTTAGCCAAGTGTTAGCTAATATAACATTTTTTAAAACATTCACATAACATTTAAGCAAGGTTATGGTTTGGACATTTATACATATGATAGGTGTGAAGGATTTCTTTAAGCGTTTGATTTGCAAAGTAGTAATAAATATGAATTAGGAAACGCCTTCCTTCACTAATAAAAGGGTTTGATTTATTGTACAGACGCATTCATCTTCCGCATGTATTCATACTTCTTTTACTACTGTTAGCAGGGTTAATGAGAAGTTTACTAGAGATCATGTGTTCTGATCTACCTACCACTCAAGCCATTTTGAGCAACAATATAATGTTTAACAACATAGAATTTTTCAATAAATCCCCCAAATATATCACAGAATCATGTTTTACTTTAGGAGAAACGAGGGCAGCATCTTCTGTAACAGAGGGAACTCGGCACCGATCCAGAGGGGATATTGTACTTACGCCCCATAAGAGGGCGTCTCCGGGAGGAAGGGTGAGGCTAGAGGAGACACTGGGCGGCCGCGTCCCAGGAGCGACGATGCAGCAATGACAGGGTCCCTAAGTTTCCAGAAGTAGACATTCCGGCAGACTAACAGACAGACCGGGTACCCCCTCCCATCAAGGGGGGTCCAACGCCCCTCAGGAGGGTTCGGATACCCCGGCAGCCAGCCGAAAGCCGAGTGATGAAGAGAGTTCACAGAGAGCATACTTTTTCCCTGCCATGCTGCACCGAAACACCATCGCCGACACTTCCGACCCGGAAACAGACCAACGGGATGATATGAAGAATAGAACGAAATGGAGGGACAGAAAATTCGGGAGCTGAAAGAAACCACTCAAGCTTTCGCCTGACGATCCGGGAAAATTCCCGAAAAAAACCATGCATCAGATTGGGCGGTCACCGGGGATCGAAGCCGGGACCTCCCGTATGCGGGCCGCAGACTTTGCCACCTGAGCCATCCTACGCTCGGTACGAGGGCAGTAGGAGAAAGCATTCATTGTCCTACTCATAAAACCTAGAGATTAAGGAGGTCCGGAAAGGGACACAGTGATGAAATTTTTGCTTTTTGCCTTTTTGTCTATTAAAAAAATCTATGGAATCTCCTATTTCAAATTATGTATAGTTTATGTTGTTTGGTCACCACAAAATGTTTCAAATATTTGATTAAAATGTATCCCGCATGAGCGTGCCTCGGTTAGGGTCTGTTAAACTGACGTAAAACTGTTCTCAAACTTCTGGCTCACGCAGAACAATTTGGTGATTGAAGCTTTAGGGACATTTAGAGAAACTAAATGTTGAGCAACCTACACAGCATAGCTTATACAATGATTTGTTTTTATTTAAATTGTAAAAAATTATTTGTGGTATACTTTTGGTATTTGTCATTTTAAGAGTTTTAAGAAGAGAACTATTATTGGAGAGCCGAAAGAAAAAACAAAACAAATTGTCAGTGTAACAAGCGCAAAAGCTAGTACCGAAACAACAGCGTGTCTATACCTAGCCTAGTAACCACTTTCAGCCAAGAAACAAAACAAACTAGCACTTAATACAAAAACTTAGCAGAAATAGTATTAAATATACTCAATGGTTTATGAATGAATCAGACGTAAATGAAGTGTTTGAAATAACATTAAACAAGCTTCTAATACATGTGGCATATGTACAGAAGTAGCAGCAACGAAAATTTACTGATAATTCATCCCATGGAGCGGGAATACACGAACAGGTAAACAAACCGTTGTCGCTCATTTCCCGAAAAGACTATGTTTTCACGTAAAGTTTACATTCTCTCAGGATCTACAGAATGGGTTTGTTTAAAATTTTCAGGATATGTTTATGAAGTACTTGTGCTCAATGTAACAGAAGGTTTTTTTGTAAAGCAATTATTATTTAGTTTGCTTATAAAGTTAGAGAATAATGCAGAAAAAATGTATGTCATTAGAAAAAGTCATTTTTTTAATGAAACCACGAATAAGAACTACGCTGAGTTAAATTATAGTCAAAGGCTTCATAAAGGATGTATAAAATTCCATTCTCTTACTCTAAATACTTCTGAGAAAGCGTGTACTTTATAAGTACTATTTTAACATTTGCAAGGACCCCTTTAAGTGAATACAAAAATGTAATCATAGTATTAGTTCAGAAATATATAGGATCGTTTTTAGTTACCTGCTTTGCATTCTGTGCTACAGCTAAAACACTGATAAACAGTTACATTCTGCACCTAATACAATTGCCTTTTTACTTGTACAAAAATCAAAACAAACAGGAAGTCGTCTTCCAGTTGGAATACTTTTTCAAGCACACACGCTTGTCAAGCATTATGTTCGTCGGGACTTTCTTTCTTTCTTTCTTGATTTGCGGCAGACGCCACCAACTGGTTGCTCTTTGGGTAAAGCAGAAAAATAGTAACCTTGCTCGTTGCTCCCGCTGAATCACCCACTGTGCACTGCGTGACCTACTGCTCGGAAAGCAGGAACAGGTAATTCGTTCAGTGTAGTTTCGGTATGCAACATTTTGCGTTTGAAATACGTAACCACCGTTCATAGGTTAATATACCTTATTGTAGGTTCATGATTGGCCGAATAATTGCTCTATTGTAATGTGTCTCACATTAGTATTTATATGTCTGATATGAGTATATATATATATTCATAGGTTTGGTAGTAGTAACATAAACAATTGCAAAAATAATGAAAATTATTATAGTATTAACATAGTAAAGTAACAAGCTCCTTAACTTGGTCAATAACACTATAATGCCATTGTAACGCTAACAGTATGAGAATTAATGTGTAACGAAAAGCTTTCACATTTATAGAAGTGAATCTGAACAGGCCTCTTGGTAATCAATTGGTATCTAACACAATTCAAGAAAACTACAACGTGCTTTATAATTAATGAAGCATTACAAAGGAACGAGAGACCCAACACTGCTGTCAGAAGCTCGTCTCTTAACTGATATCGCGTGTTTACCCACTGCAGTGCACGGAGCAAGCCTGCTTGCTCTAGCACAAAATAAATCAAACGAGTTGGTGACGCCTGATTTGTGGTCTTGTTCCTGATTTTGGAATGAGAATAATCTGTAGAAGAAAATGTACGACTTATGACCAAAATCACACCAAAGCTTTACTTTGTATACATCTGTCCTCTCGATTCACATTATACAGCTTTCTTTCTTTCTTTCTTTCTTTCTTTCTTTCTTTCTTTCTTTCTTTCTTTCTTTCTTTCTTTCTTTCTTCTTCGAACCCGCTTATTTTAGAGGCTTGTTTTTCTTCCAAGCTGTGTTCTCTTTGTGAATAGTAAAAAATCCTCAAATAGAGCCACTGCACCTACAGTGTCGTCCTCCATGACCTAGGGGTACCATACTAGCCTCTAGTTCCCGAGGTCGCGGGTTCAAACCCGGCGGAGGGCAATGAATTTTTTTCGGGCGGTAAAATCCTTAGTGTCGCTTCCTTCGGAAGGGAAGCAAAGTCGGTGGTCACGTGTCGTAGATATACTGCACGTAAAATAACTTGAAACCTGATAGAGGCCTCTGAGCAAAATTTCCGGTCTTTCACATCAAATATAGAATGGGACGCAAGAACTATGGTGGTTAAGGAGCGTCCATAAGTAAAACTCAATTCAGTTTTGCACACATAGTGTCTGCAGTATCAAATATTTGCAATTGCCTACTTCAGGAACAATAATGAAATTAATAACATTCTCTTATAATAGGAAAGCCTCATAGGGTATAGGTCAAATAGATTTGGCGTTGAGTGAGACTAGTTGCATTGCAATTATCGTACACCTCCAATATACGTTGCGGGAATCCAAAATCCTCTTCAGGCGTCAAAAGTTTATAAAGCACGAACTGGAAGAATTATTTCATACAGATAACGTAAAATAAGTAAACAAAACACGAGTATACGTTTACATAAGGACAGAGCGTACGTTGTTCACAGTTTAATTTACTAATTGATTCTGGCTACAAGACAATAGCTGAACAAGCACCATTGTTGCTGGGAGCATGGCCAATAAAGATAGGAGATACGTGAAAACCTATAAAGTTTCAATATTGTGTAACGAAGCTTGGTATAACCCATTTAAATTAGTGGGAATTAAGTCCTGTCCAAATGGCAATGAACTAAATGTACTAACATGGTTCCTTGTAATATCTCGTAAAACATGTCAAATAATTAGAAAATCAACCGGTGCTGCTCGAAGGAAAATCTGATGTTTTACATTCACATGACCTTCTCTACTCTCTCTAGTGCTTATTACTGGGTATACAAATTATTCTTATGAAAGTTTATTTTTCTATCTACTTCATTTAAATCGAGATAAATCTTTCTGGAAATAGCTACATTACCTATTTCGTTATATATACAAAGGGAATAGTGATAGCCAAATGTTTAAAAACTGAACGCTATTCGCTGGCCATAAAATTCCATACTCTTTCCAATCAGTCACGAGAAACACCCGAAAATCAACGGGACTTAAAAAGAATGACAAATGCTGAACAATTCGAACATTTAATAACGGATATCTCCAAAATGACTGACGACACAAAAAAAGTTTTTTAAATAGATTGTGTTTAAAGAGATCTAAATTTTTTGTGTAGTATGTTATCGTCCATCGCTTAACGTTTTCCAGTTATACAAGATTATACAAAATTCCTTCCGAATGAAGAAGGCTTCACAGGCTATTTCCAGAAAATTTAAGATGTACATCTTATTTGTCATGTAAATATCGTTAATGTATGGTATTTTAATCAAAACCGTTAGATCCAGTTTTTAGAAAATCAAATTTTTCGAAAAATGTGCTATGTAATGGGTAGTTGGTTTTGGGGGGATCTTCTTGAATATATTCGTGTCACATCTTTGGAAGGTAATGAACTTAAATACAAAGTTTGGTATTTTTTCGACTTTTCGTTTTGAGCTATGCTGTTCACGCACACACACACATGCACACGCACACAAATTAAATTGAGTTTAATTTATGGACCCTCTTTAACTACCATGGTTCTTAGAGTCCCATTCTATATTGAGAGTGAAAGACGGAAATTTTGCTCAGAGGTCTCTTTATCAGGCTTGAGGTTCTCTTATGTACCGTAAATCTACGACACGGGACCACCGGCTTTACTTCCCTTCCGAAGGAAACCATGCTAAGGATTTTTACGCCCGAAACATTCCATCGCCCTCCGCCGGGTTGGATACCGCGACCTGGGGAACTAGAGGCTAGCACGGTACCCCTAGACTATGGAGGACGACACACACACACACACACACACACACACACAAATACGCGCGCGCGGACCTTTTTCTAAGAATGCTTCTTTTTAGGGGTTTTCAGGGTACCTCAAAAATATATTTCCGGGTAAAATCTTGAAATCGAATTTTTGAATGGAATAAAACACTACCCCTAATTACTACACGTAGTAGAGATAGTAAAATGCTTTAATAACTGCTTTAGTATAATATGATACACAACATAGGTGACTGATGAAGCTGTTCCAGAAAACTGCAATCATAACAGTTCTTCAAAGCACATCATAGGTCCATGATTCATGTCAGCTCAGTGCATCTATTGAAATATAGCATTCATCACAAACTACCATAATTTTCAATTAAAATTAAACCGTTAAAGTTTTAAATGCAATGCAAATATTAAAATGTACGATGCTATAACAGAACGCTCGCCTATCTCCGGACAGGTTGACTGTGCATTAGTAATTTGAAGTGAAGACCATTGTTGGAAGCTAATTTAAAAACTTTCTCATGTTTTATTCGGAAATAACTGGATTATAAATAAAAAGGCCTTAACATTTCCGAACTGAACGATGTAATCAAGACGACAGCGATGGTTGCTGCAGTACGGTGTCTCCTTTGACGCCCATCTAGCACAACCGACTACAGACACTGTAGTACGTATGAATTTCTCCTCTTGTGTTGGGTAATTGTTCACAAGGAGAACCCCTGCCCATCAAACACTATAACATGTGTGATCCCTGTTCACAAATGCACTGCAAGGTAATTGCCGAGAAGTCCCGAGGAAGTCCGCTGCCTATTAGATGAAGGAGGCACAAGGTGGACATAATATGTAATTGCCATAAACAGATCAAAAGCTTCAGCTGATATAATTGATCCGACCATTGAATTGGAAATTGAACAACCGCAAAAAGTTTGAACCTAGAAGAGAAATGTTTTAGTTCCATGTATATCCCTCTTTTAACTACATTTGTCCTATCGGCGACCTTTTCTTTGGAACATATTGCTGATTGGCAATGGTGTTAAATCGTATTCTCTTGTCGTTGGGTTTCTTGGACTTTTTGGGTTCTAATCATTAGATCACACACACATTGACACTCTCATTCATACTTCCAGACTCTGGGAAGGATAGGGAATAATCTTGGCTAGAGAAAAATCCCCACCCCCAGCCGCAAATCGAGCCCGGGATCCCTCGCATAGCAGGCAGATACTCTACCGACTGAGCTACGGGGCCAGCCGAGAGAATTTTACAAACCCACTTCACCATGTTTAATAGAATTCTAGAAGCTCAAATGCATAAATGATACAGGTCTTTTATTTGATTTCGGTGGGACAATTCCCACATTTTTTCTTGATTAGAAATAAAAATATAAAATTAAGAAGAACGTTGATTATGACGTAGCATTTAACATTATCAAATACTTCTTGGCCATATCCACCACACGAATGCTCACTCTCAGATGAATTCTCTGAGGATATATTCTAAGCAAAACTGGACGAAACGTCAGGTACAATACCTGCTTCTAGATCATGGCCTACAAGTGCGGAAGAAACAACACTTCATTTTGACGCCGGCAATGAAAGCATAGGGTGGTGAAACAGCAGCTTCTCCTAGTAAACATCTTAACATCAACGACGCCCTGGTTGCTGCCTCCGCTTTGAAGCGGCGGAGATGGCAGCCGGAGGAGCCATCCCGGTGCCAGTCAGAGCTGTGACAGCTGCGAATGATGGGGGTTGGTACCAACAACAGCTTAGCCGTCGCAGAAGTGCGGACGAAGGACCTACGTGCTGAAGTTGTGGAGAGCCCGGACACCTAAGGGCAAACCGTGGGGCGCCCCGCCGAGGATCAGGATAAACTTCTAAAGGACAGCGTGAGCAAGGTCACATTGCACATGTCAGCAGCTTTACCTTGCTTCACGTTGAACATCATAGCTGGGAGCGGCGAGGATGGTCTAGATGCTCATGGATGGATTGAGGATCTTCCTGAAGCATGTTAGTGGACACGGGGCCCAACTAACCATCACCAGAATCTGAGTGTTGAGGAGACTACCTAAGAAAACACCTTTTAGGCGCAACAACCTACAAACCGCCTTGCACGAAATTCTGCCCCTACAGCGAAAGCTTACCTAAATTTGATCCATGGTAGGGGTAAGCTGAAATTGTGGGTTTTGGTTGTCGGAATCGCTGAGGAATGATCTTGGGATTCTCGATGCCTTTTGGTTTTCTATACTAAGGTGGAACGTTGGGCGTCACAAATTGTAGCTGGGGCGCGGCGAGATCCTGCTGAACCTTCCAAAGAAGATTTTGCTGTCAGCGAGACTCTTAATTGCAGAGCGGGAAGTGGTATCGTAGACCGAGAGGGTGATGATGGCACGCACAGAGATACCCCTAACAAATAACATGATCTTGGATGGAGGAGGACTTCATAGAGATGTGTTTTTCGTCCCTACGAGCTATTTTCGGCTCAGGGGAATATCATGCAAAAGAGCCTTAATAACACCGTCTGAGATCAGAAGCTGCTTAGCGGGACTGTTCAGGGTAATTGTGAGCCGGTTGCCTATATAATATCTACGACCAGAAACACCGAGAGCCAAATGAAAACAGAAACTGGTTAGATGACTGGATAACTTTGTCGAAGAGACGGCTGAGAGCTTGAAGTTGCTTAACCTGCTTGTCAAATTTCAGGAATCTTGAGCCTATCAGCATAAGATTATGGCCGTATCGATAGAGTGATGCATCGCACCTACCACGGCAATGATCAGTTATTCAGACAACTGCATTACTGTGTCCCGATAGCGAAGCGGGAGGAAATGGGGAACCGAATAGCGGAAATGAAGACCAGAATTATAATAGAGGGTTCCAATAGCCCGGGATCTTCATCGGTGGTTCTAATGAAAAAAAAGAGAATGAGGATCTGCGCTCCTGCGTTGACTAATGGAAACTCAATGATGTTACTAAGAAGGACTGCATTCTGCTGTCACGGATTGATGAAATTCTAGACACCTTAGCGGGACTCCATTTTTTCCACCCTGGACCAGAAGTCGGGGTACTGGCAAGTCGCACTTTCCACTTTCACCCCGAAGACAAGGAGAGAACAGATGTTTTAACACACCATTGAATGTGGCAGTTTACGGAAGTGCCTTTAGGACTCTGAAACTCCCCTGCTACGTTTTCGAGACTCAAAGAGTCTGTAATGATAGGCGTATGATCTACGACGCTTACCTCCTTTATCTAGACGGCGTCATTGCCACAGGTAAGACCTTCGAGGAGAAGGTGTTTGAAGGACTTCGCCAAGTCACCCTCAAGCCAAATATAAGGAAGCATCTGCTGTACAGAAACGAATTGCGTACCTGAGACACATCGTAAGTCCCGATGGAATGGCTACGGACTTCGAGAAACTGCAGGCCATTAAGGAGTGCCCCAGGCCGTAGAATAAACAAGAACTATGACGGTCACGGGTCTCCTCACGTAGTATTGCAAATTTGTTGTGGGTTTGCAAATATGACCAAACCGCTTATACAACTGACTGAGGAATGCCGGCCCTTTCAGTGGTGCGACCAAGCTAGAAGACTTTCCACGCCCTGAGCACAGCCCTGTTCTAGGATACCTCATAACCGCTAAGAAGTTCATCGTGGATAAGGCTGCCGCTCAATTCCACATCGTGAGATTCCTGTCGTACGCAGGATGGATGAGAGGGAGTATTGGCCCACTTCACCTGTCCAAGGCCGAGCGGACTACTGCGTGCCTCTACGAGAGCTACTGGCGGTGGTGGATACCCTGAATAAATTCCACAAGCACTTTTATGGATAGAATTTTCACCTCCACACGGACCATGCATCCTAAACTTGGCTTTGGGCTTTCATATATTTGAATGACATAACGGACTGCTCGCTGCAACGGCTACAGGAATATAACTTTATCTCGAAGTGCCGAACAAGAAGATGCCATTCTAACGCGGACGAGTATTCCAGAAAAGTGTGCCAGGAAAGCTGCAGCCACCGTGTGGAGGTGGAGACGAAATTGAGCGTAGCAGCCTTACGGAGGATGGCACAGTGCAGCCTGCGGTGGCTTGATATCAAGAGACCATGTGGCGGGAGCAGTAGGAATATCAGGAAATACGTCGGATTCTGACGGATAAAGAATTTGGTCAATGACCTGCATGGGCGAATGTCGTCCCTAGAGGCCCGACCTATAAGAGATGTTGGACTCAGTGGGAATTCCTAGTAATCAGGGATTGTTTGTTGAAGAGAATGTGAGAGTCTGCAGACGGGAACACCAAGGTGGAATAGCTAGTGCTCCCTAAATTAAAATGACGGAAGTTCTCGAAGAGACGCGTGCCAGGACTACCGAAGGGCACATTGGCGTAAGTAAGACCTTGGGGAAGCTACCTCAACGATTTTATTGTTTGCACCTGCGAAGCAACGTCAAGGAGCAGCCCAGCAGTGCGACATCTGCGAGACAAGTCATGGGCAAAATACATCTGGTGGTTGCCGAATGCAACAGTACAGCGTCAGAAAGCCAATGGAACGAATTGATAACAACGTGGCAGGCCTCCTCAGTCGCACAGACCCGGAAAATCGTTATCCATTTCTGGCTATGGACTATTTCACCAAGTGACCAGAGATTTACTATTCCCAATCAAAAGGCTTCAACTGTATTAATATACAACTTCTTCTTTGGCTTTAGGGTCACCAGGGGTACATAGCAACAAGGAAACCAATTTCAGACCCAACCTTCAGCGAGAGCTATTTCAGTGCCTTAGAAATCCCCAGGACCCGCACCACTCCCCAACCTCCGCAGTCGGACGGCATGGTGGAGATGTATGTCAGGGAAGCCGAGGATTACCTTGGTATGTAGCCTCAACGAGATTGGACTGTGTACCTACCGAACATCAGTACACGAGTTCATTAGTATACCACCGGCCAACAGGTATTCCGACGAGTGCTACAGCTATCATATGATCTGTTCAACATATGTCCCGATGGAGATCAGTCAGCAACGGCTTATTCCTGGGCCCTAACGAACAGGCTGAAAGACATCCACTGTATCACCAGTAATACTTAGTGCTGGCAAGTGGCTGGATGAATGCACGCTATGATCATCTGGCAACAGTGCCGAATGAGGTTGTTCCCGTGTGATGTTTTCGTCCCATGAAGTCCAAAGGGAAGTCGCTGAAGTTGTAATGTTCCAGGGACGTCCCCTATAAGGTTATCACCAGGTTCAACGTTCTTTCAGCGTCAAATCCAAGGGAAGTTGATGATCGTACACCTTGATTGCTGTCACCATATCATGGAGCTGTTCGAGACGCCATGTCTGGTGTGGGAGCTATGTGATGGAGCCTTCGCCGACCTAAGTCGGTTTTCTGCAGTCCCAGCCAGCGTATGACTGGTTGGAGACAGAGAGGGGGAGGCGCTCTCAGTTCGTGTACTCTCCGAAACTCCAAATTGCGTTTCGAGTAGAAGCTTCCAGAACTTCCCTTCTCCCGCCCTGTACGAACCTTTTTGAGGATTCGTATGTATATAAAAAGAAGCGATCGCTGCTGCAAGCAAAATTGTTGTGAGGTTCAGTCCAGTAGCGTCTGCTGTAAATTCTATCTGCGTTCTTTGTTCTACACGTCAGTGCGCGATCGGTAGAGAGGAGGTTAAGGCCGTTGTTAATTGAGACGCTACGTGCAAGCAATGGCTAAAGAGGGCCTAGAGAATAATTATAGGAAATACAATATATCTGTTATAATGATGTGAGGTTTAGTTGAACTTCATTACAGGATATTTTAATTTTATTAACAATCATCATAACAATATGAGGATTTAAATACAATTTCAAATTAGATTTACAAAGTGAGGTATGCATATATACAGTTTTTCCACAACGGAAAGAACTGTATTTGCAAGCGGGAAAGCATGAAGTATTGTTATGCGTTTTCCTAAGGAATACATTATAACTTTGTTTTGATAAATATGGAGTTAAATATTTCACATGGGATACTAAGTCATTAGTGTTGCATTAGGTTCTGCAGAATACATATTTCAAAAACAGAAATTGCTTATATTTACTATTAGCTTAAAATTCAACATACTTATTTGCTTTGATTCACATGTACGATATGAAGTATGACATATCCGGATGCGTAAACCGTTACGCTTTTCAGCAGGAAATATGAAGATGACCCAGGAAATTCCAAATTTTAAAATTATGGGTATCACAATATGAAATCTCTAAATACCTTGTTTCAGTAAGCCCATAACTTTTCAGCTTTTACAAAAGAATTAGCAACGTATTTGTGGATTGCTGTGCCGCCAAAATGCGAGAAAAATGTATGTTGTTAGGAATCAGTCTTTCCGACCTCTTTTTTAAGTGAGTGAAGGATTCGGAAATGATATGCTTTGCTTTTTTGTTGTTTCGTTTGTTTTTTGTCCGCATAAAATGTTTTAACTTACGGGAAATAATATTACGGGCAGGGATTACTCAGGACTTTCAACAGAAAAATTGTGACGACTATGACAGTGAATAAAAACATAAATACAGAACCCCATCGTCTACTGCTAATAATACCTGTTGTGGAAAAGAGCTACAATCTTCTTGAAGCTCGTGAAAGCAATCAAAAGAATTTATGATGCTCTCGTGCAGTTTGAAATGTACGTTGCACCGGCACAACCCATCACGTGACAAATGAAGGTCATGTTGTCATTCAGAAGAGAGGATAAGTGCCACACGTCAGATACTGACATATAACACAATTACAACGGTGCGAGCAGCTGTCTACAAATCACTAAGATAGGTATCTACCTTCATAACCTCTGATTTGAGATGCCTTGAAATAACTGTTATGGATTTGTCTTGACGGCTTCCTATTGATAATGAGGAAGTTAATGTTTCTGATACTGTTACATGGTCGCTCATTTATCTTATCAGCATTGAAAGAATTCCTGTTTAAAATAGTATTGTGAGCGTGAGAAGGTGATTTTTAAAATTTACCGTTTAATAAATACAGAATATCAAACTGGGAATAAACTTGTAGGGCGATTGCTTGTGAAACCAGGAGAAATAATGTACATCTGGAGATGCACCAGTACCAACACTTAATACCACCACCTCCAACAGAGCCCATCACTAAAATGACCTCCAAATTGCCGGTCCTCGTGGCTATGGTCGCTAGAGCGTTTTGCTTTGGTGTTCTGTCGCATGGAGGAACGCGGTTTCGAGCACCACCTCGGGTAAAGTTATTTGAGCCCGTGTAAATATGGGTGAGTATATGTAAAGCAAAAAGTAAACATAGAAAAACAAACAGAACAACGGTAAAGTAGGAAAACATAAAGGACAAAATATTATGGTCATACAAGCATAGCAACATGAAATATGGGCCTGTCAGCCAACCAAAATGTCCTGGAGTCATCCAGGCACCTTACAGACGTTACTTAGAAAAGAGAACTTCAGGAATGTATGGCTTCGTTGTTCTCAAGAGAAAAAGATTGCACCCACTTGACCATGCAGAACTGTCGATAATGCGATGGGTTTGCCTCGGCGAACCCATCATCATGGGGACTTGTTCAGATGGCGACCTAAATGATGAAGCTCCGTCATACAGGAATTACATACCATATTTAACCCCATTGTTATGTTTGCTGATTTACAGCAAGCCGATAACATGTAAGATATATTACTGTATGTCGAACACAGGTAGCAATTTGATGTGAAGCAGAGTTGCCAGTTTTGCGAAAACGCTGTATTTACATCACTCATCCCAGGAGTTTGTCCTCATTTATGTATTTAAACCTTGCATATTTTGAAAAAAGAGTTCCCAGTTTAACTCCGTGACCTAATTAATATTTAGCAGCTCTCCTGTCACATCATGAACGGAGTTTTAACATTCGAGCTTAGGGACATTCGGTGAAATGTTTGATTTTATTTCGTGCTAAACGTTTAGTTTGATTAATAACAGTGAGAGGGCAGCCTATACTGTTGTGATGATTATTTTAAAATTTAAAATTCGTAAATTTAATTTTTCTATTATTATCATTTAGCAATGCTCAGTCCAGGGCACATATATAAGTATGTACAGGTGAATGGGTGATCAAAAAATACAACTCAAGAGGGGATATACAGTGTGGTGAAAGAAGTCTTGTTCTTTGAAAGCGCACGCGCGCGCACACGCACACACAGAATGTCTGTACCTAGTAATTTTGCGAGGTAACGTAAGATATACCTTCTAGGCCTGTTCTGTAAAGAGAAAACTCATAGGTCTTAAAATATATACACTGTATGTAAATTATGCACACGAATTACGATACCTCATCATATAATTATTACTGCGTCATTTAAGGCTGAGTATAGACAAAAGTTCGGTTAGCAAACTCTATAATTAGAGGATATCAATGTACGAAAAAATCCTGAAGACACCTAAGTGTCACAACTTATAATTAGGAATTTGCAATAAGTAAAACGATGACCTATTGATAAAGAACGATAGATGGTAGGAATGAATGTATGCAAGCTTATAAGTATAGGTATGTGTTTATAACAAGTCAACCCACGTGTGCATCTTTTATGTAATACTGTTGCACACACACACACACACACACACACACACACATATATAAGTTCCCTTGTTTTACCCAGTTTATACTGTGTTTTTACTGTTTTCGTTACCGCTTATTACCGCAGTTACGCAACACATAGACACACACAAACACCCATAGTGGCGGGGCTCGAACCCGCGACCCTCAGCTTGGCGGAGCGCCGGAGCTATACACTCCAGCGACCACGGCTACGAGGGCCGGCAAATATAAATAATATACGTCTATAGTACCAGGTACTCAATAAATAACCCGAAGAGCGCATATTAAAGCAAAAATAAACCTAACTGGAGTAGCATTTCATGATTTTAATGCTCAAAGTATCTTTTTTCAGCCGTTAAAATTTACATCACAAACAAAATATGGTGTACATTGTCTGGTGGTACCACTTAACCTTTCATTATTCACATGCTATTGCATTTTATAGTATTTTAAGAATAGTATTTCATTTAACACAATTGAAACCTTGCGCTAAGGCAGTGAACTGTGATGCTGGTCACGTGATCTGAATGCTCACCTGGGTATACTACGAACGCGATAGTGAGTTAGCTTACTCTTAAGGCATCGGGGGCTGTATTCACCTACGCTCAGAAGTGCGTATTTGGCTCACTCGATACCCGTGCTTCATCTTCCGATGGACCCAAGGAAAATCTTGAGAAATAAAACTTAAACAACAGAAAATTTCGCTGGTGTAAGATGGAATGCAACAAGTTTCCTTAGATTGTATGTAAAATATAGTGAGTGTAGTCTGGCCCAATATTAGATGGTTTAGTGGATGGCCTTGAACGGGTGAAAGTGAAATATCCGAAATAGCATTAAAAAAGGGCGAAACATTCGAAAGTCGTGAAAATGGTTTTCAAATGCCTTTAAGAAGGCAGAAATAATTATTTTCATCAATTTCATTTTCCAATTCATTAAAAAAAGAAGAAAACACTACATTTTAATTGAAAAAATAATACTTTTGCAATATTAAATAGCTATAAACACCTGCATTTTATTGTTGAAGATTATTATAATATTAAATTAGAAAAAACACTAAAAATCTAAAACCTTAAAAAAACACCTTTGTGTCAAATATGGTACACCAGACTATATGGGGTTAAAATATCCTTATTCCAGTTCCTCTACCCATTCAAGGATACCTTTTAGGTTAAACTACCGTTCAAAAATTATTGGAAAACTGCTATCTACATTGCATTAACTCCTGTCCTTGATCTTGCCCTCCTAATGGAGAGTAATTAAATATTTGTAGTTGTATACATTCAGGTAGCATTCGTTATAGGCGTTGGAATCATTTTAAAATGTTTTATCGCCCTTATCCATTACTGCTGTTACTGTTGTCTTATTATTTTCTCGATTTCCGTCTTTAACTGCATGCAATTGATTTTTCACCTGTTGTAGGTGCGCCTCATGTTAAACACCCAAGCTGGAGGACCAGTCCATTGCCTTCGCAACTACCGCAAACTAACGGTCATGCAGCACCTAGCAGGCAACCCGTTATTGCTGATGAACACCCTCACGACCAGAACTTCGGATGTTCGAATAACAGAGCACCAATTTGGGAACAGCAGCTATCCTACCATCGAAACAGAAAATTCTGTGAAAAGAAATGTGTGAATAAAACAAGTAGGTACGTAGCAGTTTATTATTATTATTATTATTATTATTATTATTATTATTATTATTATTATTATTATTATTATTATTATTATTACTATTTCCCCCAGGACCATCCTCCCTGACTGAGGTTTTTCCAGGCTTTCCTCAGACCTCATAACTGACAAACTGCGGGTATGCAGTAAGAATGGACGTTAAACACTACAAATAATAATAATAATTAGCACTGCAATATGTCATTTACATGTATACACTTACAAAAGAAATTAATTATAAGCAAAAAGTATACCGAGGGCCGCCCATAATGGATATGATAAGAGGGACAAGTGTTGAAGGCCCGACAGTTTAAGGAACTGCGAATATAGCAATAAAGTAGTAATAACAGTAGGTACTTGGTAAAAACTTCAAAGCAGTGGATTTGTTCTTTAAGCACGAAGTATCAGCTTATGCTAGTAAACCTAGATGCATATATGAGTACTAGTCGGTCACAACATCAATGCGTTTGGTAGAGGGCGCCATTGTGTTTTATTGACACGCAAGGCTAGGGATCAGAGGGGATTGAGGGGCAAGGCGATAGAGAAATGTACTGTCGCACAATTGAAAACAATACTGTATGTGCAGACCTTAGCTTCTCTAGTAAATCCAATTCGGACTGCGGATATTTTCTTTACCTGATTGTCCTTCTGATGCCCCGCCCACTTGTTTCGTAACCGTTTAGTTCCTCTTCCCATCACACGCATTTATATCGTGGCCGACTGGTACTTTACCATTAATGTGCGTATTATCTGAAACTTCTGACACAGTTTGAATGGGGTCCGCCATTATCACTTGTTAGGATGACCTGAATTCACAGGCGCAGCCCTAGATATGCCACAAGAGTGTGGGTTTTAATTGTATACATTTAATTAATAAAACACATAAGTAAATGAAATGTAAACTAATATTTTGACTTTCAGAAAATTCAGTCGGTGTTTACATGAATCGCCATCACCATTGTAGTACATTTCGTGAAGTGAGTATTATTTTGCATCTTGACTCACCCCTCCACTATGTACACTGTCGTGCACAAAAAGTGTCCCATTCCCCTAGATCGACATAGTGATTTCCCCTCAGTAAGGTTTCCACCTTCAGGTAACCGAATTTGACTCCATCCAGCCGGTAACAGTTCTGTATGTGACTGACCTGAAAGACAATGCAGGGACATACAAACTAACCAATGAACGATGCTTATAATCTATATGAAATGGAAGGGTGGTTAGGATACATCGCTATGAAACAGTTTCGCCACGATTGGTATACAAAGAAAGGTTAAGTCAATTACAATATAATTCGGCCTGGTAGAGGAAGGGGTGAAGAATTATCTGCATGTCTGGTTAAACTGAACAGCAACTACGACATTTACATATATGGTAGCTTTCATCAGCGACATGGAGACGAAGGTTAAGTTATTGCCGCTACTAAACGGCAATAAGAAAACCGACATTAAGAAAACGGTAGTGTAGCATAAAAGTATAAGTTTTAAGATGTAACCTCATCCTTCGGCCATACTTTGGGGGAGGTAAAGTACCCTGCCAATCAAGTGGCTAGAATTATGCTCGAAAAACATAAATGGTCACCCTGGTAGGGTGTGGCCATATTTTGTCAATACCAACATAAACAGCTCGTTCCATAATGGGTTAAATTTTATGCACGCCAGTACACATACATTGACGTACATAAAAAGTGGCTCATTCCCCTAGATAGCAATACCGTTTTTCCCTCCATAAAGTTTCCACCTTCAAGTAATCAACCTTTGACTCCACCCAGCCGGTATCATTTCTCTAAGTGACTTACCTGGACAACAATTCAGGGATATAAAAGCGAATCAATGAACGATGTTATAATCAATGTGAAATGAAGGGGTATTTCGGACACCGCCTCTATGAAAGAGTTTCATTCCATTGGTACACAAGGAAAGGCTTAACCAATACAGCATAACATTATGGCCGTCAAGAGGAGGGGTAAATAATTATTTGCATGTGTCGTTAAACTGGACGACAGCTACGGCATTTATATGAGAGCTTTTATCAGCGACATTATTTGTGCGTTTTTATTGTATTATATTTTATTTTTGCGCCAAAATTCAATGAAGTATGGTCTTGACGGTATTCCGCTAGTAAGAACACAGACAAGTCTCTTGTAATGTATACTTTCGGCAGTTCGGCCATATTTTGGGGAGGTAAAGTACCCTGCCAATCCACTGGCTAGAATTATACTCCAGGAATAGAGGTGGTCACGCTGGCAGAGGGTGGGGCTATAATCGTCAGTAACAACATAAACAACTGCGTTGCACTGTAGACCACATTTTTGCAAGTCAGTATACATATATCTACAGCGTTGTTAGCGTCTATCAACGTGAAACTTGAAGTTATCTTCGTTGCTTGGTTCTTAACTCGCCTCTCCACTATTTTTTATGTTAACGTGTGATTTATTCCAATGGCAACATTCAGCATACTACCAGGTGATGGCTTTGTTTGTAGCTTAATATTTAATGCAGTCTGTCACTTACACAGAAACCTAAGAATGCAACTTGTCAAAACTCACGTCATGATCACGATACTGGGCAATGGAGTGCGTACAACCTTACTGTTTCTGTATCACCAGCTAACATTTCCTTTCTTTGCACATTGTGAAAATGCAGCAACTATTTGTGCATGAATAAGAGAGGAATCGAGAGAGAAAGAGAAAAAAGCCAACATCCCTTATTTTTATTCTTTAAATTGGCCCAAGGTTTAACTACTTACTCCACAAATAGATTTTACTTGCCTTAAGAACAATCGAAAAATGGACAATCGCTCTACGATGATTTAAAACTAAACTACACTTCAACCTGCAGACACTTAAACATATGTAACAACTAATATTTTAGAAGTATCAAATTGTTGATACAATTATGTACTTGACATAAACTCTATACCTTAACAAATTCTGCATATTTAGTCTTCTTATTATAGTTTCCCAGTTATAAAGAAGTGAAAAGGCTTACAAAATGTTTACAAACAATTATTCATGATACAAATTTCATTCTCTAGCGAATGTCTCCATTATATGAATTTGCAATAAAAATCACTGCAGAAATGCTTGTGAAAATGAAATAATAATAATAATAATAATAATAATAATAATAATAATAATAATAATAAACTTTTACCGTAAAAGAGTTTTTTGTGTTAGATTAACATCTTTACCAGGCATCCGTATAGTTTGCCTGGCTATAGTATGAATTTGACATCTATTTCACATAAAGATTCATAAAATATGCAATTGTATTGCAATTAATAACTCATAAATGAACAGTGAATTTAAAGCACAGAGCAAAGGTATTATATAGGTGAAAAAACATAAGTTAATACATATATTTGATACATAATTATTGCACGTAAATAAACACGAAATGTCAGAACTAAGGTTAGACTAAATGACGAAAACTGAAGAAAATGACATGCTTGGTTTGTCTGTGCTGTTTTATTAATTTGGAATGTTCTCTTTAATTTCATATATATATATATATATATATATATATATATATATTATCACTAGACACAATACTTAAATTTTAAATATCCTTTTTTTTAAATTATATGTTACATTCACATTTTTTCTCTACTCATTCTTCAACAAACTACTCTTACAAAAGGTTATTCTTCTATCTGCTTCATGTTAATCGAGATAAACATTTATAGAAATGGTTTTATTGCATATTTCCTTATAGGTACAATGGCAATAGGGGAATACGTAGGTTTAAGTGAGAATCAAATCTTTTAAGATTTAGTCACGATGTGATGACTTTGAAATTCCTTACTATTTGCATGACCAGAAGGGGTAAAATGAATAACGACTTCCTATTTGAGAAAAGTATAAGCATTTGAAAATTCAAACCATAACAGGGAATATCTCGGAAATTGTTGGCACCCCCAAAAATTATATATATAATATAACATAAACACGCATATATACAGTTGTATGTATATATATATAAACATAAATTGTGTATTTTAACGAGATATACATTTTTATTAGCAAGATTTTGTTTATATCTTACAGTTTACCAGTTATGCAAAAGTCATTCTGAATGAAGAGGTCTTTAGAGACTATTCCCAAAAACTTTAAGATATACATTTCGTTTGTCATGAAAATATGTTAAATGTATTCTATTTTAATAAAAATCGTTACGCCATTTTTGAGAAAATCAAAATGTTTGAAAAATTTTAAATGAAAAGAGTAGTTTGGAGTGGAGGAATTTCCTTGATCCTTGAATTTAAATACTAAGTTTGGAATTTAACCGACTTTTTGACTTTGAGTTATGCTGTTCACAGACGCAGACAATTTTTACAAAAACGCTTTATTGGATTCAGTGGGCCTTAAAGCATATATGGTGAAATCTCGACATCGAATTTTTGGGTGGAGTAAAATACTTTCCCGTCTTATTATACCGTGCGAGCGTTTAAGGTGACGCCTCAGACCGGCCGGCCACTGCCGTCACTGTATGGCAGTGACCTGGTACTTTTTCAATGAGCAACTGGCGGCGCATTACGCGTTCAGGGTTATCCTTATCAGCTGTGTTTCAATCGTTGCTGTGTTCGTGCTGTAAAGAGAGTTGGCACTGTGCATCTCAAAGTTGAAAGATTGTTTAAGACATTTGTGTTGTGTGTGATTTGCTGAAGAGTTTTATTGTCTTGTTATTAGTCCACTGCAATTCCTGCCGACAGATTCGCGCTTGAACAACGAATTTTTATGTACAATACATACGTAAAAACCGAATCATATAGCCAGGCGTTTAGATAATCTGAGGAGAAATTCCCTGGTATTCCAGTTCCAACTAGAGAAATTGTTAGACGTCTGGTTAATAAGTTTACAACAACAGGATCGCAAGAAGCGAAACGAAATGTTCTAACGCAGGAAAAAGTAGACGAAATCGGCGCATCTGATTGTGGAGAACCCTAAAAAAGAGGTTTATAGAAACAATCCCCACACCATTGACGAACTTAAGGACAATATAAAAATAGAAATTATGAACATTACGCAAGAAGAACGCATGCGTGTGAATGGAAATTTCATTCGAAGATACCAGAAATGCCTTCACGCAGATGGAGACCGCCTTCAACACCATTTATAACAAGGTTAGTACTCATTATAGTGCACGTTACTATCACCCGTGAGCAAATAACGCCGGAGTTTCAGAACGAAAACCACCCAGTGTAATAGAGGTGCGCGCAGCACACATACGCGCGATCCGTGGCCTCGTCATAAAACGATCGCACTGTACATAGTAAAGAAAGTAAAACTAGCACTGCTTCTGTCATTTTATACTGTGAATTTTGCACCACTTCACAAAACTTCTGCACACTTTGGAGTAGGGAGGTAAACTTTGCCCCATCTTTTAGGAGAGCTTTTGCTCTACATATTGGTACTGCTGTTAAGTATGGCAACTTCCGTGTGCTCAAGCCATGTGATTTTTCTTCTTTGCAAATACCAAGCACGAGCTTGTTTTCTCCTTTTCGCTCTAAACAGGGTTTTCTGCGAATTACATTTTCAGCTATAAATGACCCGTTTTCTCACAAACTATTGAAGCTAGTTGAATTAAAGTCTATGATGCTAAACAACCTCTAACTGCTGTTGTGTATATACTTTGGTGTTAATTATATGGTTGGTTATTCTTTAAGAAAGTCGAAAATTTTTAATAAATAGTTGGTATATTTAAGAAATTAATCCTTTCTTCCTTAATAAACAGGCGTATAGGATAAAAGTAGATCAGTGTACTTAGATGACATGCATCTACACTCCGTAAAAATTAAGTATGGTCCTTAAATAATTTCTGAGATAATGGTTTGTGAATTTAGTAGATTTGACATTGTTGGGATAGCCGATTTAATCTCCCCTTAACAAAGTCACCTTTTTAAACGAAGATTTTCAAGGAATCTTCTCCCTAAACATCCCTTTAAGAACATGTTATTTAGTTTTTATTTTGTTAAAATACAACGAATTTGACACAAATTATATATGTTTGAGATATTCGAACGACGAATGAAATATATATGAATTTTCTATAAATAGTCTGTGAACTTCTATAGCTTACGGAACTACTACAAAAAATGGAATTCATTAAAATGCACTATTTATTTTAGAGGCTTTTCCGTGGGATAACTATTTACAAGCCATTCGCTATTAATCCTAATAATATTTCAATACTTTAAGCACTACGCTCTAAAACTTAACGGGTATCTCTGTCATGTGCTCATACAAACAACATGTGTATAAATGTTAAGGCTAGCATTTATGGACCTGCCTTTTAAACAGGAATTCTCTCAGGTACTGTATCTGAAAGGATATGCACATTTCCTAGATAAAAGCTTCCATGATTAATAGGAACCAGAGAGAATAATAAGTTTATGTATGAATAATATGTAAAAGATCAAAATTAATGATAACAAATGTAAAAAACCATTCAGTTGTTACACCTTAGACTCCTTTCTATTTATGTTGCTTTAAATATATTACATTCATTTTCTTAAAACCCTAAAGGACCCTGTTTCCTTGTCTACTTACTTCTTTGAATACTGTATAATGCTTACTCTTACAGCATACGGCACCACAGGCGGTGAACATTGATGGTACGTGCAATGAAATTACAATTGAGAAAGGAAATTTGGGAAGGAAACGTCTAAGGCGTAATTTTTGAGTACCTCTCTATCATTTGACAATTATGAGGACTGAAGTAAAACTGGTAAAAAGTTAGTCCGTGCCTTAACGACCTCGGCCACCAGATCGATCTCCTTATTTTAAGTACGAATAACAAAGAAGGCAAACTCAGTGGTACCTATTGAGCTTTTCGGAATAAAATAAACATCCTTGCGTCTTGATGTCGAACTTAATTAATCGTAACTACCCCATTAATTATAAGTCATGCAAGAGTTTTCTCTTAAATTTATGTTAAACTTGGCCTTGAAAATAGGATAGGCATAAAGTCTCTCCGAGTTACTTACAAATAATGCGAGGACAGCGGCCAAAAAGGAAGTTCTGGTAGAAACAACTAAACGACCTACCTAGAGCTTGTTCCTTCTCTTGGCATTTGCACGCCTTCTTCTGTAGCGTTTTTTTTAAGTTCCCTTGTTTACCCAGTTTATGATTACTGTGTTTGCTATTTATTTTACCGCTTATTACCGCAATTATATTTAAATATATTACATTCATTTTCTTAAAACCCTAAAGGACCCTGTTTCCTTGTCTACTTACTTCTTTGAATACTGTATAATGCTTACTCTTACAGCATACGGCACCACAGGCGGTGAACATTGATGGTACGTGCAATGAAATTACAATTG
Source organism: Deroplatys truncata (assembly GCA_030765065.1). NCBI lineage: Eukaryota > Metazoa > Arthropoda > Insecta > Mantodea > Mantidae > Deroplatys > Deroplatys truncata. The sequence continues at coordinate 196,296,572 of CM060990.1, forward strand.
AGAAAGGAAATTTGGGAAGGAAACGTCTAAGGCGTAATTTTTGAGTACCTCTCTATCATTTGACAATTATGAGGACTGAAGTAAAACTGGTAAAAAGTTAGTCCGTGCCTTAACGACCTCGGCCACCAGATCGATCTCCTTATTTTAAGTACGAATAACAAAGAAGGCAAACTCAGTGATACCTATTGAGCTTTTCGGAATAAAATAAACATCCTTGCGTCTTGATGTCGAACTTAATTAATCGTAACTACCCCATTAATTATAAGTCATGCAAGAGTTTTCTCTTAAATTTATGTTAAACTTGACCTTGAAAATAGGATAGGCATAAAGTCTCTCCGAGTTACTTACAAATAATGCGAGGACAGCGGCCAAAAAGGAAGTTCTGGTAGAAACAACTAAACGACCTACCTAGAGCTTGTTCCTTCTCTTGGCATTTGCACGCCTTCTTCTGTAGCATTTTTTTTAAGTTCCCTTGTTTACCCAGTTTATGATTACTGTGTTTGCTATTTATGTTACCGCTTATTACCGCAATTACACATGCAGACAAACACACACAAACACCCATGGCAGTAATCGAACCCGCGACTTTCAGCTTGGCGGAGTGCCGGAACTATACGCTCCAGCGACCACGGCTACGAGGACCGGCACGTGTTGATGACGGATACAGCTTAGTGGCAGTAGTCCATAAACAATATTTAGTAAGCCAACATACTTGATACATGGGATGGAAAATCCTATTGCATCTTCAGTCCAAGATTCCGTGTTTTTACAGCTGCAATAGGTTGTACCACCACAATGGCTTTACAGTCGACTGACAAAAATATCACATAAGCTCCGAATAAAATTCTATTCAACAAACAGTATGACCTTTTTAGATAGTTTTGATCTGGCAAAGAAGGGATTTGTTGAGCTTAAACTAGTTTCACTGCCATCTAGCGGGTTCTGAGCCACTAGTTCGACATATCTTCATAATTTATTTAAATAACTCAATAAATTACTGGTGAAAGTATTAAAAGCTGTGGTACAACTTTCAAAGGGTACACTGCACTTCTAGGGCTCAGAAATGCGCGAAAATATGAGTAAAGTATAGGTTTTACTCGTAAAAACAGAGATCTGAGTCTTTTCCTAGCAAAACTTTGCGTCACGTTAGAAGAGATATATAAATAATCATCTATTTACGTCCCATAAGAGGAACTTTGATAGCGCGAAATATCAGTATTATTTAAAAAATGCATATATCAATTTCGCGATTCTACTTAAGATGTCCGTTATAACCGTCACAACACCTGGTTAACGTAGTTATGATACTCCAACAACAAACGTATCTTTACTGAGCCGATACGCTGCTGTTCAGTCTTCAAAGTGCAGATATGGGTAATCAGAGAAATTGTCACCAAAAATGAAACAGAAAATATGCACACGCACCAATTAAACCAAAACACAATCTTGCGTTGCAATGTACTCGATAAAATGCTGTTCCTGACATTGTTGTACTCATATCACCATTTGAAAAGTGTGCCATTTTATACTGGACTATTTGAATGTGAAGGTAATGCTGTATCTAAAAAAGTAGCTTTAGTGATATGTGAGAACTCCTTCAACCCAACAAGAGTATCATATACTAAGTTAAAAAAGATGTTCAAATTGTCGACCTCCAACTTCATTACAAAGTGTATACCTACCGTGCAAGGCTTATCGCGCATGTTCAAAGGGATATCCTTAAGTGCTAAGTATTTCATCCTCTGCGTGGATTCGTGCGATACGGACCTTCAGTTATATTACAGACCTCTAATATATCATACACTCAATAGTTTTTTTTCAATAAAACAGACGGGGTGTTTCTTTCGTCAGAGATTTGTCAACAACATATTGGGAGCAACCGAAGAATATTTTCTCAGCTCTTCGGCATTTTCCAAAGAAAAAAAAGTGTCACACAAAACGATATCACAGATCTTGACCCTGATGAGGTGAAAAAACCATCACCCCACGAAAAACCTCTGACAGAACTGAGTATAATGCTTAGGAAACCATATTTGAAGAAATAAAATGTGCCTGTTCCAAGATTATCACCACTTATAAAGGACATGATAAAAGTTGTTGGTATATGTGGAATGTTAAAAACAAATAACAAGATAATGCACCAGTAAAGCTAAGCATTATCCTTTATTCTAAAAGAAAGTATCAATTCGCACATTCTTGTAACAACTACCCAAGCACACTACCCAAAGATCACAGCTAAGACTATTATTACTTGTATTCAGTATAACAATACTTTGCTTGAAATGTTCTTTGATTCAGATTGTTCAAATAAACATTCAAATTTCTTTACAAAAAGTTGTAATACTGCAGATAAAATGCGTAAGATAACTGTTATAATAAAGCTATAAAATGAAAACAAATACTTAATTTTGTTAGAAGGAACCTATAATATGGCAATGATTGCGTTATATCTGAGGCAGGTTTCTCAGGATGAAAGTATTCTAAACAGAGTTTATTGCCTCAATGCGGCCAAAACATTCATCTTCGAACTTGGGGTGACATGCTAATTTCAACGGCCTACCACACATACTGCGCGTTATCGTATCTTTCTTTCTTTGCTTTCTTGTGACTTTTATTTACCATATTGTAGATTTGAAAACAAGCATATAGATTGATACATCTCCGTATGAACTTAAGCCCAATGATTTCTGTTCTACCATTTATATTAACTTTCAACAAAGGAATCCCGTGACATTACTGTTTCAAACTCACACGAAACTCCTACATTGACGCCCAACTTTCCAAACTTCACAAATCATTGGAACATCCATTAATTGGCATTTCTTTGGCGAAATCCACAGCACTGCCAGCGCCCGGGACTTACCAAACAATATTCACCAGTGACGGGTTTCAGGACGGGAATGTTCTAGTATCAGATGGGGCATTATATAAACGGCCGTGAAACTTTTCTTTAATATCGTTAATTACGATGCCTATGGCCGACGGAAATGGTGGATACTATCCCTATGTTATTGTGGGCATTCTGAAGGAGAATATGGCTTAGAGGTTTGAATTCATTGCTGCAGAACCATCTATCGATTACCATAAAACTCCGGAGCAGTTATTCACAATCATTCTGTTCTATGTACATAGTGATGTTACTGAGGAATAAGCATTTGATATGACACCAATGCTAACGCGACGGATGATGACTCGCCAGATCTGCAAGAAATATGGAAAAAATCTGCTTCATAAGAGGGATATCAAGGCAGTCCAGGATTCTATCACCCAAGTCCTCCTAAACGTTCATGACAAATGAATCTGCAAACGAATAAATTAACAGTTTTCCGAAATTCAATGAACTGTATACCAGGTGGCCCAACCGCACCGTATTTCAAGTGTGTAGATATCCCCTCCTGCGTTAAAATAGTTGCATAATTCAAAGGGGCAATTCCAAGTAAACACAGGTCAGTGGGGAACTGGCAAATTAGCGTGAGCAAACTTCGTTTTAGTTATTTTTTAAGTTTCATTTATACCCCGCCTTTAACTACAATAATCTTATGGGCGGCCTTTCCTTTGGAACATATTATTGCCTATAGGCAACGGTGTTAACTAGCTTTCGCTTGTCATTGGATTTCTGGTAAACTTTGCGTTTTAAACATTAGGTTACACATACATTTGCACTCTCATTCATACTTACAGACTCCGGGAAGGATGATAGGGAATAAGCTTAGCTAGAGATTCCCCAGCCGGGAATCGAATGCGGGACCCCTCGCACAGCAGGCAGGTGTTCTACCGACTGAGCTACGGGAACAGCCGAGCTTCGTTCTTCTCCGCTGCTTATCAGCAAAGACGATGAGTGGATCGAGCTCATTAAGAGGCACTTGGCTTGCAATAGTGTACAGTCCGTAATGATAGACAAAATTAGAAAGAAAAGGTATTAGAATATTTTCCACTTCAGTTATACAGGCTTTATGTTTGAGGGAATAAAGTCAGTTTTTGGACTGACAAATAATTAAAATGTCTTTATTTGACCTATGCGAATCCGCCCATAGCTATTTTTTAAATTTTGTTTACGCTATTCTTGTCCAACATTACGGACTATAAGCAACAAACATGAGAACTCGCAGTGTTTCACTGCCATTTTTTGCTTGCTATTATAAATGTTATTGCTACTGTTATTATAATTATTATTATTATCATCATCATCATTCATGGTACTGTTATTTGACTTCGCTCATTGAATAGGTGTTCGACATTTTGCCCCTGTTGATTGATACAATATTGCAACCGTCTCCGTGTATCCATATGAACGTTTCTGAGAACCGCTGGTGTAGTATTACTAGTAGTAGTAGTAGTAGTAGTAGTAGTAGTAGTAGTAGTAGTAGTAGTAGTAGTAATAGTGGTAATGGTAGTAGTGGTAGTAATAGCAGGGGTTTTTTGGGCGCTAATGCACCAGTTCCCCACTGGTCTGTGTTTACTTGAAATTGCCCCGTTGAGTTCTGCAACTCTTTTAACGCACTAAGGGTTATCTGTATACGTCAAATACAGCGCGGCTGGGCCACTTGGTATACAGAGTTATGGAATGAAGAAATAAATCCGTGAGTGCGACTGCACGGAAATATAATACATCTCGGGAAAAGGCGAGTCAAACCGTAGCGTTTATGGATAAAGGCAGAAGTAGGACCAGCAAGTCCACAAGTGTATATATATATATATATATATATATATATATATATATATTTTCAAAGTATAGAGAGGCACACATGCAGGTGTAACTCTCCATTACTGGCATTAGCAGAAATGGCCAAACGACGCTTTGTGGTTTTGAATACACAATTTCAAACCGTCCAGTACATTCACAGACTCCTTCAAATGACGTTACAAGATAATGTCCACAAACATTACGATCATTCTTTCCAAATGCCGGGATGAGAATATCACCATCGTAAACAGAGCGTGTGTTTCATTACAGGAGATGCAGCAGTACATCACCAGTAGCGACATTGAGTGGGACTCCGTATAGGTACAACACCGATCAACGTCGGCGTGAATATGACTCATTGCTAACCGCACTATGTTGCACACGAAGAGAGAACTATAGAATCAGCTCTGCATTCTGTAGCTTCAGTCACACGGTTATGCACAATGCAGCCATTTTTGACCATGTCAGGCAATCGAATGGAAATTGTTTATGGGTTTTCAAGAGCCGTTTGGAAGAAATGGTAAATATGGTTTGGACTCAAATACACCAACCAACAATGTTTGCGATTTTAGCAGCAGTAGTAAACTATAAATTAATATTATCACTGTGAGGATGGAAAAGGTTCTGAAACAAGAATTGCATGACAAATCGCTGCCATGGTTCGTTGTCGGGTCATACAAATAACACATTACCATCAAGAACTTTTCCCAAAGAAAACTTTTCAGAGACTTACCGAATATATCCTCAGCTTTTATAAAAGACAGTGATACCAACATTTGTACGAATACAGCGGACTATATGTGTTCCTCATAAACACAAGTGCTTAATACAGTAAAAGTATGATCAATTAAGTACAGATAATTTAAGTAAAGACAAACAAATACTTCTAATTCTGATCTTATACAATTTTTTATTTTCTCGTCACCCCTTCATGAATTATCAAACCTCTCATACCTGGCTTGTCTCTCCTTAGCGGAAATGTATATGGCCATTCTCTCTGTTTCTCTAGCTGCCATTAGTGCCTAAAGATGCCCATAAATCTTTATTCGTGGAAAACGTACCCTCCTCATTCCTCGTACACCCTACAGTTGCACAGAAAAAGTCTTGCTTACATGGGAGCCGGCTATTTCACTTGGTGTTGAGATATAGAAGAATCTCTCTCTCGCTCTCTACCCCTTAGGCATCAACATTCACCCCCTCCTAGCTTCTGGACTACTGAAGTAGATGTAATATGTTTAGGTAAGAATAAAATTTACCCCCCCTCCCCCCGTGAGCTCGTGCCACTCGGTTTTAGGCTTCTTTCAGTTCTCACTCACCTCATTTACATGCTGTCATAGCCGAATTACTACATTCATTCTTACCACTATAATATTTCTTTAGTGGGTTATTTCCACAAATTTACCTGAGATTAGTCAGAAAAAGGATTCCAAGGTTGCAGTGGGATGAGATGTTAGGTAACTTTACATAAAAGAAAACCTCTTTTGAGATATGGGATAAATGAAAATATCGATTTTGCATTTATAACACCCACGATTTCTCTTCTTCCTTCTTCTCCTCATGGGATACACTCCGAAACTCTAAGGCGGTTTCGATCGATATATTATGTGAACACATTCTATAGTAAATATCTTATCTTGTAACTGCTATACTCCTTAATGTTTCTCCTGGGTATGACTCTTTATTCTTTTTTAATTCTTCTGTTTTGAAGATAATTTATGTGTTCCTTCATGCTTAAAAATAAAAGGGATGTAATAATAATCATCTAAGCCTTAACTAATTCCTTTGAAGGCCAAGTTATCCATTTGTATACTCCTACACATCAATTTATTTCCTTCAACCGGCGTCATATTAAAGCCTAGTGGTTTTCTTCATGAATATCAAATAGGTCCTCGGTTTGCACTTTTTATTTGATACCTCCTCAAGACATTTGTTCAACATATAATCTATTAAACGAGAAGTTGTACTACATAATGACAACTGACTCTTACTATGTATTTTTCCTTTCGCGTTTACTGGTAGTAAATAGTCTGTGGCTGTAGAGATTAGTATTTAAGTAACTATCTGATAGTACGCAGCTTATGCTAACGCCCGAGTATAAAGTTTCAAAAACGTTTTGGTATTTTAGTCCTTCAATACAGGACTGCAAAGGGCTACAATACCTTCAGAGGTATAATAATAAAACAGATCCCAATGTGGAGAGTTCCCTTAAACGCTATTCAACTTTTATGAATAAGCAAACCAATTCATACTACAGATAAAAGACTAGGCCCCTGGTCCGGCTTCAAGCTCTCATTCCTGCCTAAGTAAAACTCAAGCTGGAGCTTTGTTCATTACAGGGATCGGCCCGACTCGTCCTGAGCTTTAGGTTTAGCGAGATGGTTAGCAGAAGAGCATAATATTTGAGTGAATTTCGACACGCTAAGCCGATATTGCCAGTGTAACTTATTTTAACAAAAAATGTACTTCATAATTATCATGTTAACCTTTTCTAATCTGTCAGTAGCGTTCAATGATAGTTCATACTAAAATCCAATGCAATAATCTAGTACTAAATGTTATTCATATAAGCTAAACCTCGCTGGTGCTAAACCTCGCAATAAAATATTTGAACGAATATAAATAAACAACAATAAGTTGTTTTTCAAATACGATACAGTATAAGGTTCTTAATTATGAGAGAGATTCTTAACTATTATATCTGAAGAATAACAAACTTAATTCTTCATGAAGAATAGTATTTTCTTACTCTCAATCATATAGAATATAAACATTAGTCTATAGGAGATATTGCTTCTAATGTGTAAATATTTAGACGAAACACGCTTATTTCCGAAATAAAAACTGTTGCTTTTGTTATACTCTTATACCAAAAATGATTTATATGTTCCTTTATCATGTCTCAAAATATTATGCTCCTGGCGGTTTATATCCCCTATTCCAATGGTTGTGAAAATCTAGTAATAATAATTCCTAACTTTTTTTACCTCCAAAACTTCCTAAAGGTCAGTGACTGCTTCTAATAGTGAAGGTAGGTCAGTGTCAATACCAACAATGAAGTTATAAATCATTACGACTCATAATTACAGCTTCTTCTTTCTCTGTTTACCCTCCTCGTATGTAAGACTTACACCCCCAGGAATTACAAGCGGGTGCCTGAGGTCACAGGCCTGTCGAGGAGCAGACACTTTGGTTCAGATAGAATATTCAGGATGGTTGATCAGCCCGATGCCTAGTATGAGAGCGAGAAAGCAGTTGATATGAAATGAAGATGAAATGGATGAAATGAAAGGTGATGATGGAGCAGTTTCTGGAATGAATGGTGGGGGAAACCGGAGAACCCGAAGGAAAATCCGCCCAGACGCCGCTCTGCCCATCAAAAATCCCACATGTGGGCCCCTGATTTCGAACCCGGGCCGCTTTGGTGAGAGGCGAACAGTACTCATAATTATAACCCTATTGAAATTTTTATCTGAAAATAAAAAACTTATTTTCTGGAGATTAGTTTATTATGGATTTAACACACTTTGGAAATAAGCTTTGCAGTTTTGTTGGCAGCATTAAAAGTAAACAAGGACTTTTTAATATTTTTTTTATTATTCCAAAGGAATAATATTCTGTTACGCCTATAGCAATAAATAAATTAGGTAGGAGAACATTAGATGCTCATACAAGAATAACTATATAGAAGATTTCTCGACGAACAGAAAGGTTACCTGAGGGAAAACTAAATCATTCTCTTTATCAACTTGGACTCAATGTCTGTCATGTGGGTATAAATACCGCTGTATTGATTGCGGTTTTAACATCTAAAGCACCTGTTCGTTTATGCATGCTAAAGTTACGTAAAGCCTCAAAAACTGTAAGGACGTTTACATTGTACGTGTGTGCAATGTTCAGGTAGATGCGGCAAACACGAATACATCATGTTGCAGTTCATTCTACGTTTTCTTTACGGCCGTTAACATTTGAAACATTCTCTGGTCTGAAGAGAAGGAACTGCTACAAACAAAATGGCCAGGTCACATAAACTTCACCGCAGTACGTCTTGCAGTTTCGACAGGTACAGTTTAAAAAGAAAGTCAATGCGGTAGTTATAGACCCAAGTTTCCTTTTTGGTTTAAGATCTGAAATATCAACTAGATACCGAGTTAAATCCTTTGATGCTAAATATGTAAATTATGTTGTACAAGTTGTTATTTTGTAAAGAGAACGAAGCAAATATTCATCGTATACTCGGGTATGCATATTTAGAACAAATGCAACTGTTGGGGTTATTTAAAGCGTCTTTATATTAATTTAGATTAAAATCAATATGCGCACTATGATCAACCTACAAAGATATGAGGACTTAAAGATTTCTTAGCGCCGATACGATATTGTCAAGCAACGACAGTCAATTTCCTTTCATTCCTACTTCACATCAAAGATAGAGGCAGCCTTTCCTACGATAAATGCGGCGTTGCCAATGAGATCTTTCTCTGTAAATATCGACAGAGTCTAGAACGAATCTATTGACCGCTATGGTAAATGTACAGTAGAGTTTTCCAAGCCATCTGATGACGTAAAAGGCCAATCCAGTACCAGTAGAGGGATTCCAGGAGAGTTTTGAATCACAAGAGAACCAAATTGTTAAAACGCTTGCCAGAAGCTAGTTTTCGTAAATAAAGTCCAGAAAGCTTAAGGCTGCTTTAGATATTTCTTACAGTATTATTATATGTGGCAGCATTAAGCAAGCAATGTCTGTATACTTTAGTCAAAATGCAGAGTGCACTTGGTACCAGAGAAAAAAAAATCCTTCACCGTGATGAGCATGGACTACAGATGTTTTTATTTTTACAAAGAATTGGTTAAACAAAAGGAGTGGAATTATGTTGTTACTTTAGGAGCTTTACTTCAAAACATTTGTATAGTCTACCGGGTCCTCCGTGCCTCAAGTGTTGTAGTAAAGGGCGCAACGTTCCCACTAATTACAAAGTAGAGGTTAAGTCAATAAGTATCCACACATTATTTTTTATTTTTTGTAGGTTGGTTGTATCGGTTTGTGCACGCGCACGTCAACATGTTGTTCCTTTGTCTCTGTTTGTGGAATGTTTGACCGTTGACCACTGAGTGTTGCATTGTTGCATAATAAGCATGGCTGTACTCCTCACCGTTTGCACTAAAGAAGAACAGCTTGCAGTTATACTTTTTTGTCGTCTGAAAGTGTACCAGGAGCCGAAATCCATCGAAGACTTTCGCATAATACGGGGACAATGTTTTACCCCGGAGAAATGTGTACAATCAGACTGAAAAGTTAAAAAATGGTGGACAACTTGAAGGACGAGGAAAGAGCAGGACGCCCATCCATATTCACTAGTGATGCCAACATTGAGCAAATCCGTATTATGACTCAGAGAACCGAAGTTCGACTGTCGATGAAGTGGCAAACCATATCTTTTTTGGTCCATTTAAAATGCCTCATGGAGCCGTCGATTCACCACAGACAAACAAATGAAGGAAGCGGTGCATACATGGCTTGCTGCTCAGTCGAAAAGCGTTTTTTCTGAGGGCATTAGAAGGCTTGTGTAACGATGGACCATGTGCAATGAGAAGCAAGAGAACTACGTTGAAAAACGAGGTAATTGTAAGCTTATATTGTTGTAATAATTAGTTTAAAAAGTTATGTGCGGATACTTATTGACGTACCCTCGTATGTGTGTGTAAAATAAACTTTATTGAATAAGTTGAAGTGTACTTTTTATGCTTGTATTGTAGTACTGGTGAAATTTAGAATACTCGTGGTAAAATCTGTAGTTCTCGTCATAAATTGGTCCATTTTACATTTTAATGTATTTTACATCAGACCTTCTGAACTCCAAAGTACCTATTCAGTTTTCTCTTATGTTATTCATATGTATAGCATTAAGGGGGGGGGGGGTAATCGTGCATAAATTTTCAACGGAAGATTATTTAGATTGTAAGTAATATAAAACTCTAAGAGTATTAGAGATCAGGAAGTTAAACTCTACCGCCTTTGAAAGGTACACTAAATCTATTCTTTTGGCTAATCCTTTACATAGTGTCCACGAATTATATGGCTTACATTTTTAATCTGTACCTTTTTGTGACGTTGCTATACATTCATTGTTGATGTCCTTAGCAATAAATTATATTGTTATTCTTGCTATTTTTTCTCTGATTAAGGGTTTAGACAAGGAAGAATAAATATAATTTAAGGCAAATCTTTGGTTATGTATTATATTTTCAATAATAGAATAATAAAGAGAATACCATAAACATCTAAATATTTCCCAATACGTTTTCTCATAGTATTCACTACACAGATGAAAAGGGTCAGTATTTAATCCCAATATAAATTCTTTAAGAATCATGAAATATAACGTCTGGGAAATCTTTCTTCAGCAGACCACGGCATAACAGCCCGGAAAATCATATTAGTTATAATTGTGACACCGGCCGTGAAAAACCTACGTTCTTACATGAAATATAAGTTTAGAATTATATGTTGGTCCATTTTTCTTAAAACAGAAAAGTAAAAGAAAGTTTTCCGGTACTGTCCTGCCATGTTCGACTTGATGGTAAGCCGTAAATTTGAAGTTTACCTTATAAGCGAGATTAATAGAGAGGGAAGTGGAGGTGCTAGTTGTAAAGTAAATGGTAAACACAAGAAATAAAGGAAATGCGTCACAGCGGTTCCTAAATTGGCTCCAGTTTGTCTGCGCTCCTTATCTTTTTACAATACACCAATGTTCTTTCTTTCTTCCAAAACCATTCTTTTGTTCTCCAAGGGCTGTTCTAAAAGTTCTCGATTTGCCTGATCAAGAAAACACAATTTGTGTGTGTTTTTCTCAACGTAGTCGGCGTATAAATCACTACTTTTGGCCCAACGACTTTCCAACTTATTATTACTCTCATTAAAATAAGATTTGTTCAACTGTGGAAAATAAGCGTCTCTGCCTAAGTTTCAACCTCATCATTTGATGAGAATCTTCGTCCACCTAGCCATTCCTTTAGGTCTGGCTGCATCCGGCGAATATGGCGGATGAGGAAGCACTTGGAGTAGAAGAGGTTGCAGTTTTGCAACAACAATCTAGACGCGTGTGAAGGTGGATTATCGTGATGAAAGAAGAGTTTTGTTTGCGAGGTGTGGACGTTTAACCTGAACAGCATCCTTCAATTGGTCCATGAATAAAGCGTATACTCCCCGGTGATGGTTACGCCCGTTGGAGATAGACTATGAGCATCACGCCATGAGAATTCCAGAAAACCGTAGCCATGACTTTACCTGCACATGGAACGTTTTTTGCTTTCTCTGGTGCACTTTCACCTGTTACCACCCACTGTTCGGTCTGCTACTTCGTCTCTGTCGTACAGTGATGAAACCATATTTGATCTACTGTTAAGAAACATCGGAGAAACTCACTTGAATTGTGTTTAAATAAGTCTAAAGATCTTGAGAAGGAAAGGTAGAATCAGATGACTGAAAAATTCAATGCCATAGCCGGGATTTGAACCACGGATCTCCCGGTCTCCGTCCGGTTGCTCTAACCACTGAGCTACCATGGCAACATGCCGACACGACATTAAATTCTCCAGCTGATTCGCATTTTTCCCGGTAAACCACAAGGAGATCTCAAATTGTATTGAGATGCCATACCCCAATGGGGACTTACATTTATTGTAAGCACTTTAAGTTCCGGGCTTTATAGTTGCAACCACTATTCGGACGGAGACCGGGAGATCCGTGGTTCAAATCCCGGCTATGGCATTGAATTTTTCAGTCATCTGATTCTACCTTTCCAACCCTGTCCAACACACGGCTTGTGTGAAAGAACAATTAATTCCATCTTGAGAAGGATTTATTCAGATGTGTTTTTGGTCCATTGCGGAAAAAAAGCGGTACTCATCAAGCGGAAAACTTTCTCATATTAAAAATGTAGTATAAAATATAGTGGACACGGCCTATCGAGGTCTTTGCACCTTCAATCGGCTATCATTGAGTTTCGTGTTGAGAATCTTTGTCACAATTTCGTCCGTTGTAGCGGTTTTGGTACGCCCTAATCGCTCATGGAACGGATTTACTAGCACCCTTATATTCAACAGCAGACGTTTTAACCGTCGAAGATGAAGGGGAAGAATTCTTTAATGTAAAATCTAACTCCTTTTGTATTTCTTTTGGGATTAAACTCTTCAAAATTAAGTACTTTATCACAGCTTGTATTTCTCTTTTATCCATTTTGTAGAGAATGTTGACATTATTTTGTTTACACTATTGTCATAAACAAGTGACTACACTTACGTATATGAAAGTTTACACCGCACCATCTAAAGAATGATAGCAACTATCATAACAATGTGGCCATCTTTACTACATCTCTGAGTCAGGCCAAAAAGTTTATAATTTCCCTTTTAAAATATAAAAATTTGCATGCAGATTCAGTGACTGTTTCTATAGGCCTACATGTGATTTCATAGTTTAAAGTTTTCAATTGTGCTATGTTATCCACAAATTCTATCGTTTCTTCGTAATTTTAGTTAACTATATTTGGGAGAGAATGTACAAATAATTATTTTACTACTCGTCGAGTCTTATACTCACAAAAAGGGAAGGAAGCACGCGTCTATACAGGTAATTCGATTTTCCGTGTGATATTAGGACTTCAATACAGTGAACTTTAAGTCGGAAATGCATTATTAGGGTATGAAACAACGTAAACGCAATGTAAACAATCCAAAATAAGTTCTAGATTTTTAACTGCAACAGTAATCAAATATGTTACAGTGTACGTGTTTGTCAGTGCAAGTACGTGTCTCATTATGGATTATCTACTTAGCTGAGTACTACTTAGCTGAGCAGGATGCAGCTTCACAAGAAGTAAGTTCTACGCCAACCTACACCTTCCATATAATCACCCTTCCAACTCTAACCTAAACCCACGCCATTTTTCACTAGTGTTGCAGTCAGGTTTCATGGCTGTAACCTAGTAACCACCTATCCCGCTCCAACCCATAGGGCGGAGACATCCATCTATCACATACTAACGCGGGTGCTATGCGGGACCGCACAAAGCCACGCCATTCCACCTTTACCTTCTTCCTTTTTCCACCGGTGGAGGAGTTTTTAGTGGGTATGCCGACTATTGGTGAGTCCCACACTCTCAGTCCCGACTCCCATCGGGGCTGGGGTCAGTGATTAAATCATTTTCTCCTCCACTCGAAAAAAAGTGCCAGTTTTGTTTATCCTCGCTAAGAATTCTGCCTCTAACTTTTCCGGAGTATCCTTGATTAGTAAAATTAAATTGAGTTGTACTTATGGACGGTAGGAGTTTAAGATTGGCTCCGCGCGAGAAGAAAGTTGGTGGGACTAGTCTTTTACTGTGATCGACAGTTTGCAGCGCCTAAGACCGCGCTGGTGAATCAGTTACTTAGCGGTAACCACGAGGAGTTTTGCCGGTAAGCATTTTAGCGACTCCCGGCAAGCTACGCTTCAGTTTCTTTTATTGCGGAAACGGTTATTTCAAACCGTAAAATTGATATTGCAGAAGTTAGCTGGTATAAGTCAATTGTTGTAGTTTTAGGGTGCTACGATTCGTATTCAGTTTCATTCTTTATCTTCAAACGGTCGGCAACTCGCTTTAAGAGCTCAAGTATTAGAGCCCATTAAAATTATCAGTCAATTTAAACTGGTGTTATCCTTTCAAAATACGCCCACGCATACCCTGAGAGAAAGATCTCATAGCCAACCACTGTAGCAGCCGACAGGAGAATCAACAGCAGATATTGAAGCAAAGGATACGGTTTCAAAAGTGACGACTAACGCCCGGCTTAAAACTTGGCGCACCATCGCGGGGCTGGAAATCGACCGGCTTTAACGTAGTGTCTTCCAACTACTAGAGCATAGCACCACACTTAGGCAATATTAGACCGTTTGTGTTTTCAACGTGACATCTGGGAGTAAAGGATGAAGGAGAGATCAGAAGAGCGAGCAGATCCGGATGAGGATGCGCGCTAGCAAGGACGGGGTCCCTAACGATTCCAGAATTATACCAATCCTGACGCCGACACCATACCGCCTCAGCAATCTTTAACCTGGGGGTCCGGAAGTGAAACAAGCCGTTCCCAGGATGGGACCTCAACCTGCCAGCCAAGCGCCAATGAGAGATCTATACACAGCAAAACTTTCAACGTCCCGCCGCAACGCACCAATCGCTGTCGCTTGGTTCTACAACCCTGTCACATATGAAGATGAAAGATGGAGGGGAGTGATGGGACAGGAAATTCGTGTTAGAAGAGGAACTACCACAGCATTCGCCCTCAGACATGGGTAAACCACGAAAAAGTAATAATGAAACCTCTTTCCAAGGCATAAAATGTAGAATGCTCAATTTCATACCAACTATCATATTATGATGCAAAACATTCTGTCTTTCTGTTCATACCTTACTGAGTTGTTTCTTTTTCTGAAATTTAGCGCTATTAAAATTCTAATTTCCTCTTCAAATATTAATAACAATAATAGTAATAATCAATAGTTATTATTGTTATTAATTTATTTGAAAATTGAGATATTTATTGTCCTATGCACATGTAAAAACTATGAAGAGCTATTTAGAACATGTGAAAAAGTTGAAAAGCTCATATTTAATCAAACGCAAAAGGTTGTAAGTAAATGATTAAACAGAAGCTAAATACACACTGTTCACATAATGTTTAGCATACCCAAGGATTAAGCACATAAACTTTGATACTCTAGCATAAATGTTCTGGAAATAGGCAGAAATTGAAGTTACCGAAAATGTTGAAGTTTAACACCTAAAATAAGTAACTATTTAATTGAGTAGGCCGTTGAACAGGGATTTTGAAACAGCTGACGACATGTGACATAAAAATTTCACCATTTTTAATATTGTGAAAACAATAAATAATCATTTATAAGTGAAATGAAAATCTGATGTGATGTATTCACATGGCTTCTTCTACCAATGAAAAATTCACATACATCCATTAAATATCATACTATTCATATTGGTCGTCCTCTGTGATCTAGGGCTGCCATGTTTCTAGTTCCTGAGGTTCCCATGCCTCTAATTCAAACCCGGCGGAAGGCGATGGATTTTTTCGGGCGTAAAAATTCTTAGCATGGCTCTTTCGGAAGGGAAAAAAAGCCGGTGGTTCTGTGTCGTAGATTTACGCCAGGGCACAAACGGTGAATGACCCGCTCAAGGCTACGTTTATCAACTATATTATACTGTGTCGGTACTACTTTCAGCTCGAGTGTAAAGACTAGTATTTGTTCATTGTGCATCTCAAAGGTAAAAGTTTATTCAAGACATCTGTGCTGTGTGGGAATTACTTTAGAACATTCTTATTATTGTTGCTGTTCTTGTCTTGTTATAAGTCTACTGAAATTCTACCGAAAAATTCACGCTTGAACAAAGAATTTTATGTACGATACGTACGTAAAAACCAAATCATGTAGACAGGCATTTAGATAATTTCAGGAGAAATTTCCTGGTAATCCAGTTACAAATTGAGTGTTAGATGTCTGGTTAATAAGTTTAGGACAACGGGATCGCTAACCTAAGAAGCGAAAAAGACATATTTTAACGTAGGAAAAAATTGACGAACCTGGCGCATCATTCGAACGCTCTCCAAAGAAGTTTTTAAGACGTGTTGCCAGCAGGTGAGTGTCTCAAAAATCTCTGTTCATACAGCTGCTAAACTTTTAACATTGAAACCCTACAAAGTGACTATAGTTCATGAATTACAACCTCGTGACGATGAAAAGCAAGTCAATTCCTATAACTGCATTGGCAAAATATCGTTGACGGTACTGTTGACCCACATTTAATAATTTTCTTAGGTGAGGTATGGTGTTATTTAAATGCTCATGATGCCTCAAGAAACAATAGATTCTGGAGAATTCTCATGTAATTCAAAGTTCTGTTGCATGACGCAAAAATGAATGTACGGTGTGCTGTAACAGCAAAACGCATAATAGGGCGATCTGTAAATTCTGATAGGTACCGCAGAAATATTCTTGCGCCATTTTGTCAAATGTTGTCAGATAATGAGGGAGAGAACGGGTATTTCCAACAAGATACTGTCACAGACCGTAGTGCTTAAAACTCCTTGGAAACTTAGGCGTGGTTCCCCTTGCACCTACCACTTGTATTATTTTTTGAAATAGGCAATGGTTGGTTCAAAAACTGCTCTTTTATCCTGATCTACTTCTTCTGGCTGACTGGCGCTGACCTCAGACTTGGTGGTGAGGCCTAGAATATATGTGGTGTTGTTGTTTCAATCAAGGGCAATGATGTCTATTCTTCTGCTTCCACATTCATCAGCTATGTATAGAATTTCTTCGTGAATTTCGTATACTTTCCAAGTAACTACAGCTGCAATCTTAGTTCTTATTCGACGATGACGGCTTTCCTAAGTAAGTCTCCACAAACCGAGAACATTGGGAAGATTTCGATCTTGACCATGTCCAGGAAGTGCCCTAACAGAAACAAAGTTGTATTTCAGATTCAGAGCTACTTTCCACCCCAAGATAGTTAATATTTCGAAAGTCTGTAGCCATCTATTAGCAGGGGTATAGCTCTGATAGTGGATGACTCTTTTACCATGAATTTTCAAATCACACAATTTTTAATGCACTTGTTCCCATTGAATGCCTCTTAATAATACTCACATCGGGGGTCCAAACATCCCATATGAATAAACCTGATCTATATACTTAAACAAAAGTTAGAAATAAGACAATTTGCTTGTAAGCCGTTACTTCATACTGTAAAAGCCACGAAGAAGTTTGTAAGATCTTGGTTTCTGCTTCCCTTTACACAGTAATATCCTTTATTAAGTAGTCGCGGCCATCTATGCGCCTCTACTTCTCATGCTGCTACTACTTGTACTATGCACTCCTTTACTACTAATGCTTTGCTACTGTTGCTAACATTGTTGCTGAAAACTACTGATACTATTACTACTATTTCTGTTGCTATTACTGCTATTGCATCTGCTTTTCCTGCTACTACTATTACTGCAGCTACTACTATGCTAATACTATTACTTCTACTACTGCTACATCTTTTACTACTACTGTTGCTACCACTACCGCCGCTGTGATTCTATTACTACTACCACCACCATGATTACTATTACTACAACTGCTGCTGCTACTGGCTCTTCCACTACTACGGTTAGTACTACTACTGCAGCTGTTTGCTGCTAGAATTATTAATGCTGCTGACACTAATACCATTACTGCTACTAATACTTCTGTTGCTACTACTACTGCTGCTATTGAATTTAGTACTGCTGGCTGCTGCTACTAACTCTTACTAAGAACCACTGCAACCACTACTACTTCTACTGATACTACCACTTCCCTGCGGCTATTACTACTGCAAGAATTGTACTGCTGGTATTACTACTATTCCTGTTGGGCTTACCATTAATAATTTTAACGTTGCTGTTCTACTGATTACACAACTACTTCTTCTGCTGTTGCTATTGATACTAATACTACTACTATGACTACTGTTACTACTACTATTACTATTACTTCCACTGCTGCTGGTGCTACTACAACTACTACCACTTCCACTGTTGCTACCACTGGTGCTAGTGTCACGGCTGCTGCTTCTTAGTCGCTACAACAACAACAACAACAACAACTACTACTACTACTACTACTACTACTACTACTACTACTACTACTACTACTATTGCTGTTACTACTACTTCTACTCTACTGATACTGATTCCACTACCTCTATTTACTGACACGGGTAGACGAGGTGGTTAAGGCACGGACTCGTGAACTGGATGTGGTATGTGTTTATAGAACTAGGTATATCCACCAGAGCCGTGTACGTTATTTGAGTGGAATAGTGTTGGGTAGGTATACTCACAGCACTCATTCGGGCCGACCCATAGCCTGGCAACGCTTCGTCGTCTTTTATCTCGAATAAGAAACAAGTAGAAGAATAAGCCGTTGTAAGAATATTTTGTTGACGACTGGGCAGAGAAGGTCACACGAGTGTAACACATCTGACATTTTAGGTACTGTCCACTTTCAGTTGTTTCTCACGATGTCATGGAAAAAGTATGGAATTTCAGGGCCAGCATATTGCGACCCGTAAAATTTGACTATCGCTATAATGTTTGCTTAAACTGTTTATGCGTACGTTTATTTAAACTAATTAGAAATAGAATAAGCTTTTACAAACAATATTGAGTGGCAACTATATAAAAGTAAAGATGTTGGTTAGAAAAAGTATTGTGAATGTTACACATCACATTTTTATACCATGATATTTAATTAGCGTTTAGAACCATTTGTTTTCTTAAGCATGCACCATTTTATGCCATCGAATATTAATTTAGCTTTCAATGTATTTTCGCGGATTGCTTTTGTTTCAATCTGATTTCGCATTTTAAGTGTTTTTACTTGTATGGCATTGGTCATGCATTTAATGCTAACACTTTTATACCATTAATGCTTCTTATTTTCTGTCTACTTCTGGTTAATCCTAAAAACTTCAAGTGTTAGCATAAATGACTATTATTTTATATTCACTGCTATATAGATTAATTGGCATTTATAGTAATTGTGATTTGTTATCTCTTAGCCGAGCTTATTGTTTTTAGAGACTTTTAGTATTGTTTAACGCCCGTTCTTACTACATACGGCACCAAAGGCGGCGGATGCCGATGATACAGGTAATTAAATTATAATTGGGATAGGAATTTTGGAAAGGACAGGTACCAGACCTAAGTTTAGGTTACCTTCCCGGCATTTGCCAGTTATGACGACTGAGGAAGATTTGGAAGAAACCTCAGTCAAGGAGGACGGTGCTGGCGAGATTTGAACCACGGATCACCTCAATGCGAACCTCGCTAGTTACCGCGGAGCCATTTCGCTCGGTATTATATTTGGAACATTATTATTTAATATCTGAAGCTATTTTATATTGCCTTGCTGCTATACATTTAAAGTGACCTACTTTTCTTTATCGAGATAACGTTTGCAGATGCATGTATTACACACTTTGTCACTCTTAAACTCAAATGTCAGGAGAAATTACTGTTATCTTATACTAATTGATATATATCTTAACTATCATACCAGTTATCACAATGAGCTGAAATCATCTTTAAATCCCATCTGCGAAATTCTATGAAGGCAATCATCGTAATATTATCTTATAATGTTTGTAAACAATAAATTGAGTTTTATTTATGGACGCTTTTTAACTGCTGTGGTCCTTAGCGTCCCATTCTCTTTTGGACATGAATCAGTAATTTTGCTCAGAGGCCTCTTTATCGGGCTTGAGGTTCGTAAATTTACGACACGGGACCACTGGCTTTACTTCCCTTCCAAAGGAAGCCATGCTAAGGATTTTTACACCCCCAAAAAATTCATCGTCCTCCGCCGGGTTTGAACCCGCGAACTCAGGAACTAGAGGCTAGCATGGTAGTCACTACGCCACGGAGGACGACTATATTATTTGTTATATATCTTAGCATTCAACGTGATGATGAGCTATGCCTTAAAACAATGCAAAAGCTATTTATCTTAATGAGCTTGAGTAATTTGAGAACCCTGCATCTTTAGAATCAGCATCTATACATTCCAGAGAACCTAAAATTCTGAGATGACGACACTTAAGATTTGCAATATACGCTTAACGGGAATCAAACTTAAAGATAGACCAGATCTTGTTATGGCAAACTCTCAACATTACAGCGCGATTTCAAGTATCACTTTACCACTGTAATATGAATTTTTAATTAAAACGCTACCCTGTATTGGAATCGTATGTAAACCTCAACTGCAAAACAACCAAGTTGACATACAATAGTAGATATCACAAAACTAGTAGCTCGCCATACAATAATAGGCTTCTCTACGCTTGTTAAACATCTTTAGGGCAATAACCCTCACAAAAACAGATTAAGTAGTAATACATGATGACCTTGAATGTGAATCCAAAAAGTACAATGGAGTCCTATAGATAATGAGCTGAGTTTGTTTTTGAAGCCTTGTTTCTATACTAGTTGTGTCCCTTCCAAAAGCATGCGGTAACAGGCTGCCGATGCAGTGAACGTGACAGCATTACGATGGATATCATTCATTCTGTAACGTAATGTACAATGAAAGTGTTAAATAAATCGTTTTAAGCCAGAAATGTAGTCACACAATGGTTAATAAGTAATAAGCAACAAAGAGAAAGTGCAATATGCACGAATCTGTTGCACTTGCGTTCCGTGACAGTTGCACTTCAGTACAATTTAGTGACATTTGCACTCAGGATTCCAGTTCTAGGAAATCCTTATTGCTTGAAGGTGGAGCGTTAATTAGGACAGGGTAGACGGATAAATCATACCTGTTATTACCAGAAGCTGGCCTTGCTACTTAATCTTACTTCCTCAGTCGTGATAGATTGAAGCTCATTTTTGCGTTGTTGTTTTCTCTGTGTTCTCTATAGATTTCATGGGGATTACCAAAACTAGCAAGGGTAAGCCACTATTGATCTTCAACGGGTATCAATATACCAGGTGAGTCAGATGTGCCTATTTATTTTTGAATTTATGCAACGTGCTAAGTGACATAGGTGACTTACGCCTTTCTTGAATGCCTTCTAATGGCTCATTTGCATAAAACTTTATAGAGGAGGGATACATAACTCAGTGCGCATAAGTGTTTTATAGGACAGAATGCAATCCTTATGTATGTCGATGCAAAAAACATCCCGCCCTGACACTGAGAGCTTCAGTAGCACATTTAGTCAATTTTACAAACTTTTATTCTTTAGCATACATTCATGCATCCCTTTGAAAACTCCCTGAAGGAACAACCTATCACATGCATCGGTTTACAAAACTATTTGAAAACAAAATGGCAGTTCTATGCATTGCGACCAATTAAATTTAAGCCGTTAGTTATTGTACAGCCTTGTCAAAAAATGCTAAGTATTAGGTAGATAATTTCTTTTATTTCACAAACTATGACGTATTTCAGATCGTACAGTAATTGTAATGACTGATACAGTTTATTTGTTTGAATTAAAACTACCAAACCGAGCTCAAAATACTGTATGACGCTGCAAAAGGCGTGTAAAATTTCGAGGTGGGATCTAATTCTGCGATTACTAGTTCCTATAGGAACCTCTGCTCGCAAGGTAGCATTGGCCGAATGGTATTATCATGGTTGCTCTAACGCTGTGTCACTTTAGTTTGGGGTCAAATCCTTCGGGTTAAGTTCAAACTTTTTATTACCTTTTGTTTTATCTATTTGGGTAATTAATTTAATATTATGATATAAATAACACTTTAATAACATTATAAGTGTGTACAAAATAGAACAATCGTCATGTTTTCCACTGGCAGGTGGATAATTTGTACTTCGTAGTAGGTGTTTTATTGTGGTCAGTATCAGCTTGTCCCACTCAACCAAGTTTAAAACACTTCCCACACGCAAAGTGGCTTTAGCTATTTGCGCCTGCGTCAATGCTTGGCGTCAATAAATAAGTCTCTCTCCATTGTCTACTCATTATTTGAAACATTTCTACGAGACACGGCTGCTGTCATAAAGTATACAAACGACGTTGACATGCTGTTAATCTATGGAGAAACAAGGTGTAACGCACTGTCAGCAAAGCGCCTGTATGAAGAACGATTTCCAGGAAGGAGGGCACCTACTGCAGACACTTTTCGAAAGGTTGAAAGACGCCTTCGTGAAAGAAGATCATTTGGAAGAGCACCGCCTGCTCGCGAAGCTCCAGTAACCTCTGGAGGCAATGAGGAAGCTGTGCGAAACGCAATAGAAAACAATCCACATACCAGTTCAGGAGCCATAGCAGAAGATCTGTACATAAGTCAGTCCTCAGTGATGCGCACATTGCATCGTAATAAATGTGATCTGTACCATCTACAATACGTCACGCTCTCCATGGACGCGACTTTAAGCGCGAGTGATATATGCACAATGGCTACAGCAGCGAGCGCAAATAGATGCAGAGTTTTTAGGAAGTGTTCCCTTCAGTGATGAAGCCACATTCCACAATAACGGAACTGTTCACCGCCATAATGTGCACTACTGCAGTATAAGGCAATCCTCACTGGATGAGAGAAGTTGCATTCCAGGTACAGTGGAGCATCAATGTCTGGTGCAGAATAATAGGAGACCAGCTAATTGGATCGTACTTTTTTGAAGGCAACCTCACAGGACCACGGAACCTTGCATTTCTGCAAGAATAATTGTTCCTGGAAGATGTGCCGCTAGTGAAACGGACAGGAACTGCAGCAGCATGGAACTCCACCACACTGGTCACTGATTGGAAGGAATCACTTACATAGAACATATCCGCAAAAATGGAATGGCCGAGGGGGCCCAATCGCATGGCCACCTAGATCACTGATCTCACCCCTCTAGATTTCTTTCTGTGGGGTCATTTAAAGGAACGGGTCTAGGCTCAAGAGCCGCAAAACCCAAATGTCTACGGGAAGTCATACGTGGAGAATGCAGCCAGATTACACCGCACATGTTACAGCATACAAGAAGGTCTCTCCGGCAACGTACACAAATGTGCATTGATGAAGGGGGTCGTCATTTTGAAATTTACTTCCTTGATGAAATCCACGCTCTTTAACAATTTATTATTCTGTTTACCCGTGAACTTAGCACATTTACAACTTCTTTGTCAATAGAAGAAGTAAAACATAGGGTTTAAACATGAAACAAAAACTGTTATATTTAATATCGCCGATATGCGGCCAAAGGAATGAAAGCTAACTACGTAACACGGTTTACAACACCAGATACGGTACAGATTATTAGGGTAAACATGATACAAAATTATCTGATTGTAATTCCTATGTCTTTGGCTCACGGGAGAGCCAGTAACAAAAATAAATAAATTAGTACACTAAAATACAGAAAATGAACACAAGGAGCGAAAAAAAAATCAACTTGATGTTTGTATAAAATTCGAACCTCCGAAGCTAACCTTTGCTTGACCACATTGTGGCTGCTAAACAACTCGGCAAGAACCCACTTAGTTCGTTACCCTCTTCGGGAAAACATTCCTCTATCTCCTTGCAAGCATTATATCCATGAAACGCCTTTTTTTAAGGCTTTCGAAGCTCGTTGGCTCTCCTTCAGACCTTTAATCATTAATGCTAATTGCGTGTAGTACCGAATAGAAGGGCTGATCTACAATAACAGTTTGTTTGCTAAAAGGGTCAATGTTTTCACATTAGACTATAAACTGCGGGTTGCATAGATACGAATAACTAGGGGCAGCTGACTCACCTGGTATAGTCAGTGACACAAACAAGAAAAAGTCAGTCATTGGCGCTGTGTGAGCTACAAGAAGAAAGACTCCAAAAGGCGTGTTTCATAAAAAAAACAACCAACGCCATTTTGGGAGAACAGGTGATATATGTGTTCCGGGTGTTGCGGCAAATGAAGTTCGGAAACAAATGACTAACGCCAAAAAGCGCATGAGGGAATTCGATCAATCCATTGCAAAAATATTTCCGGAAGAATTTGGAAAACTATTTAATTGCGGTTACGATTTTGTGACTGCAATACCAACACAGACAAGCAGTAAGCAGGCGCTGCATCACTTTAAGAGGAAACACCTTGGTGTCTTATGAGACCCAGCTCTAGCAGACGATGTAAGTCTCTCTCAACAAGTATTAACAACGAACGACAGAGAAAATTTTGTTTTACACGATGATAATCGCTGACCTCAAGATAGGGCACTAGTGATTCCCAGTGCAAAAGGAAGGAATATATTGTAAACAACCTCCTCCTTTTTTATTGATGGAACATTCAAGAGTTCTAGTAAACAATTTAGCAGGTATTAACGATCCACGCTAAGCTGGGAAATACTTTAGAAGAAATCAACGTCATACCTGTGCTGGTATGATACTGTCATACCTTTGGCACTTCTGACAAACAAGAAGCGCGAAACACTACAGATTGCTCACAGTTGTGAAGAATTGCTTGCCGGGCTGGGATCCAAAGACAGCAGCTGTTGGCTTTGAGATGGCTATCAATAAGTCAATAAATAATTTGTTCCCATCAGTGAAGATTTGTGCTGCAATTAACATTTCAACCAATGCTTATGGAGGCAAGTGCAGGAACTTGGGCTAGGTGCAGAATACAAGGAAAATGAAGATATTCGGCTTCATATTCGTTGCTACATTAGCACACGCACTTTTAAACATGGTCGATGATGCTTGGTTATGCATCCAGGAAAACACACCTGAAAATGAAAAGCTTCGAAGTTTCTATGATTACTTTGACGAGCAATGGTTGGAGAACGAAAAACTTACGTGCATTGTATAGACTGCTCAGGCAAACGGCATAGTGCTAATAACGTCTCTGAAGGATGGAATCGAAGACTAAGCAGTCTAATTCGAGAGCACATCCAAATGTATACTTACACATTAGTAAACACTCTTCGAGAGGATGCTGAATACCATTTGCACACATGCAATAAAAAATGTCTCAATCTTGAGGGCAAGAAACGGAAAAAATGAACAATAAAATCTGATCAAATCATTAATTAATCATTGATAAAGCTTGATAAAAATGGAAATCTTATGCATTTCCTTAAAGTAATTGCCTACGCACAAAATGCAGTAATATCTCTTCCCTTTTGAAGGAAGAAGCATACCAGGTTGTAAATGTTGAACATAAAAACTGACGGTTCCTCTGGAACAAAACAAAACAAAAAATAAAAATCTAAAAGATTAAGAAAAATATAAAACTGACTAGGTATATCCACGGAAATTATTGTCTTGTAACACATTTATAGAAAACAACAACATGGGAAACGCAAAGAGACTACCTCCACTCCGTCTTTCCTGGTAACGACGTTATGTCGACTAAAAGTCTATTCATTAATAATGATAATAACAACAATAATAGTTTTTACTATATAGTGTAACCAATTTCTTTACTTAGCAATAGAGAAAGATAGGAAACTTCAACCTTGCCCTTGGGCAGGTACCAAGGTAGTTAGTGAGAAACCAGTTTGTGCTCAGGTATAGGGATGATTGAGTGCAAGTGTCGAGTGCAAGCGTCCCGCGCACATGTGTACATTCTCTAAGGCAGTCATGCCATTTTGTGTCATTCGCTGAAGTCAGGATGTGTGCCCGATTCGAGCCGCAGCACATGCGTGAAATTTTTTTCTTTTTCTTTTCGTTACATGTGTTAAATCCACAGTATTAATCTGCCACTCCAAACATATGGTGTAGGATTGGTGGTGTCACTTGGTTATGGGTGGATGCGTGGGCGTGTGTTTTGGTTGTAGGCTCTTAGCCCCTCATGAGTTCGTTCCTATTTTCAGTGGTGACAGCATACTGGACAGGGGAAGGTTTCTTATCTCAGGGTTTTTCGAATAAAGAATATGCAGGTAGCAAGTAGACGACCTTTGGCTGCTGATCATTTATTCTTGCTTTAACAGGTAACACACTGACTCCCTTTCACACGCTTTCCCTCTATCCCACATGTAAGACACAAGCCGATTACTACTCCCAGTTGCTATAATGACTTTAGTCACTGTCACGTATACTATGTTCCGGCAACGAGTTGTCGCTCCTAGCCATGAAACACAGATTCCTGGGATTTTTGCTTACTCACTTGCACTGAGCTATATGTGAACTTTGATAGTGTAGACTTAATAATTTTGCCGACCCCTACGTCGGAGGTGAAACACTTAGCGTCTTAACATAGTGATGATCGGAGCGAGAGTGTCACCTCGCCTTCACAGCTCCTACCTCGATCTGTCTAGGATCTTAATCTATTTCACGCCCATTTTCTAGGCGACTTGGTTTGGTCCCCTAACCACGTGATTTATCACGTCGGTTATTCGCTGCCTTCTTTTCCTCACTTAATTTTTATTGGCGGCTCTCCTAGTGCAAACTTCTATATAACATTTGGAGCATTTTGTGGCCTGTCTTTCATTTCTAGCGTTGGTTTTTACGCTCAAGTGGTTTTGGAGAACAATTAAACACGTACGTCCTAGTGCCTCTGAGTCGCATTAGAATGTTATGTCCTTTTTTGCTGGCCACATGTTTGGTAGAATTCTTAAAGGGCAGAAAACCTTTTCTGTGTGTCCCGTTATAGCCTCCGGTTCTCTTAACAAATACTTGTTTCTCGTCTACCCTTTCGCTAGCTTTAGCTTTTGTGAAATTCTTTCCTTATACTACATGTATAAATAATTCTATGTGTATTTATGTTAGCTATTTATTATATTTATTACATATGTGTATATAAGTATTTATCCGACGAGTGCTTCTGCTTCACATTGTAGCAGTAAAACTAATGTATAAGGTAAAGAACAAACGACAATTCAGTTTACGTGTTCTGCAGTTTTCAATATTTTTCATTGTAATTATTTTGAAAAAAAAACAGAAACAACACATAACAATTTTAAAAACTGTCGCGGTTTTCATAAAATATAAAATTAATGTAAACAATTGAAGAATGCCAGAACACCGAAAACGTAATATCATTGGTTCTCTGTATATATTAAAAATGGGAATTTGCTCTACGACAGCTATTCTGCTAGAATGTTTTGGGAATACTTCCACACAGTCACTGCATTTGTAGATATGTCCAATAACACGAAATTACATGTTTTGCATACAGCGTAACCTTATCTCCTATGAACCCCACAGCACATCTTTAGAATCAGTTTGTCATGATATATTCCAGCGATGAGTACATTCATATGCCATTTATTTACGGAGAAGCACAATGGAACACATTACAGACGAGCACCGACAACCAACACTTTTCGGAATAATCGAACTTCGTTCAATGGAACTGATTGCGTAGGCTTGGCAAATAGATTTTCTTTATCTTTCAGATTTTTCTTTTATCACAGCTTTAACCCATATAGATTCAGACAACTGATAGGTAACTATCATAATCCACTAAGCACATAGCATGTACGCTGTTTTGGCCGGCTTACTAGGCATATAAATGCAGAACGGGCAATTTCTACGTAAATAGAAGAACCATTTCATCAGCTATAAAAATTAGCTTTGACACAATACAGGCATAGAGCACAATAGAGCAATTGAAACTAAACCTATCAAAATGTTTGATACTGTAGCTAAACAATCTTCTCTGTAGTATTAGCGTCATCGAATGTTATTTATAAGTATTTCAGAATTCCTTGCCGACAATGTCACGACGAATATAGGTCAAAAAGTTAGATATTTCTTAAAAATATAACATCTGCAAGGGATGATTTGATTATTGGCGTCAGCGTAAGAATACCTTTAAGAGCTTTTATTTAAATATTGCCAATATTTCTGCCGTTGAACACCTTGGACTTGTTAGAGCAAGAAGAACGCCTCAGCACAATGTTTTGAAGGAAGGAATATAGAAAGGGATTCCTAATCAAATCAGAGGTATAGAGAAATTTATTTGACGAAGAAATGAATGGCGAAAGAGTTTTGAATACAAATGTGAAACTCGATATAAAGAGTCGACTGCAACTAATGAAAAGTCATCAAACTACTGATGGGTCTGTAAGATCAATGTTTCAGGTTATGTTAAATGAGCGTGTAACCGCTTGACCATCCTAAAAGAGTTCAGTATGAGCGTGTGCTATTCGGCGGAAGTACTGCTCCTATCGGCCTTGCCGCTATGGTTTCTGCATGGGGCGCTCGAGTTTCCCTAATGTGTGCAACTGGCAGTGTCTGTCTGGCAGGCTGGCAGGTGCTGTCCTCCGAAGCTGTGACCGACCTTGGAAGGTGCAAGGACAAAGACTTGTTATTGCTGTCCGAAGGGTTGATCAGTTGATTGGCGGCTGAGCAGCCAAACCTGTGACGCGAGACAAAACAAACAAAGAAAATGACTATGCTTAAAAATGAAACACTCTAACAGAACAGACAGTATAGCTTACCTGAATCCCTAAACCATTTAAGTTAAAATTTGTATCAAGTAACAGCATAAGCGTATTACGCATGTAATATGTTTTCTACCTTCCTTAGTCCAAGTATTTTCGTAATGTAAATCAGAGAAGATCTAATACAAAACTTGCTTTTGCAGGTTGTATTAATATTGTTTTATATTTGAAGTTTCTTGTAAATATCTTGTACAGAATGTTGTACATTTCGGTAATCACTGTAAGCATGGTATATTATAGCATTTTTTTCGGAATGTGGAAATGCGGTGCCGCCCTGACAAGGCCACCCGCGATGCCTCTCTCGTTACGTATAAATTCTGTATTTATATCAGTCTGCATTAGTAAATGAACTGTCTGTTCGCACAGCTGGTCCTTTACCGGTGGGTGCTAGGCTTCGAAACCGGACAAGTTCACGCCAAAACCTCAAGAATTATATAGTAGTAGAGAAAGAACCAGTTGTAGCAAGAAAATAAACAAATGCTGGATTCATATGCCCTGGAATTAAAATGTAGAAGAACAGGATTATTACGAAAATTAGTGCAATATTCACGCGCTTCATAATAAGTACAGCACCTGAGCCACTTCAAGAGGGACATAACAGTCTAGTGCTCCAGTCAACGGTGCTTTCTCTGTAACGATAATTCAGCAAATATGCTTTTTGTTTGTTGCCCATGGAAACTCCATGTGCACTGCAGATATATCGCGTTTGTTGCAGGCGAGGTCACTATAACTCAAGGATAATTTAAATTACTGGTTAAGAGTCATTTTCTATTTCTAACAGATAAATGAACTCTTAAGTGATCGAGCTTACGAAATATGCACCAGCATTCCTTTGTGAGAATATTTTAGTATTTACACCGAGGACCATTCAAGGTAAACGTGTATTTCATGTAGAATACAGAACATATAAAACACGTGGATTTGTACGTAAACTCAAACATATTACAAATATTTTGTTAGTATGTAAACAAGGACCAAAATTTGTAAATAATTGGGGGATACGAAGTATTTGTTGAAGAGACTGTTTTAATCCATTAATCCAAGTTTATTTTCTTAAACCTCTATAATTTTTTTATTGTTTTAAAACATTCTGCCTAAGCATATTCATATGACAATTTAAGTTTTAATTTCACATTAGATGAGTCTATGACACAAAGAGAACTTTAACATTTTTTAAGCAAGTGCAGTTTCAAACATGAAATATTTAATGCAGATTATAAGCATTAATCAATAATTACTTCATAATGTTTCACTACAACCAGGGATGCATAACTAAGCGTGTAAATCATGTGCAGATACTCATTTGTAATAAATGTACCAAATACATACCCTATAAATATAATTTTAACTCCATTAGGGCATATTACCTCAATTTCAATTTCTATGATCTATTACCTCCCTGCTATTGTTAGATTATTCGGACTGATCATAGACCATGGCTACGGTTGGAAAACTCAACCTTTTTATTCAGGGAAAAAGGCTTGCTGTTTTAATTCCTATCTCTAAAAATTTAAAGAAGCAATCTTATAAAAATTGTATATATAAACCAACAGGGATTTCAAGGGATTCTTCATCTTTACACTAACAAAATGAAATTTGTGTAGAGCAAGTGATAAAGATGTAGTTTATGAATACCTGGGACAGATTAAAGAAGTGTATACAAATTTAAATTCAATTTTTTCAAACTTAATGTGATAATACCAAGTATTACATGCGAATTTTGATTAAAATTAATAAATTTCTTTACGAAATAGTGTTTTAACACAGCGAATGAAGTGCATTTGGTGTACTCGTACTTTCTGAAGGTTTTAATCTCACCATTTTATAATTTGAAATATTACCTACTAAAACTTTTAAGAATGCAATTTTAAAGTCTGTCCACAGAAATAATTGTAATTAATCACTTTTTTCCTTCTAAAAAATCCAAAGGTAGAGAATTTTTAATCAACTGAACCCATAACTTTTCAACAGCAAAAAGAAGCATCCCGTTTGAATTGATATGGGGTAATCTTGTGCCAATTTTCTCACAAACATATAAAATACATTGCTTTGCATAGGCTTCGTATGCGTGGATACATATATATATATATATATATATATATATATCTTAAGAAAAGTTAGCCATTAGTTTAAGCTCATCCTTAAGTTAAGTTGTGCCCCAGATTTGATCTCGAAATTCAGCATTAACGTTTGACATTTCACTAAAATCCATTTGAATGTATGGACTCATATGAAATGGATGCATAACATGGATAACTTTCATGACTTTTCCTGAAACATAAGCTCTAGGTAATTTTAACCAAAACATCTTAAGAAGCTTTAGACTTTAGGATGTTTAGCTTTTAGCACGCCAGCGATATAATTACCGGCTTCGCGTTTGAAATTTTGAAAATCTTTCTGGAAGAAAATTGAAAACTAAAAATACTGTATGCAGAAGGTGTAAGCATAAATTTACAATTTATCACCTAATTTCGGTCATTTTACCTCAGATCTGCCGTCCGTTGCAACATTTGTATGAAATCTCTAGAGCTCCGGTGGTTCGTGCAGAGTTGATAGTGTGTGAAACCAGCTACTGGATAAATCTGAACAAGTTTGGTGGAGGTGAATGTAGGATCCAGGTCTAGGAGAGATTTACATGTGGAGAAAGCTCCTGAAGGAGTTGTTTTGCTTTGGTTCACATTGCTGCGGCCATTCCGCATGAAACCAAATGGCCGTGGCGTTTCGCTGTTCCTATTCCGCCACATTTACTGCAAACAAGTGAGGAGACCAATCTATACCTGGCTTGCTTTTCTGCTGTAGGAATGTTGCGATTAGGATAGCGGCAGGCTTACACCTTCCACTGAAGCGGGAAATGGGCCATATGAAGATTTTTTTCAAATGTATGCCCAGCGGTGATTGAGGTATTGTCCTACCACAGCGGACTACAACTGACTCGTGGAAGAAGATGGTAAATGGTAGAGATTAATTCCTCGGCACGACTGATCTCTGAAGGCAGGTTTGGACTTCGTTTCAGTGGTTTCGGAGAAACTGTGGTACGGCGTGATGCTGCCCCGAAGAATAGCTTTGACACAGGTTTTCCATCTACTTTCCTGGTCATCTTGCTTTGTAGTAAATTGCGAATAAAGAGAACCTGACACTTTTTCCTGAACTGATATGCGGTTGAGACCTCCCTTCACAGTAGGAAGGGCAATTGCTGCTGGTGCAGTTTATAAAAATATCCTTTTCAGACATACACGCCCGTAGCTCACTCCAATACCATAGCTTGTTTCGGACCGAGTGGGATAGCTCAGGCGGTTACGTCTGTGGCCCGCATTCTGGCCCATGGGTTTTTCGTGGTTTCCCCGGGTCGCCAGGCGAATGCTGGGGTGGTTAATCTTCTACCACGATTTTCCTTTCCCTCATTTCCTGTTCCCATAATCTTCCTTGTCACCTGTTTTAGGGTTGTAAGACCACGCGATGGTGTTCGGCGGGTTGCGGCTGGGCGGTGGTTTGCGCTCTGTAAAAGGTTTCTTCCCTGGCGTCGCTCCGGTACCGCTCAGTTAGGTCTCTCCTCAGCGAGGAGCTCCGCTCGGGGGACCTTGGATGTTGGTGGCTTGTGAGCAGTACCGTACGACGTCGGATACGTTTCATCTGGAATCGTTAGGGGCCCATCCATGCTTGCGCCCGTCGGCATCCGAATCTGATCACCCTTCGAGTCTCTCCCCTTATCTTACCCTTCCAGGGGTCATGTTGGAAGCAAAAAGAGCCGACTGGCCTACTTGCGGTGCTCTGCCCCGGTTCCGGGGGTCCCTCCGTGTTACGTACCTTTACCTTTACCTTTAGCTTGTTTCGGTGGTATGGAAAGCATGTAAGCCAAGTACTACAGTTTCGATAGGAAAAACAAGAAATCGGTGTTTCAGAACAGATTTCATATCTGTTCACTTTAAAGCAAAATGTCAAAGATTTTCGGCACCATTCTGTACTCTTCTTGTAGTGCTGAAAAACTAATGACGACTTCATGACACACTGCCTAAACCAACAAAACTTTTACTTCAGCTTTTATTAACACCAGCCACCTTATGTTTTTGTGCTGAATTTATGTAACCAACTAAGCGGCAGATGTGTCTTAGGTTCATCAGTGATCGATCACTGATTTCCATTTCTGCAAGATAAGCCAACCTTCAAGCGTCAATAGGCTTTCAATTTATTTTCTTTGCTTACCAACTATTAAATGACGCTTTTAGATGGACGAAGGCTCAACATTTAGAAGAAAAACGGTAATCCGCACTAAAGCACAACTCAGAAACATGTGGCTTTTTTACTGAGAGATAGACGAAGATTCAACATTTAGAACAAGGGTGGCGAAAATGCCTTTCTCTCTCGAGTCATCAAATATGCAACACACACACCACTTGGAAAACAAATGAATAGACGACTAAAAAAGGAGTTGCGCCTGCGAGTTACACTGCCTCGCGAGTCGCATTTTCGCCACCACTGATGTAGAAGAAAAGTGGTTTGAGGAACACAAGGTTTGCGCATTAAAGTACAACTCAAATACATGTGGCTCCTTTAATGAGAGCTGATTTTGGGTTTCCACTTGATTTTTACACAGTTTTATATCAGTATGCATAGCCATGCAACTGAGCAAATGCCTCTAATAAAATGGGCCTATGACATGGATGCAGTTTCAAAATTAGTTATCAAGAAAATTGCGGAAATTTGTAATTAAAGACAGGGTAGGCTATGAGAAACTAGTGTGCCAGTCCTTCGCTATCTATTCGACAAACAACTACGTCACAAAGAGGCGAGAGTGAATGCGCAACCAGCTCAGCATCTATACCAGGAGAGATCAAAAACTTTCCGAAATGTTGAAAGACGTCTATGTACAACAGCATCAGTAGCTTATTATAGAGAGATCTGGCGCAGTTTTTTGCGTTTATATGGGAAAGGATAGTGAAAACGAGGGTGGATGCGGAGGAAAATGCGTTTATATGGGAGAGATAGGGAATACGAGGATCGATGCTAGGCTAGATAGAGGTTGAAGGAATGAGGATGTGCTTTATATGAGAGACACGTGGAATACGAGGTGAAGTGTTAGACTAGATAGGGGTTAAGATGGGGAATATGCATTTATATGGGAAAGATAGGGAAAACGTGAACAGAGGCTAGGATAGACAGATGCTGAAGCAGGGGGAATATGAACATATTTTACAGGAGAGATAGGGGATACGTGGAGAGGTACTAGACTATTCAAGGTTTGAAGTGTAGAGTATGACTTTTTTATATGAAGAGACGAGGAAAACGAGGGTATATGCTAGGTGGAGAGAACCTTCAATGAGGAAAAAATGCGTTTATATGGGTGAGATAGGGAAAACGAGGAGAGTTCTGAGGTAGAGCAGGGACTGAAGGAGGGAGAGATATGCTTTATACGACAGAGATAGGGCATACGAGGGGAGGTGCTAGTGTAGACAGAGGTTAAGGAGTACGGTATACGATTATATGAGGAATATATAGAAAATGGGAACAGATGGTATGATAGACAGAAGCGGGGGCTACTTTTGCGTTTATATGGGGAGGGATAGGGAAAACGAGTGTAGATGCGACAGTTCAAGGAGGAAAATGCGTTTATAGGGGAGAGATAGGGAATACCAGGGCTGATGCTAGGCTAGTCAGATGCTAAAGGAGGGAGGAATATGCTTTATACGAGAGAGATAGGGAAATACAAGGAAAGATGTTATACTAAACAGGACTTGAAGGCTAGAATATGGCGTTTTATATGAGCGATATAGCGAACCGAGGAGAGGTATTAGGCTAGGAGTTTTGAATGATAGAGTGGACGTTTATATGCGAGAGATAGGGTATACGAGGGTCGATGCTAGGCTAGACAGGGTTGAAGTAGGGAATGCGTCTTATATGAGAGAGGTAGGGGAATATGAGGAGAAGTGCTAGACTAGACAGGAAGGTCTGAATGACAGAGTATGCGTTTATAGGGAAAAGATAGGGAAAACGAAGGTAGGTGATAGGTTGAGAGAGTCTTCAAGGGGAAAATGCATTTATATGAGATCGGTAGGACATATGAGGAAAGATGCTAGTCTAGACATGGGTTGAGGAGCAGAGTATACGTTTATATGGGAGAAATATGGAAAACGGGAGAGATACAAGGATAAACAGGGGTTGAAGGAGGAGGAACGTAGGGTTATACGGTAATATATAGAGTAATTCGATTATAAAACTTTTATCATCCAGCGCCGCAACACTTTTATATACTTATTTTCTAAACCTTACAAACTTTATATATGTTAAACTAGTGCGCGAAACGGAGAGGGACAAACTGTATATCGGTTTACAGCGACGTATACGTCCTAACCTATCCCCACCTTCTATGTTCTGAATCTTCTCATTGTCTATTCATTCCTAACATAATCACGTAACAAAACGTAACCAACAAACGTAACCACGTAACAAGACGTAACACAACGTAACATAACAGCATGACAAGACGTCATACTAAGCAACATAAGCACGTAACCACGCAACATCACGTGACATCTCGTAACCAGAAACGTTACACGACGTAACAACACGTAGCAACTATGTAACCAAGTAACAAAACGTAAGAACAACACGTAACCAATCCATTGCTAAATCAATCTAAACTAATTCATCCTTCGTAACTTAGACAATAAGTACGAGAGCCTAGCCTAGATTAACCCGACCAATCCTAAACGTTCCTCTCATCATCCATTCCAGTCAGGCATCGACTAACCTAATCTGGCTAACCAAAGATAACCTCAACTTTCTTTTAGTGAAATTGCAATGTTTTATTCAGGTTTTATTATTCGAGAGTTTTAATTGAAAAGCTTTACGTCAACATACCTTTATTTTAGTTCGTTGTAGATGTCTCTCCCCTTTTATCTAGGCTTGAGACTAGCACTAGGATTGCTCCTAATGGCAGGGTTACCACCTTCCCTTCCATCTTCTTCTTTCTTCATCAGGCGTCAGCTATCTGCATATACAGCACACAGATAACCTTCATTTTTTTAAGATTGTAGACTCACGAGAAAATCTTCATATTCGACTTACATTCTTTTAAGCACTGTTTGTAATGGCGTAATGTCCATAGGCGTATGTCGTTATACCGTCCTCAGCAATAATTCTTTTATCGTCGTATGGTGTCAATGTAATTTTATTCACTTGTACTGTGGCAAGAGCATGCTGTCGCGACAGGATCAGATTCATGGGCGTTCTGATAATTTCTCTGGTTTTAAGGCAGTCAGTATAGCTCTCGAACGTAACGTACTGCTTAATAGCACTACGTGTTATGCCTTTAATCTTTTTTATCATTGAACCGTCGATATCTAGGGCATACATTTTAGGACGTAGTCCTACAAAGCGTTGAAAGATTTTACCATTAGCCTCATCTTTAAATTTCCCAAGTACCTTCTTGTTTAGAGGTGAATAGCATATATGGCTTGTAGGATAATCAGCAGTATCTAGGTGCTCAAGAAAACGTAGCTTATCCTGGTAAACATCTTCGGTCGTAACACGATGAATGAACGAATCAGCGTCCATATACATAAGCTTCAGGTTTTCAGCTCCATAATACGGTAGCAACACATCATAGTGATACCGGTACATTAATGTCTTGGAGATATCCAACACACTCATACCGATGTATATAGGCTTGTTGAACACGATCTGACGAGAGACCATATGTACAGCAGCTAGATTAGAAGCATATATAGTCCTGTCAATAAACGTTGGCTTTGCAATTAACTTTTCCAGAGTCTTCTCATTTGTCACCAGCCGTATATCCATACGATTACGCAGGTTCTCCATAGTTTTTCCGAACATAGCATTGTTGAACAATTTGTAGAGATCCTTCTCAAAATCATTTGAGGCCTGTTGTCGTAGTCTGTTGTTAAATTCCACATACGGTTTTAACCATCGAGACTGTTGGAATTGTAGCACACGATGGATTTTTGTTAACCGTAGTCCATGATCAAGAGCTTGCTTCAACGCCATGTAATGTAGTACATACTTATTTCGAGGTCCTAGATGAGGTATCAGTTTCTTTGTAGGAGAGTCCTTAGGCGTCATACACTCAGGCAGGAAAGGTAGATCGTTGTGTAGATCGTGAAGTTCTGCAGGATACTCGATGTCGACTTTTAATATGTAGCCGTAAGGATCATCTTCTTGTAGTGTTTCTAAGTCAATTTTTTCAGGTGATACCCACTCAAATCCACCATAAGGGAGAGCGTGACTCATTACCCACCCATATTGAGGAATCACGCTATGTAACAAACTGATCACGCTATGTAACAAAGGAATCACGCTGAGTAACAAAGGAATCACGCTATGTAACAAACTGATCAGTCTATGTAACAAAGGAATCACGCTATGTAACAAAGGAATCACGCTATGTAACAAAGGAATCACGCTATGTAACAAACTGATCAGTCTATGTAACAAAGGAATCGCGCTATGTAACAAAGGAATCACGCTATGTAACAAAGGAATCACGCTATGTAACAAAGGAATCACGCTATGTAACAAAGGAATCACGCTATGTAACAAAGGAATCACGCTATGTAACAAAGGAATCACGCTATGTAACAAACTGATCACGCTATGTAACAAAGGAATCACGCTATGTAACAAAGGAATCACGCCATGTAACAAACTGATCACGCTATGTAACAAAGGAATAACGCTATGTAACAAACTGTTCGCGCTATGTAACAAAGGAATCACGCGATGTAACAAACTGTTCACGCTATGTAACAAAGTGATCACGCTATGTAACAAACTGACCAGTCTATGTAACAAAGGAATCACGCTATGTAACAAAGGAATCACGCTATGTAACAAAAGAATCACGCTATGTAACAAACTGATCAGGCTATGTAACAAAGGAATCACGTTATGTAACAAAGGAATCACGCTATGTAACAAAGGAATCACGCTATGTAACAAGCTCATCACGCTATGTAACAAAGGGATCACGCTATGTAACAAAGGAATCACGCTATGTAACAAAGGAATCACGCTATGTAACAAACTGATCACGCTATGTAGCAAAGGAATCACGCTATGTACAAAGGAATCACGCTATGTAACAAACTGATCAGTCTATGTAACAAAGGAATCACGCTATGTAACAAAGGAATCACTCTATGTAACAAACTGATCACGCTATGTAACAAAGGAATGACGCTATGTAACAAAGCAATCACGCTATGTAACAAAGGAATCACGCTATGTAACAAACTGATCAGGCTATGTAACAAAGGAATCACGCTATGTAACAAACTGATCACGCTATGTAACAAAGGAATCACGCTATGTAACAAAGGAATCACGCTATGTAACAAAGGAATCACGCTATGTAACAAACTGATCACGCTATGTAACAAAGGAATCACGCTATGTAACAAAGGAATCACGCTATGTAACAAAGGAATCACGCTATGTAACAAAGGAATCACGCTATGTAACAAAGGAATCACGCTATGTAACAAACTGAATACGCTATGTAACAAAGGAATCACGCTATGTAACAAAGGAATCACGCTATGTAAAAAACTGAATACGCTATGTAACAAACTGATCACGCCATGTAACAAAGGAATCACGCTATGTAACAAAGGAATCACGCTA
Organism: Deroplatys truncata; assembly: GCA_030765065.1. NCBI lineage: Eukaryota > Metazoa > Arthropoda > Insecta > Mantodea > Mantidae > Deroplatys > Deroplatys truncata. The sequence goes on from CM060990.1 coordinate 196,334,840, forward strand.
TGTAACAAACGAATCACGCTATGTAACAAAGGAATCACGCTATGTAACAAACTGATCAGTCTATGTAACAAAGGAATCGCGCTATGTAACAAAGGAATCACGCTATGTAACAAAGGAATCACGCTATGTAACAAAGGAATCACGCTATGTAACAAAGGAATCACGCTATGTAACAAATAATCACGCTATGTAACAAAGGAATCACGCTATGTAACAAACTGATCACGCTATGTAACAAAGGAATCACGCTATGTAACAAAGGAATCACGCCATGTAACAAACTGATCACGCTATGTAACAAAGGAATAACGCTATGTAACAAACTGTTCGCGCTATGTAACAAAGGAATCACGCGATGTAACAAACTGTTCACGCTATGTAACAAAGTGATCACGCTATGTAACAAACTGACCAGTCTATGTAACAAAGGAATCACGCTATGTAACAAAGGAATCACGCTATGTAACAAAAGAATCACGCTATGTAACAAACTGATCAGGCTATGTAACAAAGGAATCACGTTATGTAACAAACTGTTCGCGCTATGTAACAAAGGAATCACGCGATGTAACAAGCTCATCACGCTATGTAACAAAGGGATCACGCTATGTAACAAAGGAATCACGCTATGTAACAAAGGAATCACGCTATGTAACAAACTGATCACGCTATGTAGCAAAGGAATCACGCTATGTACAAAGGAATCACGCTATGTAACAAACTGATCAGTCTATGTAACAAAGGAATCACGCTATGTAACAAAGGAATCACTCTATGTAACAAACTGATCACGCTATGTAACAAAGGAATGACGCTATGTAACAAAGCAATCACGCTATGTAACAAAGGAATCACGCTATGTAACAAACTGATCAGGCTATGTAACAAAGGAATCACGCTATGTAACAAACTGATCACGCTATGTAACAAAGGAATCACGCTATGTAACAAAGGAATCACGCTATGTAACAAAGGAATCACGCTATGTAACAAACTGATCACGCTATGTAACAAAGGAATCACGCTATGTAACAAAGGAATCACGCTATGTAACAAAGGAATCACGCTATGTAACAAAGGAATCACGCTATGTAACAAAGGAATCACGCTATGTAACAAACTGATCACGCTATGTAACAAAGGAATCACGCTATGTAACAAAGGAATCACGCTATGTAAAAAACTGAATACGCTATGTAACAAACTGATCACGCCATGTAACAAAGGAATCACGCTATGTAACAAAGGAATCACGCTATGTAACAAAGGAATCACGCTATGTAACAAACTGATCAGGCTATGTAACAAAGTAATCACGCTATGTAACAAACTGATCACGCTATGTAACAAAGGAATCACGCTATGTAACAAAGGAATCACGCTATGTAACAAAGGAATCACTCTATGTAACAAACTGATCACGCTATGTAACAAAGGAATCACGCTATGTAACAAAGGGATCACGCGATGTAACAAAGGAATCACGCTATGTAACAAAGGAATCACGCTATGTAACAAACTGATCATGCTATGTAACAAAGGAATCACTCTATGTAACAAGCTCATCACGCTATGTAACAAAGGAATTACGCTATGTAACAAAGGAATCACGCTATGTAACAAGCTCATCACGTGTATTAAACCCCCAGCCATATAACCTCAAGTCCAGAGACAGGATGTTTATGACGTCACACCCAGAGACAGGATGTCTGGCAGCATCAAACACGTTTAAACCCGTCTCATAACTACCTGCTTATGATGTCACACCAGCAAGAGAAGTATTCCCACACGCTCATTCAGACATATATTTCAAATTCAAGCCTATCACCACTACCACCACCATCACCACCTATTGTACCAAGGTTAATTCAAGCTGTATTATCACAATACTTAAAAGTAAAAGCTTAAAAGGTAACGTAGAAGATTTTTCCCTTATTTACTTAATTATTTCATGTTTTCATTCCCTTTTCAATTCTTCCTTTCCATCTTCCCACAGAAAGACCATTACATTTCACTGCAATCACGAGAAAAGCAAACGCTCATTCAGGCATATATTTCAAATTCAAAGCCTACCACCAACACCACCACCACCACCACCACCATTACCTATTGTACGAAGGTTTATTCCAGCTGTATTATCACAATTCTTAAAGTAAAAGCTTAAAAGGTAACGTAGAAGATTTTTCCCTTATTTACTTACTTACTTCATGTTTTCATTCCCTTTTCAATTCTTCCTTTCCACCTTCTCACAGAAAGACCATTACATTTCACTGCAATCACGAGAAAAGCAAACGCTCATTCAGGCATATATTTCAAATTCAAAGCCTACCACCACCATCACCACCACCACCACCACCACCACCACCACCATTACCTATTGTACGAAGGTTAATTCCAGCTGTATTATCACAATTCTCAAAGTAAAAGCTTAAAAGGTAACGTAGAAGATTTTCCCCCTTTTTTACTTAATTATTTCATGTTTTTATTCCCTTTTCAATTCTTCCTTTCCATCTTCTCACAGAAAGACCATTACATTTCACGACAATCATGAGAAAACCAAATTTTCCAGAGTTACACAGATTCTAAGCTTCTAGAATCGAACTCGGTAATACTTTTAATAAATGTGTTTTAGCTCCCCAATATCAGCATCTACCATTTAATCTTTACTCGAACCTGATAGGATTCATAGGCTTGAAGATATATGAAATCACTCCTTCGGGATTCGATCTGAGTACTTTAAAGTAGTTATTGTCATGAAAACGATATTCAAGGACTAGATACTCTGTTTACGTTTACCTTAACATGTCTATCTAAATTAAATTACGAGTTATTAAATGTTCGCAAGTAAATTTCATTGAGTCGGTATTCGAACCCTGAACACCAGGAACAAAATAATTTATAATATTAGCCTGACATGTTAAACAAAGCTGTATGCAGTTACATCATCGATCTAAGTGATATATTCTAGTGTACAGAGGAAAATTAAGGAAGTCATTAAAAAATCGGGATTCGAACTAGAGACAACTGATACAGTAAAAACAGACCTCATTAGCACTCGTCATGCTTAAGCACGTTAACTTTCACCATATGACGTCACAGTCGGGGACAGTTTGACTGTCGCAGCCATGTCAGGACATGCATATTTTAGTCATCTCATATTTTACAGTCATATACAGAAGTTTCATACCAACGTACTCACTACGCTCGCAAAGATAATCTAAAATTTCATCGTTGAAATACTTTGGAAATAGTATAGAAGTTTTTCCGCCCTTATTTAATTAAATTCATGTATATACCCTATTATTTAGTGATTTTTTCAATAATTTCTTCCTCTCATTCGTCAAAAATCAGTGTACAATACGCATTTTTATACGTTTTAATGTCCGTTTATTTTTAAAACCGCTGCATTTGTCAGTAATTACGAACAATAATTTTTTTCAGATTTACTCAGATGTGTAGCTTATAGAATGAATTAGGAAATGGTTTAATAAATGTATTGTATTTTTTAGGTTAAAGCATCTACATTTTAAAGCTGCCATAACCGTTATTTGTATTTAGTATAAAGATTGTTATATTTTCATTTTTAAGACTTCCTTTGTTAAAGATGTCTTGCAATCTATTTTTAAATTTCTTTTAAAACCAGCTGAACCCTAGAAATTCACGTGAAAAAATACAAATAAAAATGGTTGAAAGGGAATCGTGATAGCAAATACCGCTACTGCATTAGCCAGCAGACCAGCGAAAATCGTGAGAAACGTAAGGTGAGAGTGCTCGTCCCTACGGGAATCGAATCCGAGACATCTCGAATGCAAAGTGCTGCCGTTATTGTCTGAACAAAACAGTAAAAACAGACCTCATTAGCAGTCGACAGTGCTTAAACACGTTAACTTTCACCATATGACGTCACAGTCGGGGACAGTTTGACTGTCGCCATCATGTCGGGACATGCATCCCATATACAGAAGTTTCATACCAACGTACTCACTACGCTCGCAAAGATAGTCTAAGATTTCATCGTTGAAATACTTTGGAAATAGCGTAGAAGTTTTTCAGCCCTTATTTAATTAAATTCATGTATATACCCTATTATTTAGGGATTTTTTCAATAATTTCTTCCTCTCATTCGTCAAAAATCAGTGTACAATACGCATTTTTATACGTTTTAATGTCCGTTTATTTTTAAAACCGCTGCATTTGTCCGTAATTACGAACAATATTTTTTTTCAGATTTACTCAGATTTGTAGCTTATAGAATGAATTAGGAAATGGTTTAATAAATGTATTGTATTTTTTTAGGATAAAGCATCTACATTTTAAAGCTGCCATAACCGTTATTTGTATTTAGTATAAAGATTGTTATATTTTCATTTTTAAGACTTCCTTTGTTAAAGATGTCTTACAATCTATTTTTAAATTTCTTTTGCAAAGATAATCTAAAATTTCATCGTTGAAATACTTTAGAAATAGTGTAGAAGTTTTTCCACCCTTATTTAATTAAATTCATATATACCCTATTATTTAGTGATTTTTTCAATAATTTCTCCCTCTCATGTCCATCATTCGTCAAAAAATCAGTGTACAATACGCATTTTTATACGTTTTAATGTTCGTTTATTTTTAAAACCGCTGCATTTGCCCGTAATTACGAGCAATAATTTTTTTTCAGATTTACTCCGATTTTAGCTTATAGAATCGAATTAGGAAATGTTTTAATAAATGTATTGTATTTTTTAGGTGAAAAACAACGATATTCTTCTGACTGTGTATAATTATAATCAAGACCGATTTGTATTTAGTATAAAGATTGTTATATTTTCATTTTTTTAAGACTTCCTTTGTTAAAGATGTCTTGCAATCTATTTTTAAATTTCTTTTAAAACCAAAGCGAACGTTAACCATAATGGCTGTCTTCATGTATCGGAAAGCTAACATGGCCGCTTCAGCCACCTTTTAGAAGCGTACCTTTCATGTCAGCATCGGACGGGAGCGAGCAGCTGGCGGGGAGGAGAAGGCTTGCGAAAGGCGGCTGAGGGATGGCAGCTGGAGGGATTAAGGTACGATGAAAGGATAGCTTCATGAAGCGAGACCGCCAGTACGGCATGGCACGCCGTAAGGGTCGGACCTATACGTAGTAGCATGCATATACAGCTACAGCTCGCGCCAGAGTCTTACGTAATCTAATTTTTTACGCTCACTATACCATTTAAATATACATTCAGCTAAGAGATATAATTATCGTGAAGATGACAGATGTCCAAATATACATAACAAAGATATTAGTTACTGATATAAATGTAATATCGTACGTTCACCATTTTATTTTTAATTACTTTTTTTTATTTTATTCGAGGATGAATTTGTATTCATGTCACGGGATTCAATCCTAGTCCTCCAGCCCGACTTGGAAAAACAATCAATAACGAGCTACAATCCAAGGATATAATCGGTAATAATACAAATATTTTTTTTGATAAAGACCGTCAAATAGAAAGGCCTGTAAATGTATGTATTTCCCCTCACTTCCCCTCTTCCCCCACCCCACAGTAGAAATAAAAGGGCGACTCTGGCGCACAAAGGATTTGCCGCCATCTGATAAGGTTCTTTGATCTATGCCGACAAGCCACGCCCCCTCCCTTTGAGGCCTCATATGCCGCCTGCTCGCACGTGCCACTAGCCCCGCCCCCTCCCCCCATTTGGTCTGGTCACGTGCTGGCGGCCACCCCTCCCCCACCACTTCCCTTGTGACCTCACCCTTAAAAGCTACTGGACACCCGATCCCCCTACCCCATCCTTTCTAATCCTATCCCGTACACTGGGCACGCCCTCTCTTTGTGCTCTACTCCAACGCTGGCCTCGGTATTGGAGAACAATGGGCTATTGTTCAAATCGCCTAAGCCAGCGTTGGAGTAGAGCAGAGAGGAGGGGGTATCATGCTCCAGTAGATATTAAGTGTGAAACCACAAAGGTTAAGTGTTTTCACGTGTGCTATTCTTTCACCGCAAAACAGAGACACAGGACAATGCATTATTGTTCTCATCGTAAATAGCGGTGTCGGAATAGCAAAAAGCGGGGGTGGGAGTCGGCGGCATAGAAGAAAGGAACTTATCGGTGGTTGACATCGGCTTTGAAGCTGCGTGTCGCCCTTTTATTTCTACTGTGGGGTGGGGGAAGAGGGGAAGTGAGGGGAAATACATACGTTTACAGGCCTTTCTATTTGACGGTCTTTATCAAAAAAAATATTTGTATTATTACCGATTATATCCTTGGATTGTAGCTCGTTATTGATTGTTGCTCCAAGTCGGGCTGGAGGACTAGGATTGAATCCCGTGACATGAATACAAATTCATCCTCGAATAAAATAAAAAAAAGTAATTAAAAATAAAATGGTGAACGTACGATATTACATTTATATCAGTAACTAATTTCTTTGTTATGTATATTTGGACATCTGTCATCCTCACGAATATTATATCTCTTAGATGAATGTATATTTAAATGTTATAGTGAGCGTAAAAAATTAGATTACGTAAGACGCTGGCGCGAGCTGTAGCTATATACGCATGCTACTACGTATAGGTCCGACCCTTACGGCGTGCCATGCCGTACTGGCGGTCTCGCTTCATGAAGCTATCCTTTCATCGTACCTTACTCCCTCCAGCTGCCATCCCTCAGCCGCCTTTCGCAAGCCTTCTCCTCCCCGCCAGCTGCTCGCTCCCGTCCGATGCTGACATGAAAGGTACGCTTCTAAAAGGTGGCTGAAGCGGCCATGTTAGCTTTCCGATACATGAAGACAGCCATTATAGTTAACGTTCGCTTTGGTTTTAAAATAAATTTAAAAATAAATTGCAAGACATCTTTAACAAAGGAAGTCTTAAAAAAATGAAAATATAACAATCTTTATACTAAATACCAATCGGTCTTGATTATAATTATACACAGTCAGAAGAAGATCGTTGTTTTTCACCTAAAAAATACAATACATTTATTAAAACATTTCCTAATTCGATTCTATAAGCTAAAATCGGAGTAAATCTGAAAAAAAATTATTGCTCGTAATTACGGGCAAATGCAGCGGTTTTAAAAATAAACGAACATTAAAACGTATAAAAATGCGTATTGTACACTGATTTTTTGACGAATGATGGACATGAGAGGGAGAAATTATTGAAAAAATCACTAAATAATAGGGTATATATATGAATTTAATTAAATAAGGGTGGAAAAACTTCTACACTATTTCTAAAGTATTTCAACGATGAAATTTTAGATTATCTTTACAAAAGAAATTTAAAAATAGATTGTAAGACATCTTTAACAAAGGAAGTCTTAAAAATGAAAATATAACAATCTTTATACTAAATACAAATAACGGTTATGGCAGCTTTAAAATGTAGATGCTTTAACCTAAAAAATACAATACATTTATTAAACCATTTCCTAATTCATTCTATAAGCTACACATCTGAGTAAATCTGAAAAAAAATATTGTTCGTAATTACGGACAAATGCAGCGGTTTTAAAAACAAACGGACATTAAAACGTATAAAAATGCGTATTGTACACTGATTTTTGACGAATGAGAGGAAGAAATTATTGAAAAAATCCCTAAATAATAGGGTATATACATGAATTTAATTAAATAAGGGCTGAAAAACTTCTACGCTATTTCCAAAGTATTTCAACGATGAAATCTTAGACTATCTTTGCGAGCGTAGTGAGTACGTTGGTATGAAACTTCTGTATATGGGATGCATGTCCCGACATGATGGCGACAGTCAAACTGCCCCGACTGTGACGTCATATGGTGAAAGTTAACGTGTTTAAGCACTGTCGACTGCTAATGAGGTCTGTTTTTACTGTTTTGTTCAGACAATAACGGCAGCACTTTGCACTCGAGATGTCTCGGATTCGATTCCCGTAGGGACGAGCACTCTGACCTTACGTTTCTCACGATTTTCGCTGGTCTGCTGGCTAATGCAGTAGCGGTAGTTGCTATCACGATTCCCTTTCAACCATTTTTATTTGTATTTTTTCACGTGAATTTCTAGGGTTCAGCTGGTTTTAAAAGAAATTTAAAAATAGATTGCAAGACATCTTTAACAAAGGAAGTCTTAAAAATGAAAATATAACAATCTTTATACTAAATACAAATAACGGTTATGGCAGCTTTAAAATGTAGATGCTTTAACCTAAAAATACAATACATTTATTAAACCATTTCCTAATTCATTCTATAAGCTACACATCTGAGTAAATCTGAAAAAAATTATTGTTCGTAATTACTGACAAATGCAGCGGTTTTAAAAATAAACGGACATTAAAACGTATAAAAATGCGTATTGTACACTGATTTTTGACGAATGAGAGGAAGAAATTATTGAAAAAATCACTAAATAATAGGGTATATACATGAATTTAATTAAATAAGGGCGGAAAAACTTCTACACTATTTCCAAAGTATTTCAACGATGAAATTTTAGATTATCTTTGCGAGCGTAGTGAGTACGTTGGTATGAAACTTCTGTATATGACTCTAAAATATGAGATGACTAAAATATGCATGTCCTGACATGGCTGCGACAGTCAAACTGTCCCCGACTGTGACGTCATATGGTGAAAGTTAACGTGCTTAAGCATGACGAGTGCTAATGAGGTCTGTTTTTACTGTAACAGTTGTCTCTAGTTCGAATCCCGATTTTTAATGACTTCCTTAATTTTCCTCTGTACACTAGAATATATCACTTAGATCGATGATGTAACTGCATACAGCTTTGTTTAACATGTCAGGCTAATATTATAAATTATTTTGTTCCTGGTGTTCAGGGTTCGAATACCGATTCAATGAAATTTACTTGCGAACATTTAATAACTCGTAATTTAATTTAGATGGACATGTTAAGGTAAACGTAAACAGAGTATCTAGTCCTTAAATATCGTTTTCATGACAATAACTACTTTAAAGTACTCAGATCGAATCCCGAAGGAGTGATTTCATATATCTTCAAGCCTATGAATCCTATCAGGTTCGAGTAAAGATTAAATGGTAGATGCTGATATTGGGGAGCTAAAACACATTTATTAAAAGTATTACCGAGTTCGATTCTAGAAGCTTAGAATCTGTGTAACTCTGGAAAATTTGGTTTTCTCATGATTGTCGTGAAATGTAATGGTCTTTCTGTGAGAAGATGGAAAGGAAGAATTGAAAAGGGAATAAAAACATGAAATAATTAAGTAAATAAGGGGGAAAATCTTCTACGTTACCTTTTAAGCTTTTACTTTGAGAATTGTGATAATACAGCTGGAATTAACCTTCGTACAATAGGTAATGGTGGTGGTGGTGGTGGTGGTGGTGGTGGTGATGGTGGTGGTAGGCTTTGAATTTGAAATATATGCCTGAATGAGCGTTTGCTTTTCTCGTGATTGCAGTGAAATGTAATGGTCTTTCTGTGAGAAGGTGGAAAGGAAGAATTGAAAAGGGAATGAAAACATGAAGTAATTAAGTAAATAAGGGAAAAATCTTCTACGTTACCTTTTAAGCTTTTACTTTAAGAATTGTGATAATACAGCTGGAATTAACCTTCGTACAATAGGTAATGGTGGTGGTGGTGGTGGTGGTGTTGGTGGTAGGCTTTGAATTTGAAATATATGCCTGAATGAACGTTTGCTTTTCTCGTGATTGCAGTGAAATGTAATGGTCTTTCTGTGGGAAGATGGAAAGGAAGAATTGAAAAGGGAATGAAAACATGAAATAATTAAGTAAATAAGGGAAAAATCTTCTACGTTACCTTTTAAGCTTTTACTTTTAAGTATTGTGATAATACAGCTTGAATTAACCTTGGTACAATAGGTGGTGATGGTGGTGGTAGTGGTGATAGGCTTGAATTTGAAATATATGTCTGAATGAGCGTGTGGGAATACTTCTCTTGCTGGTGTGACATCATAAGCAGGTAGTTATGAGACGGGTTTAAACGTGTTTGATGCTGCCAGACATCCTGTCTCTGGGTGTGACGTCATAAACATCCTGTCTCTGGACTTGAGGTTATATGGCTGGGGGTTTAATACACGTGATGAGCTTGTTACATAGCGTGATTCCTTTGTTACATAGCGTGATTCCTTTGTTACATAGCGTAATTCCTTTGTTACATAGTGTGATGAGCTTGTCACATAGAGTGATTCCTTTGTTACATAGAGTGATCAGTTTGTTACATAGCGTGATTCCTTTGTTACACAGCGTGATTCCTTTGTTACATCGCGTGATCCCTTTGTTACATAGCGTGATTCCTTTGTTACATAGCGTGATCAGTTTGTTACATAGAGTGATTCCTTTGTTACATAGCGTGATTCCTTTGTTACATAGCGTGATTCCTTTGTTACATAGCGTGATTCCTTTGTTACATAGCGTGATTCCTTTGTTACATAGCGTGATTCCTTTGTTACATAGCGTGATCAGTTTGTTACATAGCGTGATTACTTTGTTACATAGCCTGATCAGTTTGTTACATAGCGTGATTCCTTTGTTACATAGCGTGATTCCTTTGTTACATAGCGTGATCAGTTTGTTACATAGCGTGATTCCTTTGTTACATAGCCTGATCAGTTTGTTACATAGCGTGATTCCTTTGTTACATAGCGTGATTCCTTTGTTACATAGCGTGATTCCTTTGTTACATAGCGTGATTCCTTTGTTACATAGCGTGATTCCTTTGTTACATAGCGTGATCAGTTTGTTACATAGCGTGATTCCTTTGTTACATAGCGTGATTCCTTTGCTACATAGCGTGATCAGTTTGTTACATAGCGTGATTCCTTTGTTACATAGCGTGATTCCTTTGTTACATAGCGTGATTCCTTTGTTACATAGCGTGATCCCTTTGTTACATAGCGTGATGAGCTTGTTACATAGCGTGATTCCTTTGTTACATAGCGTGATTCCTTTGTTACATAACGTGATCAGTTTGTTACATAGCGTGATCAGTTTGTTACATAGCGTGATGAGCTTGTTACATAGCATGATTCCTTTGTTACATAGCCTGATTAGTTTGTTACATAGCGTGATTCCTTTGTTACATAGCGTGATTCCTTTGTTACATAGCGTGATCAGTTTGTTACATAGCGTGATCACTTTGTTACATAGCGTGAACAGTTTGTTACATCGCGTGATTCCTTTGTTACATAGCGCGAACAGTTTGTTACATAGCGTGATTCCTTTGTTACATAGCGTGATCAGTTTGTTACATAGCGTGATTCCTTTGTTACATAGCGTGATTCCTTTGTTACATAGCGTGATCAGTTTGTTACATAGCGTGATTCCTTTGTTACATAGCGTGATTCCTTTGTTACATAGCGTGATTCCTTTGTTACATAGCATGATTCCTTTGTTACATAGCGTGATCAGTTTGTTACATAGCGTGATTCCTTTGTTACATAGCGTGGTTACTTTGTTACATAGCGTGATTCCTTTGTTACATAGCGTGATTCCTTGTTTACATAGCGTGATTCCTTTGTTACATAGCGTGATTCCTTTGTTACATAGACTGATCAGTTTGTTACATAGCGTGGTTCCTTTGTTACATAGCGTGATTCCTTTGTTACATAGCGTGATCAGTTTGTTACATAGCGTGATTCCTCAATATGGGTGGGTAATGAGTCACGCTCTCCCTTATGGTGGATTTGAGTGGGTATCACCTGAAAAAATTGACTTAGAAACACTACAAGAAGATGATCCTTACGGCTACATATTAAAAGTCGACATCGAGTATCCTGCAGAGCTTCACGATCTACACAACGATCTACCTTTCCTGCCTGAGTGTATGACTCCTAAGGACTCTCCTACAAAGAAACTGATACCTCATCTAGGACCTCGAAATAAGTATGTACTACATTACATGGCGTTGAAGCAAGCTCTTGATCATGGACTACGGTTAACAAAAATCCATCGTGTACTACAATTCCAACAGTCTCGATGGTTAAAACCGTATGTGGAATTTAACAACAGACTACGACAACAGGCCTCAAATGATTTTGAGAAGGATCTCTACAAATTGTTCAACAATGCTATGTTCGGAAAAACTATGGAGAACCTGCGTAATCGTATGGATATACGGCTGGTGACAAATGAGAAGACTCTGGAAAAGTTAATTGCAAAGCCAACGTTTATTGACAGGACTATATATGTTTCTAATCTAGCTGCTGTACATATGGTCTCTCGTCAGATCGTGTTCAACAAGCCTATATACATCGGTATGAGTGTGTTGGATATCTCCAAGACATTAATGTACCGGTATCACTATGATGTGTTGCTACCGTATTATGGAGCTGAAAACCTGAAGCTTATGTATATGGACACTGATTCGTTCATTCATCGTGTTACAACCGAAGATGTGTACCAGGATAAGCTACGTTTTCTTGAGCACCTAGATACTGCTGATTATCTTACAAGCCATATATGCTATTCACCTCTAAACAAGAAGGTACTTGGGAAATTTAAAGATGAGGCTAATGGTAAAATCATTCAACGCTTTGTAGGACTACGTCCTAAAATGTATGTCCTAGATATCGACGGTTCAATGATAAAAAAGATTAAAGGCATAAAACGTAGTGCTATTAAGCAGTACGTTACGTTCGAGAGCTATACTGACTGCCTTAAAACCAGAGAAATTATCAGAACGCCCATGAATCTGATCCTGTCGCGACAGCATGCTCTTGCCACAGTACAAGTGAATAAAATTACATTGACACCATACGACGATAAAGAATTATTGCTGAGGACGGTATAACGACATACGCCTATAGACATTACGCCATTACAAACAGTGCTTAAAAGAATGTAAGTCGAATATGAAGATTTTCTCGTGAGTCTACAATCTTAAAAAAATGAAGGTTATCTGTGTGCTGTATATGCAGATAGCTGACGCCTGATGAAGAAAGAAGAAGATGGAAGGGAAGGTGGTAACCCTGCCATTAGGAGCAATCCTAGTGCTAGTCTCAAGCCTAGATAAAAGGGGAGAGACATCTACAACGAACTAAAATAAAGGTATGTTGACGTAAAGCTTTTCAATTAAAACTCTCGAATAATAAAACCTGAATAAAACATTGCAATTTCACTAAAAGAAAGTTGAGGTTATCTTTGGTTAGCCAGATTAGGTTAGTCGATGCCTGACTAGAATGGATGATGAGAGGAACGTTTAGGATTGGTCGGGTTAATCTAGGCTAGGCTCTCGTACTTATTGTCTAAGTTATGAAGGATGAATTAGTTTAGATTGATTTAGCAATGGATTGGTTACGTGTTGTTCTTACGTTTTGTTACTTGGTTACATAGTTGCTACGTGTTGTTACGTCGTGTAACGTTTCTGGTTACGAGATGTCACGTGATGTTGCGTGGTTACGTGCTTATGTTGCTTAGTATGACGTCTTGTCATGCTGTTATGTTACGTTGTGTTACGTCTTGTTACGTGGTTACGTTTGTTGGTTACGTCTTGTTACGTGATTATGTTAGGAATGAATAGACAATGAGAAGATTCAGAACATAGAAGGTGGGGATAGGTTAGGACGTATACTTCGCTGTAAACCGATATACAGTTTGTCCCTCTCCGTTTCGCGCACTAGTTTAACGTATATAAAGTTTGTAAGGTTTAGAAAATAAGTATACAAAAGTGTTGCGGCGCTGGATGATAAAAGTTTTATAATCGAATTACTCTATATATTACCGTATAACCCTACATTCCTCCTCCTTCAACCCCTGTTTATCCTTGTATCTCTCCCGTTTTCCATATTTCTCCCATATAAACGTATACTCTGCTCCTCAACCCATGTCTAGACTAGCATCTCTCCTCATATGTCCTACCGATCTCATATAAATGCATTTTCCCCTTGAAGACTCTCTCAACCTATCACCTACCTTCGTTTTCCCTATCTTTTCCCTATAAACGCATACTCTGTCATTCAGACCTTCCTGTCTAGTCTAGCACTTCTCCTCATATTCCCCTACCTCTCTCATATAAGACGCATTCCCTACTTCAACCCTGTCTAGCCTAGCATCGACCCTCGTATACCCTATCTCTCGCATATAAACGTCTACTCTATCATTCAAAACTCCTAGCCTAATACCTCTCCTCGGTTCGCTATATCGCTCATATAAAACGCCATATTCTAGCCTTCAAGTCCTGTTTAGTATAACATCTTTCCTTGTATTTCCCTATCTCTCTCGTATAAAGCATATTCCTCCCTCCTTTAGCATCTGACTAGCCTAGCATCAGCCCTGGTATTCCCTATCTCTCCCCTATAAACGCATTTTCCTCCTTGAACTGTCGCATCTACACTCGTTTTCCCTATCCCTCCCCATATAAACGCAAAAGTAGCCCCCGCTTCTGTCTATCATACCATCTGTTCCCATTTTCCATATATTCCTCATATAATCGTATACCGTACTCCTTAACCTCTGTCTACACTAGCACCTCCCCTCGTATGCCCTATCTCTGTCGTATAAAGCATATCTCTCCCTCCTTCAGTCCCTGCTCTACCTCAGAACTCTCCTCGTTTTCCCTATCTCACCCATATAAACGCATTTTTTCCTCATTGAAGGTTCTCTCCACCTAGCATATACCCTCGTTTTCCTCGTCTCTTCATATAAAAAAGTCATACTCTACACTTCAAACCTTGAATAGTCTAGTACCTCTCCACGTATCCCCTATCTCTCCTGTAAAATATGTTCATATTCCCCCTGCTTCAGCATCTGTCTACCCTAGCCTCTGTTCACGTTTTCCCTATCTTTCCCATATAAATGCATATTCCCCATCTCAACCCCTATCTAGTCTAACACTTCTCCTCGTATTCCACGTGTCTCTCATATAAAGCACATCCTCATTCCTTCAACCTCTATCTAGCCTAGCATCGATCCTCGTATTCCCTATCTCTCCCATATAAACGCATTTTCCTCCGCATCCACCCAGTAGAAATAAAAGGGCGACTCTGGCGCACAAAGGATTTGCCGCCATCTGATAAGGTTCTTTGATCTATGCCGACAAGCCACGCCCCCTCCCTTTGAGGCCTCATATGCCGCCTGCTCGCACGTGCCACTAGCCCCGCCCCCTCCCCCCATTTGGTCTGGTCACGTGCTGGCGGCCACCCCTCCCCCACCACTTCCCTTGTGACCTCACCCTTAAAAGCTACTGGACACCCGATCCCCCTACCCCATCCTTTCTAATCCTATCCCGTACACTGGGCACGCCCTCTCTTTGTGCTCTACTCCAACGCTGGCCTCGGTATTGGAGAACAATGGGCTATTGTTCAAATCGCCTAAGCCAGCGTTGGAGTAGAGCAGAGAGGAGGGGGTATCATGCTCCAGTAGATATTAAGTGTGAAACCACAAAGGTTAAGTGTTTTCACGTGTGCTATTCTTTCACCGCAAAACAGAGACACAGGACAATGCATTATTGTTCTCATCGTAAATAGCGGTGTCGGAATAGCAAAAAGCGGGGGTGGGAGTCGGCGGCATAGAAGAAAGGAACTTATCGGTGGTTGACATCGGCTTTGAAGCTGCGTGTCGCCCTTTTATTTCTACTGTGGGGTGGGGGAAGAGGGGAAGTGAGGGGAAATACATACGTTTACAGGCCTTTCTATTTGACGGTCTTTATCAAAAAAAATATTTGTATTATTACCGATTATATCCTTGGATTGTAGCTCGTTATTGATTGTTGCTCCAAGTCGGGCTGGAGGACTAGGATTGAATCCCGTGACATGAATACAAATTCATCCTCGAATAAAATAAAAAAAAGTAATTAAAAATAAAATGGTGAACGTACGATATTACATTTATATCAGTAACTAATTTCTTTGTTATGTATATTTGGACATCTGTCATCCTCACGAATATTATATCTCTTAGATGAATGTATATTTAAATGTTATAGTGAGCGTAAAAAATTAGATTACGTAAGACGCTGGCGCGAGCTGTAGCTATATACGCATGCTACTACGTATAGGTCCGACCCTTACGGCGTGCCATGCCGTACTGGCGGTCTCGCTTCATGAAGCTATCCTTTCATCGTACCTTACTCCCTCCAGCTGCCATCCCTCAGCCGCCTTTCGCAAGCCTTCTCCTCCCCGCCAGCTGCTCGCTCCCGTCCGATGCTGACATGAAAGGTACGCTTCTAAAAGGTGGCTGAAGCGGCCATGTTAGCTTTCCGATACATGAAGACAGCCATTATAGTTAACGTTCGCTTTGGTTTTAAAATAAATTTAAAAATAAATTGCAAGACATCTTTAACAAAGGAAGTCTTAAAAAAATGAAAATATAACAATCTTTATACTAAATACCAATCGGTCTTGATTATAATTATACACAGTCAGAAGAAGATCGTTGTTTTTCACCTAAAAAATACAATACATTTATTAAAACATTTCCTAATTCGATTCTATAAGCTAAAATCGGAGTAAATCTGAAAAAAAATTATTGCTCGTAATTACGGGCAAATGCAGCGGTTTTAAAAATAAACGAACATTAAAACGTATAAAAATGCGTATTGTACACTGATTTTTTGACGAATGATGGACATGAGAGGGAGAAATTATTGAAAAAATCACTAAATAATAGGGTATATATATGAATTTAATTAAATAAGGGTGGAAAAACTTCTACACTATTTCTAAAGTATTTCAACGATGAAATTTTAGATTATCTTTACAAAAGAAATTTAAAAATAGATTGTAAGACATCTTTAACAAAGGAAGTCTTAAAAATGAAAATATAACAATCTTTATACTAAATACAAATAACGGTTATGGCAGCTTTAAAATGTAGATGCTTTAACCTAAAAAATACAATACATTTATTAAACCATTTCCTAATTCATTCTATAAGCTACACATCTGAGTAAATCTGAAAAAAAATATTGTTCGTAATTACGGACAAATGCAGCGGTTTTAAAAACAAACGGACATTAAAACGTATAAAAATGCGTATTGTACACTGATTTTTGACGAATGAGAGGAAGAAATTATTGAAAAAATCCCTAAATAATAGGGTATATACATGAATTTAATTAAATAAGGGCTGAAAAACTTCTACGCTATTTCCAAAGTATTTCAACGATGAAATCTTAGACTATCTTTGCGAGCGTAGTGAGTACGTTGGTATGAAACTTCTGTATATGGGATGCATGTCCCGACATGATGGCGACAGTCAAACTGCCCCGACTGTGACGTCATATGGTGAAAGTTAACGTGTTTAAGCACTGTCGACTGCTAATGAGGTCTGTTTTTACTGTTTTGTTCAGACAATAACGGCAGCACTTTGCACTCGAGATGTCTCGGATTCGATTCCCGTAGGGACGAGCACTCTGACCTTACGTTTCTCACGATTTTCGCTGGTCTGCTGGCTAATGCAGTAGCGGTAGTTGCTATCACGATTCCCTTTCAACCATTTTTATTTGTATTTTTTCACGTGAATTTCTAGGGTTCAGCTGGTTTTAAAAGAAATTTAAAAATAGATTGCAAGACATCTTTAACAAAGGAAGTCTTAAAAATGAAAATATAACAATCTTTATACTAAATACAAATAACGGTTATGGCAGCTTTAAAATGTAGATGCTTTAACCTAAAAATACAATACATTTATTAAACCATTTCCTAATTCATTCTATAAGCTACACATCTGAGTAAATCTGAAAAAAATTATTGTTCGTAATTACTGACAAATGCAGCGGTTTTAAAAATAAACGGACATTAAAACGTATAAAAATGCGTATTGTACACTGATTTTTGACGAATGAGAGGAAGAAATTATTGAAAAAATCACTAAATAATAGGGTATATACATGAATTTAATTAAATAAGGGCGGAAAAACTTCTACACTATTTCCAAAGTATTTCAACGATGAAATTTTAGATTATCTTTGCGAGCGTAGTGAGTACGTTGGTATGAAACTTCTGTATATGACTCTAAAATATGAGATGACTAAAATATGCATGTCCTGACATGGCTGCGACAGTCAAACTGTCCCCGACTGTGACGTCATATGGTGAAAGTTAACGTGCTTAAGCATGACGAGTGCTAATGAGGTCTGTTTTTACTGTAACAGTTGTCTCTAGTTCGAATCCCGATTTTTAATGACTTCCTTAATTTTCCTCTGTACACTAGAATATATCACTTAGATCGATGATGTAACTGCATACAGCTTTGTTTAACATGTCAGGCTAATATTATAAATTATTTTGTTCCTGGTGTTCAGGGTTCGAATACCGATTCAATGAAATTTACTTGCGAACATTTAATAACTCGTAATTTAATTTAGATGGACATGTTAAGGTAAACGTAAACAGAGTATCTAGTCCTTAAATATCGTTTTCATGACAATAACTACTTTAAAGTACTCAGATCGAATCCCGAAGGAGTGATTTCATATATCTTCAAGCCTATGAATCCTATCAGGTTCGAGTAAAGATTAAATGGTAGATGCTGATATTGGGGAGCTAAAACACATTTATTAAAAGTATTACCGAGTTCGATTCTAGAAGCTTAGAATCTGTGTAACTCTGGAAAATTTGGTTTTCTCATGATTGTCGTGAAATGTAATGGTCTTTCTGTGAGAAGATGGAAAGGAAGAATTGAAAAGGGAATAAAAACATGAAATAATTAAGTAAATAAGGGGGAAAATCTTCTACGTTACCTTTTAAGCTTTTACTTTGAGAATTGTGATAATACAGCTGGAATTAACCTTCGTACAATAGGTAATGGTGGTGGTGGTGGTGGTGGTGGTGGTGATGGTGGTGGTAGGCTTTGAATTTGAAATATATGCCTGAATGAGCGTTTGCTTTTCTCGTGATTGCAGTGAAATGTAATGGTCTTTCTGTGAGAAGGTGGAAAGGAAGAATTGAAAAGGGAATGAAAACATGAAGTAATTAAGTAAATAAGGGAAAAATCTTCTACGTTACCTTTTAAGCTTTTACTTTAAGAATTGTGATAATACAGCTGGAATTAACCTTCGTACAATAGGTAATGGTGGTGGTGGTGGTGGTGGTGTTGGTGGTAGGCTTTGAATTTGAAATATATGCCTGAATGAACGTTTGCTTTTCTCGTGATTGCAGTGAAATGTAATGGTCTTTCTGTGGGAAGATGGAAAGGAAGAATTGAAAAGGGAATGAAAACATGAAATAATTAAGTAAATAAGGGAAAAATCTTCTACGTTACCTTTTAAGCTTTTACTTTTAAGTATTGTGATAATACAGCTTGAATTAACCTTGGTACAATAGGTGGTGATGGTGGTGGTAGTGGTGATAGGCTTGAATTTGAAATATATGTCTGAATGAGCGTGTGGGAATACTTCTCTTGCTGGTGTGACATCATAAGCAGGTAGTTATGAGACGGGTTTAAACGTGTTTGATGCTGCCAGACATCCTGTCTCTGGGTGTGACGTCATAAACATCCTGTCTCTGGACTTGAGGTTATATGGCTGGGGGTTTAATACACGTGATGAGCTTGTTACATAGCGTGATTCCTTTGTTACATAGCGTGATTCCTTTGTTACATAGCGTAATTCCTTTGTTACATAGTGTGATGAGCTTGTCACATAGAGTGATTCCTTTGTTACATAGAGTGATCAGTTTGTTACATAGCGTGATTCCTTTGTTACACAGCGTGATTCCTTTGTTACATCGCGTGATCCCTTTGTTACATAGCGTGATTCCTTTGTTACATAGCGTGATCAGTTTGTTACATAGAGTGATTCCTTTGTTACATAGCGTGATTCCTTTGTTACATAGCGTGATTCCTTTGTTACATAGCGTGATTCCTTTGTTACATAGCGTGATTCCTTTGTTACATAGCGTGATTCCTTTGTTACATAGCGTGATCAGTTTGTTACATAGCGTGATTACTTTGTTACATAGCCTGATCAGTTTGTTACATAGCGTGATTCCTTTGTTACATAGCGTGATTCCTTTGTTACATAGCGTGATCAGTTTGTTACATAGCGTGATTCCTTTGTTACATAGCCTGATCAGTTTGTTACATAGCGTGATTCCTTTGTTACATAGCGTGATTCCTTTGTTACATAGCGTGATTCCTTTGTTACATAGCGTGATTCCTTTGTTACATAGCGTGATTCCTTTGTTACATAGCGTGATCAGTTTGTTACATAGCGTGATTCCTTTGTTACATAGCGTGATTCCTTTGCTACATAGCGTGATCAGTTTGTTACATAGCGTGATTCCTTTGTTACATAGCGTGATTCCTTTGTTACATAGCGTGATTCCTTTGTTACATAGCGTGATCCCTTTGTTACATAGCGTGATGAGCTTGTTACATAGCGTGATTCCTTTGTTACATAGCGTGATTCCTTTGTTACATAACGTGATCAGTTTGTTACATAGCGTGATCAGTTTGTTACATAGCGTGATGAGCTTGTTACATAGCATGATTCCTTTGTTACATAGCCTGATTAGTTTGTTACATAGCGTGATTCCTTTGTTACATAGCGTGATTCCTTTGTTACATAGCGTGATCAGTTTGTTACATAGCGTGATCACTTTGTTACATAGCGTGAACAGTTTGTTACATCGCGTGATTCCTTTGTTACATAGCGCGAACAGTTTGTTACATAGCGTGATTCCTTTGTTACATAGCGTGATCAGTTTGTTACATAGCGTGATTCCTTTGTTACATAGCGTGATTCCTTTGTTACATAGCGTGATCAGTTTGTTACATAGCGTGATTCCTTTGTTACATAGCGTGATTCCTTTGTTACATAGCGTGATTCCTTTGTTACATAGCATGATTCCTTTGTTACATAGCGTGATCAGTTTGTTACATAGCGTGATTCCTTTGTTACATAGCGTGGTTACTTTGTTACATAGCGTGATTCCTTTGTTACATAGCGTGATTCCTTGTTTACATAGCGTGATTCCTTTGTTACATAGCGTGATTCCTTTGTTACATAGACTGATCAGTTTGTTACATAGCGTGGTTCCTTTGTTACATAGCGTGATTCCTTTGTTACATAGCGTGATCAGTTTGTTACATAGCGTGATTCCTCAATATGGGTGGGTAATGAGTCACGCTCTCCCTTATGGTGGATTTGAGTGGGTATCACCTGAAAAAATTGACTTAGAAACACTACAAGAAGATGATCCTTACGGCTACATATTAAAAGTCGACATCGAGTATCCTGCAGAGCTTCACGATCTACACAACGATCTACCTTTCCTGCCTGAGTGTATGACTCCTAAGGACTCTCCTACAAAGAAACTGATACCTCATCTAGGACCTCGAAATAAGTATGTACTACATTACATGGCGTTGAAGCAAGCTCTTGATCATGGACTACGGTTAACAAAAATCCATCGTGTACTACAATTCCAACAGTCTCGATGGTTAAAACCGTATGTGGAATTTAACAACAGACTACGACAACAGGCCTCAAATGATTTTGAGAAGGATCTCTACAAATTGTTCAACAATGCTATGTTCGGAAAAACTATGGAGAACCTGCGTAATCGTATGGATATACGGCTGGTGACAAATGAGAAGACTCTGGAAAAGTTAATTGCAAAGCCAACGTTTATTGACAGGACTATATATGTTTCTAATCTAGCTGCTGTACATATGGTCTCTCGTCAGATCGTGTTCAACAAGCCTATATACATCGGTATGAGTGTGTTGGATATCTCCAAGACATTAATGTACCGGTATCACTATGATGTGTTGCTACCGTATTATGGAGCTGAAAACCTGAAGCTTATGTATATGGACACTGATTCGTTCATTCATCGTGTTACAACCGAAGATGTGTACCAGGATAAGCTACGTTTTCTTGAGCACCTAGATACTGCTGATTATCTTACAAGCCATATATGCTATTCACCTCTAAACAAGAAGGTACTTGGGAAATTTAAAGATGAGGCTAATGGTAAAATCATTCAACGCTTTGTAGGACTACGTCCTAAAATGTATGTCCTAGATATCGACGGTTCAATGATAAAAAAGATTAAAGGCATAAAACGTAGTGCTATTAAGCAGTACGTTACGTTCGAGAGCTATACTGACTGCCTTAAAACCAGAGAAATTATCAGAACGCCCATGAATCTGATCCTGTCGCGACAGCATGCTCTTGCCACAGTACAAGTGAATAAAATTACATTGACACCATACGACGATAAAGAATTATTGCTGAGGACGGTATAACGACATACGCCTATAGACATTACGCCATTACAAACAGTGCTTAAAAGAATGTAAGTCGAATATGAAGATTTTCTCGTGAGTCTACAATCTTAAAAAAATGAAGGTTATCTGTGTGCTGTATATGCAGATAGCTGACGCCTGATGAAGAAAGAAGAAGATGGAAGGGAAGGTGGTAACCCTGCCATTAGGAGCAATCCTAGTGCTAGTCTCAAGCCTAGATAAAAGGGGAGAGACATCTACAACGAACTAAAATAAAGGTATGTTGACGTAAAGCTTTTCAATTAAAACTCTCGAATAATAAAACCTGAATAAAACATTGCAATTTCACTAAAAGAAAGTTGAGGTTATCTTTGGTTAGCCAGATTAGGTTAGTCGATGCCTGACTAGAATGGATGATGAGAGGAACGTTTAGGATTGGTCGGGTTAATCTAGGCTAGGCTCTCGTACTTATTGTCTAAGTTATGAAGGATGAATTAGTTTAGATTGATTTAGCAATGGATTGGTTACGTGTTGTTCTTACGTTTTGTTACTTGGTTACATAGTTGCTACGTGTTGTTACGTCGTGTAACGTTTCTGGTTACGAGATGTCACGTGATGTTGCGTGGTTACGTGCTTATGTTGCTTAGTATGACGTCTTGTCATGCTGTTATGTTACGTTGTGTTACGTCTTGTTACGTGGTTACGTTTGTTGGTTACGTCTTGTTACGTGATTATGTTAGGAATGAATAGACAATGAGAAGATTCAGAACATAGAAGGTGGGGATAGGTTAGGACGTATACTTCGCTGTAAACCGATATACAGTTTGTCCCTCTCCGTTTCGCGCACTAGTTTAACGTATATAAAGTTTGTAAGGTTTAGAAAATAAGTATACAAAAGTGTTGCGGCGCTGGATGATAAAAGTTTTATAATCGAATTACTCTATATATTACCGTATAACCCTACATTCCTCCTCCTTCAACCCCTGTTTATCCTTGTATCTCTCCCGTTTTCCATATTTCTCCCATATAAACGTATACTCTGCTCCTCAACCCATGTCTAGACTAGCATCTCTCCTCATATGTCCTACCGATCTCATATAAATGCATTTTCCCCTTGAAGACTCTCTCAACCTATCACCTACCTTCGTTTTCCCTATCTTTTCCCTATAAACGCATACTCTGTCATTCAGACCTTCCTGTCTAGTCTAGCACTTCTCCTCATATTCCCCTACCTCTCTCATATAAGACGCATTCCCTACTTCAACCCTGTCTAGCCTAGCATCGACCCTCGTATACCCTATCTCTCGCATATAAACGTCTACTCTATCATTCAAAACTCCTAGCCTAATACCTCTCCTCGGTTCGCTATATCGCTCATATAAAACGCCATATTCTAGCCTTCAAGTCCTGTTTAGTATAACATCTTTCCTTGTATTTCCCTATCTCTCTCGTATAAAGCATATTCCTCCCTCCTTTAGCATCTGACTAGCCTAGCATCAGCCCTGGTATTCCCTATCTCTCCCCTATAAACGCATTTTCCTCCTTGAACTGTCGCATCTACACTCGTTTTCCCTATCCCTCCCCATATAAACGCAAAAGTAGCCCCCGCTTCTGTCTATCATACCATCTGTTCCCATTTTCCATATATTCCTCATATAATCGTATACCGTACTCCTTAACCTCTGTCTACACTAGCACCTCCCCTCGTATGCCCTATCTCTGTCGTATAAAGCATATCTCTCCCTCCTTCAGTCCCTGCTCTACCTCAGAACTCTCCTCGTTTTCCCTATCTCACCCATATAAACGCATTTTTTCCTCATTGAAGGTTCTCTCCACCTAGCATATACCCTCGTTTTCCTCGTCTCTTCATATAAAAAAGTCATACTCTACACTTCAAACCTTGAATAGTCTAGTACCTCTCCACGTATCCCCTATCTCTCCTGTAAAATATGTTCATATTCCCCCTGCTTCAGCATCTGTCTACCCTAGCCTCTGTTCACGTTTTCCCTATCTTTCCCATATAAATGCATATTCCCCATCTCAACCCCTATCTAGTCTAACACTTCTCCTCGTATTCCACGTGTCTCTCATATAAAGCACATCCTCATTCCTTCAACCTCTATCTAGCCTAGCATCGATCCTCGTATTCCCTATCTCTCCCATATAAACGCATTTTCCTCCGCATCCACCCTCGTTTTCCCTATCCTTTCCCATATAAACACAAAAAACTGCGCCAGATCTCTCTATAATAAGCTACTAGCATCACTTGCAAGAATGCCTTTGTTAGACGCACCAACGACACCCGGTGTTAATGTGGAAGCATAACTCGCATGGCAGTTGCAAAAGAGGTCAACATTAGCCATCTTCTGTGGTGAGAATACTCCATTTCATCCGTATCATTTGCACCAAGAACTCCACGGGAGATACTTCGAACCTCTAGTGAACTTCTGTGAATAGATGCTAGGTCAACTGAGAAAAGATAAGGGGTTCGTATCCAGAATCCTGCTTTCTGATTAATCGAGATTCAGAATAATAGAGCCGTATATCGGCATAATATGCATTATTGGAGTGTTGATAATGTTCACTGTGTAAAAGAATCAGCATTGCAAGCGCAGCGGTGTGGAATCTTGAGCGACCATCTTATTGAACCATTTTTGTTCAAGGGGCTTCTAACAGGGGCCTCTAACCTGCAACTTCTCTGCAACGAGCTGCCACTGTTCCTAGAGAATCTACCACTGGAGGAGCGAAGAACGATAAGCATTCAACATGATGGTGCTCCTCCGCACAGGTCGATGATCGTCTACTATCATTTAAATAGGCACATCCTATTCATTGGATAGGAAGAAAAGTATTGATCCCCTGGGCAGCCAGATCATTTGATCTAACGCCCATTAACTTCTACCTCTGGAGATATTTAAAGCAACAAGTTTCTTCAGAGGAGCCGGATGAATCAGAAATCCTTCGACAATGTGTTACGGTGGCCTAGATCTATTACAGCTGTTATGTCACAGAGAATCAGAATTTCCATCTGAAAGATACATTAATCAAGAAGAATGTCAGTTTAAGCATTAATTTCGTTAGAAAAGTCGCGTTCGGGCAATTTTATTCACCGGTAGTTTAAAAAAAGTAGCATTTTGCTAAACAAAAGGGTCCTTTCAGGGCCACAAATAACGTACCAGCACGAGATTATATATTCTGTTGTATATATATACATACATATATATACAACAGAATGCATTTTTTGCACTGCATCAAACAAACACAGTTGCAGTTCTACTATTACAACTACCATGCTAAAATTTGATATGTTACTTCCTTATTGCCTTAGATCAAATACTTATAATTGTAATTCCATCTTTATCAAATGCAATTGTGTCGCGTTTAAACACTTACATACCCGTACTTTACCAGCAATAAATACTAAACAATTATAAAGTATTAAATACAAACAAATATACAAGTAATTTTAAATTAAAACGATATTAACACTGTTAAACATAATATAAATTTAACCCAAGAATATTTATGAATGATACATTTTATTTTTATTTCTTTGTTTAAATTCGCCATTTGATTTCAATACAGAAATATTGGTTTCGTTAAAAATGAAATTATTAGTACAACAAGAACAGGTATAATTAGATGTAATACACAAATACAGAAATCCTAATTTCTTGCATGAGTAGGTGCCTAAACTAAATTTTGGAATTGTAAACATAGTATATCCCATAAGAAAGCTTATAAACTAATTCATTTCTAGATGTTCTTCCACTGAATAAAAACAACTTGAAGCTGGTTATCGAGACCCAGGAGAAATAATAATAATAATAATAATAATAATAATAATAATAATAATAATAATAATAATAATAATATACGATCAAACATAGCGACGAAAAGGTGCTGAATTCATATTAGGAATGGGTTTGTAGGGAAGACAGAGAAACAAAGTTTGTTTCCTCGAAGCAGAGGTATTTTACCTGCGATGGTCAACGAACCTGCATACCGGAAGTCTCGCCTTTATACTTTTGGCTCGGACAGGGTTTACAACGGTTTCAAAGCTTAAAAGGGTGAGGAAGTATATGTGCCTTATCTACGATCTAAGAATGTTCGTGGGAAGATTTTAAAACTCAAAATAAGCTGTAAGAAGCAGATGTGAAAGTTGTCAAGTGGGGGTAGCCAATAATAAAAATCATGAAACAAAATGATAGCCAATCGAAAGATCGTGTAGGCATCACATGATACGTTTGAACTTAAAACAGAACGAAATTTAAGAAAGGGAGAGGGGGAAAATTCTACGTTTGGCGAAAGGCGTGAAGGAGGAAAGAAAACGCCGGGACAGTCGGGTACAAACTAACCATGAGGACAGCCGAGACACATTCCGGTACAAACTAACCACGAGGACGGTCGACGAAACAAAATAAGAAGAAAATAATCAGAAAGTTTATAGTGTAAAAATGAAGTTATGAAATCTAGGCAATTCGAGGGCTAGTCGGAGAAACACATAAGTAGCGACTTCGAAAGTGATAAGAATAACAGTGGTTTCGACGACGAAGGTGGCGGGTTGACCAGATAGGAATTTACGTAACAAAATAAAGATATAACTCAAACTTCTCCGGCAGTATTATTAATATCATCAAGGCAGTGTCACCACCCCTGAAAAACAAGAACCTCAGCTCTACCAAAACAAATTCCAAATCCCTGCCATCCAACCATCGAACCCAGGACTCTGAGTCCACTGAAGCAACTGCCAGGAACAACACTGATGCGTCAGAGGTCAGCGTCATATGTCGCCCACGACGTTGGGGCTCGAAATACTGCCAGCGGATAACACACCCGGAGAACCGACAACGGAAGCAGGGACAGAAAGACGACGCCGAATGCGACATCAGCAACCACCAGCAGCAGAGTGTACCGTTAGACGCGTGGCAACAAGCGACATCGACGCCGCTCCATTACAACAAGGAAGCAGACATTCAGCGCAGACATCATCAGTGTCCAAAAAGTGTGTAAGT
Source organism: Deroplatys truncata (assembly GCA_030765065.1). Lineage (NCBI taxonomy): Eukaryota > Metazoa > Arthropoda > Insecta > Mantodea > Mantidae > Deroplatys > Deroplatys truncata. The sequence goes on from CM060990.1 coordinate 196,362,011, forward strand.
GTAGTGAAGTGTTTTGTGAACAATCACAACACTTCGCAGCAGCTCAACCCAGCACCGAGTAAGTGTTAACTGCATGATACATAAGTTAATATAATTTTGGAAGGGAGTGTATATGCAATAAATATAAGTAAACTGGGTTATGTATGTTTGTAAATGCTGTTAAGAAACAAGAAATTAACCGGCAACGATATGGAAGGTAATAGCAATGAACAAGGGGAAAATTTCACTAACAATAGCTCGCGGGTAGGTGTAGAAAATGGAGATAGTGAAACATTAGAAAACCAAGTTACCGGATCACTTAACACGAGCGAAATGATGCAACAAATGTTGGCTCAATTGAGCCTCCTCAACACTAAAATAACAGAACAAGAGCAAACACTTGGGCAAACACTGACTCAACGATTATCAGAACAAGAGCAAACACTTGGGCAAACTCTGGCTCAACGATTAACAGAACAAGAGCAAACACTTGGACAAACACTGACTCAACGATTATCAGAACAAGAGCAAACAATAGGGCAAACACTGACTCAGCGATTAACAGAACAAGAGCAAACACTAACTCAACGATTAACAGTACATGAGCAAACACTAAAACAACAATTGTCCACCCAGGAACAAACATTGCAGCAATTAAGCATCCAACAGAAGGAAATCAGTCAGGGCTTAGAAAATAAAATACAGGGTGTCATGTTAGAAATTAGAACAAGTCAAAATGTAATCCAAGAGGATGTGGAATATATAAGAAGCGAACTAAAAGCAAAACAGAATAGTGTAGATGTAGTAAGGAAGGAACTTGGCGTGGAACTTGGCCCAACAAGTTGTAAACAATGAAAACTTAATATGTACAATTAGTGATAAGGCAAGGGAAGAAGCAATGACAGTCTGTGTAGCATTACAGAACAAGCAACAGGCACTTGAAGCAGGGGTTGACAAATTAAGGGAGGAGCTGACACAGTCCGTCAATGCTCGCAGGGACGCGCTAGAGGAAAACGAACCGCGATCTCAGGGAGCCACGGACGCGCGAATTACCTCTCAGGTTTCCGCACTTTCGTCGTTCCAGTGTAACAACCCGAGTGGCGAACCGAGGTCGAACGAACCTGCCTGCGCTCCTTCGGCCTCACCGCACCCGGCAAGTGAAATGTCAAGCACAGTAGGGCCTCTGCAACAATGCAATATACCTTTACAATTTTTGAATGAACTGCCAATCCCCAAGTTCAACAGTGAAGTCGATAATGCGAAGCAGTTCATTAATGACCTCGAATCTTATTTCGCGCTTAGGGGAATTCCCGACCGTTTCAAAATGGTAATTATAAAAAGGAGCTTGATAGGCCCGTCCCTGAGTTGGTTTCAATTGACGGTAGGCGAGCATGCACAATATGAACATTTTAGGTCTGCATTTTTAGAAAAATATTGGAGTGGCGTTGCACAGTACAGGGTGCGAGCAGAAATAAACAATGGCCGATACAGGGAAGAGAAGCGTGAGTCGATGGTCGACTACTTCTTGCGACTCGGCCAATTAAGTCAACTCCTGGACCCACCGATGCCCGAAGGTGAATTTGTATCCCTCCTGACACGACACTTCACAGACGTTATACGTCATCACCTCGTGGTAGCACGTCCGAGGACGCTGAGCGAATCCATAGAACTACTTACCGCTCTGCAGGGGTACGGAACGCGGGAAGAAAATAGGCCCAGAATCAGGACTGAAGGCAGACACATTGATCGGATACATTCGCATCGTAATGATGGGACGAGGGCACAAGGTGCGTTGAACAACTATTCCACAGTCCGACAGCGTTATCAAGAGCCATTTACAAGAAATCGGGAGAGAAACTATAGGCCCTGGAACCAAACGGGCACGGGTAGGCCACCGAGGCAACATGAGGAGTATCCCGTTCAGTACATGAGATTCTCCAGGTACCCGGCGAATAGTAGGCAACACCGGGGAAATAACCTCCACGGTGGAACAGCGGATAGGCCAAGAACGCCTCCGAACCGCCCAGAAACTCCCCCGAACCGACCTGGAAACACCCCGGGCAGGCCAAGGACACCTCCGAACAGGCCAAGAACACCTCCAAGCCGGCCAGTGACCCCACCCCGTAGAGATGAGAACCACGAGCTCTTAAGCATGCCTACGTACAGTCACGTTTTGACGCCGAGCGGGTACCCATCACAGAACGACAGCCGCAAAATGTCCACCGCGAAATGGATGACGCGATAGGTCACCTAAGCGGGGCAATGGCAGGACAAAGCATAGGCCAAGGGATAGGCCCCAGTCAAGGATCGTGGCCACGACGGTCGGAAAACTAGAGACAGGAAGAGTCGTAGCGTTCCCAGGCTCAACCTCAGAGAATGCGCGCAGGTTCTCGCATTACACAGGGAACGAAAACAAAAATACAGAAGCAAATAGTGTAGGCCACAATATCAGCCGAAACTGTCATGACAAGGAATTCGGATACACGGAGATAAGTCAAACCCAGGAAATAACGGAATCTCCGAGAGTAGCGGCATTAATCGAAAATGAGACGGACTTGGTAACAATAGACAGTGGAGCCATGATCTCTGCGTGCAGTAAAGCAGTCTTCAACCACCTCAGTGAAAAGAATAAGAACTTACAGACACTGCCCGTAAAGAACGCATACTGCATAATTGCTGTAGGCTGCGCGAAACAAAAGATATCGCAGCAGGTCATGATTAATGCTTGCATGGGGATGTTGAACTTGAAATATTGTGTTTAGTAGTACACAAACTGGTAGTAGACATACTGATGGGAAGCGACGTGCTAAATGCATTCCAAGCCACTATTGACTATGGACGAGCGCTATTGACACTTACAGTAGACGGATCGCTAAGAAGAATACCGTTCATTCAAACCCCGAGTATGGAATACACGGTACTAACCGAGATAGAAGAGCAAATACAACAAGAACAATTTTTTATTGAATATTTGCACATTGGGGGAGGCATTAACGTGGTTAGAATTTTTACGCAACAACTGTGCGAAGGGAGAGATCTCAACGACACGCCACTGCAGTCAACTGATGAGTCAGAAGTAGGTCAAGCACCCCAGTATTGTGGGTTAAACACAGAAAATGAAAATGTTTATTTCGGTGAGAGACCGGACGACTCGCAGGTAGTGAGTGAAGAAAACATGTCCCTATCAGGTATACACGAATATGTAGCATCAATAGGCTGCTTAAACCACCAACAGAAAGAAGACTTTTACAACATTCTTGTAAAACACAAAGATGTGTTCACCCCAAGGACAGGAGTATACCATGACTATGAATATACATTTGAAATATCTGACGTCACGCCTTTCAAACATAAGTGTAGGGGAATCCCACTCGAATTACGAAGTGCGGTAGACGAGAAAATCCAAGAACTGCTACGAGAGAACATTATTGAACTGTCAGACTCAGTGTATGTAAATGCATTATGTATAGTACGTAAGAGAAATGGGAGCGTTCGGCTAACTATCGATGGCCGACATGTAAACAAGTTTATCCGTCCCGACAGGTTCTGCACGCAGAATGTAGAGCAAATCTTAGCAAGTATCGGGCGACAAAAATGGTTTACTTCGTTGGATTTGACAAATTCATACCTGCAAATCAAACTGGCCCCTCACTTGCGCAAATATACGGCCTTCTATCATTCTGGATGTTTGTATAATTTTACGCGCTGTCCCTTTGGAATAAATGTTAGCGGTGGTGCACTGCTCCGGGCATTACACCAGATTTTAGGCACACAAACTGAAGGGTATGTGTCACAATATGTGGACGACATCCTAATACATGATTTAGACATAGAGTCACACCTCCAACACCTTGACGAAGTTCTTGGAAGACTTGCAAACAGTGGTTTGACGTTAAACTGGGATAAATGCGCTTTTTTCGCTACATCAGTGAAATTCTTGGGTTATATAATTTCTGGAGAAACCGTCTCGCCTGACCCCGAGCGCGTGGAAGCAATTCAGAAAATTCCCCGCCCCAAGAACCCGAAGCAGGTGCGAAAGTTCCTAGGTGTACTTGGTTATCAAAGTCGGTTTGTAATCAGATACGCCGAGCATACTGCCCCATTACGAGCGTTACTAGAAAAGAACAGGAAATGGAGGTGGACCGAAGCCGAAGAAAATGCATTTAACAGGCTAAAGCAGTTGTTCAGTGAATCGATACTGTTAAAACGCCCGCGTATGGACCTTCCTTATCATATTTATTCCGACGCCTCGTCAATTGCTTACGGGTGTGTACTAGCCCAAGTTGACGAAAACAAGGAATTACATGTGATAGCTACAGCTTCCAGAGCATTAACAAAAGCCGAAAGAACCGCTTGTGTTAGCCAGCAAGAAATAGGGGCCATCTTCTTTGCCCTGCAAAAATTTAAACACTTTGTGTACAACAGGCAGATTATCGTATTCACAGACTATATAAGTTTGTCATTCATCAAGAACTGTAAATTAACGAGCAGCAAAATTTCTCGATACATACACGAGATAATGGCTTACAATATAGAAATCCGCCACATACCAGGGCGCTTGAATACGTTCAGTGACATGTTGTCCAGACTAAAGAGAGGGGGGCAGTTCCCCGAAACGCAGGGAAATACACAAAGAGAGGTTTGCGTGATGAAACTAGATCTAACGTTAAACAAACGCTTAGCAGACGAAATGAAGAGGCTGCCTCAGCTCCAAAGGGCAGATGAGAAGATAGCCGAAATAATGAAGATAGCCACGCCGATCAGTAAACAAAACACGGGAAAGTACGGCATTCTAAACGATGTGATATATAAACTGTGTGGAAGAGAAAGGCCGACATGGCGAGTGTCCGTACCTGCTGTATTGGAAGAATTAGTTATGGATGCATATCATCGCGCACTGATACATGCCGGAGTGGAGAAGACAAACCTGGTCATTAATGGGCACTTTTACATTCCAAGGCTTGGTAAGAAGTTGAGGGCCTTTGTTGCAAATTGTGCAACGTGTCAGAAAGCTAAGCCGCTGAACGTCCGATATGATTTACCACCACAGACGATTCTGAGGGATCTACCTCTGCAGTTAATCACGGCCGATGGCCACGGCCCCATGCCCACCGGAAGAACAGGATTAAAATATGTTTTTGTATTAGTCGACGTGATGAGCAAATTTGTGAAGCTATACCCAGTCAAGAAGCTGACCAGCGCTATCTACGCGAGCAAAATAGTTGATCACTACGTACCAAATTATGGAAAAATGGCGGCGATCTTGGTGGATAATGCACCGGCACATAAGGGAAGGATATTTCGGGAAAGACTACTCGAAGCAGACATAAAAGTGTACAATATTAGCGCTTATCATCCAAGTTCAAGTCCTTGCGAAAGATAGATGCGGGACCTGAGTATTGCGTTACGGATTTTAGCGAATCAGAAACATGCTAGTTGGCCCAAATACATTGAATACATCGAAAATGTATTCAACAACAGTCTCAACTGTAACCATGGATACACGCCACTCCAACTACACACAGGAAATGAACCAAATAGTATTATTCCGGGTGTACCACGAGCGATTGAAACTATCGAGGAATCTGACGCGGAAAGGATTAAGAACGCCTTTGAGAAATTAAAAGCCAAAGCAGAGAAAAGGGGACAGAAGGCCAAGAGATACACACGTACCTGGACTCCGGCAGCAGGTGACCTCGTACTAGTGAGGAATTTTGACAAATCTTCGCTAATAAAGAAGGAATACAGACGTATGCATATGTGTTGCAAAGGTCCTTATCGGATATCACAAACCTTCGGGGACAGGGTATTTCAACTCCAACAATTAAGGACCGGGAAAATAATCGGTAGGTACCATCTATCATTGATTCGTCCATTCAAACAGGACCAAGGAAATTTAGTAGAGTCGGATAGGGAAAATGTACAAACGCACTCGGAACACGAGTAAGGAAAGTCATATACGCGAACATTGTTTACAAACAAATTGGTAGCTTTGGGATAGCAATGTCCTGTAAAACCGTGTGCTTGACATTCACGATGTTAATGACATACAGAAAGAAAACCGGACAGAATGTATACCTGGCAGAAAAAGGTACCAAAAGGTGTCTGAGTGTGGAGGCTGCTAATAGCCTCAAGAAAACCAGTATTGTATATAAGGTGCAAAAGAGAGAGAGAGATGAACTAAGATGTGTAATTAAAAAAAATTGTTTGAAGAATGTATTGTGTGTATAAACAGATTCCTTAAATATAAATGTTTTGTAGCCTGGTTGTTGACGGCCAGATATTATGTAGATTGTTTTTCTTTTACTTGGTGAAAATACTTGTGTCAAATTTGAAATTGCATTGTGTACAGTGATTGAAATGTATTGTGAACAGAATAAATGTGTAACGGTGGGCTCGCCATCAAATCGTCGTAAGCCAATAAATAAATGAATGAATAAATAAATAAAATGATAAATGAAAGGAGCCGAGGGAGAGAGGGACATTAGATTAGCTTAGATGGGACATTAACGATAAAGCCATCATCCAACCTAAAGGTCTGATGATAAGTTTACCGTCAGGGTATATGAAGCTGGTTATCGAGACCCAGGAGAAATAATAATAATAATAATAATAATAATAATAATAATAATAATAATAATAATAATAATAATAATATACGATCGAACATAGCGACGAAAAGGTGCTGAATTCATATTAGGAATGGGTTTGTAGGGAAGACAGAGAAACAAAGTTTGTTTCCTCGAAGCAGAGGTATTTTACCTGCGATGGTCAACGAACCTGCATACCGGAAGTCTCGCCTTTATACTTTTGGCTCGGACAGGGTTTACAACGGTTTCAAAGCTTAAAAGGGTGAGGAAGTATATGTGCCTTATCTACGATCTAAGAATGTTCGTGGGAAGATTTTAAAACTCAAAATAAGCTGTAAGAAGCAGATGTGAAAGTTGTCAAGTGGGGGTAGCCAATAATAAAAATCATGAAACAAAATGATAGCCAATCGAAAGATCGCGTAGGCATCACATGATACGTTTGAACTTAAAACAGAACGAAATTTAAGAAAGGGAGAGGGGGAAAATTCTACGTTTGGCGAAAGGCGTGAAGGAGGAAAGAAAACGCCGGGACAGTCGGGTACAAACTAACCATGAGGACAGCCGAGACACATTCCGGTACAAACTAACCACGAGGACGGTCGACGAAACAAAATAAGAAGAAAATAATCAGAAAGTTTATAGTGTAAAAATGAAGTTATGAAATCTAGGCAATTCGAGGGCTAGTCGGAGAAACACATAAGTAGCGACTTCAAAAGTGATAAGAATAACAGTGGTTTCGACGACGAAGGTGGCGGGTTGACCAGATAGGAATCTACGTAACAAAATAAAGATATAACTCAAACTTCTCCGGCAGTATTATTAATATCATCAAGACAGTGTCACCACCCCTGAAAAACAAGAACCTCAGCTCTACCAAAACAAATTCCAAATCCCTGCCATCCAACCATCGAACCCAGGACTCTGAGTCCACTGAAGCAACTGCCAGGAACAACACTGATGCGTCAGATGTCAGCGTCAAACCCTGTATTAGGGATTAATACAATAACACAAAATATAAACGTGAAAACCAATAAAGAAAATTGCAGGAAAAATACAATCGTAATGGTCACTATAGTACATGATGAAGAGTTTTGGTACCAATACAATTGAAATGTGAAATCTGTAGATATTATTAATATAAATATACGTATAATAACAAGGGTTAAATACAAGACTGCTTTCTTACAGCTAACAATGATATCCGAAATATTGAAAATATCCTTGAGTACTATAGAAACTATGATTTATTATAAATCTGTTTGCATCTCCTCTGAATTTTTCCCTTACGTTTTATTTTCTCGGTGATTAAGTTGTACATGTGAATACCTTTATGTAAAATGAACTTAACTCTTTTAGTAAATCTGGAACCTTGTAAATGTATTTTATTTCTGTTCCTTGTATTATGATAACGTATTGTGTTATTCATCTGGAAATTTTGAATGTTGTTATTTATGAAACAAACAGTTTGTAAAATATATAAGCAGGGTAAGGTTAGTATGTTGTTTTCCTTAAAATAAGTTTTACAGTGAGTCATCCTGTTTATACTAAACATCTTTCTTCTAAGTTTCTTTTGTGCTACAAAAAGAGTTTTTATTTCTGTGGCAGAACCCCATATGAAAATTCCATAAGCAAGAGCAGATTCCACATAACAAAACTATATCATTTTTGGTGTCTGTATATTACAAATATTTTTAATACAGATATTATACAGTGTGATTTATTAATGTTCTGAATATGCGGTTTCCGGGTTACGAATTTGACAATTGTTGCCCCCAAAATTTGGTCTCGTGGACATAAAGTATTTCATCATTATTATAAGTAATTTTAGGTGCTTGACTTATGCCACTTCTACCAGATAATGCTATTTGTATGCAGTATGAGTTTTAATATTAAGCATCAGCTTGTTGGAATAGAGCCATTGCATCATATTTGTCATTACAGTATCTGCTTGACTTTGGTTTCAGCATGGGGAATATTTAGTGGTAAGTCATTTATGTACATTAAGAGAAGTAGAGGTCCAAGAATAGAACCTTGGGAACACCACAGCTTACTTACTACCTTTATATCCGAGTTAATTTGAGAACCATTTATTTCATTTCTTATGACAATACTTTGTCTTCTATCAGTAAGGTAGGATTTAAACCATTGATGAGGCCACCCCCCTTATACCACACGCTTCTAACGTTGATAAAAGGATAGTGTGATCTACCAAATCAAATGCCTTACTTAGATCCATAAATATCCCTATAGTGGAGTTGATTGTTTCAATCCCTTCTAATGTATGTTTTATGAATTTATAAAAGGCATTTAGAACAGATTTGTTTTTCCTAAAACTGTTTTGCGATTCACTAACTACATATTTTTCATTAAAAATGTGCAGATGACTCGAACCACCGTTAGGACAAACTGATTCTCTACCAACCACACACTCATTCCAGTTGAGCTAATTAGGAGCACAAGGGCTTGGAAGTCAAGTTAATTCAAAATGAAGTATTTGCTTAATATACATAAATGGCATTGTTTCAAACTTATCACCGCCCTGTTAAAACATATCTTTTTGCAGACGATCTTATTTTATCGTGTACAGGAAAAACATTGATACAATTCAACAACTGCTGCAAGAGACAATTTTAAAGATTCAGAAGTGGGCGGAAGTTGTAGGGATTAAGCTTTCAAAGACTAAATCCAAATGCATTTCCTTTTCTAAAAGAAGGTGTAATGACATAGACTCAAAATTGTATATTGATAACCAAAAACTTGAACTACTCAAGAAAATCAAAAGCCTGGGGATAAACTTTGATACCATATTAAACCGGATACCTCATCTTAAATATCTCAAAGATGACTGTCACAAGGGGTTAAACGTTATGAAAATCCTTGCAGCCAAAAGCTGGGGAACGGATTATCATGTGCTGTCATACACCTACAAAGCATTTATTAGACCAAAATTGGATTATGATGCTATTATTTACAATTCTGCAAGATCTCCTTGTCTCCAAATGTTGGATTCAATACAAACCACAGCACTTCAAATGACACTTGGAGCTTTTTGTACCAGCCCGACAGCAAGTATACAAATATAAACAAATGAACCTCCACTTGAAGCTCGAAGAAAACAATTGACTTTAACATATGCCCACAAGATAGCGACGATGTCCGATTCTCGAATGAAAAAGTATATATTTCATAATAGACCTAAAGAAACCGTAAAAAGATCATCAATAATAACCTTATATCTGAGAGTCTCCAAATATCTCCAATAACTGAACATTAGACTTCCTCCTGTGTCACAAATAAACCCCTCTCTTGCTATTCCGCCCTGGATAATCACTTCACCTAAAATAGATTTAGAACTGAACATCATCTCCAAAGAACGCACGCATTCCTCAGTTTATCGCCAACTCGCTGGCTCAGTATTACAAGGTTGTATGTAGTAGCATGTAACTATTGAGAAATAAGAGTTTGAAGTTTCAGATTATGAGTGAGCAGTGTGTTGATCCGGCCATTATTTTGTTTATCTCCTAAACAAATATAAAAATATACATTATACATACTATTAACTTCAAAATATTATTATTTTTAAGAAGTTATTTAATGTTATATTTCTACATAGAACCTTGTAATATTGAGCCAGCGAACAATTTAATGAATTACATGACAGATATGGAAAACATACAGCAATTTACACATATGAATCAAAGTATAATGATATAAATGCTTGTGCTGTTGTTTATCCAGACCACACTATGTTATTCAGACTTCCTGATTTTTGTACCATCTTCTCAAGTGAACTGTTAATAATTAAACAAGCTGTGATTTATGTTTTGAATACTCGATGTTCAAAGTTATTTGTTATATACTCACATTCTAAAAGTGCACCACTTGCAATAAACAATCTACCATCAACCCATATTCTTACACAAGAAATTCAATCACTACTTCATACAGCCAATAAGCAAGGAAAGCAAGTGTGTTTAGTATGGATTCCATCCCACATTGGTATACAAGGCAACGGATTGGCCGATCAGACAGCAAAAGAAGCCACTAAACATCCACTAAGTGACCCAACTATAACTACAGCAGCCAATTATGTTATCTCAACCATTTAAAAGAAGCTCTACCAACAGTGGAAGGCAGGTTAGCTTGACTCCACAAGAAGCAAACTCCTTGATATAATATTCGAGTTTTTCGAAACATCTTCCCAGTACTTCTCTTTCCAGACGAGATCAGGTTTTAATATCCCGATTGAGAATGGACCATACCAAGATCACGCACAGTTATCTTCTTTCAAAGGACCAATCACCCATCTGTCACCAGTGTAACATACAATCGTGGAATGTCCACAATACGATCAATGGAGACAATACTACCAGATACCCAACTATTTATAAACAACACTCAACTATTCGATGTACCCTAAGATAGTTGAATTTCTTAAAAGCATAAATTTATACATAAAGGTACTTAATATTCAATCAATTTGATTAGTTATGGTGTCACAATTTTATAGTAGTTCATTGTAATGGTTCAAAACTGTCAATGTTAAATAACCTCTTGTTTTATTGTTAAATATCTATTTTATAAAAAGTTGTAAAGTCGCGATATTACTAATATGTTAAAGCGACTATAAACTTTCAAAATAAAAAAAGGTATCTGCTTGTCACCCAATATATTTTCGGATGTGCAAACACTTCGTTGGCACCAGCTGTCTATTTATAAGTGCATTAAAGGACAATGCTATAACATGCGCTACACATATTATTATTATTATTATTATTATTATTATTATTATTATTATTATTATTATTAGTAGTAGTAGTAGTAGTAGTAGTAGTAGTAGTAGTAGTAGTAGTAGTAGTAGTAGTAGTAGTAGTAATTTTGCGAACTGTGCAATCAAAGATACCCATGTTTAGAGCATTAGCGCAGATACCATAAGGACCAGTGTTTTCATTTTAAGATTTTAATTGCGGATTGCATAAAACTGCAAAGGTAGGGGCGGCTGACTCAGCTAGTATATATTGTGGCGTATCAGTAAGCATTGTCATACATTGTGTTAGCTTCACTTGCGTTTGAGTAGTGAAGTTAACATTTAGATAACGCTAACTATATTTCCCCCTCTCCAACCCTGTCTAGCCAAGGTTGGCGTCATACCGGATGGAAGTTCAAACAAAGCCTTCTCTCTCTGGCGTGGTTCGCGCCGGCGCTGGTCGTTTTATAACTGAGATACCTGTTGCCAACATAACCTCGCCGTGTGCCCTGGTTTGCCACATCTGAAATAACATAGAGGTTGGCGCCGATCTTGAGGTGGTGGACGGGTTTGCCATAGTCCTCTCTGTGTGGAAGATGATGATCTGTTCCTCTCAGGATTAGAGGATGTGCTCATTGAGTATACCTGGCTGGTCAACCGGTCCACTTTTGCAGCTAACTCAGTGACATCACTATTAAGAGGGGTTGGGAGGGCAGGCAAAGGTAAATGACCTGAAAGAAATGGATTAGTAGTCCCAACTGGTAAAGTTAGAGGCAGAGGAGCCGAAACATGAACAGAAGACTACGACTGTGCAGTGGCCAAGTGCTCTCTTCAGATCATATAAAATTGTGCTTTGTCCACCCGCTTAAGAGCCTGTAAAAGATCATCGACAGTAACAGGGTTCATTGGCAATATAATATTTACATACTCAGGTTTCAGAACTTTTAATAAATTTCTTATTTTCTCAGTTTGAATCATACTTGGATTAACCTGATCACATAATGACAGAACATCATAAACATAGTGAAAACAGGTTCAGAATCTAACGGAATCCTTTGTCAGAGTTTGATTTCTAATAATTCATCTTGGTGAGCAACCTGAAAAACTGTAATAAAAGAAGTTTTTAAAAGAGACCATTTACGAGAGGGATGCTTGTGACAAAACGTCTAAACCATTTTGTGGCAGTATCTTTTAGGTAGCAAGGAAAGTACTTCACTTTTTTGCAACTCTGACCAGTTATTAGTAAAGGCTACCCTTTTAAAAGTATTCAGAAAATCAAAAGGATTGTCTATGCAAGCATTAAAGAAAGGATGCTCTCCAAAGAAGTTTCTAAGACCTGTTGCACAGCAAGTGGGTATTTCAAAAACTTCTGTTCAAACAGATGCTAAACTTTTAAATATTAAAACCCTTTCGAGTGATTATTATTGATGAATTACAACCTCGTGTCGATGAGGAATACCAGAAATGTCTCAACGCAGGTGGATGCCACTTATAACAAGATTAGTACTCATGATAGTGCATGTTTTTGTTTTAATTTTTTATTTATGGACGCTCTATAACTGCTATGGTTCTTAGCGTCCCAGTCTATATTGGGCGTGAAATACGGGAAATCTTGCTCAGAGGACTCTTTATCAGGCTTGAGGTTCTTTTACTTGCTGTAAATTTACGACACGGGACCACCAGCCTTACTTCCTTCCGAAGGAAGCCATGCTAAGGATTTTTACGCCTGAAAAAATCCATCGCCCTCCCCCGGGTTTGAACCCGCGACCTCGGGAACTAGAGGCTAACATGGTAACCACTACACCGCGGAGGACGACAATAGTGCAGGTTACTATTACTCATGAGTATATGTAACGCGGGAGTTTTAGAATGGAAATTTCCCCTGTGTAGTCGACAGCGTGCGGAGGACGCATACACACGATATGGGCCGGGCCATAAAACTACCCTGCTGTATATGATTTTTAGCGCAGTTCTTATCGCAAAGACACTTCATCAATAATAATTCTTATTTGTCTTATAATTAAAATGATCGCATTGCAATTGTTTGCGATTCTACCTTGACCGTGGCTAACAAAACGATTTAATTATTTGCAGGGTTAAATTTTTCCTGTCTTACTGGGCTTTTATTTCCGCTCCTTGACTTCATTTGATCATATGTCAGAATTCTTGTACATAAAGCTATTTTGAGAAATATTCTTTAGAACCGAAAAATCACGAAGAAGATTCTTCTGCTGCTCTCGAAATAAATACGTTGACAAGTCATACATTATGAGAAATCTAATGTCACTTGTGCTATACGAAAGCTAATACCACTCACCACTAGAACACTGGAAAATTTGCTCATTTATTGTTTGCAAGTGTTAATACATGCATCCTGTGCTTATAATAAACAAATTGGCAGCCAAAACCAATTTGAGTATTTTGGTTGCAAGGCATCTTTTTCTGGAGTGCGAACGAACTATTTAAAATTCTTACCTAGAAGAGAGTAGGAGTCCAGAAATTAATTGTAAGAGTGGGAAGTTTAAAAATAACAGAGAAGTTTCTGGAAAATTAAAATAATAATTTAATTCAAACTAAAGCCTGCATTTGATTTCCATAATAATGTGTAAAATGCACAGAACTGTCATATATTTATTCCCAATTTATTGTAATTTTTAGGTTTGTTTTCTGTCAATGGTGACGCCGTGGCTGTGTGGTTAGACCGCTCACCTCTCACCAAAGAGGCCCGGGTTCAATCCTGGAATCGAATGTGTGATTTGTAGTGGAGAAAGTGGCGCCTGGGCGGGTTTTCTCCGGGTTCTCCGGTTTCCCCCACCATTTATTCCACCAATTGCTCCATCATCACCATTATCATCTTTCCTTTCATTCATCTCACCGTCATTCCATATCATCTCCTTGCTCGCTCTCATACTAGGCTTCGGGCTAATCACCTATCCTGGCTGTTCTCTCTGATCCATAGTCTGTGCTCCCGACAGGCGTCTGCCCCCGGGCACCCACTTGTAAATCCTGGGGCGTGTAAGCCCTAACAAGGGTAAACATGAAAGAAGTTTTCTGTTAACCGGCGCAGAGCAGCGTATTGTATTAATATGTTTGTCTTTTTAGTAGTCATTATCGTTGTGTTTGTGGCTCTGAAAAGCTGTTATGCAAATAAATCGGTATTTAATATCAAACGATGTACACAGCAACCTTATTTAATTTTAATTTGATTAGTAGTATCCTTCCAAAGTTTTCGAGATAATGTCTGTTTTATCCAAACAGTCTGTATTTAATTTGCGTAGGCTATCAACTCCTCGCTGTCAATTATACACAAATCGTGGAACTAAACGTTTATAAATGATACAAGAACAGAAAATTAAGGCAAAAGCACCAAGGGTATTTTAAAATAGAAAATAAGTGTTTCTAACATTATTACGACCTAGAAAGTGCTTATTACAAGTTCTGAATAGTGGATACCAGCTTACTTTGATATCCAACGTCGCTTTCAACTGCTTATCAATAAGTATCCAGCTTTCTATTGGTGTGCATCCTTTAGTTGCACCTTTAAGAGCTATACTTACTAGTAAACATGCTGTAGTTTACAAGATGACCTTCTGAACATTGCAAATGTCCACGTAAAATGTTAATGAGCAAGTTCTTTCGTAATACTATTATATAACCTCCAAAAAACAGTTGGCGTGAAGAAATGTTGAATCACGTTGACATTTTTAGATCGGAGCATGAAGCCGAGAATCATAGGTCATCAAAGACGGGCATTGTCATAACATTAGATTCATGAGAAAGCGGTAGATAGTACAGTTTAATCCCTCGTGTCCAGTTTTGGTGTCTCGCTTTTTGCAACCCGCTAGTTTGACGTCCTGAATACAACTAATAAGACTAAAACGATGAGGTATTAGAGTCAATGTTCATGATCCTGATTTTTCTAAGTGTGTGCCAGGAACCTCATGGCATATAGCAAAGCACAGTACATAGGATTGTGGGTACCTACTGTGTGAAACTGGCACTGAAGGTCATGCATGAATAATTACAGCAGAACGTGTACGTTGTAGCACTCTATTAATCACCTGTTGTATCAGGGTGCACCTTACTAATGTTATTTCATATTGATAAACCGCTGAACACGCGAATATATTTGTTGTTGAAACGTGCCCAAACAATTCTGACAAAGGTAAATATGAAGGTTGCGGACCTTACTTACAGTCATGGATGGATATTGTTTGTTTGAAGAAAGATTCTTGTTAAGCTAAACAGAGCTTAGCTACATCAAAGTTAGGCGTTACTTGCTTAAAAAAGATAAAATGGGACCATCCTCGAAGTTGCTTCCAACTGATAGCATTAACCATATCACTAATTCGGTTTAATGAAAAAAGGTAGATTTATTCAAAAGACTTTAATATAATTTTAAGCACTTTAATATGCTAATTTTTGCTTGGAAGAAATAAACAAACGAAGGTCTGCTGAATCTGCAGTGTAAAGCAATCGAGGAAGAAAAGCTTCAATGGTCAAGTTATTTTTATTGAAATCACCTCAAAGATTTACTGCTCTAAAAGTACATTCTAAAATATAACCCCCAGCCAACATTTATTTTGTGCAAATGAATTTTATTTGCTACACCACAATGGTTTTCAGGTTAGTGGGGTCCTTGGGCCCAAACTGACAAGCCACTTTATTGAGAAGCAACGGAAATGTGCCAATATTCCAGCTTCCTGTGGAGTTTTCCCTTATCTAATTGTGGCAGAAACCGCTTATCATTTGTTACCCAAAATAGCCCTTGATGAACTAGCCTCCTATTGGTTTGAAGTTTAATACTGACACACAAACACATATTAATCTATGAATAACGGCCAGTTCTATGTGAAAAATGAAGGGACAGGAGTGATGTAAACTTTAATCCGAGTGCTGCTAGCCGCTGCTTTGTGAAGGCTAACCTGCTATTATTAGCAGGCTAGCTATTATTACTACTCAGTCGAGCATATCTCTTGAACAGGGTGTGTAAACGGAAAGGATTTGTTACTGAAAGATAACACTTATAAAGGAATTTGTTTTTACACTTTTATTACCGTCACAATTAGTTAATTTCACATACTGACTCTTGATACACGCCAGACTGAAACTGTTATATTTTCTAATATCACTATAATCACTTATTTGCAGCACATTATTAATTCGCGTATTTCACATTTATAGCTAACTTTATGACGCGAGAGATTCTATAGAATTGCACGACGTATAACCTGTGAACGATTCTCTTAAACTGTGCGATGTGTAACCCGCGAATACTTCTGTTGAACTGAGGACGTATAACCTGTGTATGATTCTGTTGGACTGAACGACGTATTACCCCGAATCCTTCTGTTGGACTGAACGAAACCTGTCTCTGGCTTTAGCTTTTTATACTCCCTCACCCGATATGCCTAAAGATTATAACCGAGCTGCTATTGGTTATTAAAACGCGCCAACATTAGCGTCTATATTTATATCCAATCAAAATTACGAACACATATGCTCTAGGGAAGAAATTCCCTCCATTTCTAAAGAAACGCGCGCTACTCTGACGTCATTTGCTTGTCTCTAATAATTGATAAACAACTCACCCCCTCGCTCATTGTTACCCGCTCTTATTGTCAGTTTCAGTGAGGCCGTGTAAACTTATTTCCTAACAATGCTTATAATTAACAAACATCTCAAATCAATGTCATACAATAATGCTTATTTGCACTACAATCACTCTGGCATTTACATTGTTGTGATATAAAATACTGCCACATATGCCCCACTAGAAACATAATTATAAATATTTAAAACTTGTTTGGAAATTTTATAATTGGGTTTTTAGTCTCCTGAATCTTGTAACATACGCAATTTATCATTTCCACTTAACAATGCACACGCATTTAACACACGACATATAGTTTGCCTTTTTCCCGCCACTATCCACTGGCCCATTTATCATTTTGCACTTAACACTGCACGCGCATTTAACACACGACATATATTTTGCCTTTTTCTCGCCACTATTCACTGGCTCTGGTTTAATGTGTTTATATACATAAATCTGACATTACAATTTTTTATAGCAAATACTGTACCCTGAACTATTTAGTTACAAAATATTTATACTTTCTTAGATTATTGACATAGAAATTTATACACTTAAGATTTTTAACCTGGTTCATCTTGTAATTATTGAACATATTTACCAAAATATTCATCCTCTACACAAATATATTTACATCTCTTAAATCTAGACACAATTTCACATTATCTGTGTGCTACATAAGTATTCTGCTTTAATTATCTTTACCCCTTTTTGTTATTTTGTACTTTATATTCACAATACTATTTGAATTATATCTACGTACTTTTACTTTAATATGACATTAAGTTTTTATTATTACATGCTTCATTTCAAATGCTGTTACAGTTTACTAACAAATTGTTCTTTTTCCCCATTAAACATTTATTTTTGTCCAGAATTTATTTCTCCTTTCTCATGACATATATACATAGATAACCTTCTTACATTCCAATACTTCATCCTGCAGTTTAGCTTTAACTATTCTGGATTTGCTTACTTTTTTTTAGCGGTCATTGCTATTCCCCCTCCTGGATCAAATTGTCTATGGCTAAACATTGCTCGTAGCTGTATCATAACCTTCCAAAATCTGTTCATGAATAGCCTCTTAAAGGATTCATATGAAGTTTCACCCCCTGATACCATTTGAAACCAATCTAAAGTTTTCTGGTCCAAACATCTTTTGACAACTATCATTTTCTTTTTAATTTGAAAATACTCTGACAAGTCTGCAATAAACTGTACTGGTTTGGTGTTTTCATTAAATTTTGGAAGTGGAAAATCACTTAAGATATGATTATAGTTTTGAATGTCCCTTACTCCCATATTTAAATTCTCTAGTGTTACTTGTGCACTCTGAGTTTCAGCATGAGCTATGGATGAAGCCGCCGCATCACTCACATTATTAGTCATACCTGAGGAACTACCTCTATCATTATTCTGTACATCAGATACATTAACATCACATATATTGACCCTTGAATTCAATTCTAACCTATTTACAGTACGTTGCAGATTTTCTATTGTCTGTTCCAATTTTTTATTGTTCTCATTTTGAACAGCTTGGTGCTTGTTAATTTCAGAAAATAGTTTTTGATTCAAATCTATTGACAAAACTTTAACTTCTTCGGACAATTTATTTCTTTGTGTTTCTGACTCCTGTATTTCCGATATCTCCCCTCTGAAATTAACTTGCACCTGAATTAAATCTGCATTCGTAGCCTCCATCATCTCTCTTAGCTCACTTGAAATGCTATTCATTCGGCTACCTCACTCTGTACATTTTACATCAACATGTTCAATTTTATTATTAACCTCATTTTTTTGGTTAGATATTTCCCTGCTCATATCTGACATTTTCTTTGAAACTTTTCCTATCTCATTTGCTATCATTTCCTGATTTTCATTTCTTATTCTTGTCATACTGCTATCTAGCTCCATAAATTTCTTTTCAATTTCTTCCCTGTTTTGTTCTAAGCTCTTACCAATATCTTTCCTTAATACCCTATTATTCTTTTCCATATCTTCCCTGTTTTGATCTACCTTTTTTCTAATTTCTCATTACTCTTTTCCATATTCTGAGTTAATGTTTCTAATTTCTCATTATTCTTACCAATATTTTTCCTTAATTGATCTGATTTTTGCTCTAATTTCTCAATATTCTTATTTAATGTTTCACCAAAATTTCTCAGCATTTCCATCATCATACCAGCATCAAAATTAACATTTCCTGCTGTTCTATTCTCACTTTCTTCACTCATATTTCCTCCCTCAAATCTTACATTGTTTGAGCTATTTTCTGTAACCTGTATTGAATTACAGCTAACTGTTACATTATCCCCTTCCATAATTATTTCTTCAGTATTATTAGTGGACATTGTTTTCTTAATTCTTCCACTCCTCAACAACATTTAAATTCTCACAATTTTTGTTTTGTTTTAGGATAACAAAAAATATTTACAATTTTCTAACCTTTATGATGCTATCTGATGATGTTGCTTTGATGTCCAGTTTCCTGCCCCTCTCTCCTGTATGTATATGTCGCCTCTGCGTCGTACAACGATGGATCTGCGTCGTCTCGCTGTCTTTGTGTCCTGTAGTTGAATTCCCCTGTTGCCTTTTATTTCGTAGTTACTGATGTCCACTCATCCGCGTCGTCGGTCGTTCTTGTTGTTGTTTCTGGAATCTGCGTCTTGTAGTTAATTTCACTGCTCCATTCGCTCCACGTCCTGGTTCCTTCGTCCCTTCCTGGTTAATTCGCCCCTTCCTGGTTAATTCGCCCCACGTTCTGGGCGCCAATTTGAAGTAGAATATTTTTTTGTAGTTGGAAGATGCTTCATGTTTATCTGCACCACGTATGGGAGCCAATTTGTCGCGGTCACTTCGTGTTATCTATTCCTGGGCGCCTTTTATTGTATACTAGTTTAAATTTTGGGTTCTTTGTCCTCCGGCTAGCTATTATTACTACTCAGTCGAGCATATCTCTTGAACAGGGTGTGTAAACGGAAAGGATTTGTTACTGAAAGATAACACTTATAAAGGAATTTGTTTTTACACTTTTATTACCGTCACAATTAGTTAATTTCACATACTGACTCTTGATACACGCCAGACTGAAACTGTTATATTTTCTAATATCACTATAATCACTTATTTGCAGCACATTATTAATTCGCGTATTTCACATTTATAGCTAACTTTATGACGCGAGAGATTCTATAGAATTGCACGACGTATAACCTGTGAACGATTCTCTTAAACTGTGCGATGTGTAACCCGCGAATACTTCTGTTGAACTGAGGACGTATAACCTGTGTATGATTCTGTTGGACTGAACGACGTATTACCCCGAATCCTTCTGTTGGACTGAACGAAACCTGTCTCTGGCTTTAGCTTTTTATACTCCCTCACCCGATATGCCTAAAGATTATAACCGAGCTGCTATTGGTTATTAAAACGCGCCAACATTAGCGTCTATATTTATATCCAATCAAAATTACGAACACATATACTCTAGGGAAGAAATTCCCTCCATTTCTAAAGAAACGCGCGCTACTCTGACGTCATTTGCTTGTCTCTAATAATTGATAAACAACTCACCCCCTCGCTCATTGTTACCCGCTCTTATTGTCAGTTTCAGTGAGGCCGTGTAAACTTATTTCCTAACAATGCTTATAATTAACAAACATCTCAAATCAATGTCATACAATAATGCTTATTTACACTACAATCACTCTGGCATTTACATTGTTGTGATATAAAATACTGCCACAACTTGCACCGCAAATATTTCGGAAATGGAAAGTGCTATTTATGTGTGTTTTCACAGCATTGATTGGTAGTCAGGGGCTGGTACATTTAGCCTATAAACAGATTTTAACAATACTGAGAAAGTGTATTTTTTGAGCAATCATACAATTTTTAAATGGAACAATGCCTAGTTACATCAACAGAATAAGGGTAGGATAAATTAGAATGTCAATGGGGTTTTTGTAAGATTCTAGTGCAAGTGGTTTACGAGAAATCTTATTTTGAAACTTTTACGCATCGACACTTGTACAACCTGTGGTAGCACAAACTAAAGAAAAACAAAAGGGAATTTGTGGATTCTTCTGTGGATTTTACAAGTAAAGAGAACATAGTCCTTCAAAGGTTGTGTTCAAAATGACCACCGGCAGCTTCAATACACGCTTCCAGTCTGCTATGAAAAGACTGCTCCACACGTTCTAGCATTTCAGCGGAAATTTCAGAGCAGGCAGCAGTAATACGTTCGTTTCATATCGTCTGGTGTAGTTGGTACAGCCTTGTAGACAGTGTCTTTCAGGCTTCCCCACAGAAAAAGGTCTAAAGGGGTCAGATCCGGTGAACGGGCCGGCCAAGGTACAGGTCCTCTTCGTCCAATCCAACGATTTGGAAACAATCCGTTAAGACAAGCTTTAAAACTTCGTGCACTATGGGATGGACAGCCATCATGTTGGTACCACAGGTTCCTCCTAGTCTGCAAAGGAACGTCTTCTAGCATCTGTGGCAGATGGTCTGTCAGGAGGCTGCGATACTTGTGCGAGTTAATGGTTCCTTCTATGAACAAAGGGCCTATGAGCTGATGCTTGACTATCCCACACCACACGTTTAAACTCCATGGACGCTGACGTTCCACCTGACGAAGCCAACGGGGATTGTCAACAGACCAATAGTGCATGTTTCTGCGGTTTACCTGGCCATGATTAGTAAATGTTGCCTCATCACTAAACAAGATACATGATGAATCTGGAATATCATGTCTTAATGGCCATATACAAAAGTTAACACCATTCTCAAAATCGTTTCCATGCAGCTCTTGATGGAGAGGGATGTGACAGGGATGGTACCTATGTCGATAGAGAATGCACAGTACACTTGCCTGACTTATGTCACTTCCACGTGCGATTGTGCGGGAACTAATTTGCGGATCTACTGCAACGGCAGCCAAAACATTAATTTCAGCCTCCTCTCCGGTCACTTGTTTGTTTCTGTTAAGTTTTCTAAGTGTTACAGTACCACTTTCACGTAATTGGTTGAAGAGGTTGATAAATAATTGCCGAGATGGTTGGCATCTATTGGAATACGTTTCCGCATACTGCATTCTTCCTACACTCTCCATACACCATGAGCATGTCGGCCTTTTCTGCATTAGTAAACCCTATCTTCCACTCACGACGTACTGCTTGAACTGTCACAAACTAAGTGACCAGAATGTCGCAATGCAATCAATGAACATAAAACACAATGCAAACAAACATAACAACATCCTACCTAGCAACTAAGCAGGTTGAATGGGACAAACAATTGTCGGTGTGGAAACTTTTCAAAATATGATTTCTCGTAAACCACTTGCACTAAAATCCTGCAACAAAAACCATTGACATTCTAATTTACCCTACCGTTATTCTGTTGATGTAACTACGCTTTGTTCCATTTAAAAAATTGTATGTCTGTTCAAAATATACACTTTCTCAGCATTATTAAAATCTGTTTATAGGCTAAATGTACGAGCCCTTGACTACCAATCAATGCTGTGAAAACTGCACATCAATAGCACTTTCAAATTCCGAAATATTTGCGGTGCAAGTTTTATGTGATTCACCCTGTATATTGGTACTATCTGTATAAATTGAATTATTAATGTCACCAATAGTTTATGCAAGGTTTAACAGAGATGCATTTTTTTTAAAATGGTATTAATATAGATAATAGAAAATA
Source organism: Deroplatys truncata (assembly GCA_030765065.1). Lineage (NCBI taxonomy): Eukaryota > Metazoa > Arthropoda > Insecta > Mantodea > Mantidae > Deroplatys > Deroplatys truncata. The sequence goes on from CM060990.1 coordinate 196,384,638, forward strand.
TTAAATTAAATATTATTTAGTACAATTGCAACTTACAACACTTCAAAGTACTTCAGGCTTCATTGAAGATCCATTGTCTGAAAATCCATTAAATTGGTTACCTTTAGCTTTAAATGTCAGCAGACCATAAAATACTCAAATTCCATTTCTATTCTGATGCAAATTTCGGACATAATTGCAGAATTCAAATGACATAAAAGCACATATACTTTCACTCTGAAATTCAGGCACCTCCTTAAACATGTTCTTTACTAAACCGAGACTAATATCAGATTTTGCAAATTCCGACGGCTTAAAAAGAAAACCGAGCGCTTTGATTACATTTACATTGTCATCTTTTCCAACGAAACCCTCTACTTTCATTAGTGTTAGTATACAACGGTTTATAATGCTTTCTTCGATAAAGCTTCTACGTCCAGAAGGAATGGTTCTTTTCATCCACTTTACTGCCAACTTGTTGCTTTGTTATAGTCTCTTATTTTACATTATGGGACCCATTCCATGACATTACTAGGTGGGCTAATGGTTTTTCTCGAGTTTGAAATTCTTCTATTTCATTTCCGATAAGCCAGCAATCTTGGATACAATATCTTCCTGGGTATTTCTGGTCGTTGTTTGAACTGTTCAGGTGAATTAAAGCTGAATAAATAATATTTGAGAAACATATAGTTTGGTTTAAATCTGCACCCTTATGTGGTATAATATGTGGAGTTTCCCCAAGGACAGCCAGTCAAAGCATATAGATGCTTGCGTCAACGGAGTTGTCCAACTGTTGCATTAAATATTTACATCACCAACATCACATGAACTTTAGGAGGCACATTTTATTTTGTCATTAATTTTTAAATGCTAATTTTCGTGATTGTCGCGCAAATAAAGACTTCGCGAAGTGACGACAAATTCGTGAAAATGCGCTAAAAGAATACAAACTTAAATCGTCTATGTTTATTGCGATCCACACAGCTACTTCTAGTGGAAGCCGTAAAATACATTTCGCGTTTGTCATTAATAACAATAAAACACGAATCTGCGTATACACTATGCATAAGCATTCAACTAACTGGGAAGTTTATTAAAATGCATTCTAGAGAATACTTTCAACGCCTTCATTATAAGCAACTTAACTATAAACTAGTCTGTACTATCCAAAGTCGTTCACACTTACATATTATATTTGAAATGTTTTCATTGATCACAGTTTATATATACGCTACTTGCACTGTTGCTCCATGGACACAAAACGTTTGCACGTGAAACATTTGAACCTGCTTATTCAGCGCATTTAGAAGCATAGAAGCCTCAAGTTCTTATTTCTATAGTTCGGAAAGGATTTTCCTCTATAAATAGAGAATTCTTGCTCAAAAGATCCTCACATTCCCTTATTAGACTATGGCACAAGGTTGAGATACAAAGATCTTATTTTTAACTTCACTTAGCTCACTTAAGTTACTTGAATCGTCATCTAGTTTCAAAATGGCATCTTCTATTTCCCTTTCGTTAAGTCAACGTTTAGGCATAATCATTGTCAATGGAGGAATTGCATATGATGAATCTTAGCTACCGGTAAAATCAGTAAAGAAATGCCAACGCATAACTAACGCAATTCGTAAGTTTTCGTCCCTCACGAGTAATCAGCAGATGGCAAATTAAATACCTATACAAGCTCGAGTACCATACGATTATGATCTATCTGTTTTACGTGTTGTAAATATGCACGACACATAACACTCTCACCGCAGAAGAACCGGTAAAACGCGGAGTTGTGCATAATACGTGTAGATTGACATGAATGTTTTATGACTCTAGGGTAAAACCTGAAGGAGAATGCGTACTTTGCTATTAGAAGTGGTGGTTTCCTACACAATTCAAGTTTACATAATTACTGAATCTGCCTTTTCCTCTTCTATTTATTTTATTCTTAATTTTCTTTGGTTTGCCTAGGTTAAAACAATGAGAATTCATGGATGTCTTTCAGTGAAATTTTTTATATTTACTCTTACATAAAATGGAAGTGGTCAATAGAATGTAGCAGAAATCCGGCATCGACATATACGATACGCCGAAACATATCCCACGGTTTCTGCACAATGAAGTTTTAAGTTGAGTGCTAGCGTGATGTGTTATTTAAATATGTTATCACTTTCCATAATAAGCTATATGAGTAACCGTCATCTATTGGGATTACGCATGCTTAGGCTTTCACGTCCAGCGTTGATCAATTAAAACTTGGGATCTGGGCTTTTATGTATTGTACAGTCGATGAAAAGAATCACTTAGCGTTTTGCTAGTTACTATGTCGAGAAACTCCAGAAGCAACTAAAGATGAATCTCGGTTAGGTGTTGCAAGAATGAAAGATAAAATATTTAATGGAAAGAATAGCAGAAGGATACACAGAGAAAGGATGAAGAATAAACAAGAAGTGTATCACGACTATTGCACCCACATATTCGAGGACAGGGATATATCTAATTCGCAGATATATATTCAGAGGTGTAAGGATAGAGTCCAGGGAGACAAGTTTGATTCTGGTTTAGCTTGACATTATGCAAGATTCAAGATAAGAGAGTAGTTGGAGATGTTCTTGACGATTTATTTCAACGCATCAATGATATTTATGGCCTCTGTTCAAGGCAGGCCTTATTTTTTTTTCTGCATGGAACATCATACCTCCAATGGTGAATTCATGCAGTATTGCAGTTTTAGCTGCCAGTGTTAAGTTCGAAGGCTTCAACTGGTCCTTTTGCTGTTCGTGGTAATGATACTAAGTTGGCAGCGCAACTCCTGAAGTGTGGTGGCATGATTATGAATTATGTAAGTAGTGTCTGTTGCTGTTGATATCCGTCTGGTTGGATTGATGTGGTCCACGTGTCACATCTTCTCTGGAATTTAATGAGGTTCCACGCACTCCGTATGGGAGTGAGGCATACTTTACTGTCTGCTGAGTCAATGAAATATACCAAAATTTCGGCAAGGAAGCAATCTGAGCTGCTGACGTGGTAAAACAAATTGTTTGCAACACCACGAATGGTACAAAACCGGATTCGAAGGGCCATGTCGTACTCAAGACACTACCGTGTGACGTAATTGGTTCCATAGTAGTTGCACCGCAGCGGCGAGGTGCAGTCAGCAACTTCACGATCCTAGCTACAACTTCGGTGATAGACAGATGCATATGCACTGCGCATGAGCTTAGCCGGAACGTTAATCCCGCCAAGCTGGATGCCTTCCTGCAGCCCGATACCTTGTCTCCCTGGATAATGAAGAGGTAGGGTTGTTTGCTGAATAGCAATTTTGATGCTCCTCTCAATGTACAGACTCCTTAACGTTTTTGCTGAAGTTCTAACATATAAGCACGCTATAACGGCTGACTGCACCTGTGACTACAGCGGAGGTGAGGGTGGATGTAGACAGCAGCGTAGTCGAGTCACCGGTGAAGGATCTGCTTTTTGGTATAATTCAGTGCGGCGGCGTGGAAGGCTAGACGTGGCCTATCTTAGCAGGACTGGGGTGTCCTCCTAAGATGACAGGCTACGATGTAGGGAAGAGGTGTGCTCCTTTCTGCGACTCATCTTGATGAATGCATCGCTTACTGTATCGCGTGTCATATAAATTTTAGCTGCGTGGAATCCCTCTATCAAATGGCGATTACAGTCTTTTAAAAATGTGGCAGGCGCTCTAGCAATCGTCGATCTTGCAATAATCAACAAAGAGTTGGCTTTAAATCATTTGTCAAATACTGATTACCACATACAAGCTCCAATGTTTCGCTCATGTTCTCTGGTTGAGCTTCCTCTAGGCTAACACATACATGGCTCGGTACTACAAAATCTAACATGCGTTCCTTACCAGAAACCCTGGACTTCATACACATCGGCCATGGAAGACTGCGAATACTTATGCACTAGGATTATCTATAAAGAATAAGTAGTATTATGAGTAAATGCATATAATAGGCTAACAGGAAGCCAAAACTGCGTTTTAAACATTTTTGCTTGTTTTGCGTGTATATGTGTGTAGCCTTTTTCACCAAAGAACGCCTGAAACATTTAGCATGAAACTTGGTGCACCGGGAATATACTTCTTGAAGCTAAACTTCATGGTGGTGCAACATTGGCAACGTTGGCTGCAAGTTAGAGGGCTTGAGAGGTTACATAAACCGTATTTTGTTACGGTTTGTATCCTGTGTGCAGTGTCGTGCGTTCTTCAAAATAAGTTGTGATAATTCAGAACACAACCTATAAAATACATTCAGGTTAGTCGAATTTGGTGCCTGTGAAATATATATATTACGGCATGCTAACTGTTTAGCACTCCAGGGGCGTTCTATTTATAGCCTAATATTACACCTCTAAACTATATTGTTCTTTATTCACTTCCATGTCGTAAGAATTAATAAATCTGGAAAGCTGCACCCGCCTCTGTTTTTCGCTTATTTCTGATGAGTCCTAATGAGAGACTAATTAGTTGAAGGGTAGGTGTCATCAGATCTGATTGTGGAGGTATCTGCGGTGCTGTAATTTTGAGTTCTAGTAAATCGGACATGTATCGTGTGTACTCCATTTCTGTTGTAGATTATTACTATGTTTGCTGATGCCGTCTTAATAAAATGCAACATATTAGGGATGTCACAATGCCACTAAGCCTTCCATAGAGGATAAAAATCAAAGGTGAGTTTTACGGTAAACTGAAGCTGCTCTAAAGCTTTGATAAAGCAAAATTCTATTTTATTCAATTACCTAATGCTGTACTGATGCTCATACGTAATATCAGTAAATAAATTTGCTTTTTTCGTTTGACCTTGACTCTATTGTTCTATTTTAATTTAATATTAGACTTAATAAACAATTGTGCTACTAAATATAACTCAGATGTCAGTGCTGTAGATTTAAGTGTGATATTAGCATGGCAAGCAGCCATGATTCACTTATAGTGCTCTGCAATTTTCTGTGATGTGTTATAATAGACCTGTACTTTTAGATATTCGCATTGAAAGAAGTCTATCGATGGGAGGTTCGGCGAACGAGGGGGTTAAAATATAGTTGAGCTGCGGCCAATTCGCTTCCGTGAGTAGGTAGGATGAAGAAAAACCGGTAACACCTGGTAATAGTATGCCGGTATATCAATCATCTGTAACCAATGATGTACTGCCAGTTGCAGGTGGTTATCATCTAAAATATCATCTTCCATTACACTACAAGAAACATTCTCCTTTAAGCCTTGTAGCAAGAATTGTCCAAGAAGATAATCTCTAAAATTAAGTCACACCATTAATCCAGCTTTTACCTAAACTAGGTATGATGCAACGAGGTTGCGATGTGCCCAGTATCCCAGTTTGTGCCAATTTTTGCTGAATATTGGTGAACGGGTGTTATTGGAGACATTATTATCATCGGATTGCAGTCTTGTCGGTTTAAATGTCATACTATTATGCTAATGCTGAAACAAACTGAAGTTTATATGTGTGATAATTCTATCCTTGGGATATTTTATGAACGGTAACCTTGCTGAGGCTTGTTTAATGCTCAAGTGGATATTTTCTCGAAATAAAGTCAGAACACGTTCCTGACGTCCATCAAAAAATTCCAGGGAGGCTCATAAATAAGGCTCGGAACTTAGGGACTAGTTTGCTATGCGATCAACTGGGACTACAGGTATAACGTAAAGAAGACGAACACAACGTATACCTACTCAGCGAGAGTACCTCTGTATTGGTAGGAGTTGTTTGTTGACATTGAATATCGTTCGCTCAGACGCCCATGGTCCCAACATCCAAGCCTTAATCATAAATTTCCATACCTCCACAGCCGCATAATAGTGCGCCGGAAACAATCGCGCGAAGAGGCCTCGCGGAAACCATTGTTGATATAGTGCTTGTAAAACCAGATATTGAGGAACAATAGTACTTTATTGCATGTTTAAAATACTGTAAGCAAGACAGGCTCTATTTTACGGTCGCAGATATGCTGTTACTGGAGTGTGGCCAGACCCCTCGGGTGCTCTATTTCGTCTGTCGGTTTGCAAGGGGAGAGCCCAGGTTAAATAATTGGTGGTGCGGTATGCCTGAATGATGATGGGGAAGGTAGAAGAACCCGGCGTAACACGTGTTTTGTAAATGTTCGATTTTATTGTACTCATTTTTAGCCATTACTGCATATTTTTGTATTCTAAACTTGTAACAGACACAATTGTGGCCAAATGAGGTTGCACGGTGGATGTAAGATCAGAAATTATAGCAAAAACGACGATATTTAAAGAGCCACATACTGGCCTTAAAATGGCCGCCAGAGCATTTAAAATGAAGGAGTGCTCAATTCAATAGTGTTACTTGAAAGAGAATATATCATATTTGTTAACGTTACATTCTTTTTCTCAGATTTTTGGTCAAAGGTTGCGCATTTTCACCATATTCTCCCCTTACTATAATGCGATTCGGGAATATTGTGTATAGCATACATTTATCCCATTTAGACAATAGACAACATACAATCAAAATTGCTTCCGTTTTAACAAATAGGGTGCGATGTAGCAACAGCAAAACAGTTCGCTTATTATTGCGATTTACGAAAAATGTTGATGAGCGAAAGTTTATGTTAATATGTGTTGATTCAAGATTGTTATTTAACAAACTCCATGTGATGAACGTTTCAGGATTTATACCAAGTTTCCTTATTATTTGGTTACACAAACTTTTATCTTGATATTGTTCAACTCTTTCTGTTTAATATGGTAAACTTCCTTTCCGAAAGCATAAAAGGCATAAAGTCGTTGACCCTTCTGCTGAAAAACCGGGTTTAAAAGCCGGATGTGTCCAACTGACTGCTTGAGAGTTTTACTCAGGGCTTTTCGTCGGTCCTTAGGATGAATATCAGATGTTAGTAATATAACATAACCCACTTGAAAAGTATTTCGATTGAACATGGCCTTTTTTCTAATTTGCCTTGTTGCATTCATTTGTATGCGTATGCCGGTATATGTGTGTATGTGTATTAATTCAATAAAAGCTGAACTTTATGTATTATAGAATGCCTTAGGTACCACTTTGTTAATAGGCTATATTGAACCTTAGTTCTTTCACACAAAGGGGATGTTATAAAGGGTACTAAGTAAAAATCTGCAAATATCTCGCCAATTATTGGGCTCCATGAAACCTTTCATACAAGAAAAATTAGGAGAGATAATTTTCTAATAGTTTGGTATATAAAATATTGGGCGCTCTCAATTTTTAAAGCACTTATACCAATTTTTTCTATTATTGTAGCATGTAAAGTAGTTTTGATAAAGGAATTTGTTTATATTTACCATGGAAACAATGCAATTCCGAACTTGTATACGACAACCTTCTCTCTTCTTGCACTGCTTGCCCAGGCTCCAATTCCCATTGCATCAAACCTCCTTGCTGATGTATTAATATAGATTTTTTCACAACCATTAGGCTGAATATTAGGTGTCCATCATCGTTTAGGTTTTCATTTCATCCTTTTTATCGCTATGTGCTTTACTTTTGAACGCTAAACTTAAGAGAGAAAAAGCAAAATATTGTAACAAAATCAGAAACTCTTTACGTTAAGAATCCCAGGAATTGAGTAAAATGTACATACATATATACTGCACATTAAATTTACTGGGCTTCATCTTGTGTTTCTTTCCCCGTTAACTTTGCTTGGCGTTAAAACACAGGTGTGCATGAATTTGCGCACCAACTCTGCGAGTTCTAATTCCAGGGAGAAATTGGAGAAAAGCATTGTGTTTTAAATGCAATAATTAGCAAATTATACACTTAAAGAGCTAACCAACTAAAATACACAAACATCACAGTTTAGTTACTTTAGAGTTACCCACCTTCCAGTCTGCTGCTGATAACAACCAAGCGGTTTAGTCCGGCTACCTGGCTAAAGGTCAAGTTGCCGCTGTTCTTCTTCCCTCATATTGTCCCGCATTGTCATCAATTGGGGACACCATCCGAATAAAGGCCCTTTCTCCGACGATCACAAGATTTAGAAGCGAACTCCCCTTAGTGTCTTGTCTAAAACGTTTACAACTCCAGACCCATTAGATTCAGCGATAGAGGGGGTTGTCTGTTTGCATCACGCAATAGAGCGCACCTCCTGCTACGACGAGTGCTTACATTCAACAGTCCATAGCAGGGAGTAGTATATTCGTCTCTTGCAGCTAGCTGTACCAGAAAATTAGTAGTCAGTGCGCCTATGCTGTTTGTACCAGTAAGGTAAAATGAATAATTTCAGAAAACATAGGTAGAAAACATTTTTTGAAAAAAACGGAGGAAAATTTTGAACAGAAACGGGAAACAGAAGAAAGAAAAATTCGTAGAAATAGTGGAATGTCATATATGACTGCTCAAATTAAGCACAATAAAGGAAAGGTGATAAAATGTTCAAAAACTGCGGAATGTAATTTCCTAGTATGATCAACGTTCTAGTTTCAAAAGTTGTTGGGATATGGGTGTAAAAGTGGAACAAGATCATTTCCTCACTTCATTCCTCGAGAGGGTCAATCGTAAAACTAAGTCCATCCAGTCAGCAACAAATGGAGAACTTCTATGGAAATACAGCATATACATTAGCAGGAGAATGAAACAGGATATTTGTTGGAACTTTCTCATAAGACTTTTGCAAATCTCAGTAAAACTAATTCGTGTTTTACAAAATAAACTGGTTTCAGGCAATGTCCTTGATGATAGGAGGGGTACACATTCAAATTGACCCCACAAAATTAACCACAATATATGGGAATTAGCCTTGCAACACCTGAACAGTCTACCTCACGAAACCTCACATTACTCGAATCTAAAACAAGATTAAAATATTTTGAGGGTTATGATTTAACAGTAAAGAAGTTATATATGTTGTTTAAAGAATTCTGTGAATCAAGGACTGGTGTGTGTTGAATCTCATTTGCAAGAGGTAACGCAGACTTTTTCAGAAAAACGTGACTTTGCTATACGTCCTCCTCGTGCAGACGTCTGTGATTATTGCACAAAATGTGAACTACTGCTAAAACAAACAAAGCACATTCTTGCAGGACAGAATATCTAGAACGTAGGCAAAACGTCGAAGCGTATCAGGTTCTGAGAAACACAAAAATAAGTGAAAGCAAAGTGAAGAATTCTGACACTGTGTGCATAAAATTCGATTTTGCACAAAATCTCCCACTTCCAAAATTATATTGTACAAGCCAATTTTATAGGCGCTCAAGTAGCCTACATTTTCAATGTACATGTACACTGCATTTATTCTACAAGTTACATGTAGGTACTTTACATAGAGAGGGAAGGGAGAACGAATCTTGATGCTGTTATTTCGTTCGTGTACCACGCTCTAATGGAACTTATGCACAAACGTCCATTCAAAAAATATATTATCATGTTCTCTGATGCTACAGGAGGACAAAACAGGAATATGAAGTTATTAACATTTTTTTGTGGTTTTCGAAAGTTCACGGTGTTAACATCCATCATAGTTTCCTCATACGAGGTCACAGTTATGGTCAATGTGACAGGAATTTTGGCATTTACTAAACACCTTTGAAGAAAATGTGTATAATACAAACAGCAATGGAGTATATGCAAGCTGTTTAAATCTGCAACTGTCTTAACTTTAATCACATATTTGCCATCTTTCATTTCCTTCAATATTTGGAAGACTGAAATGGAAATACATGAATTGAAGACAAATTTGATTCCACCTCAAATGAAGCCAGTTTCTTTGAAACCCTGCAAGGAGAAACATGTAAGAGATCTTTTTCAATTTTTAGATGAAGAAGCCAAGGATTGGTTCGGAAATATTTTTGAAAAAGTAGGAACGTCTTCCCACATCTCTTCAGATGATGAAGAAGGAGAAGGAGAAAAGGAGGATAGGAAATGGGAGAATATTGAGTATGACTGACTTGAGAATAATGCTGTGTATTTCAATTTGTTAACATGTATCGGGAGTGTAAATAACAATTTTCTTTCTATTGCAATATAGTTTTCTTTTTGATCGTTTCTAAATTGACAAAATGATTAAATATAGCAGGGTTCTTAAAAAGTATTTTATATCAAACTTTACTTCCCACATAACTTATATTCTTAAAATAATTACATTATGATCGCAGCAATAAGGGCTTATATTAGGGTCCATAAGATGATATGGAAATTATTATCTCTATTTTCTGACGATAACTTTATTCTAGACTCTATTGGAAAAAAAATACATTTCTAAGTATTATTTTCATTGTCAATTTGAAGAGTATTCAACAGTGTAAACATTCAACTGGTTTGCCGCAAATTTCGGTATGGGCCCTAGTTCGGATGAACCCAATTAAGCACAGCGCAACCAGCACGCCGTGTCAGCCCGCAAAGGTATTTTCAGCAGCTGTCTGGCAAGAATGTAAAGCTGAATTGTGAAGTATCACCACTGCTTAAGTTTTCGACGTAACCTCAGAAATATTATACTTAAATACCTTCCATTGAGCTTTTTCTCCAATTTGAATGGAATAAGATCCTGGAGGGTTAGTTTCCAAATTTGTGGACACCCTGTAACATTTAAACCATCATAGGTACACTTTGGTGGTATACAAGCATAACGGAGATTGTTCTTAATTTCTTAAATTCGATTTTAGCAGATGCAGTTGACACGAGACAAAGAGAAATAGACAGTTCTTTGCAGAAAACAGAATAGATGCGGGTTCTACTATTCACATGTATTTATTAGCCATTGCTTAGCGTCTTACATAAATTAGATTATTCACCTACAGTATTGTTTAGTAACATATTTCAGTACAAGATTTCCATCTCGTTTTTTTCATATTTCAGCTAAATTTTCTTGAGGACATAATATTAAGCTAAAACAGTTGCGGTTAAACGCGCATCAAAAGTCATTGAATTTCATCAGAAACAATATTGTCCTTGTGTTTAACCATTAGGTGGATTTTGAAAAGAAGCACATTTAACACCAAAATCACTTATGGAGCAGGCCCATCCTCCGCCCAAAAGCTTGCAGTTAATGAGCTCTGGTTAATGAACTGTTTAGATTCTGCTGAATTAAAATTGCAAATTCCCGTGAATTCTTCAAATACAGAAATACCTCCTCTGAACACTGTACGTTCTTAACACCAGGATATTCCGAATACATCATGACTGTAAATAAGTTATCGGAGATGGTAAATAGTAAAGACCATGTAATTCTCTCATGATGCAACATGGAACAACATGTTAACCAATTCATTATTAACCTTGAATCCCTTTCATATTATTGTATGAGAACATGCTGCAGCACTTTCTTACAATATATGTTTACTACAGGATAAATGTTTGTGGCGTGACTGGCTATAAAGGTACATCTCTTAGACTCATAAATATTAAAGGAGGATAGGAATATCTATGAGAGTGTGGTCCAGCTGGCGATCTAAGAGCCACTTACAGCTAACGAGAAATTTCCACTTGAGCAGTAAATAAAGTTTTGTAATGAACACCACGTAGGTAACACAAATATGAAAAATGGTACATTGAATCAAACAAGCCATCCTTTGTGGGTGGGTATGCACAATTGATGGTTTGACAAACAGATTATGCGCTTACCTTTATGAACATACATTTGACGACGAAAGGCTGGTGTCGCCTTTTGACGTCGCTTCCAACATCTGCTGTTGATTCTGCTGCTGGCAGCTACAGTGGTTTGCTATGAAATCTTTTTCTCAGGGTATGCTTGAGTGTGTTTTGAAGGGATAACACCAGTTTAGTTAGCTGGTAAGTTTTAATGTTGACTAAACTGTTCAGTTTGAGAAGAGTAGCCGACTGTGTAATTTACGAATTAATTACTTCTATAACAATAATTAAGTGAAGCGTCAATTTCCGTACGTTGCTGAAATGTTACTCGGTAAGATCCCTCCAATAGCCGCGAAATTTTATTCATACATGCGCGTCACTAAGCGCTACTCAACTTAAAATTAAACCATCACACGTGTAGTCGCAAGGAATGTCTTCACACGATTAAGTCACATGATTAAGTGAATAAGTGTCAAGAGAGAGTGCCTCTGATTTAGAATGAACGCCGTTTTCTTAATTTAAGAAATACACCTCCCCGAATCTCAGAATTTCATTTACCTTTCTTATAACCTAACTGAATTCCAGAAATCGTTGTGCTAACGCGTTCGCTCCTCAACTATTACTAATAACTTTGCTCGCTAATTACCTTTTTCTCCGGACAAATCCTTTCAACTCATGCTTATTGCATTATATATTGATTTAATATACGGAAATTATTTATTGCAAGTATTTCTTTATCTTACTATCATTTCTTTACTTCATTATTTATATCCTCCTGTCAATAATTATGGTATCACATTGCATATCAGCAGTGAAATAAAGACTAAACAAAGGAGTAAGTTACCACAGGAGTTACTGATATTATCACTGCAATTATTCGCTACTTGTATGTTAATAGACACTCCAGCTTTTAATCTTCCATTTTCAGTAGAATGTAGTTCTATTTGTGTATTTCGTTCAATGCAGTACAAATCATTTAAAATATTTACTACTTGTAACGTATATATCACCGTTTGTATGTTACACTTACGATAATCCTTACATCTATTGGAATTGTATTCACTTAAATAGTGAAACGCTTTGTTCAAATACCTATTTTTTACGGAGATGAAACCTTATTTCTGAAATAGTTACCTAAAACGCCTATTTTACGAAGGACAATAAGTAGTAATACCTAAAAGTAACGAAAATGTCCCTTTATTTAATAAATTATTTATATTGAAGCATACTAAATAAAATCAGTCGAATACCCCTCGCTTTATTGCCTACGTTAATTTTATAACAGTATTTACAGAAATTATATCTCAAATGCATACATGGCATCGCATTTAAGGTGCTTTGGCAACATATGTCTTGTTTTCTTTTATATAGTGGACGTCTCGGGAAATAATCGTGAAAATCGTACGTTTTTTTTTAATACTTTTAATATAAATGTCTCTTAATTTTGTATCAAATTCATGTGTCGTGAATTATCTTCTGATTAATTTCTTAAAAGTTATGTAGGTATATATATATATGTATATATACATATACATACATACATACTCACAATAATACCTAAGGCATTTCATGTGTGGCGAGAAGTTGCTCAGCAAGCACGGCCTTCAGTACGAAGAGTACCAATACGGTAACGGCCGCAGTCATGATGTGAACTGTTTTGAAACACTGAGGTGAGCGTCTGCCTTACTGTCGGGGTAATGAGGGAGAGGGTTAAGATGATTAGTAGTTTACATCTCTTCGACATGAATGCCGAGCACTTGACTTTTATTGTGGAATACTACTTCTGAAATGTGGTCGTGGTGGAAGGATAGTATCAGTAAAATGTCGAGCTGCGTGAATGATTTTCTTACGAGGTATCCAGAATTCCAAGTTCATATTGAACGTCGAGTTTGCTAGGCAACTTCTCCGACACAGGAGTCATGCGCCTCTGCAGAAGTACTAGTCAAATTGAATTCTAGCCTCAGTGGTTAAACAAGCGATGTGATATAGCATGTCATACATATATTATATAATATACAATAATATATACATAATAATTATCTGCATAATTTATAGATACATATAGTGCTTTTCTTTGACATTGGGGCCACCACACTGCGGCTCGCGCGCCGAGCACCACGCTTGGACTCCCGCCGAAACTGCTACAATATCATCTTAACCGCCTCACGTTCTCATACTTACAGTAACAATTACAATCATAATAAGTATATACCTTATGATAAAATATGTTGGAAATGCTGTCCTCTATCCGCATATTTCTGGTATATTCTCAATAAAATTTCAATCACACTCGACAATTCAATATCCGAAATTGAGTAAATTTCTCGCCTGGGTTTTCTTTTAGATTTTACACTGTATTAGGGTTTGTTACAGACACCTTATTTTTCAAGTTTCCCTGTGGATGAAATTACATACGGTTAAATCAGGGGATTGTGAGAGCCATAATTCTTTACTAATTACCCTATCTTAAAAAAATTCATGAATTAAATTTAATGACTCATCAACTGTATGCGCGGTAGCAAAGTCCAGTTGGAAAAATCCAGATTGACATTCAACGTCAGTCAGCTATTCAAAAACGGTGTAAGTCATTCCTATACCTCTCGGCATTTGTTTGTCCAAAAAATATAGGTCCTATTATTCTGTATGCATTTACTTCACACCATACACCAATTTTCGCGTCATGAAAGGGAATCTCGTGTGTAAAATCGGGTTTCTCTGTACTCCATATCTGTTATTTTGCGACACAACATAACTATATAAATGGAACTATGCTTCGTCAGAGAAAAATATTAAGCGTGAGTCAATTACTCTATCATTGAATTTCGCAAACTCCAATTACAGAATTTTACCCGACTCTGATGATCACATGAATAATGGGATGTATCCAACAAAACCACATACATTAGAAACACTAAAAGAAAATATCAAGCGTGAAATTTATTCATTTTCGGATATTAAATTCTCGAGTGAATGAAAATTTCCTGAGAAGATGCCAGAATTATTCTGATAGAGAAGGACAAACTTGAAACATCTCCTATGATAGGGTATGTGCTTATTATCATTGTTATTACAACTGTATCTATGACAGTGTAAGGCGGTTGCGCGGATATTATAACTGTTTCGGCGGAAGTCCATGCTGTAACGGCCGATGCGCGAGCTGCCGTGCGGTAGCCACAGGGTAAAAGAAAAGCACTGTGTAAGTATTTGAACACACGACGGGCTTAATACAGTATAATTTGTTTATATTAGAGGGCAGTATGATATTCGTCACCATTGCAAGTTCTTAAAGCATTGTTTGGGGATCTTAAATGACATCTGGATGCAATTTAAACGTGTTCAAAGGATGCATTAGAAATTATGTGGTTTCGTATCAAACTATGTTTAGTCCGCCAGTGAGCATTATTCGTCTAAAATGCTGTTTCTTAGATGTAAAAATCAAAAACCTATAAAACAAAGGCAGTATACTTTCGATAGTACAGTAGTCAGTCTCGGACAATAAGATGAAAATACTGTAGTTATCCAAACTGCAAAATTCAAAATTTTCACTTCCATTCTCCAACACACAAAAGTGGATTAAATCACAAACGAGGAAATAAAATAAAGATAATTAGGCAGGTACATATTTCGCTATAAATAAAAAGAGGAGGAGCACCGAGAGAAAGGAAAAGAACTTCCCTCGAAAATGAGTGAAGATAAAACCTATAAAATTATAATATGTCATTCAAGAAAGGCCACATATACCGAGAGACTGAATAAAAGTTGAGAAGATGTTATATGGATAACCGATTTTAAGTATAGTATATTTTTCACTTACATATTCTGAAACTGTATGTGTCGAAGAGCATTGCGTAGAGATGGAGAATAGCTAATTTAATTACGTTCCGCAGTAATACTGTACAGAAAATGAAGACAAATTTTTAAACTTTTTGCTAGTTTACTTCGATTTAGTATTGGATTTGGTGATATACTTGGAACTGTACGATGTTTTCCGAGTGATATGTCATCGTCTCGTCGGCGGAAACCCATGTCTAATGCAACTGTCTAGCATTGTCAGGGACGTCTAGTTGACGAGTCCTATTTTTTGTGATAATTTCCGCCATTTATGTTAGACAAGTTTGTGTGCATAAGTACCACGTACAATGTTTTCCGCTGAAAATAATATTACAGAGGTATTGTGGATATGCCAAGCGTGGCATCTGCTGTTAACCACACACTCAAAATTCTCCTACAATGGTCAAGGCCCAATGGGCCAAGGCAAGTATTCAAATCAGTCACTGTTAATAATAACATGTCAGAAGATTTATAAAAGGAGTGCCACAACAAATCCATTACAGAAAATTACGCGCAGGCAAAAGAGATGTTCATTAATGTTCATACTTAACTTGCAGTTTGTTTACTAAGATCAGGTTTATAGGAAATCACCCAAGAAGAATGTGCTTTTCATACGACTAGGTAAGATACAAGATTTAGTCTAACATTATAAAGTGCCAAAAGTCTGAAAATTACAATGAGTTAATACATTTTAAGATTCCAGACCAATGAAATGCAATAAGAGAATGCGTTCAAAAGTGACCAATAAATACTTGATGAAAAATTGACTGCAGCGTCTTGTATCCTTACTTTGACAACAGACAGTAGAAATTATAACATTTATTTAGGTACATAAGAAGAACAGATTTAAACAGGAATATTTTCAAATGTTCCACAAAGTGCTTCTATAGTATAAATAATTCAAACCATCATATTCAAAAGAGCTGCTTATGTAAAACTCAGAGTGTCAAAGTAGTAGTAAGGATAATCAATCTGCTTTTTATTAAAAACTTCCTTTAAATTGGTGGTTTTATTATATTTTAAGACCTTAAATATGTTATGCAAAATAATTAATATGCATTTATTTTTAAAAGAAACATTCTAATAAGAATGCTTTTATAAGCATTGTATACATTAGGAATCGGTTTTCTTCCCTTATATTTACGGCTTGGAGGTAAATTATGAAAGTCTCCCTTTTTCTAAATTTATAAACCAATATGGAGGTAAATTTATAAATTTCTAAGATGGAAGGAAGGTTTTAATGAAGTAATACTTTCGTTTTCCTTCTTTTTTCCTTTTAGTCTTTCTAATTTTCGAAGTTCTGTCAATGTGTAGCCTGTTCAACATAGTGAATAGAATAAACAAAGTGATAATGCCACTTGGGAGGACAAAAGCAACTGACAGTGATGTTCTAAAACAGAATTATTTCACTGTAAGGATGAGCTATGAATATGACCAGGGAAAGGAGAGGCCAACTCGGATCTTGTGATTACTACCCCCAGAAGGAACGGATGAGGTGAAGGCACCGCAAGAGGTGATGAGTGTGTCACTGTCATAACTCGCCTTTCGCCAAACTTGTTGCTAACAAATTCTTGTACTTTAGTTTACTAGTGCATATGCATATTGTTCTGTTCCAATATGTACCTAGTTTACCACAGGTGCAAATTAGACCACCACAGACACTTTTGCAATCAAACTCTTTGGCATTAGCCCCTCATCTGCAATCTGTCTTATGATGACACGTTGGAAATAAACGTAAAGCCCAGGCGGGCGCAACTATTCAAACTTATTAAGTCTTGCGGTATGGAATTAGGATAAAAACTAACTTTTGGGGCTGTAATAAGTTTAATTACCTACAGTAGCAAACGGTATTCACTATTGTAGTATACTGATCATTCACTAAGTATGAGGAACTTAACTATTTTCACCGTATTTTCATTAGCTTTATTCGGGATCATCATTGTTTACGAACACACAACACTACACTTAGCCACAGCTCGTAAATGAATGTAATTTGTATCACTCGTGAAACATGTATCCACATTCCCGACGCGCCACGTGCAATTAGAAGGCATAGTTTAAGAAATTGACGGCAATTCGGTGACAACCGCTATAGCTTTGGCTTATAACTTCGTAGCATTTTCAACGTGTATGATAAGATGTTAGTTACTATTATAAACTCAGTTTTGTTTAATCGCCTAACATATTTCTGTTTTAAATTAATATGAAAAGAATTTCTTAATTTACCATTAATTTGTAGTGAAAATAAATGATAAACTAAACAAAATTAATATCAATTTAAAATAGTGAAAATCTGCAAAACTAAATAAGAAATTTATGACAATAAATTTAAAAGCTTATGCTTAAGTAATTGAACAAGGATCTTCAAGTATGACAGTCGAACACGGTAACAATTATGTTAGAGTGTAACTCAAAACCGTTTGTTGTCTGGTAAATTAAAATGGGTTTCTAATGGTACCGTCTTTATCAGTTTTCATTGCTGCAAAGCATATTTTGCTTTTGGTCGGTTATATATTTTCTGTTGGATGCCTGTTTTGTTCCGAGTCGAACTACATAATACGTTGGAGAAAATAAGATATCTCTCCATCGGATATATTCCAGAAAATTCAGTATCACTTGATAGGAAAGTAATCTGTTCCTCTCCCAATAAAAACATTTCGCTGACAATTGTTTTGTTGCTCCCCTGAAAAATATATTTAGGAACGAAAAAGTATATTTCCTTCGGATAGCTAATGCAACTCTTGGTTAATATCTATGATAACAGCATGGCCGCTTCTTATCAAACTTATAGAAAACTATTGTTGCCATCCAGAATGAGTTGGAGGCAGAAAGGAACTAAGTTTAAAAGTAAAACCTTTGCGCACAGTATAGCTTACCATTTTTCTCATTTCTATCAGGTTTGCATATTTATTTTCGGCAAAGTTTGATGCATCCTGAAGTTACATCGGTAAGGGTGGAGGGGTGAAACGATATGAGGGTGTTTAACGGAGTCGTAGGTCGATTAAAGGTTATGTGTTTGCGACTTTGATATCCCACTGTCTCTGCATTGCCTCTCCAGATTTTCAGTCACTGCTGAGATACACTGTAAGAGATTTTACTTTGAAGTTTACAGGATGTGGGTCCTCCTGTTCTTGGTCTAGCTATGATAAATGAACGATATATATTTCTTGATTCACTATTCTTTATTCTCATTCACTACTCCTTCCACTCAAAACCGTACAAAATAACTAAGTCCCATGGTATTTTGTTCATAGTTACAAGAAGCGTGATGTCATGCTAACCAACGGCTACAATGTTCAGCTTGTTTATTTATTTAGCCGCCCTCCTTATTTCGGGCTGCTTATGCTTCGATGCTGAAATATTGTCTCCGTTGCACGAACTTCGGACGCTGAAGGGATATCTGCAAGCGTATACCGACCTACGGAAAATAACAGCGTGGTGTGCGTTACACCTCCGGCCCGTTGAAGAGAAGTCTTAAGAGTGTTATCTGCACATTTCTTGTCTGTCCCCAAATGAGCTGTCTCCTGCCACCGCTAGCGTATCCTTTCCTTTTATTTTCGGAATACGTTAAGAATGATCAGCACATCTGCTTAACAAACTTTCTGGTACACAGCATGGGGTAAGGCTTCCACCTCAATGCTCGTATAATGAATACACTAGCCTTTCGCCTCCATGTCGCCGACACGCTACCCACATTATTCTAAGCAGCTAATTATAAAAATTATTATTCAGGCTTCTTGAACTCACTGGCAAAGTGGACATGTGTATCACGGATGTGTGACAGATATTTATTTACCAGACCCACCATACTTTGGTCAACAACTTACTTTGGTTTTCGATATAATACTCTGCCGGACATACGTTACTATTACAATACTTTATTCTTTAAGTGAAAATTATAACTTTCTTATTGCTCTTTGATCTTATTATCATTATTTACACCCTATGATTAGTCTTTCTTCATCATCCAATTACTCCGCTACCTTTCTCTATTAATTTATTCATCTATCAACTTTTAATTAATAGATGATTGACAGCTTATCGGCCATATGGAGTCTCAGCCTTCGTAAATTACATGCGACTCCAGAGAATTGCCACTTCCAAGAATAAACAACTTTTTTCACCAGCTGTCTCAATTCCTCTTCCTAAGGAATGCGAAACGAAAGTAAAATGTTTGATAATATATTTACCAATTTTAATTTCTCCATGTGGTACAAACTTAATTTTGTTTTCTTATTCAGTAGTGAGTACCTAGGTTTAACAAGCACAAGGAAGACCTGTTCATTTTAAGCACCGCGTCTGGCACGTAGTTCTGTTTCTTGCCACTTGAACGCCACCGACCAACTCTTCCGTGCATGCTAATAGTTTTTTTTTTTTTTTTAGTTTTTTTAATGTTTACCCAGTATATCATTACTGTGTTTTACTGTTAACGTTACCGCTTATTACGCAACTACACATACAACACACACAAACACTCATGCACATGGCGGGACTCGAACCCGCGACCCTCAGCTTGGCGAAGCTATACGCTCCAGCGACCACGGTTACGAGGTCCGGCGATGTATTGGAAATAACGTAATCGGGAAAAAATCGAAAATATAACCAGAAGAAGCCTTTTATATAGCTATGCGATTTTAACGATTTTTATTGGATAGACTCGTTCAGCATTAGAAATGCTATATGCAATCAGGATAAAATACACAATACACAATTAACTTAATCTGAGGTCAGCCACATGAGGCCCCTCCGGCACCAAACAGTTACAGATAATAAAATTGCACATTTGGTTCACGGACAAGTCTTCTAATTCGGAATCGCTCCCGCAACAAAGCAGGAAGTTCTGCGAGAAAAGACTCTTGATCCGGGGAACCGCATCGGATCTTCGTCCCAAGGAGAAATATACTGCGCTAGGTACTAAGTGAAGATGCTGAACAAATGTGTGAGTCCGAGAGCGAATGTGTGCAGAGATGGTAGTTCATGATCTGGGTGTTTCTGACATACCAAGGTGCGTTCAGTATAATCCTTAAAACTTTATTTTGAAACACCTGCAGACGATTAATTTTGCTTGTGGCTGCACCTCCGCAAATTGGACAAGTAAGTGTGAGTAAAGGTCGAAGTAAAGACAATTTGCGTAATCTGGTGTAAGCGAGGCGGCGCCGTGGCCCGCTCACCGAGGAGGCCCGGGTTCAATCCCAGGGACCTGCATGTGGGATTTGTGGTGGACGAAGCGGCGTCTGGGCGGATTTTCTCCGGGTTCTCCGGTTTCCCCCGCCATTCATTCCACCAACTGCTCCATCAATCATCATCATCTTCATCATCACCATTTCACCAACATTTCGTTTCATCTACTTCCTTCATCCCATATCAGGCATCGGGCTGATCACCCATCCTGGATGCTCTATCTGATCCATGAGTGTCTGCTCCTCGACGGGCCTCTGACCCCAGGCACCTGCTTGTAAGTCCTGGGGGGTGTAAGTCCTACATAAGCGGAGGGTAAACAGATAATGAATGAATGGTGTAAGCGAGATTTAATTTTGAATTAATGTGAGAGTTCCAGGTCAGTTGACGATCAAAATGTAGGCCAAGTTATTTAAGTGTCATCAGCACGTTTCCAGAACTTAATGTGACTTAAATCATTCACTAAAATTCCCCACGTTTACTAAAATTAATAAGAAACTTCCACATTCGCTTTAATGCAATTTATATCATACCTTCCGGTTCATCTGCTATTCTTTTATTCTCCCACAACGTGGTATTGCCTTTAATATTCAGGCAAGGAGGTACAAAATGCATAAAGTGTAACTAATATTGTAAGCAGGGAGAGTTAGTGTGCGCACGCTTGTGAGTTTGTCCAGAACAATCTGGGGAACCACTCCAAGATTTTGCTTATTCTTTATCGTTGAAAAGCAATGACCTCTTTGTCAACATAGGCTAGAAGTGACTTTAAAAAATGAAATATGTGTTTCATATTCATGTCACCCAATTACATTCGTTTTACGCCAAATGTTAATACGGCAGGATTGTTCAACTCATTTATTGCAAATATGGAAGGCATCTCAGTCCTATGGGGTAAATTGGAGGCTTAAAATGTTTAATATTTAAATTCTGAAATTGTGTCATGTTCATATCACCTAATTATCTTCTGCCTCCCTTGAATATTGTTATCAGAGGATTATTTTTGTGTGATTTGGGGAAAAGTTCGGATACTTCTATTTTAGGATCCGGCAGAAAATGCTATGTTGTCCTAAAACTTCCAAAGGTGTACCCTTCCCTTATTTTCAAACTGCCCATATACAGTTCTATAGCCTTTGATCAATTTGGACGAAAGTTCGTACACTTACTCCATTGGGCCTCATGGAGCATGAAGTTCACTCTTTACAGTTTTTAGAAACGGCCCCAATTTCCATTCCCTTACATATGAATGTGTGTAGATTAGTGATTTCAGTAAATCGTTTTGATACATAAAAAGAGAAAAATTGTGTATGTAGAGGTTCGCTTGCCTGTACAGGGTATCCCGGAAAAGTATTCAACAGATTTTAATAGTTTTAAGCTTCGAAAGTGGGTAGTTTATACGACATTTCCTAAACTTTTAAGTTAGTATTTAGGAATTCCCTTTTTTTTTCTTATTGGCCTACATTTCTATTTGATTTAATATTGATGCGAGGGGGTTCATTCGGTAAACTGACGTGCATAAAAGGTGGCCCATTCCCGTTGATCACGATAGTGTTTTTCCCTCCGTAAGTTTTCCACCTTCACGTAACCAAACCTTGATCCACATAGCAGGGGGATTGCGGTTAATATACTATAATTATTTCGATCTTCCATTCTGCGATTATGTGTCGAAAGGGAGTTTTTATAGCTTGTTATGAATATCAGCGCGCGGGATGGCTAAGGCAATTGCGCCTGTGGCCCGCATTCAGGAGGTCGTGGGTTCGATT
Organism: Deroplatys truncata; assembly: GCA_030765065.1. Lineage (NCBI taxonomy): Eukaryota > Metazoa > Arthropoda > Insecta > Mantodea > Mantidae > Deroplatys > Deroplatys truncata. The sequence goes on from CM060990.1 coordinate 196,406,950, forward strand.
CCCGCGGCCGACCTCCCTGACCAGGGGTTTTTTCGGGAGTTTCCCCGGGTCACTAGGCGAATAATGAGAAGGCTTATTGTCTCTCCGGAATTTCTCTCTCCGTCATTCCCTCTCATTTCATCTTCCTCTTTCACGTTACAGGTTCACTCCGGGGCTGTGTGCTGGACGACTGCGGACAGATGGCTTGCGTGTTGGAGCTTCTTCTCGGCCCCGTCAGACGGAGGCCGTTCGAGTCTCTGCTGCTGGATCGAGCTTTCCCCGTTCAGTGCTGGAGGGCAGCCTGTGAGGTGGCTTGGAAGGACTACCGTGAGCGCTCTCCGGCTGGGTGGCCAAGCCTGTAACCCTTAGGGACCCCTGCGCGTCTCTTTCGCCTGCTTCGGCCGGTCCTGCAGCCTATACGACACCTACGGTTCCTTCACTTCATCCACTCCTCCCGGGGGTGTGTGCACAAAAGATCCCTGTGGCTCGAGGTGCTAGGTGTCCGCTACGTAACGTAATCCTAATCCTATTATGAATATCACGAGGACTTTGGAAAATTGCAATTGTAAATGTTAAAACCAGAGTCAGACGTTAAAATGTAATTTTCGCTATCATGATGCCCAAATTTCATGCACTAGAAAGAATGAGGGAAAATTAAACGTACCGATCGTGAAAATTGGGCAAAAATGGTCAAATATTGTAATTTAGGCTTTGAACCTTTTTACCTTCTTATTACGTCCGATTCCTTAGGAACGTTTCCGTGTAATTTTTTTTATATCGGAGTGAAAACGAGGGACTTACGTGATGATCTACATAACCCTGTGCGGAGGATAGTATGTTAGATAGAATATCTTTACGTTATTAGCACCACGCTGTGGGCACCAAACTTGAGGTAGTTGCAGCTCCACGTACGATACAAAACTTTCCGGTGCCCTTCGCCCCTAGTTCACTTTTCCGGTGGCCTTCGCCCCCACGTTTAAAAATCAACTTTGTATTTTTAATGTTATCCAAATATTATACATATATATGTTTGCCTCGGCTGCGTCAGTAGTAATCTGCAGAAACACGTATCTCTTAGCAGGGGTTGGTGCGGCTAAAGAATGAAGGCTTACACAAAAATTATAATTTTTTTACTTCACTCCTTTTATTATTCCTTCTCACGATTAAATAACACTTCACTGATGTATCCTACTGTAGAGCTGTGAGATTATTGTTACCTGTACTTTTTAACACGTAAATTTTATATTATTCACGCCGTAATGAATTTTTTGTCTCACACTGAATACGTATCGAACTGCTCGGGAACGCTGTCTAGTAGCGTCTGGTTGGGTGCGCTGTCTTATAGCGTCTGGCTTCTACCGCCTAAATTTATACTTTTACTATATTTCAAGTCTCTGATTGGCTATTTATAAACTGTTTTAAATATTGCATTATTGTTCCAAGAATTATTAGTAGCATTATTAAACTTTCTAATTTATTGTTATCTCAGGGTTACCTCATTGTTAGCAACTTTCGGCTTCTATTCTCACAGCTCCTACATTGTTAAAACTACGTAATACATACACATAACATTATTATACATGTACATAATAATATAAACTTTAATACAATGAGTGTTACATACATTTTGCATTTTATAAACATATTGCTTTAAGGCGGGCTGTTATTATATTTTATGTTATATAATTAGACTGATATCCTTTAAGTGTTAAAAATACTGCCTCATATGGCATTTGAGCCCTATTTGATATTTCTATTTTTTTAAATTTCCTTTGTTTTTGCAAAATTTTCTGCTCGTATAAAAATCAGTTTCTAAATTATAGGTTTTAAATAAAAGTATACACCATTTTATGAAAAATACGTAAGCAGATTATTGCGCTAGTTAATGTGAGCAAGTTTTACAGTGCGCTTTATCGGTTGTAATACTATAGACATTCTACAGGATTTAAAATGCTCCTTACAATGCAATTTTTAATTTATTAGATGAAACTTGGGAAATAGTTTACCCACTATATGCTATCTAAAACCGTCTATATAGGTATTACTGCATGACAAATGTATTATGCCACCAAGCTAACCCAAGCTTGATAGGTGTATCTTGTTTGCAAAGACGAAACTCACATTGGACAATAATTATGTTTAAGAAGCAATTTATTTAAAGGTATATTTTTTAGAAAACTTGTTTTTAGCTTAATAATGATTTTATACTTGAAATGTTGTTTAAATAATGAAACTTGCATCGTAAGGAGCATTTTTTTATAAAATAGCTTAATTCATATTTTAAAATGTTTTTTCGGGGTTTCTTCCGGGTTGTGAGGCGAATGCTGGAGTGGTTTCTTTCATCCCCGAATCTCCTCTACATCGTTCCACTAATCATTTAATTTGTCCTTCACCTCGTTTAATCTGTTTCAGGGTTGGAAGTATCGGCGATGGTGTTTCGGTGTTGCGTCGCAGGGAGAAATAATGCTCTCTGTGAACTATCTCCGTCCCCTAGCCTTCGGTTGATTGCCGGGGACAAGGACCACATGGGTCGGGATCCCCGGTCTGCCTGTCTGACAGCCGGGAGGAGCTCAATCTGGAAACTGTAGGACCCCATCATTGCTGTGCCGTTACTCCTGGTTCCGGCCGCCACGTGCCTCCTTTCACCCCATCCCTCCTTCCCGCGAACCCCCTCGTGGGGCATCAGTACAGTACCTCATTCCTGCATCGGTGCTGAATTCCCTCCGCTTCACAATCCAATTCAAATACCGACATAACATGTGCTAGAAAGTTAAAAAAATACTCTGTAAAATGCTTTTGGTTTTGGAAAATTCGCAGATCGGTCCCTTTAAGGATAATAATAAAAATACAATTGGATATTTATAAATACATTCCTTCAAAAGAAAGTGATATAGCTCGAATAAAACTTTGAATTCCTGGTCCACCTCCGTGGTTTGGGAACAGCGTGTTTATTTCGAATCTAGGTTGGGGTGGGTTAGCTGGATAAAGTTTATATCGGCGTTCTTCTCAATAATGCATGTTGCCGATACAAATAAAGTTTCACCAAGTTTTGCAATTTCACACGAATCTCTACAATATTACCGATTCATATGTACTAAGTGCTCTCGTTTTGTATTCTCATAACTTCTGCCTTTCCGCTTAAGAGCTATACCTGAGCGCTGGGTTTTTCTAAATGTATTTTGCGCCTATTGCCATTCCTGTCCAAAATTGTTTATACAGACCATCAACTTTCAGCCACGTCCTTGTTAAATCAATGGAATTTCATGAAAATTAACACATTTATGCCTTCCTAATTTACTGGCTCAAACAAATATAACAGTTCACAATTGCAGAAAGATTTAACCCTTTCCAGCCCAATTTAAATTCGGCTGAAACCGGTCATGGAAGCCGGATGGTATATGATGGTTACATGCGCGCCAGTGCTTGCCTTAATCTCGAATTTGTAGCTCAGTAACGACACCACAAGGGAAGATTTCAAATCCTTGCTGCAGTTAGTAGCTCTGTGGCAAAGAAATAAATGGTGATTGACATGTGTGAATATTTTCAGCACTGTAGCTGAACGCAGGCTTTAAATTTATATTAAAGAAAAGAAAGCACTGAAAGACACTTTTATCTTTTTTTTATTTTAGGCTGAGCAATTATAAAATTTAAAGAAGTATATATCATTAATACAGAGAATTATTTAAAGCTAGCCCTTGCAAGTCAAATTTTTATCCAGCTTACAACAACAAATATACAATGGTGTGCAAAACCTAAGGACGAAAGCAATCTTCGCATGCTGTGATACTGCCAAGTAACATACATAGAGGGAACTGCTACGGTATGCTACAGTAGGAAACTAAACAAAATATGCAATGAGATGAACAGAAATGCCACTTTTATTCATAGACCATAAGCTACACTAAAGTCAATACGACATATGATGGCTCTCTAGATTTACAGAAACAGATACATGGTTCTTAAAAGTGTGTATGAACACCACGACTCCAAATGCATGCTCTGCATCGTGCTCCCATGCTGGCCACAATGTTCGTAAGCAGTTCTTGTGGTAGGGCGTTCCATTCCTCCACCAGCGCTGTTGACGACTGTTGGATGGTCGTTGGTGCATGTGAATGTGCTGCAATGCATCTCCCCAAGGCACCCCACACGTATTCGATGGGATTTAAATCGGGGGAACGGACAGGCCAGTCCATTCGCCGAATATTCTCTCGTTCCAAGAGATCCTCCACCTTCTCTTAACGATGCGGTCACGCATTGTCATCCATAAAAATGAAGTCAGGGCCGACTGCACTCCTGAAAAGACGCACATGGGGAAGGATTAGAGTATCACAATAACGTTGACCAGTGAGCGTACCGTGAGCCCATATTCTCCCTCCTTCAGCATCTGTCCACGTTTCCCTATCTTGCTCCACACCTCAAACTCTGTCTAGCCTAACACTTCTCCTCGTATTCCCTACCTCTCTCATATAAAGCGCATTTTCCTCCTTGAACGCTCCTCCAACCTAGCTACTCCCATCTGCGTAGCCTATTCCCTGTCCACGTTTCCCTTTCTTTCCCATATAAACGCATACTCTACACCTCAAACTCTGTCTAGCTTAACACTTCTCCTTGTATTCCCCACGTCTCTCATATAAAGGTCGTTCCCCTCCTTCAGCACCTGCTCTACCTCGGATCTCTCGTTTTCCCTATCTTCTCCACATAAACGCATTTGCCTCCTTGAACCGTCGCATCTGCCCTCGTTTTCCCTATATTTTCCTATGCAAATGCATTTATGCGCCAGCTTCCCCCTATATATGCTACTAATAGATATTGGATCACTGTATTTTAACTTGCATAGTTCAAAAGATGCATTGTTATCATCTTCATCGGATCCTGATGATGACGAGGACTGTTTATGTAATCGTGTATTATTAACCTGACTAATTTTTTTTGTTTCTGACGAAACAGTTTTCTTTTGTTATCTTATACGGTCTCTATAATATTTTCTGGAGAAGTAAGAAGAACTGCTGTTTGCTTCCTGCCTGAACGTTTTGGTGTCGTCTTGTTTGGAGATGTCAACAACTCGTAGAGTGAGACGGAAGGGTTTAGAAAGTGGTTCTCTTCCTGCACTGGTTTCGCTGGAGCTAACTCAGATTCAAGTCTTCTTTCAAACAGTGGATTTTCATGGCGTGGCTTAGAATCAGAAGGCAAAGCTCATGCTCAGTCACTGCATTTTTATTAACTGGATAGATGCCTGTAGAACGAAATCAGCTTTCAGCATTCGCCGGTGTGGCTACTTTCATCCATGCTGTCTTGAAAGTTCTCCCAAAATTAAGTTTGTTGATCTTTCCTTCTCCTTTTGCGCTGCGTATGAAGTTCATACATCCATTGTCGTAATAGTCTTTAAACGGTTTAAAAAATTATCACTATCCAGTGACTGTAAGCGATGGGTTGTATGACTAGGTAGACATGTCATACTTATCCTATTTGCTTCAGAGAATTGGAGCCTGATAAACGTTTATGCGATGTATGACCATCTAAAACTAGGATGCAGTGTCCAGGAACCCGATGAGCGTTAAAGTGTTTCGGTCATTTTAGAAACTCCTCTTCATTAATCTATCCGGAGTCCGACATTATTACCAGCGACCCATTCGGGAGACCATCACCAAATTCTGGTAATAATCTTTTTCCTTTGAAGATGGTCAAAGGAGGGATGAAGTTTCCTGTGGCATTAGTGCAAGTAATATTGTTACAAGCGCTCTTCGTCCTACACAAGTCGGTGCAAAAACCACTCTGTTTCCTTTTTCAGCAGACACTTTTTTCGTAGGCTTATTGTTTAGCTGATAACCAGATTTATCTGTATTATATATCATCTGCGGTTTGTCCATCAGTTCAAGATCCTCAATACTTTTCTTTAGCATAGAACCTAATTCAGCCACGTCTTCTCTGTTCAGGTCATTGCAACTGGTGAAGAGAGAACCCTTCTGCTTTCCCCCGCGAAATACTTGGGCCTCGTTCCCTGAACCATTTTAACCACTCTTTACCTCCCATTTTATTTGCATTCGAGAAAGTGTGTTTTATTTTATTGGACTCTGCGAAATCATAGGCAACCCTCCTGACATTATCTGAATCCAATGGAAATCCGCAAGCAGATAGTTTCAGGATTCTTGAAACTAATTCTTGTTCCTTCTTCTTCTTTATCTGTTTAACCTACTCTTTATGTAGGACTTACACCCCCAGGACTTACAGGCGGGTGCCTGGGGTCAGAGGCCCGTCGAGGAGCAGACACTCATGGATCAGACAGAATATCCAGGATGGGTGATCAGCCCAACGCCTGGTATGGGAGGAAGGAAGTAGATGAAACGAAATGATGGTGAAATGGATGAAAGGAAAGGTGATGATGGAGCAGTTGGTGGAATGAATGGCGGGGGAAACCGGAGAACCCGGAGAAAACCCGCCCAGACGCCGCTTTGTCCACCACAAATCCCACATGCGGGTCCCTGGGATTGAACCCGGGCCGCCTCGGTGGGGGTCTAACCACTCGGTCACGGCACCGCCCTAATTCTTGTTCCTGGTGTTTATTAAATATTGTTTGACCATACTTTCCCTTTGCTGGAGTATCCTTGCCGCTTTGCAGCCCCCTTTGAAGACAGGAATGAGGAACTCCATATAATTCTACAGCGTGGCGCTGGCTTCTGCCTTCACGAAAAGCTTTACTTGCCTTCTGCATGTCATCTTCTGTCCACTGAGAGGCTGTTTTTCGTTTGTATTTCCCCATCTATAATATAAGCGAAAAGAAGGAGAAACAATTAATATGTCGGCTTCGAAAATATTGACCTTTTTCGCCCACAATATTGCGTTCATATTCACCTGAAATATAGGATTTTATTTTGACTGTGTTGGCACACTTGCACAAACTTGATATAACGCGGATACCGACATAACCTTCGACAGAGTGGTTTAAATTATTAGACAACCAATCCTCAATAAATAATTAGTGAAATTATTCCAACCATTTCATATAACTTTTATACCATTTTAAAAAGGAAAAGCAAACACGAACACAGCATAAATTTACACAAGAAACTACACAGCAACAAACAGGTCTCACACTAACTTCTTGATTCCAGCTTCTGGACGGAGCTGTAATAGTTACCGCTAGATGGTAGCACTTCCTTGAGAGCTTCTTGTTTGGCAGCGAAGACGAAATATAAACAAAATTGACGTTATTCGCCTTCTGACCCGATTCAACCTATCTTACCCTAGTATTTGTATTGTTATTAATCCTCATGATTAGAAATACCATCTTTGTATATGAAAAACACACAAAAACAGTTATATCCCTTGCTTCTGCAGTAACTTACATAGTATGCACACCATAAAACGTGTTTGGAGAAATACATAAGAATTTCATTTCAACATCGAAAATAATTAATACTTCAATCCGATTTTGTCAGCGCTAGAACCGACCCGCTACTGCGCTTCTCAGTACCGATGCTTCTGCAGCTCTAATTGGGCCTGCGTGTCGTAAAATACGGCTATACGAATATTGACAAATGACAACAGATCAGCTCCATTCCCACTCCCCACTCTTATCTGCTTTTGTAAACAAAGCTGTCGGTCTCTTGTCTCTGGTTTCCTGGAAAGGTTTTGTTGCAATAGTGATCATTTATGATTATAAATTTAGTTTAATTATAAGAATGAGACACTTAAGTTTTGGGGAGTCCATTTTATTTATAATTGACATAAAAGACCTACCCGTTGTAATAAATTCCACAAAAGAAGTATTAATTTTTATTCTGCAGAATCCTTCGATAATAATTACTATTACAATTAATAGTACCTAAGTAAAGTTTGTGCCTCAGCCTTTTCTGTTACCTTTTGATTGTTTATGTTTGTGCATATAGACAAGTAGTAATAAATATATCAGCTTTTGTTCTATTATACTCATGGTCTTCATTCTTAAGATTTTCTGAAGTCGCGTATAATGCAATGATGTATTCTTTCTTTAGTTTTAGTAAGTAATGCCGTAGTATTACCAGTACTCGATAGTATCGAAAACTATAGTTAATCATATAGATAATATATAATATGTTTATTTAAAATTTTGCACTCCGTGGTGTAGTGGTTACCATGCTAGCCTCTAGCTCCCGAGGTCACGGGTTCAAACCCGGCGGAGCGCGATGGATTTTTTTCGAGCGTAAAAATCCTTAGCATGGCTTCCTTCGGAAGGGAAGTAAAGCCGGTGGTCCCGTGTCGTAGATTTACGGCACGTAAAAGAACCTTAAGTCTGATAAAGAGGCCTCTGAGCAAAATTACGGGTCCTTCACACCCAATATGGAATGGGACACTAAGGACCACAAAAGGTAAAGAGCGTCCCTAAATAAAACTCAATTTAATTTACAAACTGTATTATCGGGAACTTTAAGGATTATTTCATATAATTACATTGTTTAATAATTAACACTTGTTTTAAAACCAATCCTTTCCTCGTCGCCTGATGTGGTAAGACTTTGTTCAAGCCGATTAATCTTTTCTTATTTCAACGCAGCAAAATTAATACGAGAAATTTGCTGAGATTTTGAATCCCCGAAATACTTTCATTATTTATGTGATTTCTGTAAGTTTATTTTATAGAAACAACTAATTTTTAAAGCGTACGCAAAACTGCAACACGTCCGGTATCATCTACGCAGTTAATAGGCTTAAAACTAAAAAATAAATAAATAATTATAAGGTGGAACGTCGGATTAATCCAGATAATGGATTATGTATGAGCTATAAATTAGGCATGTAATACACAACGATTTAGGTATATAACAATCTTATAATTTAATGAGTCGCTGCAATTTATAACAGAATGCAACTGTATTGTAATTTACCACCCCCAAATTTTGCCACCTGTAATAAAATCTCTAGTTTTACTGTACTAAATATCTGCTCTTGAATGTAGCACTGTATTAGTGCTCGGTTCTGCTGAACTACGACTCGCCGGCAGTTGTATTACAACTGGGACGCACCAGAGAGTGGCAGCATAATTATAGTTGCTTGCGTGTGACCGAGACCTTACCGTAACCGCTCGGCTGTCTCTGCTCGGCTTCACGCGCTTAGCTAAACCTGTTTCGGCTGTCATAGTTGACCCGGTGAGTCCCGGTCGGTATTTTCATGAGAATGAAATCCTCTAATATACAATACTCAAGCAATATTTAACACGAACAAATGTTAGCGTATTACTTTAAACATCTAGTTGCATACGCTGGCAACACAGTAAACTTCAAACAACAAAGATATACCAGATGAGTCAGCTGCACCTATTTATTTATTAATTTATGCAACGTGCTAAGCGACATATGTGACTTACGCCTTTCTAAAATGCCTTCTAATGGCCGATTTGCATAACACTTTATAGAGGAGGGATAGATAACTCAGTACATAAGTGTTTTACGGGACAGAATGCAATCGTTATGTATGTCGATGCAAAAAAACATCCCACCCTGACACTGGGAGCTGCAGGAGCACTTTTAGCCAATTTTACAAACTTTTATTATTTAGCATACATTCATTAACATCTTTGAAAATGCGCCTGAAGTAACAAGCTATCACACGAATCGGTTGACAAAACCATTTGAAAACAAAATGGTAGATCTACGCAGTTCGACCAATTGGATTTAAGCCGTTAGTCAATGTTGTACAGTCTTGTCAAAAAATGCTAAGTATTAGGTAGATAATTTCTCTTCTGTCACAAACTATGGCATATTTCAGTTCATACAGTAACTGCAATGACTGATGCAGTTTCTTTGAGTTAAAACTCCAAACCGAGCTCAAAACACTGTATGAAGCTGCAAAAAGCGTGTAAAGATTCGAGGTCGGGTCAAGATCTGCGACTATTCGTATAGGAACCTTAACCCCCAAGGTAGCATCAGCCGAATGGTATTATAATGATTGCTTTATCACTGTGTCCTTTCAGTTTGAGTTCATCACTGTGTCCTTTCAGTTTGAGTTCAAATCCTTCGGGCTAAATTCGAACTTTTTATTACCTTTTATTTTATCTCTTTGGGCCTATAGTTTGATATTATGATACAAATAACATTTTTGATAACATAAAATAGAAAACAAAATAGAATAATCGCCATGTTTTCCACCGCAAAGCCCAAATCAACTACGGGCACTCATACGTGAAGAATGCAGGCAGATTACACTGCGCATGTTAAAGCATACAAGAAGGTCTCTCCGGCAATGTACACAAATGTGCGTTGATGAAGAGGGTCGTCATTTTGAACATTTACTTCGTTGACGAAATCCACGCTCTTTAACAATTTATTACTTTGTTTACCCGTGAACTTAGCACATTACAACTCTTTTGTCAGGAGAGATGAAACATAAAGTTTAAACACGAAACAAAAACTGTTAGATTTAATATCGTCGACATCCGCCCAAAAGAATGAAAGCTAACTAAGTAAACACGGTTTACAACACAGATACGGTATAGATTATTACGGTAAACATGATACACAATTATCTGCTTGTAACTGTTGTGTCTTTGGTTCACAAGAGAGCAAATAACAAAAATAAATAAATTAGTATACTAAAATACAGAAAATAAACATAAGGAGAAAGAAAGAAAAAGAATCAAAACAATTTGATGCTTGCATTAGATTCGAACCTCCGAAGCTAACCATCACTTTACCATATTCCGGCAACTATTCCACTCAGGTAGCTCTCTCTCTGCCATTCTTTGGTAGAATATTCCTCTACCTCCTTGCAAGCATTATATCCATGAAGAGCCGCCTTTTGTAAGCCTTTTACAGCTCTTTGTTTCTCATTCAGGCATTTAATCATTAATGCTAGTTGTGTATAGTACCGAATAGAAGCGCAGTGCTACAATAACAGTTTGTTTGCTAAAAGGGTCGATGTTTTCACTCTCTCCCGTTCTTTGAGAGAACATTCCTCTACCTCCTTGTGAGCATTATATCCAGAAGAACCGCCCTTTTAAAGCCTTTTGCAGCTCTTTGGTTCTCATTCAGGCCTTTAGTCATTAATGCTAGTTGCGTATACTACCGGATAGAAGAGTAAGAGCTACAATAGCAGTTTGTTTGCTAAAAGGGTCGATGTTTTCACTCTCTCCCGTTCTTTGGGAGAACATTCCTCTACCTCCTTGCAAGCATTATATCTATGAAGAGCCGCCTCTGTTAAGCCTTTTGCAGCTCTTTGGTTTTCATTCAGGCCTTTAGTATTTAATGCTAGTTGCGTATACTACCGGATAGAAGAGTAGAGCTACAATAGCAGTTAGTTTGGTGAAAGGGTCGCTGTTTTCACATTAGACTATAACTGCGGTTTGCATAGATACGAATACCTCGGGGCAGCTGACTCACCTGGTATAATATATAAGTGATGGAGTTTATCAATAAGATAAATAACTTTTATATTTTTTAACAACTCTATTTCGGATTATCTTGTTTATTTGATCTTAGATTTAATAGTGATTGTGTACTACTCCTCCAAAGGCTTGTGACCTTCAACCCCTTGAAGCGTCACAAACGTCCATCATATGGATTACATCTTGCTTTGGGCATATGATAAGCGTTTTCTATTTTAATATTTTCAATTTTAAGACCAATCCTAAATTCCCTTTGTGGACTCTAAAGAGCAAATCTTAAACTATTGTTTCACTCTGATCGATTTTCGGTATAATTTTATTTCTTTTTCTATCCACACTACTCAGGCTAGATTCACACGAAAAGCTGCAGTGACATTGATTATTTTTTATTTTTAGCACACTTAAATAGTTTTCTAACTTAATAATTTCAGATTTTAATCCTCGGTCTATATGGTTTTTAGAGCACTAAAAGCCCTAACAAGGACTTCTTTCTTTGTTTCCTTTTTGTAATTTTTCGAATTTAAGCAAACTTTTGGGTGGAACGATAGTTATCAGTAACAGCTTTCCTATCTGCGCTTGCGATTTATATATGCATTTAATAGGAAAGCAAAATGGCCCTTTGCTTTGACTGCTTCATTCAATAAGTTGGCAATGCAATCAGCTTCAAGCACAAAAAGAGATTTATATTTTGTATGTAATAACATATAGGTGATATAGCGTATCACCACAATAAATAATTATCTGCTTGGGTATATGTGCTTTTTAGCCATTTGGGGGGAAATTATCTGGTCTTCTTGATCTCATTTCAATAGTGTTTATATGTTGTTTCATTGTTACTGCAAAGGTTTTTGGCACTGCACCTGCTAGAAGGTACAAGATGAATGGCATTTGTTTTTTATTTTTGAATACGCTATAATGGATTCGTATATAAACACTTTCATATTTTTTCCTACCCCATTTGCCCTTTCAGGCCCTAAAAATGCAACTTTTTGAAAATATTTAAAACTCAAGTATGTTTTTAAATTGAGAAATTTTTACTAATAGCTAATATTTTTATATACGCAGTAGTCATACATAAGTTCGAAGGAAAGAAATGCTGGTCTGTTACTTTAGAACCTTGAAGTCCAATGTTGCGAAAGGAAACATAACTTAACAGGTAAATCAAACTGCGAATCCAAAAGTCTCTACTGAATCATTATTAAACCTGAATTAAATATTTTTAATAAATATTTATTTCCTACGAGCTATAAGATTTGATTAGGAATTTCTATGGACTAATCACCTTGGCCTCTTAAAGGAATATTTTTATAGTTGTGCTATTACATTGGTGCACATAAAATACCAGTACCACCGTGTAACATAATACAGGCCAAAATTCGCTCTTGTTTAAATATAAGCTTGCAACATGTTCTTGAAGATTGGTTTTAATTCTAAGTTGTTTCTCCCTTTCTTTTACAATTAAAATATCAGTTAATTTAACACTATTGTCATTTAATAAGTGTCCTTAACAAGGATTCTGTACCAATCTAAAGAATATTTATTTCCTATGAGTCACAGCAATGCTTTATACGCAATGCTCTCAAATTAACACTATTGGCAATATTATAGTTCAACATCCCTTATAACACCTCAGGTCTACAGACACGACGAATGCAGTGATAAGGATTAATGAGTACTCAAAGAACTCCTAGGAGCTGAGAGTTACCACATTTAAGGTAACTTTAGAAGACACCATTCTCACAGTGAAGTTTCTGGCAATGTTTTGAATACATAACAGAATTTTGGAAGGTATGAAACGTTTTGTGTTGATTTTCTTGAGCACGCTGTGAACTTTTGGGATAATTTTCGTTATTTAAAACATGAAAAGACATTCATTTCCCGTGTATTCATTCTTCTGTGCTTTCTGAATAAAAAAAACGAAGAAAAATGCAGTATCAAGACATTTTAAGCTCCCCACTCTTTTGCAGTATACTTTCTTCATTATAGTCTGCTGTAGTTTAAAAACGTGTTTGATATTAAGCAATACACTTAAACTATAACGTTTTGTATGCTGTTTTACGATTTTAATGAAGGCTAAAATGTGGATTTCATGAAGTTTCTACCAACAACGAAAGTTGGATCGTGTATGCTACAGCTGTAGAGCCAGTTTAGTTGCCACAACGCCAGAAGAATCCATGCGGAGTCAACACCGGAATCATGTCTCACACTAGTATGCGATAGACATTCTTCTTAACTTTATCACGGACTATTCCTTTAAGAGTGATAAAGGGAGCAAAATCAAAGAAAATCCTGCTCTGAAACCGCTGCCTGAAACCCCTGTATTCTGTTCACATTTAAATATATGCACCGCATATTTCTCCTTCCACTATTATGCAGGTGTGCTTTTATCCAGGATATTTCGCCACATTCCCAGATTCTTTAAATATGAGACTACAACTCACAATATCCTGTAAATAGCGTCGTCCTCCGTGGTGTAGTGATTGCCATGCTTGCCTCTAGTTCACAAGATCCCGGGTTCAAACCCAGCGGAGAGTAATGGATTTTTTCGGGCGAAAAAATCCTTAGCATGGCTCCCTTCGAAAGGGAAATAAAGTCGGTGGTCCCGTGTCGTAGATTTACGCCACGTAAAAGAATCTCAAGTCTGATCAAGAGACCTCTGAGCAAAATTACAGGTCTTTCACACCCAATAGGTACAGAATGGGACGCTAACGACCACAGCAGTTAAAGAGCGTCCATAAATAAAACTCAATTTAGTTTATATTGATTGGTTATTTCTCTCACGGGAGTAAGGACTTTTCCGTGTTCAGATTCCTGTTTACAAGATAGCAAAACAGGAAGGGAAGAGAACTGGTTATTTCAGAAAAAATAAACAAAATGACTGGAAAACCAGAGTAAAGTGCTTCTTAGTGAATATGCAATAAGAAAAACGGCGTGTAGCAGTGCCTGAGCAATGCGTGGAATTTACAGTTGTGATAAAGTGATTATTGTTGCCATGATAATCATCAGGTTTTAAGAATTTAATTTTCATATAGTAACGCAGATCAGTTGGTTAGAGCAACCGCCGGAAACCTGAAGATCCATGGTTGAAATCCCGACTATGGCATTGGACTTTTCAGTCGTCTGATTCTACCTTCCCAATCTTGTTCTACACACATGGCTAGTGTGGAAGAACGATTAATTCATTAATTGATCTAATAGAGTCTAAACTATGAAGCCCGGGAGTTAAAGTACTTACTTGAAGTTGCCACTGGAGTGTGCCATCTCAAAACAGTTTTAGATCTCCTTGTTGTTTATCGGGAAAAATGCGGTCAGCTGGAAAACGTAATGTCCCACCGGCGTGTTGCCATGGTAGCTCAGTTGGTTAGAGGAACCGAACGGAACCGGGAGAAACGTTGTTCGAATCCCGGCTGTGGAATTGGCTTTTTCAGTCATCTGATTCTACCTTTCCTCTCTTTGATTTTATTTTTATGCTATTTGAGATCTTGTATTGTAACACTGAGGTGCCTGTAGGTATCATTAGTTTTGCATTACAGATTTTTGTCATTACCGAGTTTACTTTCAGGTTTGTTGATTTATACGTTGTTAAAACAAAATGCAATTATAGGTACAACAAACATACTCTTTTCATAGTGAGCCTAACTGTATATAGTGTTAATGTAAAGCAATAACTCTTGAGTTAGTTAATCTTAATTTTTGTTAAAGCTTGGTAGTAACATAATTTAATGTAATCACAGCTGTGCGATTTCTTGAGTTTAAAGAATAATTATTATTTAATTTATTGTATTATATACAATGTGTAGTCCTTTATTTAACTGAATGTTTATACACATGACCCTTTATTGTTTTTTCCTCTCACAGATACTCTGAATGAAATTATGTATAAAACCAGTATAATATTTACTTTGATACATATTTTAATATAAATTCTGATTAGGGGTAATGACGAAGTAAAGGTGACAAAATTGAATTTTTGTATCATAATGTAGAAAACGAGGTTTTGACCCCAACAATAGGTAGAAACAAATTCGAAAACGCAGTAACATGGCATATGCCATTCATTTGTCCTAACGCATTGAAGCAATACGCCTGACAGCAACATTGTGTGAGCTGTCGAACCAGTAAATGCCCATTTCCTAAGAGAGTGCATATGAAGCAGAGGCTTAACCATAGTACGATATATTCGTTGCTGCTTTTCGAACGAGTTGGGCTCAAGAAACGAGCGAGTCTCATTATGTACCACATGAAACGTACCAGTAACACGTATGTCCTTGTCAGCTCTAATCACGTACGTAACTATATCGAATCTGTATACTATAATTAGATGAACTCAATCTCATTTGCCCTAACACATAAGAGAATCCTTGGGTGAAAATATGTAATTTTATTTCATTACAGGATCCACTTATGAAGCACCAGAATTTGTAGTTAGTGAGCTATTTTATTTTTTAGAGTAATATAAACAGCTAATTTTCCAAAGTAGTTAAGAAAACTGCTATGTTTCTGGTACTTATATGTGTTTTATACATCTCATTCTGGTCCATAATATCACAATCCTAAGTCATGTATGCAGATCTCATGACGACAAATGCATAAAAAGTTTGCGTTGCTTTACTTCTCATTTAGAAGGTGGAACTTAAATTTAGTTTTATAGCCACATATCATAATATTGCTATCTCAATGATGGCTCTTCAGGACGATTTTTGAGTATCAATATCTTGTTCACCCGCAAACTGTTCTTCCCTTCGTTCCTGTTCAGGCCTAGTTACACTATACACTATGTGCTCGATTTTTCATTGTAGTAACAATCAGTCGTGATACTGTGATCATTGGTATAGTTTTCTTATTTGCTTCTCTGGATATTTGTATTTATTCGTTATGTTTGTTTGCTTTTTTAATTCAGGAATTCTTTTTTATAACGTCATTCCAGATCTTACTACAAAATAATTCCTTTCCTTGTTTTTCTCAATCCTTACAGTAAACAGTGTAACATTTTAAGATATTTAATTTACCAGCCTTAGTGAAGGACATTAAATAAGCAATATTTATGACGCTATTTATGCAGTGTTGCAATGTTTTTATCCCAGAAAACCCAACCTCCAGACGGAATTCTAAGACATCTCATGGAACACGTAAACTTGTGGTACTTATTAAGCACAATAAGAGCATTAATTGAACGACAACAAAGGCTGGGGACTGAGGAGTTCAAAACAAATCGGTGCTCAACCTCCATCGGAAAGTAGTGGAATAACCACCATACTTGTGGGGCCTTTCTCCTACTAATCATAATTTGATGGCCGTACTAAAATATCCTCTGAGTAGGTAACGCCTCCATACATGAGTAGACTAGAGAATTGAGTGAGAAATTATACGAGTAATAATTATACATTATTACTCGTATAATAATAGTGTATTAACGTAACGTTGTAGCAGAAATATTTTCTTCCACATCTTTCTCTTCAGCAGTGAACAAGTAATTGTTGATCACAAAGATTATTTTGGGTGAATAACGTGCTAATGCTGGGCAGAATAGGTTTAACACTGTACTTTTTAAGGCTGAGGAATAAAAAAAAAAAAATACGCAGCGCAAATTCCAATTCTCTGATTTTACTTTCCTTTCTTTCCTGAAACTCTTGTCAAATAGGTGATCACATGGGCATTAATCTTTAAATTACGTCTGCCCATAAGGTTTATAATAAAATATTTTTGTTAAAACATAAATCTGTTTGCATGAATTATTATGTAACAATATTAGTCGGATAGTCAGACGGAAGGGGCCCCCAGCCTCTGCAGCTCAGGATCGCATGTAGGCCACCAATAGATCCTTTGTGCCTTACTTGATCTCTGGAAGGGGAGACCTGAAGGACGAACAGATCCGCACGAGGATGCGCGCGAGCAAGGATGGGGTCCCTAATTATTTCAGAATGACATCAATCCTGACACCGGCGATCCTGGCTGTCATATCATCAATCTACGGGTTCTGGGAGCGAGCCTCGCAGGAATTGGCACCAGCTGGCCACCCAAGTGTCAGGTAGAAATCTTTAAATAGAGCAAATTCCACGTCTCGCCGCAATTCACCATTCGCCGTCGTTTGGTCCTAGAATACTGAAACATATGAAGGGTGACACATAAAAATAATGGCGACAGGAAATGATGGGCAGAAAACCCGTGGTAGAAGAGGAACCACCTGGGAGGAAGCGGCATTCGCCTACCGACCTGGGAAAACTACGAAAAACTCAGAGTGGCCGGGCCAATAGAATAGAACCCAGGACCTCCAGAATGCGAGTCTTGCATGTTACCACAGAATCATCTCGCTCAGTAACCATGTTATTTGTGCGTGAGGGAAAATTATTGCAACTTGCACTGTGGAGAAATATATGCGGGTGTGACTGCCAGGGGTATTCTGTGGTCCGTTGTATTCTTGAACAAAACTTATTGCATGCCTATAGTTGTTTTGCTTACGCGAGCAGAAAAGACTGAAGCAACTATGTGCTTGGCCCTTTTCTCTATGAGATACCAAACGTTGCGAATAAATCTCGTGGTAAGTATATATTGGACAGAAAACATGTATTATCGTATGCAAAAGTACTTTTATGTGTACAACAAGTCTTTCTCGTGCAAATATATTGAAAGTCTCCTACAAAACCAGGTGTTTACATCATTTACATATTCAGAGCATTTGTATTAATAGGTAGTACAATGCATTATCCAATTCAAGGAAACCAGTATCTAATGTTAATTTATTCAAATCATTCTGTATATACCTGACTTTGCTTTTAGAGAATTACTAATCGGGATCAAAAACCTCTGAGGTAATAACCAGAGCAGCAGACTCTTAGGCGCCGATGAGGCATAAAACCGGATTTGCGATATTTCTTCTGAATCAGCGGAAACCCGCAGAACAAGGTAGCAGTATACACCTGCATCTAACCCAACCAGTTTAAGCTAAAAATGTGGAGTAATAATCTTAACACTTATTCTGTTATTTCTTTTTCTTTTGAAGCAGAATCGGGTTTCTTGACATTCCAAAGAGGCAAGAAGCTATATTGTTTTATTAAACAGGAAATCGCCTTCTCCCTCTGGCTCTCTGCATCGCCGTCATTAGGGAGCAACAGTATATGACGTATCAAGCCGACTGCATGATCGCTACATCCTTTGCCTCCATCATCTCAGGGCATAGGCCGAAGAAGGCAGTAAGGGCTGTGGCTTTTGGCCAGCATGTCGAGTCCTCCGACGCATAAACGGTTTCCGAGACTGGCTGCCGCTATTTCTCACTCGAGCAGTTGCTCATTTGATCGCGTGGGGCCTTCGCGAAGCTGAGCGCAACCCGTTTCCACACCTCCTAGTCACTCGTATGAGAAACATCCTACTCGTTTACTTAAAATCGAAAAGTAATTACTTGTCTTAGGCGAAAAAGCTCTTATCGTCACGAGAACAACTTTAAAAACGAGCTGTATCTTGAAGATACAAAAGCATAAACGCATACCTTAGAAATTTATATAGCCAAATGATCATAATTGGTGTAATTTGAAAACGTTCTAAAGCTTTATAAGAAATATACAGTATGTGTTGTATATGTTTACAGAAATTCATGGATGTTTAAATGTTAATATTTTCTTGTGTACTCGGAAATAAATTAATTTTTCTTATAGTGTAAATGTTGTAAAAGATAAATGCTCCCGAACAATGGAAAGAAATGCAGTAACCACATATTAAAATATATCTTAACTTTCAGATTTTCCACACAGGATTTAATGAATACGTTTATAAATACAAAATACCCAAGAACGTATATCTATATAAACTAAATGTTAGAGTCTGCTTAAGAAATAAAGTGACAAAGCCACAGTAAAAATTACGATATACTGATAGCCTTAGTAAGCTTTGAGTAATTAAGAGCGAATTAGTTTACAGGCTGAAACGGGCCAACTGCTCCCATATGCTAGAAAATTGATGGTTACAACTGCTATAATATCCTGGGGTTTAATAGAGCTTATTCAAGGCAAGGAAATGGTAGCTGTGGCGTACTAGTAGCCTCTTTGGCGAATGGAGGCAGCTGACCAACCTGCCATGTGACCCTGTTCACCCTTACTGTCCATAATCCCCCGGTTATATTGTATAAAACGTGCCCCTGAAAACGAAATGTCGTACTTCCAAAAACACGAGATTTTAGTCAACATCCTTAGAGCCATTTTTGAGAAAATAACAAATAAAAATTGTTCCGTATAAAGAGTTGTTTCGGATTGAACTATTTTCTAAAAATCTTCACTTGCATCCTTAGAAGATGCCTAACTTTAGTATAAAATGTGGTTATTTTTTTAACCTTTCTTTTTTGAGTTATGCAATTTAAGACACGGGCATACTGACCAAAAAAACCTACCTACCTGCCTGCCTGCCTACCTACCTACCTACCTACCTACATGCCTTTTTTCTAGAAATAATTTTTTTTTGGGAAAGTGGTTTAGGAGGCCTGAAAGCATGTGTTTCCGAATGTATCTGGATAATCATTTTTCGAGTGGACCACAGAATTTTCTGCATCTAGCGCATGTAAGCTGTAAAGAAAATAATCAGTAAAAACTGATATTTCGGAAGAGACAGACAAAATATTTCTATTTTAACTCCTCTTTCTTATATGGGCTAGTGCAGAGGCATTTTCCCTTTTTCTCTTCCTCAGTGTATAACTTTCAGTTTGGTGTACTTATGTGAATTTCCTTCGTATTTAGTGTTGCTATGCGTTTTGATGGTCATGATCTAATTTACGTTTTGTTTATGATTCTATCGTAACTCTTTACGCAAAAACTGTTGGAGATAATTTAGACGCTCTTTAAGTTTCGAAGTTACCAGCTTGATTGTGGCTACCCGCCATTTGTGACAACTTGCTGAATAATACGTTAGTAAACCTATTATGTTTTGTTGTCATCGTTGTTCACCTCAGCGGAGTTACGTCTTCCTTATTTACTTCTTCTCTGTTAACATTTCTAGAATGTGTCTAGTAACACGCGAACATGTTGAGAGATTTCATGTAACTTTCAACAAAAGAAGTACAGGAATGATGTTCTAAAGGGCACTACATAATACACAATATACACTGGAGCTTTATTCACTCACTGGCTAGGACTGTAAAATGACAGCCCCGGATTCGGTACTCGATAAAAATATATGGAATGAATACCTACACACTCTTGGTAATTTGTGTCTATTCATCATTTCGAAAACAACTGGCTTTCAGCTTGGGATATTACGTCCTCTTAAAAACATACTGTGCGCTAGTGGGTATCAGTCTGAAGGCAAAATATTGGAAGTGAGGATTATTTAACCGCTCCTAATGCCATGGCGTTCCTGTGGCTAGCAAGTATCAGCGTTAATTCCAAGTCCACGTTTAAGTGATACGTTTAAAGACAAATACATAAATGGTTACAAATTAAGCTTGGATTCTAATATGCACTTCATGGATATTTTAGTTGTTCCCGTCTAATTACAATGGAAAGAAAATAAAGGAACTTGTTCATAATATGGCAGATTGCGCCCACAATAAACGGCTCACCGAATTAAATTTTGTCAAATAGGTTTGATGTTATATCTACATTCGCCAGGATTCCCCTGAGGTGGAGGCCCGATAAAATCTAACGTTATTTACTTTGATTGTTAATATTTTCATCACCACAAATAAACAATATCCCTATTGCTCTAAACGGGTGTAGCGAAATTTCCCACTCAAGATATGCATAGTGACGTTCAGTTTTCACTGTCACTTCACTAATGTGATTTAGTTCAGTTATCACCGTCACTGCACTAATGTGGTTTAGTTCAGTACTCACTGTCACTTCACTAATGTGATCTAGTTCAATTTTCAATGTTACTTCGCTTTTCCTCGTGACGTAGCGGCGTAATGAAATACGCGAGAAGCAGCGTCTCCTTTCTTCCGCTGGGGTGCCGAACACAAAACCCCTCTAATCTCTCGAGCTCTTACTGTACTTCACAACTGTCGTTACAACCTCACTCGTAGAACCAGCACTTTATGTCGCATCGAACAACTCGCTATCTCACTAATTAACGCACTCACTTGCGAGCACGCTCCCTTATAGACAGGTGCGGGAGTTTCTGAAACGTTCGCGGGAGGCGAAGGGAAGAAACTTCCAGAAGAATCTCGTTAACTCTCTATAGCGCTTCTGGTGGTTACGCTGGGTGAGAGCGCAACTTCGTTTATTTAGTTCTTCAACTGGCCAGTCGGTCGGTCGTCTTCCTCCCGAAAAGCTTGGAGTGATGGGACGATACCACTGTTTCTCGATACTGCTATCGATGCTGATTTTTTGAGCACCGATACTCGATACTTGCTTTATAAAAAAAAAGAAAAGTGATAGCTTGTTCACTGAGTTGTGTTCTTAAAAGTAGTTTTCTGTGTAAAAACGTATGTAACCAGTTTTGTATTGTATGTTAATTTCAAAATTGTTTCTGTTTAACAATCTCCAATTGGCAGCAAATTTTATCTTGATAATGCCACAGATTACATATCCCATATTGTTAGGTAAGGGTAATAATAATTAATAATAATTATAATAATAATAATTTCTATGCTTCGCTTTTTATGTACCTGTATTTTGTGCTGAAAACTCTATTTTAAACGATTTTGTATTCATATTATGGAAATTAGTCGTACAGTATATCTGTAAGCTACGCACGTGACCCGAGTTTGACTTGCGTGAACGTAAACCAACAGATGGAAGGAAAGGGCAAATATTTCCATGCGTGTATTATCTCACATCTTAAGTTCTGATTTTCTTCTTCTGGATATACAATTTTGGTCACCGGAGTAGGTGAACGTAATAGTTGAGAGTGAGTCACCAAAGCACGCTATTGCAGAAATGTGATTTAGTGCATGAGCTAAATCAGCTTCATTCACAACTCGGTTAACGTTGCATGTTATTTGAGTACCTCTACTCCTTCCCGCATTGTTTTGCATGTTTTCATTTAGACACAAAAGTCTATGGAATGTTGCATTCATTCAGCCAACCACAGGAAACGCAGTCAAGGTCAATCAGGAACTGTAATCCAGCAATTATTTGGGGACACGTGCGAGGCAATAACGTGAAGTCTCGACTCCTTTCATTCATTATCTAGCAAGTTAAACGCAACAACTTTCAGTAAAACAAAACTTAAAAATTTAAAAGTATCGAGGCCCCATCCCTAATATATATATATATATATATATATATAATATATATATATATATATATACTATGTGTGTGTGTGGTGTGTGTGTGTGTACATATCGGGTAAGTCAGCCGCCCCTTTCTGCTTTTGGAAGATAGGCCACTCTTCAAGCTACAATTGCGCTTTAAGTCCATTTTCTTCGCTTACCAGCAGCTATTACTTGACGTACTTAGGTAGACAAAGGATCAAAATTCAGAGGAAGAGCGATTTAAGGGACACAAATTACTCCGCACTAAAGTACAACTCAAAAACATACGATTCGTTTACTGAAAGCGAATTTCGGGTGTATAGCCGGTTTTACAAATTTTTACATTACGGTATACATAGCCACGTATTTAAATAAACGTCTCTGATAAAATGGACCTATTATATCAGTTCACTTCAAAATCAGCTAAAAAAATGGTATTTTGCAATTAGAGACAGGATAGGCTACGACAAATTAGAGTTACGCCTATATTTACAATAGACGCTGTACAGTCAAAGCACACAGATTATGAAATAACGGTTTATTTGAATTTTGGCGTAAACTTCGTCTCGTGTATCTCAAATAACATCTATAATAGCTTAAACCATTTAAATAATAATGTTAAAACGTTCAACAAAGGCTTTAATCTGTCTTAAAAGGCTATAATGTACATGAAAAGTCGCGAGGTGGCGCTGACGTGGCGCCTGGTAAGCAAGCTCTAGGGTTAAACCCAGAATATGCTCTCAACCAAGCGTCCAAACAGCTGAGTGTATGCTATGAGCTAATCATTGGTAACCCGGGTTGGCGTCTAGGCGTTGTACATATTTTGTTTTTCTTTGGTGTATTCTCATTAAAGCCAACACAAGATGATATTATAACCAAATACATTTATTTATATGCGATAGATCAAAGAACCAAAAGCGTGAAACTATTAAAATTTCCGTACTAAACTGTGATATGTAATTTTCGCATTGTCTTAGATCAAATGTGTATAATCCTGATTTCACCTACATCAAATTTATCTATGTCACTTATAAACAGACACCTACATGTAGTTTATCAATAAAGAAACACTAACAGTAATAACGTATTAAATGCACATAAAAAATTACAAATTGAAATTATAATAACAATGCTAAACAGTTTTAAAAAGATTATTTATCAATATTACAGCACAGTAAAAAGATTAGTACATGCAGGTGCTTCGAGCCATCTATAGTGCAGATAAATTATTTACAAACCACAAGCTCGTTCCAACCGAGCTCTCTATAAATATGAAAGATGCAGTCAATTTAACCAAATATGTAGTATTTCCTTGTCCCAGTACACATTTTCAGTTGTGCAAGCTTCATCTGTCCAATTAGAGTGTAAGGCTATAACATTAGTAATTTCTTTGAGTTTGCAGCCAAAGACATCCATATTACACACTTTGGGTAGGTATATTCTACCATAAGAGTCAATGTTTTCATGTTGGAGTATAAATTGCGGGTTAATGAGAATGCAAAAGTAGGGGTGGCTGACTCGTCTGGTATGTGTGAGTGTGCTTATGTGTGTATTAGATAGGCTTGTAGTTTGGACACAAGCAATCCATAGGGAAAAACTACTCTTTAAAAGTTTTTGAGTGATTTACCCTCTTGTACACATTCCACAAGAAGCAAACTACCTCCGATTTCTGATCGTCTGAAAGGGCGTTAATAGGGCGTGGCTTAAGACAGCCATGGCGAAACAGTGCTTCGCGAGTCAATTTGCGCTTCAGTTGACTCGCGCACTACCCCTCCGTAGCTTCACCCCCCTCCACCTCCTACCCATGTCAGCGTGGTCAGTACTACGTCAAACAGTGGCGGCGAGCAATGCCGCTTGCAAAGCAACGTTCGAAGAGCAGAACATTTCATGGAATGGGAGGAGAAGTTCTTCGTTGAGGATGGTGGCAATGCAAAATGTTTAATATGTCCCAAAGCGGAGTAGTGCAATTCGACATGAAACGCCATTACAATGCTTATCATTCCGAATATGCCAAGTTACAAGGTAAGTTGGGTCTGTAATTATTGTTATTATTAAACATTTTATTTAATGAGACTTTAGTTGTTATTTAAACTACAAGTCAGACTGCTAATTTTCAATATGTTCACAGGACGCGAAAGAACGCAAGAAATTTTGAAATTGATAGAAAACAATGGACCTAAACCAACTACAAAGACTCAAACTATGGCAGAGAAAAGAAATCACGCTAGTTATATTGTAACCTGGGAAATTGCAAAGGCCTTAAGACGTTTAAGGAAGGAGACTTTATTAAAACATGTTTAATTGCTGAGATTTTATGTCCTCAACAGGTCCATAATTTCGAGTGCTAGCATATTTTCCGACAAACCACTGCAAAGAAAGTTGAAGTGCTTTCTGCCGACGTAATAAGGCAGATGGATTTGAAAATGGCTGACTTTGTGAAGTTTTCTCCTGCACTGGACGAGAGTACAGATGTAACTCGCACCTCAATTGGCCACTTTCATTCGAGGTGTTGATAAGGAACCTAATGTTGAAGAGTATTTGCTCGATTTAGTCCCACTAAAAGGCAGTACTACTGGCGAGGAGATATTTAAATCTCTAAAAATTAGTATTGAAAGATATTGTTTACAGTGGTCAAAATTAGTATCAGACGTAGCAAAGACCATGGTTAGGGGAAAAGTGAGTTGATTGACAGGTTAAAACATTTTTTTTCAGTGATAAAGGTATTTCGAGCAATTTTTATGCTTGGCATTGTCTGTTGCATCAAGAAGCACTTTGTGCCAAGTCGGTTACACTACAATAGTGATGGATTGTGTTGTGAACAAAATAAAAGGAAGTGCTTTGAAACACCGACAGTTTCGAAATATGTATACTTAAAAATATGGGAGAATCATTTAAGATATTAAGTATTTGTGTGATGTTAGATGGCTTAGCAGAGGTGCAATGTTACGTCGGTTCTTCGACCTTAGAGATGCATTCCTCGGATTCATGAAAGAAAAGGCAATTTATTTTAGCTTTACATTTACATTATTCTCATATGCTTTAAGGTCATTTTATTGTAATTATATTGTTTCCTTATTTTAGGAAATGGAAATTTAGGAATTAAATAACGAGGTCTAGGTCGCGACTTAGCTTTCTTATGCGATATATGTACGCATTTAAACTGAATACTACATTTCAACGACGCAATCAAAATATTGTTGATAAGTATAGTTCAGTGCAGGCGTTCGTAAACACACTTTCACTCTGGGTAGATCACTTGAAAGAGGGGCAGGAGTACTATTTTCCATGTTTAAATCTCCTTTCAAATTTCTCCTCAGATATCACCTATATTAGTATTCTCTTAACACTTAAAAGTGAATTTTGTGATTACAAATTTCGTTATTTCAGAGTTTTTAAATATGATATATCAGTGTATGTCTATCCATTAAACATAGACGTAAGAAAGGCCAGAATCAATCTGCAAGGGGAGCTGATTCATTTACAATTTGACGAAATCATGAAAGTCAGGTGCAAGGATTTAATAGGAGTGGAATGCTTTAAAATCTTATGCGACAATAAATATCCGAAGCTTCGATTATATGCAATTTCCATGGAAGCAATGTTTTGTACAACGTACGTCTGTGAATAGTTATTTTCCATGATTAAATTAGTAAAAAGCAAATGCAGATCCCGACAGATGAACGAACATTTTCTTGACCAGTTACGTCTAGCTGTAAACAACATAATTCCCAATTTCGAATCTCTCATTGTAAACAACATCGGCAAAGCTTAATTTATTTTAAATACAGAGTACAGGACGCCACTGAATCAGTTCGTTCTTTACCACTAACCCGCCCGCCTTCCAAATTCTCCCCCTTCCATAGCTTTGTTATCCAGGTTGCATCAAGGTGCTTCGGGGCAGGCTTACAGTCTCGCCATGCCTGGCTTAAGATATCCGCTGGCGCCTCCTTCACCCTTAATGCGGCTAAGGAAGAAGGGGTTATAGCTTACCTGTTTTAAGAACATGTGATTACATGCTCCTTTTACTTCTGCTTGATGACAGTTAGCCATGCCTTTTTTATTTTCCCCTGAAGTAATGCATTTATTTGTACAGAAGAATACTGTTTATTCCATGAGTAGTATGAAATAGTTGTTGCCTACCATGAGAGTTCCATACACTCAGATTATGAAGCGGTTATTTACAACTACTCAAGAAAGAATTCGTCTACGCTTTAAACAATTCCAGCAGCTAAGTTCTTATTCTTAATTTGCAGAAAGAAGAAACAACATCACAGCTCACGTGCTCTGGCGCTCTTCCGTAGTTTTCATCCTGTTAGGCTTATAATTCTTGAACATTCACGGATCTTTCAACTTTTTGATGTGCAGCGCCCACAAAACTATCTTGTATACGTGTGGTAGAGGAATCTGCTTTGGCATAACATCCGTATCTGAAATGGCGGCAAACATGGAATTTGATGTCATGGAGGAAAAATTAATGGAGTTGTAAAGACTCAAGCGTTAATGAGTAAGTTCACCAAGTACATCGATAATTGCCTACCTTGACAATGTTTCGCTTCATCAGATCAAACCCCATCCTCGCCACAACTTCAGGCATTATGCCAAAAACAAAATGCTCTACCAGAACGCACTCAAAACAATTCCGCAAACACCAAACATAAAAAAGGTTGAAAAATTGAAGAAATTCACAAAAAATACAAACTCAAACTGAAAAATCTGGAAAAACGCTAGAACACGCAAACTGGAATATCAGTAAGGCCCAACCTGTTTTCTTCAGAGCTAAGGTTTAAAGCACATAGTTCACCCCACCTTCTACATTTGAAGAGACTGACAAACTAAACCAATCAAGTGTCAGTCCTTGGCAGCAGGAATGGAAATGAGTGGGAAAGAAAACTCCCTTCATCCTCTCTCTCTGTAAGGTTGGGCATCCCTATGCAATATCCTTCCCTCTCACCGCTCATTAAAAATGTTTACCTTCCCTCCATCAATCTGGCTGCTACAATTTTCCAAAGTGGAGACGAATACTTTGAGTGCCTTACATTACAAAGAGAGGTAATTGGTCAAAATCTCGTAGACTCAACTAGCCCGGCTGAACACGTGTATTAGTTATGCTGAAAGTATGCAGTTACATTATGTTATTAATTCTGTACATGGACATATGTTAATTTATTCAATGAACTATTTATAAAACGAGTTCTACCAAAAGAAAAATGTAATGATCATTTATATTGATCATTATGTTGTGCACATTTACTAGTCTAAATGATCACGATGAGTTCTGAGCAGGAATGAGGACAATAATTAGCTTAAACGTTAAAGACGCTGTTACTGTGAGATGTTTATACCAAATATTATTTACTTTTATATCAAAAGAATATTAAAGTGATAAAACTAAAAGGAACAAGTAACTACCTGTGTTTTCTCAGGATTTTATTCCTAATTTTGACAGCTATAACCATAATCTGTGCCATGAATAGTTTGTCAATGTCTCTAAATTTTCTAAATTGAATATCACTGAACGAACTATGGTAGTCTGAAGTCTAATTTTTTCAGCTTATTGTTAAAAGCGGACAAATGGAAAAGTCAAAACGCTTCTCGTAAAGTAAAAGCCCAATTGTGTTTTGGTATGTCACAAATTTCTAACCCCAAACTATCCTCTTGTAGAGGTCAATTGCTAGTACTACTACTACTACTACTGCTGCTACTACTACTACGACTACTACCACCACCACCACCACTACTACTACTACTACTACCACTACTACTACTACTACTGTTACTACGACTACTACTACCACCACCACTACTACTACCACCACTACAACTACTACTACTGTTACTATTACTACGTTTGCTATTATCAGTACACTTTCCTACTACTATACCACTACAACTAACGTAATTGGATATAGCTTTATTTGGGTATAATATTTGAGGTTCGCAATTTTATCAGTGAACATGCTGACTAGATCGGTCCTCGACGCCACGATCGCTTAGGGTTTCTGCTTTAGTTCTTTGTGTCGTAGGAAATTGCAGGTTCACGTCTCACTTCGAAAAAATATAAGTCCTGCAGCAAACCATTTATTTATAATGACAGGCAAACCTTTTCTCTCATTGGAAGTACAGATACATTCAAACCACAGCGCTTAAAGTGCAAGCTTTAGTGTTAGGGCAGGCCACTATATACGTTAAAATTGAACATTTATTCAAATTGAAAACTTTAAAAGCATTTATTCATATATTTATTATACATGTTGGATCATTAAATTCGTGGACTGGCACCTGGATTGTGGGCAAAAAGCAGATGTCCTACCAGTTGCGGCGCAACACGGTGATCACTTGCACAGATCCACATCATTTCTCGAAATAATCTCGGTTGGCCGCTTTGCACACCTGCCGACGTTGATATAGCTACTCCTGGAAATACTGCTCAAAGATGTTGACAGAAAAAACCCTCGGTCAAATGAAATCTCTCCCCTGTGAAAAACGTTGGTACTACTTAAACACAGCACTGCGGCCCAAAGCGTCGTCACCGCAAAATTGAGGCCTCTGAGCAAACTTTCCGGTCTTCCACATCCAATATAGAATGGGACACTAAGGAACATAGCAGTTAAAAAGCGTTCATAAATAAGTTTCAATTTATTTTAACCACAAACTTGCGTCATTATATGAAACGTCTTACTTGCGAATTTGGCAGAACTCGATATCTGCTCGTTGCTCAAACTGCGACATTTTCGAATTCCTAGCCTGCATTCAAATCACCTTCACAACAAAGACCGTAGTTCTGCAATCAGTACACAACTGCATCTTGCAGGCTTTTTGTATCTCAGAATGTGCAATTCCGTAAATTTGGAAAGGAAGGAATACGCTTAAGGGCCAGAATTGATTAAAATGACAGTGCCATGTTTCCAAAAGATGAAACGGAAGACCTTTTTACATTTTGAGCGATTATCTGAGCAATTAAGAATATGTATTAATCTATTTTTAAAATGCATTCCATTCTTTGTCCTCTCCAGCACATTCGCCGAGCAATGAGAGTATCACTCATTCGTAAGTGAAAGCTATTAATCTCACAGCCATCTGGAATGGAATGGCTTTAGCTTCGCCTTTGAGACATGTTGTATATTATAACTGCTGAAGTTCTCTCACATATAGATATTGCTGTTTTCAAAGTAATAACGAAAAACCGTCTCGTCTTGTAACACCTCAGTAAGTTACGAAGAGTATATAGATGTTGTTAACAATAAGGTCACGTTATTTTACACGCCAAAACTGCTGCTTGCAAGCGGATCACCTTGGTTTATTTTTATATCTTATTTATTTTATTTTAGCTGTCTTGGTGAAGCAAGGAACTTAACCAGAGAGAGAGAGGCGAGGGAAAGAGACAGAAGAAGCAAAACATTTGACACAAAAACTGGTTATGGACTGCCTCTTCGTGGAATTTCTGCCCGCTGCACCAATGTTGCTCTACCAGAGTAAAGGTAATACGAGTTTTTCCCAGGTTTTGGTGCAGTTTATACAACACACAATTTACGTGGAATTATACATTGCTGCAAACTTCGTCAAATTCATTTGGGGAATACCATAGTTACTGCACGAGCTTCAGATCCACGTTTACGTACTAAATTATGACCTTCGAAAGCAGCACGATCTCGTGTAACATTTATAACGCCTAATAGCTCTGTCATTATAATTCTGTAATTTGTTCAGGGCTGAGTAAACAATTTTATTGTACCTTTCATCTTGTAGTAGCCGCGTGGCCGTTTTTTTTTCCTTCTTTCTTTCACAAACAGTCGCGCTAGCACAGCTAGGCCTAAATTTTAATTACGATTTTTTTCTCCCTTATAACATTTCTCTTCTGACGCTACGTTCCTTTATGATTTATGTTGCATTTTATTTCAGAGAAAATACACCAGCAATATATTATTTTAATAGAAGATGTGCCAATACCGTATAAAATTATGCTTCCGAATTTTATGATGCTGAAATTTAATATACTTAAAACATATATTCCTGTATTATATGAGGCTGTAATCAAACTTTTTCTAATGATTATCAGTTTTTATAAATAACCGATGTTGTCATGTACAATAGAATGACCTGTCACATTTTAAAATATTGGATTTGGATGTTAGCATTTTACTACGGAAGCTTTGGGACAACGAATCATGTTCCATTTAGAGAATAGGCTAATGTTATCTTACTTACTTTCTTATTGTGTGTTCTAATCAATGTTACACAACAAAAGCTTATAAGAATGCTTTTTGTGACAAGTTTTGATATTTACAAAATTTTGGTATCAATATTGAACATGTTATGCTAATTTTTCGTTATTGTTGTAAACGAAACAATTGTATGATCAACTGTGTAGATTTCCGGCTACCATGTTGGGACCATGAATGTACATATCATATACCAGCAGTGTATGCCGGCAATATTTTCAACAAGTTTTCAGTGGATTGTGTTGAAACTTTTGCCTTATCCTTCCCAGGATTGATTCTTTGTTCTTGTAAAGGGACACTGTTTTACTTTAAAGAATTATTTTGCAAGTAAAATTCATTTGGGGCTCAATAATAAGTTAGTAACAAACTTAAAAACTCGCCTCCTTTAAATATACTTTTCTCAACAACTGTTATCTCCGAAATCTAAATATTTGCATAGGTATTTCAAATGTATCATTGAATACTGATAAGTAAATTTTTGGATATAAGTTATATGAATTACGTAATTTTTTAACTTAAATCTATTGCAATTAAGAATCGGAGTTTACTTCCCAAAATTAGGTAAACGCAGCCAAAGCGGTGTAAAAGTCTTAAAAATTAATTTTTTATATACTTCCTGAGGAAGTGCACCTAAATATTCCCATTTTTAAAATTGCTTCGCTATCACTGAAACTGCTTTATGATTTTTTTTCCAAAACACGCTTTTAAGGAGAACGATTACAGTTTACCGCAATAGTGAAGCAATCTTAAGAATTATGAACAACAAATTTAAACACATTCCATTAAAAAATTGAGAAAATTGCTGATACATTATGATATGGATGCCCATACACTCCACACTTTCCAATCCCTTTAAGTAATAAGATTCTGAACTCAAGCAGGGCATAAAATTCTTCCTTCTTACACTCCTAATATGGGTTTGGATTTTGACTGCTAAAACTGCCGGTTGAGGTTCTTTATCTGCAGTTTTACCTCAGTAATTAGGATGAATAACACATAGCTTTAGCGGTTTAGATTTCAGTGTTTGTTTGTGCATTCATTTCATACTTTGATTTATACACTGATGCCTATGAGAGTTGCACAAATAAAAATAAAATAAAGAGAGAGAGAGAGAGAGAGAGAGAGAGAGGGGGGGAGCTTGGAATGGATATTAATTTGCTTTGTATAAAATGGATTAAAGGCATGGAGAATTTTAATTTTGAAAAAAATATTTCTTTAGCAAAATCTACACATTTCTTGTTGGCTAAATGAACTATTCTCTCTGGTTAGTATAGTTTTCTTCCTCTGTAATCCTTCTAGGCATCAAAATTTATGCAATGAATTACTTTATTTAATTGTTACGGTATGCCATAAGAAGGAACGCAATTGTGTTAGCTCAAACGAGATGCAAAGGAGGGAAATTCAGAAGAGAGATAAATATACAAATAAATTAATAAACAAAGAAGGATAAGCCTTGGTGAATAACGAAATAGAGCAAGAATAGCTGTAGGCTCTGCTCTGAGGTTTAAGAGGTTCTTTCACCGCAATACTGGAAGGAAGGAAGAAAGAAAGTATATCAAACGCTTATCTGACGCTTGCCTTCGCAAAGATACTATACATGAGCCGATTCACTCTGCAGCCTACATACAAAATTGCAAAAATAGGGCGATTGCTTACCGGAGAGGTACGGGTTCAGTATGAAAGATATCCATAAAGTCGAAATATAAATGCGTCTCACCTTTTACCCACGCTTGCTGTTTCGTGGAACAAGATATACATATATCTGAATTCTTCGTGTGAAGAAGAATACGCCCTTACAACCCAAAGCCTTAAATTTAGCAAAAAGAAAACTAAGGAGGTTAGTTGTGCACAAGCGATAGACTAGCGGTATTGAGAATGCCTCCATTTGCCGAATTACCAGACGTGCAACACTCATGACTCCAACTAATTTATAGGAGCCTGTACAATCGATCTAGCCCTTAGAATCGGACTTAATGTAAACAAAATATTTTGTATCCCTCCGCGTTAGCCTCATGTTTAGCACTTATTGAAGCAACCATGTTTATTCCCTTCCCGAGTGCTCATCATTATTGTATGAACGCAGAAGAGGGGTGAACGATACCACACATAATTAAGCGGAAGCTACAACCTTCTTTATTTCATATATTTAATTAAAAGTTTCGAACTACCTTTGATTAACATACTTTTTGAAAACCAGCAGATAATCGCGCATATTTAAGGTTCTCTAATAGGTGTGCTTTGATTTTCGACGTTTCGCATGCTAGTTTATGACGTCATGTGTTTACATCAAGTAGGATTATAAGAACGAAGCAATTATACGGGTTTTCAGATTCAGTGAACCGTTGCCGCCAGTCGGTTGTCTGCGCATGACGTCAATACTTTGAAGCGAGTTTATCACAAGTGCCGCTAGCAAAGGACTAGCGAAAGATGAGTAGAAGGGGTGGAAGTCAACAGTTTCGAGGTCACCGATAGTGAAATGGGAGTTGTATCTTACCTCTCCAGTATTTACATTTGGAAATTCTGGGCGCTTGCGTCTCGTAAACTCGCAAGATGAGAATGTATGCTGAATAATTGAACGGTTTTTTTGTAGCGTAGAGTGTCTCGGCTTTAATGGCACAACCTTAACTTCCTTAACAAAAAAACAACTGAAATAACCTTTATAAATATTTTAGCTGTTTCTCCTTTTTTGTTAATTAAAACAACCGTTTTTTGTTTCTTAGCATGTTTTGTCTCGAGACTCGATGAAATTCTGGACAAGAACAGAGAAAATCATTCACACAGCGGCCAATATCGTATAGCTGGCGCAAAACATCTGGAATCGTGACCCAGATTGCCACCCCAGCTGCCAAGTCTAGGAATGCTTTACGTTTAGCTTAATCAACGAAACCGATATAATACCTTTGCTTACTCACAGTGCGTAACACACAGTCTGCATAGAAAGTGTCCGCATCTGGTTGTAATTTCAAAGAGAGCAGCACCTAAATAGTGCTTATTTTATATTTGTTATATTTATAACCATGGCTCCTACGTTTTCAAAGTTAAGTGGTAAAGTGAAACGGGATGTGTCTACCTCGTGTGTGGTATCGGTAGATAGCCCCTGTTATTACATTATTTTTGACATATGTGCTTATGTAGTTTTTATTAATCATCTCTGTGTAAATATTATTTTTGTAATCTGTATTTTTTTTCTGTATGGAAACATGTTTCTGGCAAGACGAGTGTGGCGGGCTAGAAGTTGTACATTTTAGGGAAAAGCAGCACACTTTATTGCTCTGTTTGACTGCAGTCTTTTGCTAAATAACGGAAGGGTACGATTCTTTTATGCCTTTGTTAGCAAGGACTGACGCTTCTGTGGTCATAGGAGAAAAAGAAAATTCGCGCGAAACTAAATACAATCCCGCGTGACTTTTGCACCATGTGACTTATAAATTGAGCCTATCATGCAAAATTGAAAGCCCACGCTTTGAGGCCCGTGAAGAGATAGTCAATTAGAAGTTTTTAGCATGGTGTCCCTAGAGTAGGGTGTGTAGGGTATAAAAGACCAACAAAATTTGGCTAAGGCCGCCGTACGACGCGGAATCCGGGTCTCTCGCCTCTAGAATTCTCGCGATAAGTATGTCGCAGTATTAAATATAATTCCGCCGATGCGGATGTGAATTAAAGTAGTGTGAGTAACCAAGGCAGTGCATC
Source organism: Deroplatys truncata (assembly GCA_030765065.1). Taxonomy (NCBI): domain Eukaryota; kingdom Metazoa; phylum Arthropoda; class Insecta; order Mantodea; family Mantidae; genus Deroplatys; species Deroplatys truncata. The sequence continues at coordinate 196,441,370 of CM060990.1, forward strand.
TGGATATTTGGAACAAAGCAGTCGCGTTAGATACCAGCAGTGATCGGGGTACTGATACGTCTGGCATTATATCGGTATGTTAAATGCGCTCTATTAAAGAAGTTGGACTTTAGGCAATCTCGTGCCAGGAACAAAGTATGCAAAGTGAAATGTTGTTTTGCTGCTACGGAAAATAAACCTAGTATTGGTGAGTCCCACGAATTTTATTTACTACCCGTCCCCATCCAGAACCTGTACGCCCGAGATCTTCGACCCGTTGGTGTTAAACAAAAACACCAATCAGATACCCATCCTCCGCCCTGAGCAAAAACCAAGATAGCCCCGCAAACTCCGTACACTACGACGGAGCGTGGGTCATCTTCGACGCATCGGAGACGCGCGCAGAAGAAGAAGCCGCCCGAGGGGACTTCACAACGGACACAAAGGACAGCGCCTGGCAGCCGCACCCCATCCCCCGGATCGACGAGAGGCGATAAGTTGGCCTCATCAGTGAACCTAGCGGCATAAGGACCGCCTCAAAGATATTACATACTCACAGCAGGGAAATAATTGCAAATGTCCTCGACTTCATGAAGCAAGAAACAGATATGAAGGAAGGAAACATATGTTCACCCGAGTTTCACAAAAATCTTAAGAAAGTAAAAGAAAGAGTAGCCAAAGCAACTGGTGTTTCACTGAGCTCCGTTTCCAGCGTTCTCAAAGATAAGAAAAAGCATATGGATGAAAGAGTACCATTTGACACACCTGGGAAGAAACACAAGGTCCCTAAACGTATTACAGAAATAGACGATTTAGACAAATGCGTCACTCGGCGCACGATTCACAATTTGTATGTGGAAGAAAAAACTGTGCAAACAGTAAGCACATTGCTCATCAAGCTGAAAGACAGCATAAATTTTCAAGGTGGTGCTACAAATCTCAGAAAAATTATGAAAGATTTAGGGTTCAAGTGGAAGAAAACGGAATCAAATAGAAGAGTTTTAATAAAAAACAACAATGTTGCCATGATAGCTTAGTCGGTTAGAGCAACGGCACGGAAAGCCTAAGATCCCTGGTTCAAATCCCGGCTATGGCATTGAATTTTTCAGTCTGATTCTATCTTTCCAAATGACTATAATTTTATATGTACTTATATCAGCATACATTTTCAAGGTCGTGCTACAAATCTCAGAAGGATTATAAAAGTTTTAGGGTTCAATGGAAGAAAAAGAAATCAAATAGAAGAGTTCTAATTGAGAATCATTATTTCGAAAAAGGAGGAATTGCAGAAAATCAAATAGAAAGCGTTCTCATCCAGGATAATGGTGCAGAAAGTAGTGACAGCAGTGATGACGGCAATGATGTGATTCCGCAGAAGAGGAAGGACTGTCAGGTGTGGAAGAATCGTTGACAAGGTTTTTTATTAAGCGCTTTTTACAGCGGTGGATTTAAATATACTGTATATAACTATAAGTTTATCAGTGCAGTGCAGTGTAGCGCACTGCATAGCCGGTGTGCGGATATTTGACAATGACTGTCCCACGCACTCCTGCAGCATGCAGACGAACGGTCACCTCCTGATCTACTCGCTTCATAGCTGTCATTAATATTTTCACATATCTAGAACTGTTGCTCCAATTATAATAATAGATTCCTCCTCGTATCCTTTCAGTTCGGAAGTAGCACTCAACCGTGCAAATTCTGTGATCGATGGTTACTTCCATCTCACGTGCAAAGAATGCACAAAACTTCTCGGTGAAAAACAGTTATGTACCGCCGCAGTATATCAACTTGGTTACGAAGTCCGAAAAGCATGCACTCCGAGGTTCAATTCCGCACCTCTCCTTTGAGACAAGGGGTTCGCCGAACTAATAATGGCGTCATTCATTTAAACCGATTGGCAGTAAAGACCGAATAAATCTGAAGACCCGTTAAAAGCAATTGATGGACAGCCAGTCAATTGGGGGAGGAGTACCGAGAGTCGAATGACAAGCAATACCAGCTTTGGCTGTCTTTCCACAGACTTTAATTGTAAAAAGTCCTATTACAAGAACTAAGGGTTCAGGAGAGGTCAGGTATATGATGTGAGACCTCGTGCGAACTGCAATAGTGGCGTAGATGCGTACAAACAGAACGTGAAAAGTGATCACCAGACTAGCGAATAGGTATTAACTAGAAGTAAGTCTAGAGGTACAAAATATACACCAAATCCCATATTCTAAGTCTTTTGTAATTAATTTCTGCTTAAAACGCATATGCAGATTATATATTTTTCCATGAGGAAAGTTCTGAAGTTTAAGTAGCATGAGAAACTTTCACATTTGTTTGAGATTTTAATAACAGAACTGTTGACAGCCTTAGCAATTTTTAAACACTTGGCTTCAAGTTATCTACACTCAAACCATTATACCACAAAGAACACTCTAATGATAGTGGTTTGAGTGTAGATAATAGAGGCCACGGTTCACCGACAGGCAGGTAAAATCGGTCCGAGTGCTGTCGGCAAACGCCAAAAGACTGTATGAGGATGGGGAGGTGTTTTGTTATCTCCAACCTCCCCGCCTATAGTCCCGATACAGTTCAACATTATTTCCTTCCGTCCTGGCTTTAATGCTAGGAAATTCCTTTGCCTGCTCATCACTGTTGCACGTTTTCAGCAAAAATAAAGTGATGGATTTCTACAACTAGAGAATTAGTGGGTTACAACCAATTAAGGAGACATGGCTATACCTAAAATGAGCGTATATATTTACGTGACGCAGTATGTTCTAACTTTACGTTTCAATTATTGCATTTTTTTGGGTGGAGGAGAAAATGATTTAATCACTGACCTCAGCCCCGATGGGAGTCGGGGCTGAGAGTGTGGGACTCACCGGATTGAAAGGAAATGTTTGCTGCGGTACCGCCTAAAGCACCCGCGCATTCCGAGGTGATGGTTGAAAGACTGGGCCGCAGTGCGGTCTCCAGAGGAGTAAGGAATTGTGTGCTGGGAGACAGGCTTGACCAAGGCCCAGCCTGCCCCCTCAGCGAAGAAAAGGAGATGATAGTTGGGATTCCAGGTGATAGTGTGTGGATTAATGGCATTTGGATTTTCGGTGAGAATGTTGTGGATAGGAAGAGGGTTGGGAGGGATGTGGCATCACATGGGATTCGGATGAGGATGTAGCCTTCTTGTAGGTGATTGTAGTAGTCGTTAAGTTCCTTGAAGTTCTCGGTGATGGAGTTGTTAGTGTTGGTTTGCAGCTCTCGAATCCTCGCAACTGAAGCGCCGAGGGCGCCCAGTTGCGTGGACCGTTGTCCTGCCGTCGGTGTAGGGTTCGACGAGGTGGCACTCGATTTTTTCCAGCTTACGCTGGGCAGACGCGAGAACCCCATCTTCGTCCTGTAGCTAGTAGATCTTGTTGGTGAGTGCAGTGATCACCCTGAGCGAAGTTCGCTGCTTGGCCTCCACGGCCGAAAGGCGCGTGAAGGTTGCACGGCGTAGCTCAACCAGTTATGAGGAAAGGTCCTGTATTTCTGCCTGTATGGATGACAGGAGGTCTTGAATTCCGTGGTGCGTTTGGTCTGTGATGCCGCTGGTCGAGTGCTGAGCCCTCCCTGAGGGCAGCGTCAGGTGGTTTTCTGAAGTAGCTGGTGTCATTTTCGACGGTCTTGAAGGCTGTCTGCTCCGAGGATACAGGGAGCATTGTGTCTGCCCTGTAAAGTGTGTGTTCCCGGAGCAGGTGGCGCAGAAGCGTCGGCGTCGTCGGAGGTCGTGCTGAGCGCAGGTTGCCGTAAGGGAGTCTGACCCACAGTAGCGACATCTGGGCGCAGCGGTGCAAACTTCCGCTGAGTGCCCGAAAGCACAGCAGCGTCGGCAGGGCACCGGACGTTCACCTCTGGTGGCCTCTACACGCAGGCTCCTCCCAAGTAGAGGCAGACCTGTGGCTTTGGCCGCTTCCACGTCCGATGCGGCTCCCAGGTGCAGGCAGACCAGTAAAGTTGGGCCTCTAGCAGAAGTGATGCGTGAGGCCCGTATTGCCGAGCGCCAGTGCTGTCATGCGGTGGTAGAACTCTGGGCACACCACAGATGACGACGCTATGAGGCCCATCCATCTGTGAGTGCGCCGGCGTCAGTTGTCGTTCCAGATCCCTCGTCGGTGCTGAGCGAGCTGCTGGCGGCGTCGGTTGGCTCTGCTGCTGTGTAGCAGTAGAGCCGGCGACGGTTGGTTGCTGGCCTGGTTCCCTTGGAGAGGCTGGGCCAGTAGCTGGTGGCGTCTGAGTACTCGACTCCCTGTGAGGAGCGGAGACGGCGGTGGTTTGAGTAGTAGCAGAGGCCTGTTTCGGCCTAGAAGGCCGAGAGGTCTGAGTCCCGGAAAATGCCATCTTCGACCTAGAAGGCCGAGAGGCTTGTATCTTCGTGGTGTTGTCCTGCTCCCCGGCTGAGGGCTGGTAGCTGGTGGCGATGCTGGTTGGTCCGGCTCGGGAAGGAGAGCGGAGCCTGCTGAGGCCGGCTGCTCCCTCTGCAGTGGCGGCGACGATTCGGCGAATGCCGGTGTGTCTGCGGCGTTCCCCCTGAGCCATAGAGCCATTCTGTTTCGTCGGCTGTTGTCATTGGCGTAGCGGTGCTGATAGCGTGCTGTCTGAAACAGACGGTTCTGATGCGGCGCAGTCGACATCTCGAAGTGGAGTGTTAATACAGTGAGAACTGTATCTTATACATTTGGTAAACCATATAATAACATACGGTATTTTATAATAAAGTCAATACATTTGATACAGCCTTAAATCCGTGCTTAAAGGCTATGGCATGCAAACTATATTTCTCAGTGGTAACAGAGTTTGCCGGAATAAAGCTGGGCTAGAATTATATAAAACGTTGTAGTTTCAATGTAGTTGGTATCGTGACTATTAGTTCAGTGTTATAAAGTGAATAGCACGGTTCGAATCTCACACAGTAGCTTAAAATCCCCTCCTTGCAATCTTAACTACTTTGAGCTTGGAATTGGATTCTTCGGAATTGAATATTGTATGAAAATTACAAATTAGTTATACCCGCTAAGGTTTTTAAGGCACCTACATTAGAAATAACATAAATAATATTTGTGATGCCTTTCTGGGTACACTTGAGAAAAAATTAACATTTAATAATTAAAAATTATCCTAAACTTCGGATATTCATATAATTATAAGTAATATTTGTGTAAATCTAGTAAACACAGATTATAAAGCGAATAAATATAACAAATAAAACTTTTGTAATGGTTCAAGTTCTGAATAGCAGTCTTCAAATCCTCATCATTTTTTCAGAGCGCTAAGCTGTTTGACATCATGAAGCTTTGCTGAGGTATTCTACACCGAATTATTTCTGCTTCATCCTACGTTCATATTGGTCAACTATTGCTTGGTAACCTTTCTGCACTTTTTTGTGTTTGTACAGGTATGAGCCAATGCTGTTTAGGTACAAGAAAGAATATAATAACATTTTACAAGATGCACAGCTGTAGCAATGTATTTTCTAGCCAAAGGGTCTATAATTCGCGATCTGCATAGAAACTGTAAACTAGGAGCGGCCGGTATAGTGTTGCATTAGGCATCAGATTTGTAGACTTTTTCTGTTGTAGCACATACCATCAAATAGCTTAACAAATAATAAGTTTCCGCGAAACATCTTAGTAGCAGTTTTAGCAAATGCGTATCATTATGTGAGAAGAAAATAACACGTAAGCTTGCTGACTTGGCTAGCTTTAGAATGTACATTATCTCCTTGTTGAAGAAGAACATGTGAGTAATTCTGTATTTTTAATCACTACATTTCAGAGTAACATCTAAGCACTTCCAGTAATTTCTTAGAGAAAATTCCTGAGTAGCCAATATTTTGCTACAAGCTACACGAGTATGTTGAAGCCATTCTCATCGCTAGGAACCCTACTTAACTAGCATTAGTGGAATTCAGCCTATGTACGCCGCATAAAACCTTGAGATGGAGTAGGCAATTACTTGATAGACACTAAGGACAGCACATGGTTTGTGTTAGAGATAAAAGCTCTGAGTTACATATGGAGCAATGCTGTCCACAGAGCAACTTTGTGGCCCAAAGCCTGTCGCATAAAACATTCCCTGTGGTTTGAATTTATTGTTGTATACCTTGGAGATTTTTCGGGACATAAATTTTCATATGTTCAGCAAAAGATAAGTAGGTGATAATAAATGTTTAACATAAAGTATCCCGCCTCCAACTTCCAGAATCTTAAACACTTTAATTCCCCCAACATGCATGTGCACGGAATGAGAAATCTACGTGAGGATAATAGCCCAATCAGGCGGAAGGTTTAATTACCCTCTTAGGAAATAATTCTTTTAGTCCACGTGATTTAAACTCGCACATTAAGTTCACGTGATAAAACACGAGTATTTGTGTCATGCGTGTTTCGTGTTCTATGTGCTGGCTTTTTGCGTCATATGCGTAATGCCTCATTAGTTGTAAAAATATACAGGATATGGCGTTAAAAGGTCAACAAGTACAAATCATGCCGTCCTCCGTGGTCTAGGGGTACCATGCTAGCCTCTAGTTCCCTAGGTCGCGGGTTCAGACCCGGCAGAGGGCGATGGAGCGTAAAAATCGGGCGTAAAAATCCTTAGCATGGCTTCCTTCGGAAGGGAAGTAAAGCCGGTGGTCCTGTGTTATAGTTTTACGGCACGTAAAAGAACCTCAAGCCTGATACGGATGTCTCTGAGCAAAATTTCTAGTCCTTCACGCCCAATAATGGAACGCTAAGGACCATAGCAGTTAAAGAGCGTCCATAAATAAAACTCAATTTAAGTACAATTATATTTTGGAAAGACTAGGTGTAAGAGTTACTCTTATCTATTTATTGATGGATATACCCTGTACATAAATTGACGATTTCACTTTTCCTTGTACCTTCCCGATATTAATACCTCATAATTTATGTGCAGTATACATATAGGCATTTTATTGTACGTAATACTAGCTGAAGCTCGATTTTAAATCCTGGACACTATGACGTTACGCTTTGCATCAGGAAATGTATTGCATTTTTACTATAATTACCTAAATTATACTTGGTGTCTACTAAACGTGTAGCTTAAATGTACTATCCGCAATAAACACGCAAAAAGAAAAAAAGTATAAACACTAACACGGCTGTGCTGCAGGCATACGGTAAAGTGGTATATAATAGACAACAATACTCTTTTAAGTTGACTTGTAATAGTTATTTAGAGAACTAGTTACTAAACCTAATTTGGAACGTGTTGTCTACAATATATTATCTACGTTCAGAGTATTTTAGTATATGTTGTACATTTAGCATATATAATGAAATTTATTTATTGCGGAAACGATATGTTTAGAGAAAGAGTAATGTGGGTTTTGGAAAAGAAAAAGACACGATAAATCAACAAACTTTGTCGTTATATTCTGCAATTTTGGATGCTAGTTTCATATGTGAATTTAAAGTAAAAATCAGCGAAGAAGGCGATTTTCACGGTTCATTAGGAAACATTTTAAAAGTAGTCCAAGATGCAACTTTTAATATACTTCCAGAAAAGTCAAGGAAAGTTTATTTATGTGGTTATACGAAATTCAAGGACTAGTGTGTGGGTAATGAAGCAGACGTAAATGAAGATTCTTTGTTGGTGTATTTTTATGAGAAGTCGAAAACTATTAAAGCTTCGAGTCTTTGGAGTGAATATTCCATGGTGAGATTAATGATAATATTGACATCAGCAAGTTTGGAAAATTAAAGGCATTTTTAAAGAGTTTATTTTACGTTTTGTTGAACCTGTATTTTATGTTTTGATAGCGTGTTTCTCGTTTTGTTAGAATATAAAGTATAGATTTTGTTGCCTAGTAACTACGAACTACATCACTGATTATGATAATAGTAGATAAACTCAATTTATAGAGTGCAAAAGCTTATTCCTTACACACTGTTCACAGCAGGCTCGCATACTTTGGAAGAAGAGTAATACACTAACGGACTCTCTAAAGTTGAATTGCGTGTGCTTATAAAGACATTCTATTTTTATGCATTTCTGTCATTCTAGTATTTTATTGTAAAGGATAAATATTATTATTTACTATCTAGGTTGTTAGTGTTTATTATAAATCTCTCGTAAGATATAAATGAAACTAAATTTCCAAACCGTAACTAAAATTTCATAGAGAAGGAAAATGAATACAAATACATAGAAAGTATTATAAGTATTATTACTAGGTGTTTCGGAAAAATAACGCAAAGCTTATACAGGTTTCCAGTAAACCTTGAGTTTAACCACGAATGTATGTTCCGCCAGAAATGCTAGGTAGTGTATCCTAATCAAGCAATCGGGTAAAGTAACGTTATGTTTAACATTAATTAATTATTGCAAGTTCTAAAACGTTAACATTACACACAAAAGGAAGTTAGAAAATCTTTAAATGAGACTTAGTCGGCTTAGGACCCAACGAGTTGGTTCCGCTGTAACGAGTGAGGCTGGCATTCGGGAGGTCTCGGGTTCGATGCCCGTCTTGAATTGAACTGTGTTTTATAAATGGACGCTCTTTAACTGCTGTGGTCCTTAGCGTCCCATTCTATATTGGGCGTGAAAGACCGATAATTTTGCTCAGAGGTCTCTTTATCAGGCTTGAGGTTCTTTTACGTGCCGTAAATCTACGACACGGGACCACCGGCTTTACTTCCCTTCCGAAGGGAGCAATGCTAAGGATTTTTGCGCCCGAAAAAATCCATCGCCTCCGCCGGGTTTGAACCTGCGACCTCGGGAACTAGAAGCTAGCATGGTGACCACTACACCATGGAGGACGATTCGATTCCCGTCGACCGCTCACTCTGGTCTTGGGTTTTTCGTGGTTTTCCCTAGTCGGTAGGCGAATTCTGGGTGGTTTCCCTTCTACCGCGATTTTCTTTCCATAATTTACCTTTCATTTCATTTCTTTCTCATGTGCTTCCAAATTTCGCCGGTGCGGCGGTGCTGGACGATGGTGCGAATGCTTGTTCCATGGAAAGAGTATTCCCTGTGAACACAAGAGGGCTGCCTGGTTGCAAGGGTCCTTCATCGCCACTCCGGGCGGCTCCAGTAGTGGATCGGGTTTTCGGGCTAGGAAATGTTAGGGACTTCTGCGCGTCTCTGTGACCTGTTTGCCTGCAGCCTATAGCCTCCTGTGGTTCCTGGGGTGTTACCCGCAAGAGATCTGTGAAGGTCGCAGTGTGCGAGGTATCCTCTTCTGTTGTTTAAGTTGTAGACTATAGTCCGCTTAGGATGATAATGAATAATAACTAAACTGCATTACCATCCTGAGTATGTATTTACGTAAATTTCGCCTTAACTTCTATTAGTTTAACACGCGTGAAAAGTGAATATTAAATTAAACACAGTGAGTAGATTTCCCTGACGAGGTCCCTGTTCCGAGGCTTCAAACCTCGAGTTTACTTGTACAGATGTGAGTTGCCACTTTGCTGTTTGTGAGCTTCTATTTTGACTTAAGCAGGTTTAATCGCAGATTTTGTTTGAAAATAATGTATCCTAAAACATCTGGAGAACTTCGAAATAAGCTACGTGTAATCAGCTCCAAATTCTCATTTCTGATTATTCGCCGAGTTCTTTTACTGTAGGTCAGTCAAATGTCAAACCACGTACGAAATACTTTAAATACTTAAGATTTGTTTTGTTATTCCCTTTCAAAGTTAAAACTAATTTTATCTGCAATGCCGCATCCACAAAGCTTAATGTCACGGTTAGTAAATCTCAGAGCGCACCAGCATACCGCGGCATGCCGTTTGAAGAACTTTGCCGTGCGCTCGACACTTTAATTTTAAACGCTAAACATCCTTATAACTTGCACTGGTAATTATTTACTTTAGCAAACGGATGATCTTCAAATCTTTTGTAATCTATATCTACTGAATAGTGCCCTAATGACATTTGACGTATGTTTTTGTTTGTGGGCAAAATATTAGTTTTGTCAAAATAAACGTTTTAAGAAGCAATATTCTCACGGCAATTGTTCACGGCCGGTCTGACATTAGAATACGCAAGAAGGCAAAACATGGCCGCAAAGCAATGCATTGAATTTTCATCAGGTTTGTTTCTGTGAAATCAAATATGTTTGCGGTGCCCCAACGTAGTTTCGGAGTCAATTATGCTTCTTCGCTGAATGTTCAGATATGTCACTTTTTGCATATTTATTCCTGCCACAGTTCAACCTTCATGGTTGCTAAAGTTTCTTCTGCACTGATAGAATAATTGCCACTGAAGCGAATACCCTTTTTCTCACAATTTTAACAAGTAACAGGTTCGTTCTGGATGGTCTGCTTTAGGGGGAAAAAATCTGACCTTCGTTACGCGAAATGTCATCCAATAAATGTATTTCCACTAATCACAACTAATTTTCAGCATGAAATCAGCAACGATACTGTCGATAGCCTCTGCTTTTTCAATTGCACCCATAACTTTGTTTTGTTTTATAAATTATTATATGCCTTTAAATTAACATTTTCTCACAGAATAAGCATATACAGAATGTCTGGAAAAAAGGTTCCAATATTTACAGAGGAGGTAGTATGCAACAAAAGAAGAAAAACTTGTAAACTTAATATCTGCTGAGCTGCTACACTACCATCAGTGAGTACCATGTCTTTGTTCTACTCTTAACAATAGGTGTTCGATGTGGCCACCATCAGTTGCAATGCAACCTTCCACCCTGCGTCTCATGGAATCACGTATTCTTTGGAACACCTTTGGTTGTTGCCGGATTGCGTCACAACCATTGAACACGCGTTTTCGTAGTGTCTGCACATCATTTATGGGGAATGCATACACCAGGGTCTTTAAATGTCCCCCCAAAGCCAAACATTTACATGGTTAAGGCCAGGAGAACGGGAAGGCCAAGGTATTGGCCCTCCCCGACCAATCCATTGCTCATGAAAGACTCGTGTTAGCTGTCACCTAACCCTCTTATGAAAATCGGCCCGTGGTGTAAATTCCAGAGAAGAACAAGAAAATAAATTACAGTACTGCAGCGTCACAATAAAACATGCGCCATTGGAGCACTACCGTACACCAGACGTAAATAACATGCCAGAGCAATACATATGTAGCACGCAGTGGAATGCTGTTGCTTAACTAATCTTGTATTCTGTTCTTGCTTGACACACCATATGCAAATACGGTATGCTGCGTAGTAACAAACCTCTACGCACAATGTGTTCTCATTCGCTTCGTGTCAAAGCGCTCGGAGTGCAAAATATGCTCCTCGTACAAAATAAGACCATAACACAGAAGAAGTTAGGTTTACGACTAATGTTTATACTATAGGAACTGTTTTTCTTCTTTTGTTGCATACTACCTACTCTGTAAATATTGGAACCTTTTTCCGGACACCCGGTATATTGTATAGATTTGAACCGCAAAGTTGAATATAAAGTCCCAATTGTAAGCTTTGGATCCTGCATGAGCAAATGCTCGAGATCGCTCCAGGACCAATCAGCGACGATTTTCATTTCCCTCCATTTCCATTGTACACACTAATAGTCAGCTATTCATCCAAAATCTAAGGTTATTTGAAACTAAGCAGTTCCAGTAATTATATCAGATATACGAGGTGTGATCAAAAAGTTTCCGGAATGGCTTCAGAACAGTGCTGATTCTCAGATTTCTTTAACTCTTACTCAGACTGTACCTGTAGCGTTCCTTCGCGATAAAAATGAGAGGTCACGTGACTTCCTGTGACCATTCAGTGACGAGGTAGACGCTCTGAAGTAAACACGTGTTTTGCATGTGCTGCGATTTTTCCGCTTAGCAAAAATGTCAGATTACGAAGAACGAAGAACGAACATCAAATTTTACTCTAAACTCGGTAAAACTGCAACAAAAACCTATGAAATGTTAAGAACAGCTTTTGGGGGGAAGTTATGCGCAAAACTCAAGCATTTGAGTGATTTTCGAAATTTAAATGTGGTGTGACATCAGTTAAACATGCAGATCGTTCGGGAGGACCCTGTTCCAGCAAAACTGATGAAAATATCAATCAGGTGAGGGAAATGGTCTTAAATGATAGGCGCATTACAATAAGAGAACTTTCTGACTCATTAGGACTCTCCTTTGGAAGTGTTCAAAGCATTTTGTAAGACAATTTGGACATGAGAAGTACTGCCGCCAAGTTCGTGCCCCGCCTGCTTTCAAATGACCAAAAGGAAAGCCGTGCGGTTGCCTGCACAGATCTTAAAGAACAGCTACAGAATGACTCACAGTTTATGGAGAAAATTATTACTGGTGATGAAACATGGATTTATGGGTACGATCCAGAAACGAAGCAACAATCTTCACAATGGAAGAGTCCTTGATCTCCACGCCCGAAAAAGGCCAGACAAATTCGATCCAAAGTGAAGTCAGTGATGATTTTGTTTTTTGACATTAAAAGCACTGTACATAAGGAATTTGTGCCACAGGGTCAAACAGTGAATCAAGTGTTCTACAAACAAGTGCTGCAAAGATTAAGGGAGAATGTGCGACGCAAACGGCCGGAGAAATAGAGGAGTGGTGACTGGTTCCTGTATCATGAGAATGCGCCCGCGCACAAAGCCCTTTCTGTTCGCCAATTTTTGGATAAAATTAGGATGAATACTGTTCCCCATCCCGACTCTTCTCCAGATTTGGTACCAGCGGACTTTTTTCTTTTCCCGCGACTTAAAATGCGGCTCCGAGGACACCGTTTTGAGGACAATGATGTCATCCATCGCGAATCGCAGAAGGTTCTGAACATCTTGAAAGAAGAGGACTTCCAGCAGTGGCAGAAGCGCTGGGACAAGTGTATTAACTCCCAAGGAGACTACTTCGAGGGTGACAGTGCAGATTAGACAAAACAAAATGTTATGTAGTATTTATGACATCATTCCGGAAACGTTTTGATCACACCTCGTTTATTATCAAATCGAAAGCAAAGATTCTCCACCACAAAAAAGATAAGGTACGTCAATATCTGTGTTACCTTAAGTGTGTGTATTGCTAGCCTTTTGCGTGTGACTATAAAAGCCTGAGGTGTATTGCTTCCTCTATGTCCCGTCCTGTATTCACAAAAGCTAGCAGGAGTGTAGTTTCTCAAATCCTACTAGTCGTTTACTAAAGTTGCATAATGATAATATCCATGTGTAAATAAACAGCGCTTCCAGTTAATTGTGATAACTAGAGACCGGATGTTCAGGCACTAAAAAGGTAGTAAAAGACAGGCAAAAATGCACTTGAAATATGTAATATAGGCAGTAAAATAAAGGTATTTATCTTTTTAAAAATCAACATTCTTTAGAAAAAAATCACAGAAATACTACACTCATCGTTTTGATGCTGTTTATTAGTTGCTGCACATAACTACAGAATGCTTTCTGAGATTGCCAACACAGAAATTTTGTCGTCTGTCAGCTAATATATTTTTAAAACAGAAAAAAAGCGTGGGCTAATTGCAGCATACTTGAAACGATCAGTAGCCAATGGGTCCATGTTCACAGAATTTACACTTTCACCACCGAGAATCCTTCCTGCATTTGTATTGTTTGTATGTCTAATTGCCTGACATTACTCTATTGACTTTACCATTCACTGCACTTCCTGTCTTGCCTGCAACTGCCTGGATACACTCCATTGTCTCGTTTACAATCTTCAAAGATGTTACCAAGGATCTTCTCTCTCTTCCAGACTAGTAATAAATCCAGGCAAATTTGCATAATGGGCAGCAATGAATGCGAGATTGTTCTTAATTTCTGTTTCAGTGAAAAGTTTTTTGCATCATGTATTGAAGTAGCATCACCTTCAGCAAATGAATTGATGACTTCACCTATTATCCTAAAGTTCATTGCATAATACGAAACAGCAGAAATCCAAGTTTCCCATCTCATTAATTGGTTGTGGAGGTAGCAAGATTAGGTGAGCACTCTTTCAATATCTGGACACGGGATGGATCTTCTTGGTATTGGAGATCAAACGATCGACATTGGGGAAGAAACCGCGCACCTCCTCAGCAACACAACCAAAACATTGTGCAAGATAAATTATATGACCCATTGCAGGAAAAGGGTTTTTTTAGTTTCTAGCAGTTTTTTTTTTCATATATGGTGCGCCATGAGTGAGAAATAGGAAAATATCATGGTCCGAATTCCCTCCGGCCACAGGATATTCAAGGCTGTAGTAAATAACTGGCAAATTGCTACGTTATTGGCTTTTTCAAGTGGCTCAGAAGTTAGAAGGAATGCGATACATCCCTCTTCATCATGTGTACAGTCCATGACTCCGATGATTACGTTGGCTATATGCCTACCAACTACATCTGTTGTCTTATCGATGGTGATTCATATTTTCTTTCCCCTAATCCGATGTCGAAAGTTTTTCATCACGTCTTAATAACATTCATACACAATTTTTTTCTCCAAATATGTCTTCAAAGATTTGTTTTCCAATTTCCATAAAGGAATGCTCTACACAAATGTATTGGAAAAGCTGATTGCTTACTTCTTAAAACCGACGATAGAGTACACACTTTCTTCTGGTTGGGCGTCTTCGCTACACCTGAAACATTTTAGTTGTTCCAATATGTTGCGTTACAAAATATTTCTTCTCGTGATTTACAGACTTTTTGCACACCTTACAGAGTAAGATGGTTCCATCTGTTGAAAAAATATTACCTTTAAACTCTCTAACAAAAATGCGATCCCATCGCTTATCCAATGTAACAATGATCCCGCAAGAAACTCTTCAATAAAGTTTGAAATCGGTAAACATTTACGACAACTTAAACATGAACACTTTGTTAGTGTAGGAAAATCTGCTGCAACACAATAGCTGTCCTACCCAAGAGATGATTGGTCCTAAAATTCAATCCCAACCAAAGAAATTGATAAACACACACACACACACACACACACATACACACACACACACACACACACACACCAGGGTGCAGTAGGGCCGCTGCATCCTAACAGGCAGCTCGAGCAGCTACATGCTTCCTCCCTTCTTTAATTACTACCTAAAACTAAACCGTCATCCTTAACCATCATTTTTCTACTGAAAATAATCATCCTGTGGTTAAACCCTGATGAGGGTGGGCACACAGCAGAAATTCACTCGGGCTAAAACTTAGCCTGCCAGCAGCTCGTCGTCGTAGACAATAGCTTCGTTGGGACAAACAATTCTAATTATTGCTGCCAAACAGGCATTACATTACCGTAACAGAGAATTTGGAAACATAATTGTTTTTTTCTGACTGTCAACAATAAAAGAAAAGGAAATGTTTCATATTGGTATAAAAAAGACAGAAAACGGAAGAGTATTACAAAATAAGCGCGAAGTACAAAAAAAGGAAAAATGAAACCCTTACCATGGTGTTTGATAGACCACAAATGTCATATCTCTACTCTTAATTATTTTCTGACGGTCACCAATAAAAAAGGGCATATTGCCATAAATCCGGGCTCTAGTGATAACCATGTTAGCGTCACAGTACATAAGCTGCACTGTCTGGTTAAATACCTCACGTGTATATCACGTGTATAGACGGACATGGAAGCAGATGACCAACATCTCCTCGGGCAGTCACCTGCAAGAACGCCTTATTTGCAAGGACAGGAAAATTCCCCTCTTCTCAGGAATTACAGCGTATTACTGTTTTTGCACTAATCAGAGTTACCCTTGATCTTGTCTCAGCCAGATTAATATAATTTTCTTTCCGGATTTGTAAGGCATCAATAAAGTCTACGCTGCCAAACTGGAGCATATTTTAAGAATTCTGATCTATTATACAATACATTTATGTGAAAGCAGAAAGTACTTCTTGCATATAGGAGCTCTTTTCTTTTTCTGAAAATTTTGATGTTTTACTGTTGCATAATTATTGAAGGACATTACAGATCGTTATGCAGATTACCCATAACTAAAGACCCTCCGAGTTTTGTAACATTATTTGGCATGTACAAATCTTTGGAGTTTTCTCATTATTGTCATAACGTAAGTGAACGAAAGTAATAAGAACTATATAGTGTGCAACACACCAATTACGTACACATACCATACACATACTCCACATGAAATATCAGTTAGAGTGAGATGAAAGAGCAAATACTTTTCGTTCACAAAAATAATGCAAAACATTGGATTGTCTACATTACTGTTTTTTTCCTACTAATTAGAACAGCATGAGTTACAGATAACAGGACCAAATGGATTGTTAGCGGTGAATTACCACTCTTCTCGTCCCTGTTATCGCGAAAAGGGAGTATAGAGAGCGAAGGCAGTTGTAATACAGTCCTACCAAAGAAGAGTGGCAGAAGTCCTGTAAAATACGGCGTTTGTTCGCAATTAACATAGAGAACAAAAATTCAACATGTAAATATATCGTTTCCTTTTATTTTTCTCAATTAGTGTTGAGGACATTCACATCCATACTTCCAAAACGCTACATAAACAAGGCATTTCAAAAGTTTACAGCGACGTTTCCGTTAATGGTGGAGACTGAAGTCGTGAACAAACACTGAAGCTATATAATTAGAGTTAGTAATTTTTATTACAAGTTCTAATAAATAGTAAATTGAGGTGAAAATGTTGAGCGCTTCAACGAAGAATCTTTTTGACAACATCCATTATGTGTGTGCCACGGAACCAAACATGGCTTATTATTTGACACATGTGTCAGAATGAGGTCGATTAAATCTGGGTTAGCAGCTATCCATAACACTTAGCCAACAAGTAGCCGCAGTTTTAGTAACTATGCTTAGTAAGCAGTTGCACTGCCTATTAGCAACTATTCTAACTTAGCCAGCAGCCAGTCGCAGGGTTAATAACCATCCATAATGCTTAGCAACTAAACAAGTGCTGTTTTAACATATATCTATAATGCCTAGTCAGTAAGGAGACGCAATACCTATTGGCAACTATTCTACCATACCATGAGGTCGATTAAATCTTAGTTAGTAGCCATCCATAAGGCTTAGCCAACAAGTAGCCGCAGTTTTAGTAACTATGCTTAGTAAGCAGTTGCACTGCCTATTAGCAACTATTCTAACTTAGCCAGCAGCCAGTCGCAGGGTTAATAACCATCCATAATGCTTAGCAACTAAACAAGTGCTGTTTTAACATATATCTATAATGCCTAGTCAGTAAGGAGACGCAATACCTATTAGCAACTATTCTACCATACCATGAGGTCGATTAAATCTTAGTTAGTAGCCATCCATAAGGCTTAGCCAACAAGTAGCCGCAGTTTCAGTAACTATCTATAATGTTTAGTTAGCAAGCAGTCGCGCTACCTATTAGCAACCATACTAACTCAGCCAGCAACCAGTCGCAGGGTTAGTAACCGTCCATGCCTAATGCTTAGCAAGTAAATTTTAGCAGCTACCTATAATGCTCAGTCAGTATGCAGTCGAACTACCTATTAGCAACTATTCTACCATAGTCAGCAATGAGTTGCAGGGTTAGTAACCATCCACAATGCTTGGCAAGTAAACAGGCGATGTTTTATCAAGTATCTATAAGCCTTCCAAGCGATCAATCGCATTATTAGCAACTACTACTTTTCAGCAAGCAAGCAAGCAGTTACACCTTTCTCCTAAGCTTGTAAGTAAACAGTCGTTGTGTTAGCAAATGCCTCTAATCATTACCTAGCAAACAGTTGTGTTAGCAACTATCCATGGTGCTTATCCAGCATCCCGTCCCGGTGTTAGGAAACTCATGCATACAGAATAGTGACCAAGCAATCGTTTTATTAGTTATGCCTTATATAGAGGACAGGCAATAGGCAATAATTACAGCCACCTCTACTGCGCAGTGAGGAGTGTTAGCAAATACTCATGCTTAGTGAGCAATTGAGCATTCGCACTGTTAGCAACCATCCATGGTACTTAGTTAGCAATTGTGTAACCACACTGTTAGCAGCCACTCATACTGCTTAGTGAGCAATTGAGCATTCGCAATGTCAGCAACCACCCATGGTACTTAGTTAGCAATTGTGTAACCACACTGTTAGCAGCCACTCATACTGCTTAGTGAGCAATTGAGCATTCGCACTGTTAGCAACCATCCATGGTACTTAGTTAGCAATTGTGTAACCACACTGTTAGCAGCCACTCATACTGCTTAGTGAGCAATTGAGCATTCGCAATGTCAGCAACCACCCATACTGCTTAGTGAGCAATTGAGCATTCGCACTGTTAGCAACCATCCATGGTACTTAGTTAGCAATTGTGCAACCACACTGTTAGCAGCCACTCATACTGCTTAGTGATCAATTGAGCAGTCGCACTGTTAGTAACCACTCACAGTGCTTAGTAAGTAAGCGGTCCCAGTGTAAGCGAGCTCCTACATTGCTTAGTCACCAAACAATTTTATTGTTTACAATAACTCATACTACTTAGTCAGCAATTGAGTAGTCACACTATAAGTAACCACTCATACTATTTAGTGGGCAAACAGTCGCACTGTAAGCAATCGCTCCTTCTGCGCAGTGAGCAATTGAGCAGTCGCACTGTAAGCTGTCGCTCCTACTGCGCAGTGAGCAATTGAGCAGTCGCACTGTAAGCAGTCGCTCCTACTGCACAGTGAGCAATTGAGCAGTCGCATTGTAAGCAGTCGCACCTACTGCACAGTCAGCAATTGAGCAGTCGCACTGTAAGCAGTCGCTCCTACTGCACAGTGAGCAATTGAGCAGTCGCATTGTAAGCAGTCGCACCTACTGCACAGTCAGCAATTGAGCAGTCGCACTGTAAGCTGTCGCTCCTACTGCACAGTGAGCAATTAAGCAGTCGCATTGTAAGCAGTCGCACCTACTGCACAGTCAGCAATTGAGCAGTCGCATTGTAACCAGTCGCACCTACTGCACAGTCAGCAATTGAGCAGTCGCACTGTAAGCAGTCGCTCCTACTGCACAGTGAGCAACTGAGCAGTCGCATTGTAAGCAGTCGCACCTACTGCACAGTCAGCAATTAAGCAGTCGCACTGTAAGCAGTCGCTCCTACTGCACAGTGAGCAATTGAGCAGTCACACTATTAGTAACTACCTATAAGGCTTAGTGAGTAATTAAGCAGTCGCACTGTTAGTAACCACTCATACTGCTTAGTGAGCAATTAAGCAGTCGCACTGCCAGCAACCACTCATACTGCTTAGTGCGCGATTAAGTAGTCGCACTGTCAGCAACCACCCATACTGTTTAGTGCGCAATTGAGCAGTCGCTGTGTTAGTAACCACCCATACTGCTTAGTGAGCAATTAAGCAGTCGTACTGTCAGCAACCACCCATACTGTCTGGTGAGTAATTAAGCAGTCGCACTGTTAGTAACCACTCATACTGCTTATTGAGTAATTAAGCAGTGTCACTGTTAGTAACCACTCATACTGCTTAGTGAGGAATTAAACATTCGCACTGTTAGTAACCACTCATACTGCTTAGTGCGCAATTAAGCAGTAACACTGTTAGTATCCACTCATACTGCTTAGTGCGCAATTAAGCGGTCACACTGTTAGTAACCACACATACTGCTTAGTGCGCAATTAAGCAGTCGTACTGTTAGTAACCACCCATACTGCTTAGTGCGCAATTAAGCAGTCGCACTGTTAGTAACCACCCATACTGCTTAGTGCGCAATTAAGCAGTCGCACTGTTAGTAACGACCCATACTGCTTAGTGCGCAATTAAGCAGTCGTACTGTTAGTAACCACCCATACTGCTTAGTGCGCAATTAAGCAGTCGCACTGTTAGTAACCACCCATACTGCTTAGTGCGCAATTAAGCAGTCGCACTGTTAGTAACGACCCATACTGCTTAGTGCGCAATTGAGCAGTCGCACTGTTAGTAACCACCCATACTGCTTAGTGCGCAATTAAGCAGTCGTACTGTTAGTAACCACTCATACTGCTTAGTGCGCAATTGAGCACTCGCACTGTTAGTAACCACCCATACTGCTTAGTGCGCAATTGAGCAGTCGCACTGTCAGCAACCACCCATACTGCTTAGTGCGCAATTAAGCAGTCGCACTGTTAGTAACGACCTATACAGCTTAGTGCGCAATTGAGCAGTCGCACTGTCCGCAACCACTCATACTGCTTAGTGCGCAATTAAGCAGTCGCACTGTTAGTAACCACCCATACTGCTTAGTGCGCAATTAAGCAGTCGTACTGTTAGTAACCACCCATACTGCTTAGTGCGCAATTAAGCAGTCGCACTGTTAGTAACCACCCATACTGCTTAGTGCGCAATTAAGCAGTCGTACTGTTAGTAACCACTCATACTGATTAGTGCTCAATTGAGCACTCGCACTGTTAGTAACCACCCATATTGCTTATTGCGCAATGGAGCAGTCGCACTGTCAGCAACCACCCATACTGGTTAGTGCGCAATTAAGCAGTCGCACTGTTAGTAACGACCCATACTGCTTAGTGCGCAATTGAGCAGTCGCACTGTTAGTAACCACCCATACTGCTTAGTGCGCAATTAAGCAGTCGTACTGTTAGTAACCACTCATACTGCTTAGTGCGCAATTGAGCACTCGCACTGTTAGTAACCACCCATACTGCTTAGTGCGCAATTGAGCAGTCGCACTGTCAGCAACCACCCATACTGCTTAGTGCGCAATTAAGCAGTCGCACTGTTAGTAACGACCTATACAGCTTAGTGCGCAATTGAGCAGTCGCACTGTTAGTAACCACCCATACTGCTTAGTGCGCAATTGAGCAGTCGCACTGTCAGCAACCACTCATACTGCTTAGTGCGCAATTAAGCAGTCGCACTGTTAGTAACCAACCATACTGTTTAGTGCGTAATTGAGCAGTCGCACTGTCAGCAACCACCCATAATGCTTAGTGAGTAATTAAGCAGTCGCACTGTTAGTAACCACTCATACTGCTTAGTGAGTAATTAAGCAGTCGCACTGTTAGTAACCACTCATACTGCTTAGTGAGTAATTAAGCATTCGCACTGTTAGTAACCACTCATACTGCTTAGTGCGCAATTAAGCAGTCACACTGTTAGTATCCACTGATACTGCTTAGTGAGTAATTAAGCAGTCGCACTGTTAGTAACCACTCATACTGCTTGGTGAGTAATTAAGCAGTCGCACTGTTAGTAACCACTCATACTGCTTAGTGAGCAATTAAGCATTCGCACTGTTAGTAACCACTCATACTGCTTAGTGCGCAATTAAGCAGTCACACTGTTTGTATCCACTCATACTGCTTAGTGAGTAATTAAGCAGTCGAACTGTTAGTAACCACTCATACTGCTTAGTGAGTAATTAAGCAGTCGCACTGTTAGTAACCACTCATACTGCTTAGTGAGCAATTAAGCAGTCGAACTGTTAGTAACCACTCATACTGCTTAGTGAGTAATTAAGCAGTCGAACTGTTATTAACCACTCATACTGCTTAGTGCGCAATTAAGTGGTCACACTGTTAGTAACCACTCATACTTCTTAGTAAGCAATTAAGCAGTCACACTGTTAGTAACCACTCATACTGCTTAGTGAGTAATTAAGCAGTCACACTGTTAGTAACCACTCATACTGTTTAGTGAGCAATTAAGCAGTCGCACTGTTAGTAACCACCCATACTGCTTAGTGAGCAATTAAGCAATCGCACTGTCAGCAACCACTCATACTGCTTAGTGCGCAACTAAGCCATCTCACTGTTAGTAACCACTCATACTGCTTAGTGCGCAATTAAGCAATCTCACTGTTAGTAACCACCCATACTGCTCAGTGCGCAATTAAGCAATATCACTGTTAGTAACCACCCATACTGCTCAGTGCGCAATTAAGCAATATCACTGTTAGTAACCACCTATACTGCTCAGTGCGCAATTAAGCAATCTCACTGTTAGTAACCACCCATACTGCTCAGTGCGCAATTAAGCAATATCACTGTTAGTAACCACTCATATTGCGCAGTGAACAAATAAGCAGTCGCATTGTTAGCAATCGTATGCGTGCTCCTCACGCTGTCTATTACATTGGGGGTTTCTCGTTCCGTAACTCCTGCGTTAGTTACTCACAAATGATAGCAACGCGCACTGTAATGAGTACTAACCTTGTTATAAGTGGTGTCCGTCTATGTGAAGTTATTCTTGGTCTCTTTGTATGAAATTTCCATTCACATGCATAAATTCTCCTTGCGTAATGCTCATGATTTCTGCTTTTATATTGTCCTTAAGTTCCTCTATAGTGTGGGGATTGCTCCTATAAGCGTTATTTTTTTAGGGTTCCCGCAAATAAATGCACCAATTTAGCTAATTTTTTCCTTTGTTGGAATATCTTGCTTTCGTTTCTTAGGTTTAGTGATTCCGTTATCGTAAACTTATTAACCAGACATCTAACAGTTTTTCTAGTTGGAACTGGAATACCAGGAAATTTCTCCTGAAATTGTCTACACATCTGCCTGCGTGATTTGGTTTTACGTATGTATTGTACATAAAAATTCGTTGTTCAAGCGTGAATTTGTCGGTAGGCATTGCAGTGGACGAATTACAATACCTTAACACTCTTAAGCAAATTACATACAACATAGTTGTCTTGAATAAGCTTTCAGCTTTGAGATGCACAGTGCCAACTACTCCCTTTACAGCACGAACACAGGAGCGACTGAAGCACAGCTGATAAAGATAACCTTTAACACGTCGCGGAGGCCACTTAAGTACGGCGTACTACGCATATAGCCGGTCTGAGGCCTCACCTTAAGACGACCGCACTGTATTAGAAGTCTTTCTCAAGCAATTGGAGTTGCAGATTATAGTAGACTGTACGTATTAAAAATTAGGATATAGTATTTTCATACGTAGTAGAAATAAATAGTTTTTATTTTTATTCGTGTCTATGGGCACAATTCTGAGTCAAAAACTGCTTTACAACTAATCAAAACTTTATTTTTTGCTTAAACAACATTTGTGTCGTTTTGCTTCACAGCTGAATCAGAATGGTGATCCTCCTTTTTATGTATAATGCGTCTCAAAAAGAAAGTTGTATGGTGGACAAACATTTGTGCATTACTCATTTTTCACAAAGCTTACAAATGAGGATGGCATCTTCACTTTCAATTTATCCATACATAATTATGTATTATGAGCTCATTTCTTACAAGAGGCACACCCATTCCAGCAGTCATGCTAGTACTCCTTGTAGTATAAACGCAGGTTTTCTTCGTGGAACTATCCACTGCTGCTCCATGCTCTGTCGTCCTCCGTGGTGTAGTGGTTACTATGCTAGCCTCTAGTTCCTGAGATCGCTGGTTTAAACCCGGCGTAGGTCGATGAATTTTTCGGGCGTAAAAATCATTAGCATGGCTTCCTTCGGAAGGGAAGTAAAACCGATGCTTTCGTGTCGTAGATTTACGGCACGTAAAACAACCTCAAGCCTGATAAAGAGGCCTCTGAGAAAAATTACAGGTCTTTCACGCCCAATATAGAATGGGACGCTAAGAATCACAGCAGTTAAAGAGCGTCCATAAATAAAAAAACTCAATTTTTAATTTACTCCATGTGGTGCGTGCCATATTAACTTTACCTCTGAAGTGTTTCTTCCCATTCATGCATTTATTTTATCTTTAGGAGAAGTGTTTTTAAAACCAATAATTTCATTTTGGTGAAGACCATTTTTACACCACATTCAGCACCCATGTCCTTGCATTATTCCATATTGGTAAATGTCGAAATAGAAAACATGCTAATTTAACATCATCAGACACTACGTAGCTTAGAGGAGTACAAGTGTAATAAATTATCTCGATGTTTATTAAACGCAGCTCTCCTAAGCTAAAAGACTCATAAAGCTCCCCATAACGCTTCACAATTTAACTATTTGTAACATAGCATCATCTTTGAAAAGTTACCAGGAAAAAACAAACCTGCTCTATTGATATAGTTACTTACAATATAAAATACAACATATACTTACAACTTAAAGTACATATATACTAAGGAAAGTAACCCATTACACTATTTTTCATCCTATTCTTGTATTACCCATGTTCTCCTGTAATAAGAATAGCAAATGCGCTATTACATTTCAAATTTTTCAGATGCCAAGGAAATTGACCTTACATCACTTTAAGTAAGGTGTTTGTACGTAAGTGTAGTATACAGCTTTATATATTTATAAATAATTTCATTATGCAAATGAAGCCAGCAATAATGATGATGGTCATGATGATAATGATAATCAGGCATAGGAAACCTTAAGCAATTTGCTTCGAGTTATCTACACTAAGATCATATGCTAATATAAGGAACGTAAACAAAAACGACCAAGGGTTTACTGACAGGCAGGTATATACGGTCTGGTGAGTGCCGTCGGCAAACAACAGCAGACTGTATAAGGGATGGGGATGGTTTGTTACCTACGACGTACCTTTGTCCAAAGTCCAGTAACAGCTCAATTTTATTTCCTTTCGTCATTGGCTTTAATGCTTAGAAATTCCTGTTCATCATGATGACGATGATTAATAATAATAATAATAATAATAATAATAATAATAATAATAATAATAATAAAGCAAGTTACTTAAATAAAGCCATAAAGCGATTTAAGGAAAGGCGTATAGAGATATGCGGTGGTGAAGTGAGCATGAGAGACAGGCCAGACGTCTGTAGAGACCCAGTTGGCTCTCGGTTGAAGCTTTCAGGCCTATCCATACAAACGTGAATGTTGTCGCTAGTAACGTGGTACAGATTTCAGTTTTATAGTTGGCAACGTGATATAGATTTTAATTTTTATGGTTCGCACTGTGGTTGTCAATTGCTCGTTGTTTAGCTGGTGAGTTGTAAGTTTCCAGCACTGTTGGCAACGTGATAGTCGATTGTTCGTTGTTTACCTGTTGAGCTACAGTGTCCAGTGCTGTTAGTTGTAAAACAATTTTTGAAGATGTATGTAGCGAAGAAGGAAAACAAGTTACAGTGATGCGTGGTTTTAAATACCGTTTTCAGAAATATTTATGCGATCTTAGTTTTTGTTTTGTTTTTCCGGTTTATTATTACCATATGTTTCTCTTTTTTACTTTTTACCGCTTATTACAGCAATTACTGTTAGACATATACACATACACACAGACACAAACGCCCATGCCCATGGCGAGATTCGAACACACGACCCTCAGCTTAGCGGAGTACCGAAGCCATACGCTCCAGCGACTACGGCTACGGCAGCCAGCAATTGACTATACATACAGAATGGTCCATTTAAGTTGAGACTGTACAATATCTCCAAAACTAAGCGCTGTAGAAAGAAATGTCTTGAATAAAAGTTGCTTGATATTATGGGGGAAAGTAAACGCCATTAGTCGTGTTTTGTTTGAAAGACGTTGTGATCGTCATTTTAGGGTCACTTTAAATTAGCACTAATTCTAGGTTCCCATTTAAAACTATTAAATTGACCCTAAAATAATCATCATAACATCCTCCAACAAAACATGACTAATGCCATTTACTTTCCCCCATAATACCAAACAACTTTTATTCAAGGCATTTCTTTCTACAACGCTTAGTTTTCGACATATTGTACAGTCTCAACTTAAATGGTCCATCCTTTATACATACAGGATGTAACAAAAATGTACGGCACAAATTGCAGGACACATTCCTCACACGTAGACGAAGAAATTATGTTATATGAACATGGGTCTGGAAACTCATTTTCTCCAACTCATTAATCATGGGAAACACACACGAACAGAACGTTAGAATCATGGGGAACATGCACCCTTGGTTACGTCTGGTTACGTTGTCATTATCGTAGGTGTACCGCCAGTGTTTTGTTTTACATGTCCCTGTTGTCATGCGACTTGCGTCATTGCTTGTTTGCAGGTAACATCAACTGTTCCAGTGAGCAGTACGACCTTGTCAAACACACGGGTTACTACGTACTAGTAGAGTTGATCACAGACTTGGCTCGTGCAATGGCAGTGTACACAAATGCAGAGATGGCAGATGCACATTTGATGTATTGATTAGCAGACGGCAATGGCGCTTCCGCTCAACGTTTGTACCGGGAGAGATTTCCAGGACGAAGGTGCTCCTACAGGAAAAAGTTTGAAGCCATTGATCGTCGTCCTAAGGAACATGGGACATTTCACCCTGATACTCGCGACAGGGGGAGGCCTAGAATGAGGACACCGCAACAGGAGGCAGTTCTTCAGGCAGTTGACGACGACCCTAGTGTCAGTACAAGAAAAGTAGCTGCAACAATGAATGTTGACCACATGACTGTCTGGCGAGGTCCGGCTGTATCCATACCATTTACAGCGTGTGCAGGAACTATTATCAGCTTATTTTCCTGCACGGGTACGCTTCTGCGAATGGTTTATGCAACAAAGTGCCAATCCAAATTTTATCGCAACGGTGCTGTTCACAGATGAGGCGTTGTTTCAACGAGATCAGATTGTAAATTATCACAATCGGCATGTATGGGCTGACGTCAATCCTCACGCAACTGTTGAAGCAAGTCATCAACAAAGTTTTTCTGTCAGTGCTTGGACCGGCATTGTTGGTGACTGGTAAGGCCTCACGTTCTTCCACCCAGGCTCAACGGACAAAGTTACCATAATTTCGTAGAGAATGCTCTACGTGATCTGTTAGCAGATGTGTCTTTAGCTGTGCGACAAAACATGTACTTCATGCACTATGGAGCACTTCATTATCTTAGTGTTAATGGTATGCTGGAACATTCTATTCGTGTGTGTTTCCCATGATTAATGAGCGGAGAAAATGAGTTGTAACATGGTAACAAAGCGTTTCCAGATCCATGTTCATATAGCATAATTTCTTCGTCTACGTGTGAGGAATGCGTCCTGCAATTTGTGCCGTACATTTTTGTTACACATGTATAGGGTGTATGTATTTGAATCTGAAAATCAAATACATTTTTGTGAAATAAATCCTAACCATAATTCAATATTAGTGAAATCTGAATATTCATAACGTCGGTATCATTGATGTTCAATAGTTTTTAAAGTTAGTGTAGGGTTTAAATTTTCATCAATTAAAGGGAGGATACGGAAAAATGAGAAGAATCAGAAGCTTCACTTAATGGACATAAGATGAATTAAATTAAAAGGAAAGCGTTTGAATATCCCTTTGGACGACTTTGAACTTATTGCACAAGGAATTACAGCAACACAATGCAGAAGATATTAAAAGGTAGTAAAAGTGAGAATTTTTACGAATTAATAACAGTGCGAAACTTACATTTGTTTATTTATTTTCTTTTCTTTTGCAGGTCAAGTTTAGAATATCTTTGTACTTGTATGTCTTTCTTGATGGAACATTGAGAACGTCCTGAGCTATTTTATTAATATTTTAGTATTCATGGTATGAAACATGGTTGTTATATTGGCCCTGTTTTCGTTTGCTACGGGAAAATTTATTACTAAGTTATTTTCTGCTCTTGAATCGATTACCGAGGAGTGTGATACATTAGAATGAAATTATATCCTTCTTGCATGTAAATATACTTCAAACAAGCGACCCATTATGGTATTATAACCACATGGCCAAAAACTTCATTAAAACGTTACAAATTTCACCTGTGTCAAAGTTGGTTTATGAAGATATATGCTATGGAAATAAACAGTAAACACAGAAATGGTAACTCAAAGATAGAAAACTACTTTAAATTACTCTTTTTGGCTTGCCCTATCTAAATCCAGAAAGAGTAGATGATGTTTTTACAGGAACATGTAACCCCATCACGATCATGGGCTATAATTACTGATTACATTTTTGATATATTACTCTTTCTTGTTCATTTCCTCTATCGTTGTGGACAGAGACATCACCTTCGACGGTTAGAGCGACAAATTCTTGTGAGTCATTAGACTCAAACTTGAATGCTATAATATATCACCATTAACCAGACATTTTTGTATCTGTAAATATGCTGAAGAAAATATGGATGGGCAGTGTATCAAAATGCGCAGTGTTAATAAAACGTGAGAAAGAAAGAGAAAGTTGAAAAAAATATTTCTTCAACAACATAGTATAACATACGAATCAGGGGATATTTCTACTTAACAATTCCTCAAAAGTTGTACGTTAAAATTGTTGTATCTAAATTATTGTACAGATGTTTTAGTTCTTATTTTCTAGTTTATGTAGTTATATTGTGGCAATAGTTTTACCCGTGAAAGTGTTTTACCTAAATTATAAGCTATAATATTTTATGTACCATTTTGTTCACAGATGTACAGTCAAGTGCATGGAAAAGTGTCGATTTTCTGATTTGCTACAGTGTTTTTCTTTATTTAATGTTGACAGAATCTCAATATCATCTTGTTCCACACCTACCATGGGTGAGAAAATCTCATATTAGTTTGAATTCAGGTCTGACACACGCATTAGCCTATGAACAAATGTCAGGCCTAGGTGAGTGGCAAAAGCGGAGAAGCACGAAAACGTTTCACCTGAATGCCTGAAAGATATTCTTTGCAACGACGGTCCATACGAGCCCCTGGAATAGTCCGTCTCTTATTGGTTTGGTATGTAAAATATCTGACATTCAAACATTAACCTATGAACACAGGTCGGTTTTAGGCTCAACAGCGAATCAAAAGGGGATACAGTCGAGTGCATGAATTGCGCCGATATAATGTACAGTGGTTTATGTTGGTAAAACGGCATCTGCCACGCCCAGTCCCGGTTCTAGCTTTCCACTTACTGTTTGTCTTACCCCCCTTTTTCCTTCTCTCCAGGACCTGAAACCAACCTGTGTTTATAATATAATGATTAGGTAGCAGACTTTTGATATAAAACCAATACGAGGCAGGCTCATCCAGGGGCTGGCATGGACTGTCGTGGCGAAGCAGGCCTTTCAACTACTCAGGTGAAATGTTAGCGTACTCCTGCCCTTTTCCTGCTCACCTAGGCCTGACCTTCGTTCATAGGCTAATGCATATTTGTCGGACTTGTGTAATTCAAGTTCAATATCGTCTCACCCAGAGCTGGTATGAAACACATATGCTAAGGATAAGGGTATTCTGCCAACATTAAATAAAACATTATAGAAACCAAAACCATGCACACTTTTACGTGGTTTCGATTGTATTTAATGTTTATTTACATTTTACTGCAGTGCTTCACAGACAGAGCGTTTACAGCGGAATGTTATAGGTAAATTATAACCTCTAATATTTAATATGCGATTTTGTTCATTCCTAGATTTGGGCATTTAGAAAAATATCACAGAGGAGCGAACTGGGGCTTCACCTTAATATGACCGCGGAGATAATTATGTTATTATCCCGACTGCGGGTAACAAATTGGTAACTCCGCTGCAGAGAAGGTACAGAATTAGGAATCCTGGACAACAGTGAACCAGTTGTGTGCAGGTGTATGGCCTTGGCCTCTCTGCTCGCGTTTTTATAACAGCCACAACAGATGGTAGCGATATTAGTGGTGTGGCCAAGGCCTCAAGTTAATCTAACTCAAACAATAAAAGCATAGTCATAGATTAATTACACTGCCGGCTACAATCTCAGAAGTTGTAACCTTCTGGCATGTATAAACTCTGTGATTTACACCATGTGGCCATTTACAACCAACAGAAAGCTTCTAGTTTGTTTTTCTCACGACGTCTTCTAGAGTTGTCCCAGAAACAGTGATGTCTTCAGCATGTATGGTGTTGCACTTCCTTAACTTTCAGTACACTGTGGGACATAGCTGCTAAGGGGAGATTACTTGGCGATGTTGTCGTACAAATACCCTTTTTTTAAAATTAAACGTATTGTAGGTAGCTTGAACTCGCTGGTCATATCACGACTTCATAAGGATATATACCTCAATATTAAGTTACATTGTAACTGTACATTAGTCAGAAACATTAGTTGCCGTATATCTTAGTTTGTCTTGCTTACATAACATTAATATTTAAATTTTGAATATAAATTTGAACATACATTATTAATTTTGTTACATTAGAGGATCTAATTATTTTGATACACACTTAATGAATTAGGTTATCTTCTGCGTTCGTTCAGTCGAAAATTAAATTTCCGAAAGTATTTACTACAGAAGACAGTGATTTGGTTTTAAAGTTTCAGCAGAGTTGCATTGTATAAAGGGTTATTTAAATGTCCCAAATCACCTAACAACTCTTAAAGCATGTGGTTCAGTGACTTGAAACTCTAAAATTAAAAATTAAATTGAGCTTTGTTTATGGACGCTCTTCCGCTACTATGATCCTTAGTGTCCCATTCTATATTGGGCGTGAAAGAAAGAAAGTTATGCTTAGAGGTTTCTTTATCAGGCTCGAGGTTCTTTTACGTGCCGTAAATCTACTACGCGGCAATATGGCTTTACTTCCCTTCTTAAGGAGGCCATGTTAAGCATTTTTACGTCCGAAAAAGTCCACCGCCCTCCTCGATTTGAACCCGCGACCTCGAGAACTAGAAGCTAGCATGCTACCCCCTAGATCACGGAGGACAACACTTCAAACTCGGAGTGTATACTGTATACTGTGTGTATAGTCGTATACTGAGAACTCCAAAATTGTATTAACGAGAGTTTTGGACTTTTGGTTTATACAGAAGTAGCTCCAACTCTCTTATTTTAAATGGACTATACCATTTTTTGTTGTTTTTGTATATTTCGAATTATGCTCATTAAGAGCTTTTCAAGAAGTATCCGCAATAGACACTTCAGACAAATTCATTGTTGCCAAATAAAAAGAATTAGAAAATTGTAGGTCTACGAATAATAGGAGTAAAACGATTCTTTTGTTTACCATGATTTGACTGTTCTTTGTTTATCCACGAAAACATATTTATTAGTACACGCAAAACTTATTTAAAGGATTGAATCTGACATCTAGTGTGTTAATAATTCTGTCTGAAGTTGAGCGAAAGGATGGTTAACTATGGAGACTATGGCTACGATCTCATCGAGAGGAGGCTAATTTATTTAACGGTATACATCCGGATCTCAAACCAAATCCATATACAACAGTGACCAGGATCGTAAGTAGTTTAATGACACTGAAGCATAAAGAACTTACCAATATTTATTGTCGCCCGAAAAGTACAACTAATAATATGTCATTGCATGTTCTCCCCGTGTGTAAGAAAATCCAAATGTTTCTATTACAAATTTGGCGTTAGAATCCAATGTACGCGGAAGTTATACTTTGAAAATCCTTTAAAGTACGAAGCGACATATTTTATAAAATTCAACTTTTGCAAGGAGCTTCACAGGATGATCCCGATTGAAGAATGCAGTTTTATGAATTAATGATAGACTGTGTTAAGAAAAGTCCAGTTTCTTAGACAAATTAAATGCTCAGATTGTCACTTTCTCCTATGCGTTTTTGTCAATAGACACAACTCCCGCTACTAGTCAGACGTAAGTCCAAAATGGCTGGAGGAGAACCACTGAAACGTCATGTTTGGTCTGGTATTGTTGGTAACCATATTATTGGTTCTTTCCTTAGGGAAACGCTAAGCGCTAATGCATACTTGGATTTGCTTCGAAATCAAGTAGTATCGGCCATCGCAAACTGTTTCTACATTCAGTCAACCATCGGATAACCAGAGATAACTTTTATTTCCAAGAACATGGATCCCAAACTCACTATGGACAGTGCGTTCATCAGCACTTAGACCAGGATTTTCCACAACGACCGATTGATAGAAGATGTCACAGATTGGGCAGCAAGATTTCCAGATTTGTCGCCTTTGGACTAAGGGATATTTGGGGAGGAGCCAGGCAGATCGTACATCGAGATTGTGGCAAGGACGTTTTATACCTACGATACAATTGCTGGATGCGGAGATATCTGTAGAGGAAGTCATACGCGCAGCAAACGGCCTCAAAAAATGGAAAGGCTCCGAGATACGACGGATTTCTGCCGGAAATGCTTAAAGCAGCATGCACTGTTGCTGAGTTCGGACAACAATGTTCCATATGTTCAACAGTATTTTTAGTAGAGGAAACTATCCAGCTGACTGGAGGATCGGAATTATTCATCCGATTTATAAAGGAAAGGAAGCGACTGCTCCACCAGACAATTATAGGGGAGTAACTTTGTTTCTGATTATGGGGAAAATCTATGGCAGAATCTTCACGAAATGTTAAAAACATGGTTGGGCGGTTAAATATGATAAATTTCAAGCTGGATTTAGGGAAGGGTATAGTGCTGTGAATAGTGTGTTTATTTTGGATACATTAAGGACAAAACGGATGTCTAAAAGCGAGGAAGATTACATTGAGCCTTTGTTCAGTTTAAGAAAGCTTTGGACTCTATAAATCGCAGCGCATTGTGGTATAAATTAGAAGCTAAGGGATTTTTGAAGAAGATGATTAGAGCATGGCAGGCTATGGATCATACAGCGGAATTCTGCGTAAAGTACAATGTGAATAGCCTTTCAGGGAGCTTCGAGTGCCATAAAGGTGTTAAGCAAGGTTGCATTTTATCATCCCCTTTCTTTAATCTCTTTGTGGATGACGTAGTGGATATATTGAGAAAATGTGAAGGTGCCTGCGATCGGTGACATTCGGATCCCAGTACTTTTATATGCAGACGATATGACACTGTTCTCTACTACTGTGGAAGGGTTGCAAAAGGGACTACACAGACTACAGACTTATTGTGAGGAATGGCTATTCACCATTAATGTAAATAAAGCGAAAATAATTACGTTTAAAAACAGCTCGGTATACAGCCGAAGAGAGACCTAGACTTACGCAGGGGAGAAACTGGACAATATAAAGAGTTTTGTATACTTAGATTTTACTGTTACAATGAACGGAGGATGGAATATACTTATTCAGGTTAAGAAACTCCAGAGAGGAATGAAAGCTGCGGAAACTCTTGCGTGCTCGGAGCAGAATCCCAGATATACCTGTAAAATTGCTAGAGACACTGTATGGGACAATTGTTAGATTCATAATGATGTACGGGGCGGAGATCTGGGGGTGGGAGCCCACGGAAAGGTCAGAACAAGTAAGAACAGGTTTTCTAAAAGGTATCTTGGGTGTGGGAAGGGGTACGGCAAACTGCGGCATTTTTAAAGAATATGGTGCATACAGCTAAACATTTGAATGTAAGGTACGGGTGATCAAATATTGGATTAGAATTATGAGAGGGGATCATTCACTTAGGAGAAGAGTATGCTATAAGAAACAGCTTAGAATGGGAGGGGACAAGACGTGGGCAGCGAAAACTAAGAGGGGCTGGAAAGAATAGGGATGGGTATTATTTGGTTTGAAGGACCTGGGAATAGAGCAATGCGTGGAGAAGAAACAGAAGCGACTGAAAGGTATAGATCGACAGCAGACACGATCGCAATATAATCAGAAAGTATCATTAAGCTTACAGTCGAAACTAAAAACAGAATGGGATAGGGAACAATATTTTTTTTTCGAAAATATAGTCAGCAAATCAATGGCTTGCTTGGCTCAGACTGGGACCATGGCGAGCGATCAAATTTATTAACGAAAAAGGCATAAGAATCTGTCCCTGGTGTAGAGAGGAGGAAACTTGGGTTCATATTCTGGTGCATTGTACTAAGACAAAACAGTTGAGGAGAAAGCATCTGTCGAATTCCTTTATTAACTCAAGGAGAGGGTTACAAGCTTGTTTCACCTTACTGGTTGGTGGAGGGGGAAGCGATTGCTACAAAAGGTTATGCACCACAGATCGGAGTGTAAGGAAGATGTACAAGGGTGGGGAGAGGGTTAGTGGCTTAGGGGCGGCTATTTCTTTGTTTTGTGGACAATAGCGTGTGCTTAAGAACAAGTTTTTCTTCCTCCTCTTCTGCTTCTCTTGTGTGATTTTTGTTATTAGTTACTTTTTTTCTCTTTTCATTCCAATTCTTATAAAATATAATTAACTTTAAAGTTCAGTGTGATGAATATAGACTGAAATATATAGACTACAGTGCATTATATAATCATGTACGGTCTATTTGACCCGTGCGATTTATGAGTTTTAACGTGTATTAAGACCAATAAATACACCACTCTACTCTGCTCTACTCCTTTTGTGAGGCCAATAGTATAACGAGAAAGACCCAGCAGCTTAGAAGGTTTTAATCATAAATAATTGAAATGGCACGAGATGTTCCTAAAGTCTAGCTAGGCCATTCCTTCCTTCTGTTTTCATGCTTTCTGTGATCTACTTGTACATTGTCAGACAGCTGAGAAAATAATATTAAACTGAGTTTTATTTATGGACGCTCTTTAACTGCTGTGGTACTCAGTGTCCCATTCTACATTGGGCGTGAAAGACCGGTAATTTTGCTCAGAGGTCTCTTTATCCGACTTGAAGTTCTTTTGCGTGCCGTAAATCTACGACACGAGACTACCGGATTTACTTCCCTCCGCCGGGTTTCAACCCGCAACCTCGGGAACCAGAGGTAACATGATAACCATTACACCACGGAGGACAAATAGCTAAGGGCTACCAGTTTGAACGCATCATTTAGAAAGCGAGAAAGCTCTATTTTGTTTTTGTTAAGTAAAAACCATTTTATTGTTTTATTTTCCATACATTTTTCTGTTTTCTTGATGCAACGCCAGTGAATTTGTACAGAAAAATATATATATATATATATATAGTGTGGTTACTTTATTGAAGAGCTCTCAATCAGCATTATTCGAAAATATAAAAATAGACTGGGTATACAATTTAAAATGTTGGAGTTACTTACAGTTAAACCGGAGGCTGAAAAGGTCAATAATACAATTTTTTTCAGTTCTCAGGTTACGACAATACCCAAACACTTAGTTTCATGTCCCTGAATCTTATGCCTCAAAGGTTGTTTAGGTGGTATGGGAACCTTTAACTAATTGGATATATGATATATAAGTCTCGTAACTTCCAATCTTGAGCTGTTTGTTATGATTTTTTTTCTTTTATTTATCTGCAGTTGTTTAAATTGCAATTTCCGAAGAATTTGTTTTTCTTGCAAATAAATGACACATTTTCTCAGTGGCCTTCCTTCATACTGGAACTTGGACATTTTTTGCACATATTCATGACGTTTTGTTTATGTTAGGATGTACAATGGCTGTGACTGTTCTCATACTAATGTTTTGAACGATTTCACTATGAGCAAAACTTTAAATATGTTTAACAATTTTAGAAATGTATATCTCATTTGTTAAAAGAAATACCCGACTAAATATTGATCACTTGGTGTCTAGAACATCAGCGTTTTTTTAACAGAAAATGTAACTCTGATATGTTGGTTAGTGCAGAGAAAGCGGATCGTAAGTTTAGCCAATTTAATGTTGACGAGACATCCCGCCAAATCTCCTCTTAAACTGATTTGAAGACTTCTATGGGTAACTGAATTAAAGTATATAACTTCTGTGTTAGAATGCCATTTCAATAAGATACATTTTCCACCCGTGGAATAACAGCTACCACAAAACTTACATTTATACAGAGAAAACCAGGTATTTCATAGTCGTATAATTCATAGGTAACATATATCGTACTGACTATGCACTCACTTAAATTTTAGCATGTATGTATAATTTAAAATACTTCATATCAAGTTTTGGTAATTAGTTTCCTTTTCTTAGATATTTCACACCTTAGAAGTAATTTTAAAAGTAAAAAAAAAATGAACATTTGTGTGAAAGTGAAAGGACGCAAAAGATGAATAACATTTGAAAAATTCAGAGCATGGACAAGGATTAGACATGAAATTTCAGCTTTCCCGCGACGTTCTTAACAACTGAGCTAGCTGGTCCTTCTCCCCAGAAACATCGGCATTTTAGAATATCGCAAAATTAAACACACAAACGTGTAATATTGAAAGTTCTTTCTTTCTTCCTTCCTTCATTCCTCCCTTCTTTTTTTGGGGGGTAATATAATGTCCTTTAACCGAGTAGGCCTCAATGGACGGTGAAGGAAACGATGCTCAAGAGGGCTCGGGTCAATAAAGCTTAGAATTAAGCGACATTCGCCTTCGGAGGACAATCCCGGAAAATCTTTATGCCTGTAACTCACCCCAACCGGGATTCGAAATCGGGACCTCTTCATGTAAGGTAGCCACGCTATATTTGCACCATAGAGATGTACCTCAGCTTCTTTAAAGAGCAATAGTTATTAGGGAGTTGTTAAGAAGACACCTATCCTTTTATAGGGGATTCAGTCAGAAACAGCCTGAGTGATCGATTAATAACGATACAACTTTGTGAACATGATTTATTTATTTAATGCTTGGCCTTCTCTTCTGCTTTACCGCCATCACAACGATTATAACACTAATAGTACCAGAGTATAAACAACATACGAACAACAAAAAAAGACTTTGGCAAGTATATTAATGTGACTTCAATGCCATGGCCACGATGCTTACCACGTATCTTCAGCTCTGCAGACCGCTGCTCTTACCATTTGAGCTAGCATGACAACGTAACTGTACTGTATTAAACCATCTCATCTGTTTCAAGTATCGAGGTAGCATTTAAGGCGATCTCGAATACTATACATATCATACTTCAAATGCGACTTGCAGTAGTATTCAGCGCTTTTAATTTCTGAGCTTTGTAGTTAACTTATTAGGGTTAATTAATTTTTTTTGATTGCATGTACAGCATCTCATCATTGCAGTACAGGCTGTAAGACCTACTGCACCGAGAGTTGAAGATCCATGCTTAAAAGTCCCGGGCGTTACTGAATATTTCAGGTCTGACTTAACTTTCCAAGTTACTGTCAACACACAGCTAATGTAAGCTACAGATGGCAGGTATAAACACAATACTGTTGCAATGCCTATGCCTGAGTAAATACAATAAGAACAACTTAAATTGAGGATGCTAACGAAACACAATAATAAAAAAGGTCTAATATTATAATGAAGGTGTTGACAATGATGCAAAAAATACATTTCAAGGAAATACAATATAGCTTAACGTTAAGTAACATTAAAGTTTATATCTAAGCTTCCTTAATATGTAAATTCATTTTGGTATATTTTGAATAGCTATAAAAGGCACATACAAAAGTGCTAAGATTCCAGCGAAGCTCGAAACGTATAGGTTATTATAGGTCTGAAAGCTGAAACTGCACATCACGTGCAGAGGCAAATTATTGTGATGAATAAAATACGTATTTTATATAGATTTGATATTAATTTTAGAAACCTCTATATTTGGTGACCGCGAACTATGGGGAAAATGTTTTATGCGAAATAAAAGTCATAAAAATATTATTACTCACTTTATTACCACTAAGAAATAAGTGAAATGTATGAAAATTTTCTTTTTATCGATTTTCTATATAGGGATCAACTTGGGCTCTATTCAAGTCGACGCAGGCTTGAAGTCTTAATTGGACGTTTTCACATGCCTTTCTGTAGACCTCCATGGGAATTAAATTGAATTCCTGAGTAATAACCTGGCGCAATGAGCTTCATTTTGGATGGTGTGCTTGTAAACCTTATCCTTTAAAAGCCCCAAAGAAAAAGGTCCGGAGAAGTTAGGTTAGGAAAACTTAAAGACCATTCAATATGACCCCGACGTCCAATCCACAGTCTTGGAAACCACTCATCAAGCCATTCTCGTACTGTCAGAGTGTAATGCGGCGGAACTCCATCTTTTTTTTTCGAACACTTTTTTTTATTATTTAAATTTGTTTGTGAAATAACCACAGAGTGAATACAATCCAGTATGCCACTTTTGTATATTTTGGGGGGGTAATTGAATGGCAGTTCTTGCCAAGGCGTTTCTTTTTTAGTTTTTAGTTTTATTTTATTTTATTTATTTATTTTTTTTAATGTTTTTTTTTAATTTTTGTGCAATGTATTTATTTATTTACTTTATTTTGGGATAGGTTTTTAGGAGAATATGGAAACTACTACACAAGAAGGATAGATCACTTTTGTTTCTTCTTCTTTTTATCCCTATTCTTAGCATATGCCCTCCTGCAGTGGACACTTAGAGCTTCCTTAAATGCGGGAGATCCAAGGTCAAAGTGGTCCTTTTGTCCAACTCCCAGCGTTCCTTCCGGATAAATCTCTGGAAGGCCTGCAGATTCACTGCGTCCCCAACTTTTAGTACCCAAAAATAGGTGGCAAAGATGAGCCAAGTAAGGGCATCTGTCAGTTTCTTGTCGCCGTGTTTGAATTCGAGATTCAGATAGACCTCCCGTGGAAACATCCGCACGCCACTACAAATCACTCCTATGCGACCATATATCCAGTCCCATATTGGGCGTACGACGGCACAATCCACCAACTTGTGACTCAATGTCTCACCGCAGAACACCTGAGGCAGAGATTTGATGTTACTCTGCCATGCCGCCACAATTTGTCAGCTGTCGGAACAACCTCATTGACAGCCGAGTAAACCGCAGCTTTCCAGTCAGTGGGGATCTTCGGATTCTGAAATTTTTCCCAAATTGTACTCCATCGTCTAAGCGAATAGTTTTGTTGTACCCGCGGTAGAACACTGGTGGTAGACATCAGATGTTTGTAAAAGAAGGCTGACCGAGTAAAGGCCAACCTCTGCGTAGTAATGGTGGGTAGGTCCGCAAATGTCTTCCACCAACGCCGAAATTCGGGTAGCCACCTATCTGGAAGACGAAGTTGAGCTGCCCAAAGCGATCGCTGTAGCGGAAGGCCCTCACCGTCCAGAACACGCAGTATAGTTTTCCCAAGAAGTACCAGACATTTCACATCCACTGCGATCAACCCACAACCACCTTTATTAACTGGTAGACGTAGTTGTTCCCTGGAAACCCGATAAGCAGCTCCGGACCAGAGAAAATAACCAATCAGGCATTCGATCCTCTGAGAAAATTGCTTGGAAACAGGCAACACTTGAGCAATGTACCAAATCCTACTGAGGGCGTAAGTATGCACATACCACACTCGTTGGAAAAGGTTTAGTGACCGAGTCCGCTGTAAGGGCTTCGTCAGCTTGTCAGCCCAATTAACTGCCACAGTCTCGCGAAAACACTACGTAAACACAACGCCCAAGATCTTCGTGCGGCTTACTGTCCGCATACCATGAAGGTTCAGGGATTCTGGCCAATGACCAAACTGTAACACCTCCGACTTGGTAAAATTTAGTTGGGCACCAGAAACAGAACAATAGTCGCGTAGACACCGATGTAAGGTGACCATGTCCGCGTTGTTTGCCAGGAAGACAGTCACATCATCCGCATAGGTGGTAAGTCGGAATCGCTGACCGTGCAGTTCTACGCCGCCGAGGGATGACTGTAGTTGTCTCAAAAGGGGATCGAGGCTCAACGCAAATAAACCCATAGACAGTGGGAATCCCTGTCTGACTGACCGCTCTATGCGGAGAATCGGAGAAAGGTATCCGTTGCAGAGTATCCTGGATGTCGCAGCAGCATAAAGGTTTTGTAATAATGAAAGGAACCGCCCTGGGATCTCCAAGTGCCGCATAAGCGAACATAGGTAAGAATGACTAACGTTATCAAAGGCCTTCTCAAAGTCAAGGTTAACCAATGCCACTGGAAGCTTCTCGGTTTCAACATGACAAATCACATCCCTCAATAAGCCAATATTTTGGATGATGTTCCTGCCACTCGGAACCACAGTCTGGACGTTGCAGAGAATTGCTCCATAAACCAGATTCAGCCTTGAAGAAAGCACTTTCGCCAGTAACTTGTAGTCGCAATTGAGCAAGGTAATCGGCCTAAACTCTGTAACGGTTCTCGCACATCGATGCTTCGGAAGCAGTAGTATTACACCTTCAACAAACTTCTCGGTAACCTCAGAGGAGCGCTGAATTTCTGCAAAAACTGCTGTGAGTTCGGTAGCAATGACGTCCCAAAACGTGGAATAGAAGGCATACGGAATACCATCCGGACCAGGAGCAGTGTTCTGCTTCACACTCTGCAACCCAGCCGCTAGTTCTGCAGAGGTAATAGGTTGCAAAAGAGAGGAGCCGCTCTGCAAAGGCAGATGATAATGCAGCGGGAACGAGGCGGCACCAGTATCGGAAACTTTGGAAAACATAGCACTGAAATAGTCATGAAAGCAGCGGATGATAGCACAGGATCCAGAAATTATCCGCCCATCGTGACAAAGTTCAGGTATAAAACGCTGCCTGCCCTGGTGGCGCTCTCCGGCAAGATGAAAAAGGGAGAAGGTTTCTTCTGCAGCCATATGTCGACGATGGGAGACGTCTCGAAGGCGGAGCATTTCCAATTGCTTTAACGAAATTTGTTCCTTAATAGCATGCAGACTTTGGGACACATCATGACCGGCTCTTTGCAGTTCAGCGAGATCCTGTAAAGCATTCATAATAGAAATCCAGCAGCCTTCGCCGTTCCCTGGTTCGTTGGAGAACTGCCCGTTTAAAAAGGGAAATAATTGCTGGTTTAGCCTTATAAAGCCACCAGGAAAGTTTGTTGCAGGAATTGAGGAACGAGGGACGCAACTTCCCCCACAGTAAGCGGAAGTCTCGATGGCAATCTTCCTCCGCGAAAATGGATACAGGAATCCTCCAGTAACCTCTCCCAGGCGTGGGAACAGGTGCAATCTGCGTAATCCGACAGACGACTGCATGGTGATCACTGAACGCAAAGGGATGCACTCGAAGATCATGGACCGTA
Organism: Deroplatys truncata; assembly: GCA_030765065.1. NCBI lineage: Eukaryota > Metazoa > Arthropoda > Insecta > Mantodea > Mantidae > Deroplatys > Deroplatys truncata. The sequence goes on from CM060990.1 coordinate 196,481,898, forward strand.
AGAACCAAGGTGCGAGAGAAATAAAATCTGTCAATTCTAGAAGCCGACAATCCACGGACAAAGGTGAAGTCCACACGAGAACCATACTTGGACTCCCAGGCATCCACAAGGTCAAAATGCGTCACGATTTGCTTGAGCATAGGACTAAGGTTGGGCAACCCACGCTGATCTTTGGCAGCAACAATACAGTTAAAATCACCACCAATGAGATATGTAGAACCCTTAGAAAGGGCATTGAGAAGAGCGATTTTGAAGAATAATTCCCGTTCAGACCGACGTTGAGAGCCAGAAGGTGCATACAAATTGATCAAGACTATGTCAGTGTACAGGGCGGAGATAAGGCGTCCAGAGGGATGTAAGTCGACATTGGTAAGACGCATTCCTTTGCGGTAAAGCAACGCCGTTCCTCGGCCGTCCGGTCCAAGATTGACGATGTTCTCATAATAACACAGAAAATCAAGATTGGGCACATTGACTTCCTGTAAAAATCCAACATCCACATCATATAAGTGTAGAAATGCAGCAAGTAAACGCTGATTTACCGGATTACGAAGACCATTAACGTTTATAGAAACAAAGACGTGAAGAAGTGTCATATATGAAAAACCACGAATGAAGGGGTCTCCAGAAGGAACAGCACAGACGAGGAAATACAGCACTACTAGGGGACCGGACACCAAGAACGGTAGATTTAAACTCATCCGCCACCTTTCTCGCCTGGTTTGTCTCGCGACACCGTAGGTAAGACATACGGATGCACTCTGTGTTTCTGCGAAGATTTGTCTTTCAGTGTATCAGCTTTCTCATAATCACTATCCGGAGTCACGGCAGGCAGGCCAGGCAATTCGGAAGTATCCAATTCGTTTGCCACCAACGGTAAGGCGCGATCCAGGTCCTCTGACCAGGGTTGAGGTATCGTATCGCCGTCCTGAGGTGGAGGTTCTGTTTTGCGAAGCCGTGGGTCCCGTGACTGCGTCGCTTTCTCATGTAGCACTTGCCGGTTTACAGTCGCAACTCTCGGTGCTTGAGAGTTTACTGTCTCACCTTTCAGCTTCTTGGAATCAGGTTCGCCTTCCGAATGACTACGTTGCAAAGAGTCCGTAACAGCACTGTCAGATGTGATGGAAGGTGCAGCCCTCTGGTCATTAGCAGGAGACACTGAAGTCACCGAGATTGGCACTGCGGCAGCCGTATTCGCCGAAGGAACTGCAGCAACCATTGTCACGTCCGCTGGAGGCACCGCATCAGGTGAAACAACGTCTTTCTCGGAGATTGGTTTAAACAACTCACTCATCAGTTCATGCCGTAGCCGGGATTGAGGAGGAACAGATGCCCGTAACCAGCGTTGAGGACAATCTGCTTTCAGATGTGTGTTATCCTTGCAAATGAAACAAACCTGTTCTTGTCCACTGTAGGTAATGTAGGCCTCAAACCCGGCAATCTTTAACGTGGAAGGTATCGGTTTAGTAAGTTGAATATGCACTAAACGTATACCAGTGGAAACTGCAAATCTATAACGGCCAGACCAACCGTCAGTAGTGATGTGCAGTGTCTTGCCGTAATGTTGAAGCTCGTAAACTACCCTGTCGTTACTGATTTCAGGTGGCACATTGCAGATGCGAACCAAAGTATACTCTTTATCTGCCGCCGTAAGTTGCCCATCCGTCACTTCACCGGCAACGTTGTTCCGTAGCAGATCCAGGTACGTTTCTCCCGTGACATTTGCGTCGAAAAGAAAAAGGTCCAATTAAACTTTGGTATGTCACTCCTGCCACTCTATCACTCCTGGAGACAGGTAATCGGGTTGAACAGTAACATTTGGGTTTTCACGTCGCCAGTAAACACAATTATGTTTGTTAACAGAACTCGACACATGAAATTTGGCCTCGTCGGACCAAATAACGTGTTGTTCTAAGTCAGGTCCATCTTCCAGCATCTGCAGTCAGGTCTCAGCGAATTCAAGGCGTCGATCGAAATCATCTTCATTTACTGCGTGTAATAGTCTTGGTCGGTAAGGGTATAGTTTCATGTCATACATGATTTTGTGGATAGTGGTTTGCTTGATACTTAGCTTGACAGATAGCCGACGTTGGACTTCGATTTTTGAGGTGTACGTGCTGATTCCTCAGACACACGTTCTTGATTCTGTCGCGTGCGAACAGACCTGGGACGCCCTGCCTTATTCGGATCATAAACACTTCCTGTTTCATCGAACAGCTTGTTTATCCGAATGACTGTAAGCACTTTTGGTCCTGGGGGTCCATATAGTTCCGTCATTTGACGTCTAACTTCCGAAGCATTTTTCGACATAATCACATAATTGTTCAAGCATTTGCTCCTTACTTAACGGCAGCCCTGTAGTATTGGAGGCAGACGGAAATACACGTTCGCTGGGGAAAAGCAGACCTTTTAGAAGTACAATAAGCAAGCTTTCCTAGGGCGTCAGTCTGTCGGCGCTAGAGTTCTTTGTAGGTATACCGGACGTGTCCAGGACAATGGAACCCAGGATTATATGTTTAAGGTAAACGCTTTGGCAAAACATGCTTTATCTTGAGATAGCATCAGTTACCATGGGGACATTTTTTGCTTCAAACTCATGTAAGAAAGCTAAGTGTGGAAGTTTCGGTAATATTTATCCACCAATTGGAAAAATTACACATATTTTGAGGAAATTCTATCATCGAATAATATTGGAGGAAGATGTCACGTGAAGTGGTAGGAGAGACACGAATTACATGGCGAAATCTGAAACACACGAATAAGATCACATCATTTTAAATTTGCAATTTGGGAGTACGCAGGGACTCATAAACGGAATATATGTGGAGGCGGACATGTAAAGCGCTAATAATTTGAAGGTGTGCAGTATAAAACTTACAATTTAAAAAGTACGTGGAAGGCGTGTAAGTGATTCATAAAGTGGAACTACGCGATGTTGTGTAACGCCGAAGAATGTGAAAAGTTCTATGTAACGGCAGAGAAAGTTTACTGCATATAGCATCGCGAATTAGCCCAATGACGCTACCCTAAAATGTTTGTGTGGTCAGTATCGAACCGCGGGAGTGGAGCTAAAGGGAGAAATAGTATGCGTGTGCGAATAAAGGTATTTAGCCATAGACAGCATTTTATTGGGAATCGGAAAACACGACCTAGATAATAGATCCATCATTTCACCCACGCACCTCCTGTATCTCTCCCTCTCCTTCTCTCCGCGATGACGGTACATGCCGCAAAGCATTTGGACAGTAGTAGAGAAATACTTCCTTGTTAAGAAGCTCGGTAGGTTTCCTTAAAGTCTGGTGGACGAGTGATAAGGAAATATTTATGGGATTCTAAAATATTGGATTCAAACCTTGCTCTACGATGTGCTTTAATATTTATTTCATGTAAACAAATGACAAATTGTGATTATCTAACTATTAATTGAATTTACTGTACCACATTATTAGATCATGCATCTTTATTTAAAACAATGTGTTATGAAAATTCTAAAATTCACAGCCTTCTGATTCCGTTGACCTTTTCTACCATATACTCAGAACATAAAACATATAATCCACAAAATTTCAACGAGCTATAAATTAAATTGAGCTTTATTTAAGGGCGGTCTTTAACTGCTATGGTTCTTAGCGTCCCATTCCATTTTGGGCGTGAAAGACCGGATTTTTTTTAACGAGCTATGTCAAACCATAACTTATTAGGGTGGTAATACGAAATGCTCCTTAGACCCTAAGTTTATTTTACCGCTCCCAAATGTTTAATTTCAGCTCTGTACGTAAGCATAAAGAAATATTGTGCAGACATTTCTTAATTTTAATTAGTTTAAGAGAAAAAAGCGGTATGTATGTTATTGACTTTCTCAACATTTTTAGTGTAAGTTATGGAGAGTAATTAATTTCAGCTGAACTATTTAATACTTTTAACTAGTACACAACAATTTTTAAATCCCTAATTCCTGAAACTGTCCTGAAAATGTCTATGTAATAAACTGTAGTCCACGGAGCATTTTGAATAATGACACATGTTGAGAAAAGCAATGACAAAAATGGAGTTTGCTCAACGCGGTGTTTTAAATAAATGGTATAGCATTAAATAAATATCGATATTTGTGACTTTAAAATTCTTTATATTAGGAAACCATTGCATAGCATGAATGTACAAGTTACAAGAAAAAAAAATCGACATTTTTCACAGTTGTTGCCGAATTTCTCAGATACACTGCCTAAAGGTAAGTGCTTTATAAAGCTTGCCGAGGAGAATATCAGAAATATTGGTTTTCATTGTTTCTGATAAGTCTTGAAGAATTTTAGACTTTACAATATAGTTATAACTTTCATACTATGACATTTTTGCAGATTTATTAAAAAAACGGGGAAAAAGAAGAAAAAACCTAAGTGTACTACTGAAGAAATTCGAACCCAAGATTTCACTCACTCCATAACACATGTCGACCTAAGTTATCTTCCTGACCCTGGCTTTCTCTACTCAAGGTTCTGGGTTTTATCATGGCCGAAGACGGTGGCATTTAAGTGTACTTAAATGTTACCACTACGTGCCCGCAGAGATACTGGTAAATTTAAGAGGCACCCTTTGTGCCCGTAAATCACTATGACTGCTGCACGAATTTACAGAACTATAAAGAACTGTTCACATCGCATTAAGCAAGGAAAAACACTATAGCTCTTGTTATGTAGTCTTTTCTTTCTTCTTTTCTTTGGCATGAAATAAAATGAGAAACAATTCCCTATAGCTTCGACATAAACACTTCTGTGGCCTTTGTACGTGAGAAGCAATTTAATGCACGTGTTTGCGGAACAGCGTAACTGAGAATTCAGCAAACGTGAGCTACAATGTTTTCCCTAGAGCTGTGTGATATGACCCTGGTAATTGCTTGTGTCGTTAATTAACTTAACTACATTATACAACGCTAAATAAATGAGCATGAATCCAAGCAGCTACTCTGAAGCTTAAAGCACACGCAATCTATCTACATACTACATTAACTCAAATATAATGTTGAAATTTTGCTCATATGATACAGTCTTTTAGCGCTCCATTAAACATTTTAACGTTATTAATTCAAAGGTACAAGCCCTTCTGCAATCCTACCATTATAAACAGGTTGTTACTGTATTTAATATCGTGCAAAATTGACTCATTATGGCACACGTGCCAATAATAGCAATGACGTATTTTATACACCAATACCGGTATTGTAAATTGCCGTGGCTTATAGAGAGACGATGAAACCTCTTTGTGATATTCTTATCTCTGAGCAACGAAGATGCAAAAACCTCTGCACATTATTAACTATCTGAATTGATAAATACTTACCATGCTGTACTGATAATGAGCTACATCTCAGTCCGTAACACCTGTTTACTTCTTTCCCAGGAGGAGAATGCATGCAAGTAGCTTGTCGGTTCAACACGCCAGGTAATAACAAATGAAATGCAGGGAAAGAAGCTAACGTCTCATAAGGTATGAAGACGCTCTCACTTATGCCAGCTATAGGTGCGGAATTATTTTCATGGTGTCCTACAATTTATATTACTAAGATTGCATAAAAAGTTGCAGCCAATTCGTGAATAATCTAAATAGTACACTCGTGAAAATTGTCACACGAACCACAGAGAGTGCGTCGAACATTCGCTCGTGCCATAATCATAAAGATTATCCACTTGTTGCACAAATTACTATTATGAACGTCGTATAAAAGGTAAGTGCTGTGGTTCAATGCCAGACATAAATACCTTTTAACATTTTGTGTGTGACATAAATGTACATCAACTGTTTATCAATCGTTGCCTATCACATTTCAAAATGTATAGCTCTTCTATCTTATTATTTATGGATTTTGAAATTTAATTCATGTGACAGGTAGCAGGCTCACTGTGAGTTATGGGAGGGGAATATGAATGTATAGTGTGCAGTAAAAGGATATTAAACCAGCTGTAAAATTGAACTGAACTGTCAGTATAAGGTTAGTATGCATCGGTCTTCGAACTAGAGTACTCTGTGTCATTTAAACCCCTTTTCCCTGAGCTGTAAGCCTTTATTTATAAGTAAATAAGATGTAAATACCATTTAGTACAATCCGGTATATACGGCGAATTTAACCATATATGTCCTGCGCTGTGGCACTGTGGGCTAGAGCAGCGATCTCAACCCAAGCGCAATTTTGTGCCCTTGCCGGTACTCCGGGACGTGAAGCGCTAGGAGGAAGATGTAGTGTACCTACTCTAATGTAGTGGTGGCATAAGGAAAGCATTGGTGTACATAAACATTCTGAAGGGAGTATGAAAAGAACTCTTCGTATTATTGTGTTTTTCTTGTTTGTTCTTAGTGCATTTATGCACATCCATTGTATGATAACTTTTAATATGAATTACAACAATGTCGTTAATAAATAAAAGGCATTTTTCATAAACAGATTAATAGTCAAAAACTAAACCATTAAAACCACAAAAGCTAAGAAATCTTTATCTAACTTTTAACTTACAATTGAAAATGAAATTGAGACCGGTCTTGTGATGCAACATAAACATAACTGTGCATTGCGTGTCTTTTCCAACTTTTTTGTGGTTACATGCTTTTTGCATATTTGGGCATCTCGACCAATTTCCTTACTTAAAACACTATGCACCACTCTGGATTGAAGTGACTATACTTTGGCTTTCGTTTATCCATGGCACGCACGTTGTACAGCCCTGCTTTACACTGTTCCAAGCAGCAGCACGCACGGACTTCTGCTACGGGCAATATGGCAATGCTAAGCATCCGCGGCGCGCTTGCGCTGACGGGCAGCATTTGACATCGCTAGACCGTGGAGCTTTGGTTCCGTACCACGGGATGCTCCCGGGATCGATCCCACGCATTTAGGTGCAGATATTAAGTGTAAGTGCCGGGTATAGGACCGGTGTCCACTCAGCATCTTAAAGAAAGCGAGGAGCTGCGATAGGAAGCGGTCCTGGCTTTAAGAGCCAACCTTCAGCCTGGGGAAGCGTGAATTCAACTCTCCGTGTCGGTTGGATGATCGTCCACCTCTGCAGTGCGTACGTGAGCGTGGGGCCGACAGTGGGGTTGGTAGGCCCAGGCATCGCGCGGGCTGTAGCGCCACAGGATTTATTTTGGCGATCAACATACCACGATGCCACTATCTAACGTAGCGGCCCGGAGAACACCCTTCTGCTGAGTTTACTTATTGCAAATGCACTTGTTAAATATGTCGGCAATTCTACCAAAAATCTTATGTGTTACATTCACATGGCCTTCTCTACCCACTATTTATTTATATAGCTTCCACAAAGTACTGTTTAAAAAAGCTTATTCTTTTATCTACATCATGTTAATTGAGTTAAACGTTTACATAAATAGTTCATTGTAGATACAAAGGGATAGTTACAGTTAAATGTTTAAAAACAGGTCCTTATATGCTTGCCATGAAATTCCATGTTCTTTCCATGACATCCTGAGAAACAGCTAACGATTGGCAGTACTTCAAGAAACGAAATACAAAAGTGCTGAAAAGTTCAAACCAATAACAATGGATATCTCGGAAATGGCCGATACCATGAAAAAGTTATTTGAAATAAATTCTGAGTTTTAAAGAGATCTACATTTCTGTGTAGTAACCTTTTGCCTATATCCTATGGTTTCTAGTTATACAAAATTATAGAACATTCCCTCCGAATGAAGAGGATTTCATAGATATTCGTAGAAAGCTCAGAATATACATTTTGTCATGTAGATACATGTCTTAAATATGGTGTATTTTAATCAAAATATTTACAGCCATTTTTGAAAATAAAACATTCCGAAAACTTTTCCATGTAAAGGGTAGTTTGAGGTAGAGAATTTTATTGGGAATCTTTTTCTCGCATCTTTGGAAGATAATGAAGTTATATACCAAGTTTGGTGTTTAGTGGACAGTTTGTTTCTTAATTACGCTGTTCAGAGGCACAACCACACATATAGACCCACACAGGTACCTTATTCTAAGAATGCTTTTTTGGTTCAGCAGGCTTGAAAACTCGTCCCCTATGAAATCGCAATGTCGCATTTTTGGGTGGTATGTATTACTTCCTCTTCCTACAAGGTATATGGCAGAGAAAGCAAAAAGGGGATAAGCTGGCTAACTTAATAAATGTGTTTTCTTCATTGTATATCACAAACTAAGCAGCGATCCTTATAATTTCATGGAGTTGGCCATCACAGGACACAAAACATGATGCTTTATATTACCTTTCATGTAGACCTGTATCAGGTGCAAAGAGTATGAAATGTAACGAAAAGATATGGATTAAAGCCTAATAGCATCTATGTAATAATGTTTTGTGCTACGGAATAAAATATAACTTTACACAATTCCTTTTCCCAGGAAAATAACTGCCAGAACTGACTAGGTATTTCAAGGGAAAAATGTTTGATGTGTTACATTCACGTGACTTTCTCTACCCTCAATCGCTTATTAGTGGGTATACAAATTATTCTTATGAAAGTTTATTTTCCTATCTAATTCATATTAATCGAGATAAACCTTCCCAGGAATAGCTGAATTACACATTTTGTAATAGATACCAAGGGAATAGCGATAGTAAAATGTTTTAGAACTGGATGCTACATGCTAGCCTTAAAATTCCACACTCTTTCCGTGACACTGCAAGAAACAACTGAAAATCTACAGGAGTTTAAAGGAATGACGAAGTATTGAACAATTCGAGCCATTAACAATGGGTATTTTGGAAATTTCTTATGCCACAAGAAAGTTATTTGAAACAAATTGTGTGTTTTGAAGATCTCTATTTTCGTGTAATACGCTTTCGTCTATCTTTTAACGTTTAGCAGTTATACAGGATTATATAAATGTGCTTCCGAATGAAGAGAACTTCAAAAACTATTCACAGAAAATTCAAGATATACATTTTATTTATCATGTAAATATCTTTAATACATTGTATTTTAATTAAAATCGTTAGAACCGTTTTTCATAAAATAAAAAAATCCGAAAAATGTTCATGTAAAGGGGGATGGGGAACTTTCTTCAAAATCTTCATGTTGCATCTTTGGAAGGTACTGAACTTAATTGCCAAGTTTGGTATTTATCCGACATTTGTTTTTGAGTTATGCTGTTCACAACATAACACACAAAAAACACACATTCAACACACACACACACACACACACACACAGTGATACAAAGACAATCACACACACAGACCCTTATCTAAAAATGCTTTTTTTTTGGATTCAGGAGGCCCCAAAACATATATCTGCGGTGAAATAATATCGAATTTTTGGGTGGAATGCATTATCATCTCTACCTACTGTGTACGTGGCAGAGAAAGTAAACATTTATCGTATCTTTGTAGAGACGCTGTCAAAAGTTTGAGAAAGTTGAAATTAAACTTGTTTGCTATTTAAAACAGGAAACTGGTTACGAAATATTCCTTTGCTGTCTTCTTTAATGGGTCCCTTTTGCGTAGTATTAAAATATTATTTGGGCTTTCGACCTTCCCCCTCCGCTGCAACGTTCATCTTGCTATATTTATGGTGCTGTAAGTACACGGATAAATGTTGTACTTAAAAAGTTTGCAGTTAAGTTCATAATGTTTTAAAAATAGCTTGCAAATGTTTGTTAATTTGAACATTGAGCCATATTTTCTATACTACTGTTACTTTCCTGAAGATATTATTGCAAATTACCTTGCGGTGTGATTCTTCTATGAACAATGGTGGTGCATAATTTTTTTCAGGTGGTTTCTTTTGATGTACTTCTGTTGATGAAAACTACTTCAGATAGTGCTTTAACTCGTATGTAGTGGCATGTGAATAAATACGATCTACCATATGTACGTACGTCACACTTTTCTGACTTCCAGCACCTTCCCAGAATTTGATTTTTGTCTGGCTCTCATAACAAAATGTTTGATATACTGGTCCCGTCGTCAAACGAAATCATGACTAAAGCAGGAGAAATGCAAACGTGAACATCTGTTTTCCATTAAGGCATTGCATCTGTCAAAAATCTAAAAATCTACTGTTCTTTTCTGATTGCTTTGACTTTTTTACTATATACTCAAAATATATAGTGAAGACAACATTTTAGCACGTTAGGTGTGATTAGTTTTATATTAGTTTTAGAGATAAATACAGATTATTGCATTTTTAAACTTTTCATTCTAAGTTATGCAAAATAATTAATTTCAACTGAACTATTTAATATTTTTTATCTAGTGCACAACTGTTTTTAAATCCGTAATTCCTGAAGCTCACCTGAAAATTTCAAGCTAAACTGCGATCCAAGGAGTATTTAGAATAGTAAAAAATGCTGAAGAAAGAAGAATTGAGAGAAATGGAGTAAGTAGGTATAAAGCTGAACGTAGTACTTTACCTAAATGGTACAGGGCAGATTAAATAGCGATTACTGGCTTTGAAATTGTTGTTAACAGTTTTTACCAAAATTTACTAGACCAAATATTCGTATATTCATACTATATAGCCGATGGGGAAACTGCGGATTCTGGCACTAGAAGAGGCAATGTGTTTTGTCCCGGCTGTTTTGCCCAGCTTTTGGTGTTATATTGAGTGGTATTTCGTGAGCGGTTACCGCGGAGACAAACCTGTCGCTTAGTAGTTGCAAATATTAAGAGTAAATGGGGGCGTCGAATTAACTTGACGTGCTCCCCACATACACACAGGCAGTGTGCTCTGTACAGTTCCATATATCGGCTTTTAGCTCGCTTCCTGAAGTCACCAGTAACGCAACCAAAATACACTTTTCCTAAAACCAACAAGTCGTTGGTTAGATTCCTTGTCGGTGTCTAATGTTTAGTAAAATATCTAGAGAGATTCAGAACCTTTAATTTGTAACTCTCATAGGAGAGTAATTCACAGCGGAGGGTTGAAGGTAACGTTGCCTTTAAGCCTTCGTGTCTTGTTTCGATTCTTGATAGAGGCGATTTACATTGGTAGAGCTTTCTCTGCAGTTCCCGAATTTTCCCTTATCCTGAAAAGGGAATGTCAGATAACTTTCTGTGCCAAGACCCCGGGCTCTGCTTATTTATTGCAACATTTAATCACTCAAATGGCACAGAATTTCTTCAAGATATTCAGCTTTTAAAGTACTACAATTAGTATTTTCTATCACCCTTAATATAGCAGTGTTGTTCATGCACAAAATACCCAGGAAGATGGCTCCGCGCTAACGTGTGTGCCTCGCATTCAGCAGATCCCAGGTTTGATTCGCGCCGGGCCAGCTACTCCGACCTTATGTTTTTAATGGTTTCCCCAAGTTGGTGGAGTGATTCTCTTCTACCACAAATTTCCTGTCCATCATTTATTTTCATCTGTTTCATCTTCATATGTTTCAGGTTTTAGGACCAGGCGACGGCGATTGGTGTGTGGCGACGGGACGTGAAATTTGTGGAAAGATTTCTTTCTGGAGCTTGTGTGGCTGGGTTCACTTCCTGGAACTGGTCGATTTATTCCAGGACGCGCAGGTTGAAGATGGCTAACGGTAAACGTGTCGGCGTCAGGAATGGTGTTATTCTGGAAACGTTAAGGACCCCGTGCTTGTTAACGTGCATCGTCGTCGTATCTGGGGCCCCTCGGGTCTCCCCTTCATCCTTTCCTCCCAGAGGTCACGTTGGAAACTGAAGAAGATAGTTTTGTAGTACGGGAGCCAACTTGAAGTAGTATGTTCTTGGAGTTTATTTATTTAATCAGCTCCATGTATGAACGTCAATTTTTAAGTGGATTGTTTATTACGTAATATGCTGCTACGTATGTAAAGCTGACTTGAAGATGTATTTCTGTTGTTACACTCCAAGTTTTAAAATATTATATTAATTTTGTTATTAAACTGCTTCTGTAGATAGTATTTATGTTTATGTTTGCCTCGGCTGCATCAGTCATACTTTAGAGACATGTTTCCCTTAATCAGGGCGTGGTACGACAAGAATGTAGGCTTACACAGATTTTAAGCTTTAAATTCACTTCTTTTTATTAATCCTTGGCACAAATTAAATAGCACTACACTGATATTAAAACTGTGAGATTCTTTAATTCAAAACATGTACTTAGTTATAACGTATACTTAATTTTTGTTACACAGGAATACATAATATTTCTTTAGAGAACACACCTTCCATCCGGTCACTACCAAGGTCTACCAGCAAGTGAACATATTTCAACCGTATAAACTTTTAACTTTTTGTATTTCAAGTCTCTGATTGGCAAATCCTAGTCCAATAGAATACCTGCATTTAATTAAAGCTTTTTCTAGCTGCTGATTGGCTAATTTTAAACTGTCACAAAATTTATATTATCGTTGCTCTAATCATGACTAGTAATATTTAAACTCTCAAACTCATTATTGCCTCAAGGTTACCTCATTGTTAGCAACTTTAAGCTTATTATTCTCACAGCTCTTACATTATTAAATTACATAAATGCATTCAAATAACATTATTAAACATATTTACAATAATATAAGCATATGCAATGACTGTTACATACATTTTAAAAATTATTACATACATATTGCTTCAAGGCGGGCTGTTATTGAAATTATATATTATATAATTCAATTGAAATTATTCAAGTGTTAAAAATACTGTCTCAAATCAAACCTACGTGCAGTTGCTGTGTTTTGGCTGGAGGCCCCTCCGTCTGACTAATTCCAAGCATGCAAAAAGTTATTGCATAAAAAAAGGGCCATCTGCAACCATTTAAGTAATATGAGTTACGTTATAAGAAATCATTTCATACACATAGTTTTTTGAAAAATGCAATTAGATATTAGTATCGAATAATGTTAATTGTCATAAAACTTAGATAGGATGTTGTATACACCTACCCTCACGTCAAAGAGAGGTTACAATAATAGCAGGTAATCATTTCAACAATACAAACCAGACAATAATAATAATGCACGCATCCGCACTTTGTGCCATGTTGAAAAGCACATTTTGTTTTCTGGACCCCTCTATAACCGCAGAGGAGGTATATTCGCTGTAGCATCTGTATCCTGCAATGTAAGACTTTGTTGTTATGCCTTTATTTCAAAACACAGCCATGTCTTTGTATATGAGGCTGCGTGAAATAGTAGTTCGTGAGTCTGTGGTCAAAAGTCATCGCTCTAGAGGACGGGAAAAACAACCAACAAGTCAGAGCTTCTGCTGCTTCTTCCGGTTAACCACAGGAATGACAATGTGACAGCCTTTGTTTTTATATTAAGTATTTTCCAGCTCAGGAATACGTGTAAATGACCTTGAAGTAAGTGAAGCCAGCATCAGACAGCATTTGCTTATACAAGTTGCTTCGGTTGCTATTTACAAGAGTGAACAAACTAAACAATGAGGAAGAAAAACTCCTTGAAACTGCTCAATTTTTCGGTGAATACTGTAATAGTTGAGCTCTTTGGTATAGGTGGTGCATCGTTTGAATGTATACTCAGTAAATAAAAGAGCGGTAGTAGAGAATTCTTCCTTCGTCCATTCACAGGACTATACAAGGTACATAACGTCACTTAGAGGCAGATTAATGAAAAACAGTCTGACTGCTAGCCAGAGTGGAAGCGACAAACGGAGTTCAAATGTAATGGCGAGTCGCTTTTTCGCCACGCCTGAAGTAAGCTAAACACTTAAATTTGAATATCCTGCTCAATTCCAAATTCCTCTCTTGCAGACATTACCCGCTCATTTAACATTCCAAACAATGAACTAACTACATTGCCAGATCTACTAGAATTGCAGCCTTTCACCGTGAGTGTAGGCAAGTAAAAAGAAATTACCATCTACTTATTTGTCATAAATACAGCTACCTAGCTGAGTTAATTCACTTCCAATTTCAGCTTCAAAATAGCATTTTATATCTGTTTAATATTTCATAATGGTGCAACAAATACTCATATAACGCGGAAACTCCGCTCACCGTAGAGTACCTACTGGGTAGCGTACCGAGCGAGGTGGCGCCACGGTAACGTGTGCGACTCGCATTCGGGAGGTCCCGGGTTCCATCCCCGGCGACCGCCCACTTTGACCCATGGGTTTTTCGTCGTTTCCTTGGGATTGGCAGGCGAATGCTGGGGTGGTTTCTTCTCTACCACGACTTCCTTTCCATTAGTTCCCTTTCATTCCGTTTCCTCCTCATCTTTCACGTGTACTTCTAGGTGTCGTAGCGTATGACGATGCCGGACAGATGGCGCGGATGCATGCTCACTGGAAAGAATACTGCCCATGGACACCAGAGGGTGCTTAATTCGTTGGTCGTTCATCGTCCTCTCTCGGCGGCTCCAGCAGTAGGGCGGGTCTGCGAGCTTGAAAATGTTAGCGAATTCCGCGTGTCTCTTTGGCCTGTCTGCTTACGGCCTGCGGCCTCCTGTGGTTCCTTCACCTCATCCCTTCCTCCTGGAGGGTAGTAGTCGCAATAGACCTGTGCAGGTTGCAGCGAGGTGTCCCTCTCCGTTGAATCACCTCTACCTCTACTGGGTAGCACGTCAGCAGTCCAAGGGTCCGTGTTCAAATCTCGGATGTGGCGCTTTGCAAAGATAAGTTTATTTTATGGGATTATTTCATATCCTTTGAATACAAATGCCGGGCAACTCTCAGCTCTTCTGCCCGGGTAGTCTGATACTCTTTAATTACCATCATCAGGTGTAGGAATTCTTATGCAGTTGGCTGCAAGTTATCTACACTCAATGCAAAGACTGCAAATCAACAGAGGCCAAGGTTCACTGACAGACTGTATGAGGGATGGAGGGGGGTGTTTTGTTATCTGCAACCTCCCTGGCTATAGTCCAATGACAGTTCAACCTTATTTCCTTCCGTCCTGGTTTATTGCTTAGAACTTTCTATGCCTAATCATCAATATTTGGAATTTCTGCAAGTCTGTCATGTCATAGGAAACGTTAAAATACCACAAAATATCCAATGAGAATCTTCAAACATCTCTAAAGCATATTGTCCATTACAGGCGCGGTAATCTTTTGTTGACCAAAATATGCATTTGCAGTATACTAATATGGATCATAGGTTATACAACATAGGGGGACACTTGGCACACTTAGACCTACATAAATCCATTGCTTTGCCACCCCCAGGAGGAAGGGGTGTAGTGAAGGAACCACAAGAAGTAGGCAGGCAGGCCACAGAGAAGTCCGGAGGTCCCTCATATTCTAGGCTCGAAGACCCATCCCACTGCTAGAGCTACATAGAGAGGGTGATGAACGACCCGCAGCCCTCTAGTGTCCACGGGAGTACTCTTTTCTTTGAGCAAGCATCCGTGCTATCTGTGTATCCATTCGCCACAAAACCTAGAAGTACACTGAAATATGAGGAGACAGAATGAAAGAAAAATTATGGAAAGGAAACTGTGGTGGATGAGAAACCACCCCAACATTCACCTATCAACCAGGGAAAACCATTAAAAACCCAAAGTCAGTGTGAACGGTCGATGGGAATCGAATTCGGGACCTTCCGAATGCGATCCGCACACGTTACCGCGGAGTCATCTCGCTCGGTTAACATGGATCATACTATGGCATGTTCTTCTTTTTAAGGTAGGTCGATTCGTTCTCCATAAGAACGCTCGTCCCTAAGAGGAAAACCAATTAATTAGCTAAATACACATTTCAAATGCTTAAAGCACTACACTGCCACCTTAGACTACGGAAACTGGGGATTTGAGTTTCAGATAGCCATACTCCATCCGATATCTGAAGTTAGGAAACTCACCACAATACCTGAGAGAGACAGTAACAAATTAGAATATTTAGTATCATTGGATACTGATAGAATTTACCAATGAGTATGACAGTTGTTTCAGTACAGAAAGTACGTATAATAAGTATAAAAGTGTCGTTAGGAAACAAA
Source organism: Deroplatys truncata (assembly GCA_030765065.1). Taxonomy (NCBI): domain Eukaryota; kingdom Metazoa; phylum Arthropoda; class Insecta; order Mantodea; family Mantidae; genus Deroplatys; species Deroplatys truncata. The sequence continues at coordinate 196,497,773 of CM060990.1, forward strand.
GAAAACGGTTTTATCAGAATGATTTTTCTGATTATTTCGAGCATACAATTTAAGAATTAAACCCATTGTATTATCTAACTGAACGACGAAAAAGTATATTTCATAGCCTATAAAACTGGTCGTTCTAGATCAGAGATTCAAATTGTGAACCGTAGCGAAATCCTAAATTATAAAGCGAGTAAATTAAATTGAACCTCAGAAAATGCTTTGCAATTACACAATAACAGATACAAGCGACAAATATGGAAATACAAAACAAATCAACGCGGAAGTAAGCGTTTTGAAAGACTTTGGAGAGCAGCCATACCAAAAAGATTAAATAATTCTACAGAAGAGTTTGTAACCTCAAGATGCCGAACAGGGCCAAGTGCTTTAATCCATGACGACGATGATAAAGCCTGGATATCGCTGTTGAAGCACATGAACCGTCCCACACCTCGACATAGAACATCAATGGTAAGCAAATGAAGAAACAAATGCATCCCAGGAAGTGAAAGACGAGTTTATTTCTCCTGTTACTTCTGGAATACGAGTGACCCAGAAATGCATCAGCATTTGAACTCGGCAATGCAAAAAAGGAATCCGTCTGAAAACAAAAGCTAGGACGTTGACCCCTGTTGAAGTGTAAGGGAAATCCAGTCAGCGGAGGTCGTGAAGAGACGACCAAAACAACCACCTCAATCCGGTTTGTGTTTTCCATGTAACCCAAGGTTTAACGTTTACTCCAAAACATCTCCACTTTTATTTTGGTATAAGGAATCTCTGTGCTGAAAAGTCCGTGCAAGAAGAAAAATTGTTCAGGCTCTTGTTCAGCATATTTGAATTATAAGCCTACGTAACAGTAAGAAAAGAGATGGCAACCTAATTAATATTAACTGACTTAGGGCTGATAAGATAAATTAGGTTTAAACAGTCAGGTTTAAGCTATAGCTTTTAGTTTAAGTGCGTACTATAAGCTTTAATCTTCAGTTGAACTTCAGTTTAACTCAAATGGAACTCGTCCTCCGTTTAACTACGGTTTAATCCTATGTTGTAAGATGGCGATTCCATTTGTACATGTTGGGGAGGTATTTGAGAAATTGCTTAGTGATGAAGATGTTATTCAGGTAATCGAAAGACCTCTGAGACCCAGAATTTTCCTAAATAGACCTCATCACTCTCAGATGAGGAGTGACCATGCGTTCTTAAACAGATTCGGATTTACGAAGCAGAAGTGCCCATCTTATTTGATCAAATACGAAACCGCATAGAGAATACAATAAGAAGGTATGAACTATAAAATCAGGTATGCTATTATTGTCTTTCTATTAAAATAATAATAATACATACGCTAAAATTAAGCGTAAGCATAAAAGCTAGGGACCACGTAATGCAATTGACCCGTGCATCATGTAAACATAAGGGACATTATGCTATTATAAACATGTAACTGTCGCCTAGCCTCCTAAGAGTATGTTCTGTATATACTTACGATAAAATGTTACATTTTAGCCAACGTTTATTTACCTCTCCCGTGGAAAAGTTTGCACGACTCTTCACTATGTTTTCGCTCATTTCAGCCAGTATTACTTCAACTGCATAAAAACATTATCTATTGTCTTTTTTTCTAAGTGGACAGATCTACCAACAACATTTAGTTGAGGTATACGAAGAAGAATGTTATCGCTCGTCTTGTCTTCTCAACCTTCAGATATACCAACACCATTACACTGCAGTTTAATTTAAGCAGAAGGCCATAAAATGGCATCCGCAATTAAACTTCTGGTTCGGTTTAACTAAACCTCCAGTCAAACTACTTTTGTAATACCGAACCTTAGACCTCCGCGACCTCGACATTGTCATGCTTGACTTCAGGATTATGCAGAGTCATCTTCCAGTACCAAATGCAATGAAACTTGTTAAAAAAATCCAATGATTCAGGTTGTACAAACACTCATACATTCGAAACCTACTTCATGTACTCATTGCACGTTCACCAGGAGATGGTTCTTCACCTGCACAACATGGAAAAAGCACTAGCCTTCGTAATGTACAAAGATAGAAAAATTTATGAGACATTTTACCACCTTTTAGTTTTCGAGCTGGTTCACATTAATGGATATCCTCGATTTATATGCTTGTCTTGTGCGTACATAAGAGGCTATATGGAAGATACAGCTCGAAAGTAAAGCATATATCCTCAGTGCAGAGAATGGGCTTAACATCTCAAAATAACATACTCCTCTTTTTTCCCCATGGAATATTTATATTCTAGCAGAATAATCGTTCAATCAATGTTGTATAAAATATGACTTACTGGAACATTTTCACCAGATCTGACTTTTGAAATAACCATATTTTAAGATATTAGAACAGACCTAGACGAAAATCAGGAGACAATCTCGAGGTTCCAGCGTCGCAATACTGTACACTTGTACAGCTTTGGCGTTCCTCAGAAGACGTTTGGGACCACTGGCAGATGATCCTTATTTTTGAAATTCGAAGAAATACATGTCTCTTAAACTGATACTTATCCATGATAGAAAATCTGGTCCCAAATTCTGCTTAATATTTTTATTTAATTCCTTTGTTTCCTCATTTTAGTGCATGTTTGTTTCTAAATTCAAGGCGAGTATTTTAGGTATAAATTAAATTTTCTTTTCTGCTACAGCGAGGAAAAATTATTCCCATAGTGCACGAAGGAAACAAAGTATAATAGAATATACCTTACGCGAATATGAGGAATTTTCTTAAATAGTGTTTAACTTCATACGGCGACACAGACGGTGACACGGGTGATATTGATTCATGAAATGAAATAACTGGTAAAGGGAGTTTGGGAAGGAAACGCTCCAGGCATAAGTTTAGAGTACTTCCCCGTCATTTACCAGTAATGAAGACTGAGGATAATCTTAATAATATTAAAAACTCAGTGAGTGAGGATGATCCTGGGGGGATTTGAACCTTACATGTCCCATTCACGACCTCAGCTCCCTTGTCGATATAGTATGTAGAAACATTGGTTGAATAACCAAATTAATAAAAGTTCACTAGATTACATTCTAACCCTCACTTACGAATCTAAATTACCGTTTTAGTACGTGTCTGTCTATTGCGCGAATTAATGTTCTTCTCTGCTTAACACTAGAATGCCCATGAAGTCATTTTGACTGTTTGCAAATGTTTATTTCCCTTACGTTGTCTCTGTGGAGTGTTTTATAGAAAATTCCTATGAATTATAATATTATTGATTTAATCAAACTACAAATAAATTAATTAATAAATTAGGTAATGAACTAATTAATTAAAAATAAAAGAATAAATAAATTAAAAATAGGGCTTATGTTTATAAGCATATACAACTTATGTTTATGCTATATATTTTCTGAATTACTTTAAATGCCGAAGGAGTCAAAGTGACTTCTCGTATTACTTTTTCTATGAAGTGTTTTAAAATCAGATTGCTATTTTGTTTTTTAATGCAGCTAGCGAAATCCAGCGAAACACAAGGAACATTTACATTTGTTAGCTAGTTAGCAATGTGAATTAAGTATTGTGCCGTGCGTTTCTCCAATGTTTTTATTGTAGATTGGTTGCCATTTATTCACCAACAAATGTATAATTGTACGAGTATCGAGGCCCGCAGGCAAGTAACAGAACAATATACTTAGTATGTCCCCAAATTAGTTATAGGCTTCCATCGCGGTTACTTGCCCGAAGCACATCTGGAATCTTAGAAACAATGCTCCTACTCATTCCTTATAGACACATCCTTGAGGTGTACTCTTAAAAGACCAATATGAAGAAATATATTTTGTAAACTATATCATATATTTCCACTCTTTTGATAAGTGTAGCGGATCTGAAAGCTCAAAAATAGATAAATTCGATTAGTTCTCAACTATCTGGAACAGGTTCACTGAGGATTGCACCTCGTGTTTCAAACCTGGTTCTTTCATAGCGCTTATTGATCAACTCTTTCGAAGCAGTTCACAGAGTTCATTTTTGCAATATATGCTTTCAAACACCTCTAAATATGGACGGAAGCACTAGATTTTTATAAGTCAGTATAGTAAAGTACTCTAATTTTTTTTCTATGGGTTGACCAATTGCGATATGGAAAAAGACTGACAGACAGAGTAGGTGTGCACATCGTAGGTTCTTATCTTGGAAGGGAAAGACCTGGAGAATCTGATCATTTATTTTATTATTCCCTTCAAGTAATTGAGGAATAAATGTGTAAAGTTTCTAGGAATTTCCAGTAAATGCAGAAGCCTCCACCACTGATGTAAAAGAAACTGAAACGGCAACTCTAGGCCGAGCCCGAGAACTGTAATTCTAGATAATTTATTAATTAACTTTTATTGATGTTAAATCGTACTATGTAAATATCTTTTTCTCATACTGCTTGTATATTTTAAGAAGGGTGATTTAACGTTATGTATCTATCTAGGTTACTAATATTAGTAGAGTTATAAATGGTTTAATGTAAATAATTTAAGCGCTATGTTAAAATACTGTCCACGATGGAATGTTTTAGCTACAGGAATAGTGCTTTCGAAGGCAGAAAACCTAGTTTTATTACCTCTCTTCGGTCGCCGTCCCATTATTCCTACAGCGAGGGTGTAGAGCCTTTGTCCCATTATTTGATAATTCGCCGTGACCAAGTGAGTGAGCCAGACAACCTAACGGTAAATGTAGGAAAAGCCGCGATTTATATTAAACTTGGACCAATGAGATCCCTGGAAGTTTATTCGAAATAGTTAGACGCGTCGAGTCGCGCTAAAAATGGACCAATAGGAAAGGAAGCAGCCTCAGAAGCCTGAGACTATAAATGGATCTGTTTGGGGAAAATTCGGGACAGTTTTGGTAATGTGTAGTCAGGGAGAGATGCTGCAGGATGTGTGAGACATCGCGCCAAAAATGGAATAAAGACAGTTTTATCATGGATTTTTAGCAAGACAGTTTATGTCATGTGTGGTCAGGGAGAGATGCTGCAGGATATGTGAGATATCGCGCCAAAAAGGGAATCAAGTCAGTTTTGTCATGTCAGCTTAGTATTGCATTTATTCGAGAGTTTTCGTAATGTGTGGTCAGGGAGAGATGCTGCAGGATGTGTGAGATATCGCGCCAAAACAGGGAATCAAGATAGTTCTAGCAACACACCTAAGATCTGCTACTCTTAAAGCGACAATAAGAATATTTAAACTTCGTGTCTTATCCGCGCCATAGTTTAACAGCGGTGGACAGTATTTTACAGCGGCAATACTAGTTTTGTATACTACGAGTGTTAATTAAATAAAAAGAAACGGCAGTGTCATCTTTTCATAAACAAAGCAAGTCTATGTCTTCCTATATCACCACCCGAGATCTACGTTTTCCTTTACCGAGGATAAGTCCATGCTCCCAAATAGTTTAAGAAAAATTACTGCAGCTAGCCGAGGATAAATTGAAGAGAACCAACACACTGAGAACTTCTGGAACCAACGGGAGAAGCACCAAGGTAAGCCTAACAGCACGGATGTGGAGGTGATCGCCGCAAACTGGCGCCATAACGTGGAGCTCGAAGGGAAGACCACAAACGGAGGACTAGGAAACAACGAACAGACGAAGAATCTTCAGAGGAAAGGGGCACAGCAGAACAAAATTACAACGCGAACTTCTAGTCTACCTACGTGGGACAACAAAACAGCTGAGAACATCGCTTCTAGAACTTCACCAGGATTCGAACCCGGAACGCATCAGTTAACATTGAAAAAAATACAGGTTAGAACATTTATTAAAAACAAACAAAAAGGCATGCAGAGTAGTGACTCAGTTTTGTGAACACATGTTATTGAGAGGGGGTAAAGTCATTACTAGGGAGGTAGAACTTGCTAACGGAACCATGAGTAGGTCAAGGGAAGATTTGGAAGAACTGAATAGGGAGGCTATTGTCAGCATAACAACAGAGGGAGAAAATATGGGTGCAGCAGAGGTAGAAGTTAGGCTGGAAAGGCAATCACCGATTGAGCAGGTCATTGACGCAGGTCAAAACCAGCTGCTAATATTGCTTCAACATTTGAGCACAAAGATAGACGAGATGGGTAAGGAGTCAAAAAGAAATTTAAGTGAACAGAGTAAGAACTTAGAAAGCATATTCAATGAACATAGTAAGAACTTAGAAAGCATATTCAATGAACATAGTAAGAACTTAGAAAGCATATTCAATGAGCAGAGTAAAAAGTCAGAAAGCATAGTAGATGAGCGGGGTAAGATCTTAAGTGAACATAGTAAGGACTTAGAAAGAATCGTAAGTCAACAAGATAAGAATTTAGAAGGGGAATCAAATGAGCATAATGAGGACTTAGAAAGAATTGTAAGTGAGCAGAGTAAGGGCTTAGAAAGAATCGTAAGTCAACAAGATAAGAATTTAGAAGGGGAATCAAATGAGCATAATGAGGACTTAGAAAGAATTGTAAGTAAGCAGAGTAAAGACTTAGAAAGAATCGTAAGGGAACAAGATAAGAATTTAGAAGGGAAATCAAATAAGCAGAATAAAGACTTAGAAAGAATCGTAAATGAGCAGAGTAAGGACTTAGAAAGAAAACTGAGCGAACAGAATAAGGATTTCGAAGGGAAATTAAATGAGCAGAGTAAGGACTTAGAAAGAAGCTTAAGTGAACAAAATAAGAGTTTAGAGGGGAAATTAGTTGAGCTGATGAAGGGGAAGTTAATAGAAACACTTGAAGGGAAATTACCACAGACACTAGAAACTAATGATCCGAAAACACTAACGGGAGAAGAGACGTTAAAAAAAGCTTTTGAAAGAATGTCAAAGAGGGCGCAGAAAAGAAAGCAGGAATTTAAAACAAAGAAGCGAAAGAAATGGTTGATCGAACTTAGAGAATTAGTATTGGTATAAAAAAAAAACAAATCCAGCATTCAAATTAAAAAGAAAAAAAAAGAAAGACATAATATCATTGATCCTGACTCTACAGTGCCTGGAAAGGAGAGCTTTCCCATATGAATTAATGAATTATCTTAAGCAGTTGTGCAGAACATTTTTTTTTATTACTAAAGAGACTTGAGTATTAAATGCTCATTAGTGATAGTGAAGAAGAACAAGAAACACCTTTGCCATTAATATGTTTCAGTTTCTTTCTGCTTGAATAAGTTTGTCTTAAGGTTGAAACAGCTTTTATTGTCAGAATATTTATTATTTTTTTATATTTAGCAATATTTGTAAATTATTAATTGGTTGGTATGCTAGCAATATGCTGACAGTTTTCTTTAAACATATAAATTAGTTTTATTAATTATAGAAAAAAGAGGTATCATAGAATGGAAAATTTATTTAAAGGTCCATACCGGGTGATTAACATTTTTGGCTCGGATACATTTGAGTTACAAGAAATAAAGAATTCCAAGATCGTAGGGAGATACCATAAACAGTTGCTCAAACAGTACAAATGTTTAGAGAATGAGAAGGGTGAAGAATGTAATGAAATTAGTCAGATTAGTTTTACTCGAAATGAGGTAGCAACCCTATGAACAAATAGTAAAGGTAATACACCCGATAAATAAGGATGTAAAGAAATAAATAAATGCATAATAATTATGTACCAATATGTATGTAAATAGATTTAATTTTTAAAACTTAATTTGGGTATTAGCGTATTTGTTTGCGTTACAAGTTATTCGTGTGCGCGAAGTGCATTGTGCATAAGAATGCCTCTCAGAAAACCTGTTTTTAAATGGTGAGAGGGGGTCAACCATAACAAAGTGTAGAGTGAATGACCCAAATGTAAACACCACCGGTTTGTCAGAACCCTTGTGAAGGAACAGGTATAGCGAAGGGTCTCTGTCAACAAAACAAACCAACAAAGGCCATAATCAGAGGAATTATTCTGGAAAAGAAAATTGTATCAAGTATGAAAAATTTATTCTTTTCCAGAACAGGGCAATTTGAAACGGCAACTCTAGGCCGAGCCCGAGAACTGTAATTCTAGATAATTTATTAATTAACTTTTATTGATGTTAAATCGCACTATGTAAATATCTTTTTCTCATACTGCTTGTATATTTTAAGAAGGGTGATTTAACGTTATGTATCTATCTAGGTTACTAATATTAGTAGAGTTATAAATGGTTTAATGTAAATAATTTAAGCGCTATGTTAAAATACTGTCCACGATGGAATGTTTTAGCTACAGGAATAGTGCTTTCGAAGGCAGAAAACCTAGTTTTATTACCTCTCTTCGGTCGCCGTCCCATTATTCCTACAGCGAGGGTGTAGAGCCTTTGTCCCATTATTTGATAATTCGCCGTGACCAAGTGAGTGAGCCAGACAACCTAACGGTAAATGTAGGAAAAGCCGCGATTTATATTAAACTTGGACCAATGAGATCCCTGGAAGTTTATTCGAAATAGTTAGACGCGTCGAGTCGCGCTAAAAATGGACCAATAGGAAAGGAAGCAGCCTCAGAAGCCTGAGACTATAAATGGATCTGTTTGGGGAAAATTCGGGACAGTTTTGGTAATGTGTAGTCAGGGAGAGATGCTGCAGGATGTGTGAGACATCGCGCCAAAAATGGAATAAAGACAGTTTTATCATGGATTTTTAGCAAGACAGTTTATGTCATGTGTGGTCAGGGAGAGATGCTGCAGGATATGTGAGATATCGCGCCAAAAAGGGAATCAAGTCAGTTTTGTCATGTCAGCTTAGTATTGCATTTATTCGAGAGTTTTCGTAATGTGTGGTCAGGGAGAGATGCTGCAGGATGTGTGAGATATCGCGCCAAAACAGGGAATCAAGATAGTTCTAGCAACACACCTAAGATCTGCTACTCTTAAAGCGACAATAAGAATATTTAAACTTCGTGTCTTATCCGCGCCATAGTTTAACAGCGGTGGACAGTATTTTACAGCGGCAATACTAGTTTTGTATACTACGAGTGTTAATTAAATAAAAAGAAACGGCAGTGTCATCTTTTCATAAACAAAGCAAGTCTATGTCTTCCTATATCACCACCCGAGATCTACGTTTTCCTTTACCGAGGATAAGTCCATGCTCCCAAATAGTTTAAGAAAAATTACTGCAGCTAGCCGAGGATAAATTGAAGAGAACCAACACACTGAGAACTTCTGGAACCAACGGGAGAAGCATCAAGGTAAGCCTAACAGCACGGATGTGGAGGTGATCGCCGCAAAACGAAGGAACGTATTCCACGATAGCTTTTAAATACAAAGGAACTCTACGTACTGCCTACCAAGGCGAGGTGCAAGAGTATATGCCGATTTTGTGCAGCATACATCTTAAATAAGATAAAGAAAACTCCTGACATGATGACCAACTAGTGTGAAACAAAGTATAGCTGTACATCTTTGACCAAATGGCAAGGGATTAGTCTGTTGTGTGCAGGTATCATAAGTGATGGTGCCTCGATGTAAACAAACGCAAGGTCCTGGCTTGCTGTAGAGGGCCAGTTACAACAAACAGTGTATCCACTTTATTCGTTTAGTGATGAACAAGTTGGATTAAGTTCCTAGATACCTGAATGTATTCATGTCGTTTAATTACCCTAAAGCACTGTATACTTTTCGTTATAGCATTACAGTAAATGCCCTCAAGTTGGACAAGCATAGGTTTGGTTAGAACCAACGAACACATTATTAATTTATATGTCCACTATATTTGTATCTTGAACACCCTTTATCCTTTATCTTGAACATCCCCCTCACACTATTTTGGACAGAGAGAGAAGTATTGAATTCAGCTTTCTCGGTCTCTCTCCATATTGTACATACAGTACTGTTGGGCTGAATTCCAAGAGCCGGATTGTTTCCAGTCGTTAGTATACGCTAATTCCACTATTGTATTCTTTCCTAAAGAATTAACTGTTATGCCTCATTGGAGTTGAGAGCACACATAAAGGTGGGTTGCGCAGTAGCGTTGCTCTGAGTCACGTGAACTGTCAGCGTATAGAGCAAAAATGAAGGAGGCAGTATATTATCTCTCTCTCTCTCTCTCTCTTTGCACAGTGGCTTTCCCGATCACCTTTGTGTGAGCTTCCGACTCTGGCTCAATTGGATTGGGAAAACATCGTTAATGCTCTGCAAGGAAAACAATAACGAGTTTTCACTTTAAGTCTTTTTCTAACTTCTGGGGAAGTGTTTTAAACACAAGTAAAGCATTGAGGAAGCGAAAATTGATAAAATTAACAGTAGAAAGAAAGGAAAGAGATTTTGAATCGTTTAGGGAAAGGGGAAAGTTGGCGGAAGCTAGGGCAGAAACGTGGAATTTCCAATTCAGTTTTAGCTTTGGAATGCGACGGGTTATGGAAATTGAATGGACAAAATAAAATATCTAAGAAAACCAGCAGTGTTTTGTGACAGCATTAGTTTGTAAAATATGACAACTAGTATGACTGAGCTAACCTTTTAACCATACATACATACATACATACAGCAATGCATGTAAATACGTGCAAGCACAATGAAATTCAACATTACGTATTGCTGAATTATGACCGAGCAGGATGCTCAGGCGGTTTTGTCTGTGGCTGCATTCGGGAGGTCGTAGGTTCGATTCCCGTGGCCGACCTTCCTGACCCATGGGGTTTTTCAGGGGTTTTCGTGGGTCGCTAGGCGAATGATGTGAAGGATTCTCACATCCCCCGAATTTCCTGTCCCTCCATTTCATCTCCATTCTCATTCCCCTTCGTCTTTCATCCGTTGGTCTCTTTCAGGGTAGAAGTGTCGACGATAATGTTTCGGTGCAGTGTGTTAGGGAGAAAGGATGCTCTTTGTGACTCCGTCCCTCGGCTTTTGGCTGGCTGCCGGGGGTATCCGAACCCCCTTGAGGGGCGTAGGACCCCTACCGTGCGGGATAGGGTCCCCGGTCTGCCTACCCGTCTGTCGGGGAGTCTATCTGGAAATTTAGGGACCCTGCCATTCCTGTACCGTCATTCCTGGTTCGGCCAACAATTATTGTTGTCACGATTAAGGCAAAGTGCACGAAAAAAATCATATTTTATTAGGACATTATGAAAAATAAAGAACATATGTTAGTTGATAATGGGTAAAGAGAGTAGTGAATATTGAAAGCCAAACCATTTTGTTTTAATACTTGCTTATTATACAATGATATGATGCCTCTAATTCCTAAAAAATGGTTTGTATATTGCTTATGCCGCTGTGCTGTAATGTTACTGCTGTTTTTTTGTTTTGTTTTTTTAGTTATTACTTTCTTACAGCCAAGCCTAAGGGAAATGTGTTGGAATGATATTTTCTTTAGCACTATTACATTAATTAGAGCCGTCTGTACTTTGCGATAGCCGCCGCACAGGCCATGCGACGTCCTTATCTCCCCCTTTCCACTGTCTCAAAAGACTCTGATCAAAGGATACTTCTTGTCGGTTTAAATTTTGAAACTGCTTTTATTCCTCCAGCGAGATATTTGGCAAAGGAAACACTAGCGAAGAAAATTCTTACTGTTGCAGTTTTATTTACATGGATAAGTTTGTTCTGGTTTTGTATACTAATAAGACAGAAAAGTAATGCGCAAAACAGATTCGAGTCCTACATATTCGTTTTACAGTATTACAGCAATTTCTGTGTTACAGTGACTAGCTTTACACTGTTTTAGAAAAGAGCAAATGAAGATTGTTACAAATCATTTTTAAATTATTCATGTTCATTTTGAGTTGGAAGAATTTTTTAACCCAAATTGTGAAAATTTTCAAAATAAACTTTTAAGACTTTCCTTTTAGCTCTGGTGTTATTTTATTCTGCCGGGATTTGTTATCCTCTAGGATGAATATATGTATATATAGAAGTGTAGAGGGAATATGTTGACAAACTTCTACATCATTTTTGCACCATTTAAAGTATATATCATTATAAATCCCTGCACATATTAATTGTGTCTTCCTATAAACCTATTTTTCATCTTGAGTGCTAATACATATTAAATAGGCAGACGATGACCTTGGAGCGTAACTAATGTCGAAGGGTGCGGCCCTGTGGTTCTTTCTAAACGCTATTAAAGTTAACACGTGACTCTCTTATATGCTATATTGCATATTTGATTTATTATTATGATATTATGAACTATATCAAAAGTATTTGCTCCCTGTACTTACAAACACAGATTGTCTACAGTATAACGCAGTTTAGACGAGAAACGGAAAGGCCAATAAGCAAACACCATTGTACATTTTATTAATACAGGATTTAGGTACATACTTAAAGAGAAGGTTATGGTGCTTTTAAAACATGTGTTTTTCTGTTTGCAAAATAAAAAACTGCCAACATATTTAGCACTGAGCTTAGAATTGTAGAACTAAACATGAAAATGAACATGATATTACATTCTGAAAAAGCTGTCACTTATCAGAATTTATCCGGAACTTATGTATTTGTACAATAATATCCTCCCTCAAAAGTAACAATAGCGCTCTCCAATAAAGAAATATACTTTTGAGTACGTAACAGTAATTTATACGTTAAAGCATTCAAAAATTGAATAGAAGATAGAGGCTGCTGTGCTAGATGTTTTAGGTTTGAAAAATTGTAGTTTAGTAAGTCAAATGAAAGGAATATTGGGTCGCTTTATCTAACCTTACTGTCTTCTATTTTACACATTATTTACAAATCAGTCATCTGTTGAAGTTAACTAGAAAATAAGCTCAAACTCTAATTGTTTAACAATTTACACTAGTTATTTTATTAGCGCTGAAAATTGTAAACTAAAATTGTACTTTAATCAATTCTCATTCATTATTGCTATTATTGTAGACGTGCCATATTATTGTTTCTTATTAAATAAATCTATGTATAAATAAGAGTTATAAGGCATACTTTCACTGTTAAAAGCTTTGCCACTAAAATATAGTGAGTATAAATATGAAAAATCAGTAAGAAACGCCAAGCATTGTATATTTATAATCTCAGATTAGCAGATGAAAGGAACAAGCAAGACAATGAAACTACCAAGCAGAGTTTTTCGTACAAACTCACTTGACCGGCCAAAATAAACTTTTTCTGCAACATTAATAGGTATGCAGATGTTATACCTCTGTACCAAACGCGCACTGATAAATGTGATTTTGGATTACTAACTCAACGACTAAGGAAACTTTACGCCAGAACTGTCGGAAATGTAGGTTCACATTTTTCTCACTCCCCACAAAAAACTAAATAACATTTGTATAAAGCACTTTACAATTGTTCTTACACCAACGTAAACAACAACGAAAATTCTGAATGGCTGTGTACGAAGAGAGCAATGAATGGTTGGACCATCCATGGATGGTCATTTGAGGGTGAAGCTACGTTTTGTAATTGGAACCAATATTTTTTATTTTGTTTCCTTATTCATCACAAAATAAACGGCCTTTTATGAACCATTTTCTAATGAGAAAACAACATACATAATATAGGTTCCCATTTAAAAAAAATTTAAAACGGGAACCTACAATTAGGATCAAATTAAATTGATCCTAAAATGACCATCACAATGTCCTCCAAATAAAACACGACTAATGTCATTTGCTTTCCCGCATAATATCAAGAAAGTTTTATTCAAGACATTCCTTTCTACAACGCTTAGTTTTGAGGTTATTGTATAGTCTTAACTTAAATGGTCCACCCTGTATATATAAGTAAGGAATAATGCGAATAAAACTAAAATTAACTAATTTTTAAAAGTGCTTGGACATGTCAAATTTAACACTTTGAAAGGAAAATTTTAGAAAAAAGAAAGAAAAGGAATCAGTCATTATTGTACAGGATGTGATGTAATCGACAAAAGTTTTGAATGGTAACATATTGCTTTTTTCATTCTTTCTGAAAGGCAGTTGGTTGCTATGGGAACAGATCTCTCTCCACTTAATTACTTTTTATGGAGTACTTGAAATGTAGAGTCTTTCTTACGAGACCTGCTAATTTGGAAGATTTAAAAATTAGGATCATGAAAGAATGCAGAGGTATACCACCAGCAGCGATTGAAAATGCTCAACAACAATTCACGCTTCGACTTAGCCACTGTCAATCGAGCGAGATGGCTCTGCGGTAACGTGTGAGGCTCGCATTCGGAGGTTTCGGGTTCGGTTCCCGGTGGCCACCCACTTTGACTATGGGTTTTTCGTGGCTTATCCCTGGTTGCCACAGGCGAATGCTGGAGTGGTGCATTATACCACGTATTACCTCTCTTCCCCATTTCCTCTCATTTCATTTCCCTTTCATGTTTCAGGTTGACTCCGGGACTGTGGTTCGGTCGGTGTCGGGCAGATGACGCAGAGGCTTGCGATCCTCTACTGGGTCGTGTTTCCCCGGTCCCACTATAGGGACGTCTCTGAGCGACCCTCCCGTGTCCGGGTGATCAAGCCTGGAACTATTAGGGAACCCTGCGCGTCTCTGTCGGCTTGCGCAGGCCTGCTCTGCAGCTCGCACGTCTCCCGCAGTCCCCTCGCCTCATCCGTTCCTCCCGGGGGTGTATGTACAAAAGATCCATTGGGGGTCGAGGTGTTAGATGTCCCGCTCCGTTAACTGGTCATAGTCATAGTCACTATCAGGTTGTTAATGGGGAGCATTATTAAATAATTAGAATTTCATTTGTTGCAGTAGTTGTATAAATTGTGGGAAAAATTTTAAACAAGCCAACAATTAAACTGTTCCCATAGCAATCAAACCTCTTATACGAAACAAATGAAATTGTTCATGCAACTAAATAAGATAGGAAAAAAAACTCTCAGAAAAAAAAAACATGACAAAAATATGTTAGAACTTCAAATGTTTTCTATGCCGTCATATTCTGTCCAATAATACCTGAAAATTTTGTTTGGGTTTTGTAAAATTTTCTTGTCAAAGTATTCAATTTGACGTGTTCAAGCATTTTTCAAAAAATGAGAATTTTAGTTTTATTTGCATTATTCCTTAGTTATGAAGACTCTGTATTCTATACATACATTGTCACTACGATAGATGCCACAAAGAGTAAATAAATTAATTGTAGCTCCAAAATGTAAAATAAGAATTTAAAACATTCAGTAACCCGTCATTCCAGCTAGTCCTTAATATCGTCTGTTCTTATCATCACATTGGTACCTGACAGCAATCTAAAGTCTTTATCTACACAGACTTCTAACACAGTATTAATGAACATTGTAACTCTCTTCCACTTTCATTGTCCAAATGAAAGTGTATCAATTTTCCAAAATATGCTTGGAATAATTTCGTATTTTAGCAAAGCACCAAAGCAAGTAAATGTGTCCAAGCGCTAGTATAGCTTTGATATACGGTCATGAAAATGACAGACGGATAATATACTACAAAGGTGTATGATATATTATATAGGTTAGGCTGTTCTTATCTCATTAATTCCAAGGTCCAAATCTTCAGAAATATCAGGGATAAATAAGGGCTATCTTATCTTCCTTAAAAGCGCCATGGTTACAACTGCAGAAATGTCGTATATTATATTTTTCTATTGTAAATAAATCTTCTTTGACTCTGAACTGCATAATAAACACCAAGAAAAACAAAGAGGGTGATTCTACATTTTTATTAATAAATAAAATGAGTAATATCAGTACCAAGAAAAGCGCAGCGTTTCATCATTATTACTGAGCGTATTGTTTGATTAAGCGGCAATCAGAATCTCAGTCTCAAGCGAGCATTAGACTGCTACTTTGTAGCATAGCTTTGCTTGAGCTTTCCGGCGGGTGATTCATTGCCATAAAAGACATTCCAGTCTCCTCCAGCAGGTACAAATCTCAGTCTATGAACTTGAGGTAGTATTTTATATCACAACACTGTGAATGCCAGAGTGATTGTAGTGTAAATTAACATTACTGTATGACAATGATTTTGTATGTTTGTTAGCTATAAGCATTGTTAGGAAATAAGTTTACACGGCCTCACTGAAACTGACAATAGAAGAGGGTAACAATGAAGCGAGGGGGTGAGTTGTTTATCAATTAGAAGAGACACACAAATGACGTCAGGTTAGCGCGCCTTTCTTTAGAAATGGAGGGAATATCTTCCCTAGAGCATATGTTTTAGTAGTTATGATTGGCTTATAAAATAGACGCTAATATTGGCGCGATTTATTAACCAATAACAGCTCTATTGTAATGTTTAGGCATATCGGGGTGAGTGAGTATAAATTCTTGAGCCAAAGGCAAGTATCGCGCAGTTCTACAGAATCATTCACAAGGTAAACGTCGCGCAGTTCTAAGAAATCTCTCTCGCGAGTTACACGTCAGGCAGTTCTAAGGAAGCATTCACAAAGTAGGTACACATTACGCAATTCTACAGAATCTCTCGCGTCGTAAAGTTAGTTACAAAATGTGAAATACGCGCAATTAATAGTGCGCGGCAAATAAGAGATTGTAGTTACATTCGAAAATATAACAGTTTCAGTCAGGCGTGTATCAAGATTAAATATGTGAATTTAATTAAGTGTGAAGGCAATAAAAGTGTAAAAACAAATTATTTTATCAGTGGTATCTTTTAGTAACAACTCCTTTCCGTTTACACGCCCTGCTCAAGAGATATTTGCTCGACTGAGTAATAATAGCTAGCCGGAGGACAAAGAACCCAAAATTCAAAATAGTAAAACAATAACAAGCGCCAAGTAAAAAAAGATAACACGAACATCATACTGCGACAAACTACGCAGTTGGCACATAGCATTAGGAACAGATGTTGGATCTCGTGGTGCCTTAGACTTCTTAAATCCAAGAAGTGCTATCCTGCAGTTTACCTTCCAATCGTTGCAAAGGTCATTGACTTATGCTTTTACCAGGATACCATTTTCTCTCTCTTTTTAGACTGACACCTACATTAATTACCATTAGCATATCAATCATATAAGTTGCCAGTGTATCAGCCTCTAGGCTTTAACATAACATACTGGATTAAAGTACAATATACGACGACCTGAACCCACTGCCATTTTCAATCTCAAACTTGTATGCATGTTAATGAGTGGAAGTGCGTCAATGCACATTAACAGTTCTTGTGGTTATCACATAAAAATAATTGGGATTTCGGCTCTTATGTGTTCAAAAAATATCGTGCATGTTGTTAATGCACTATATCCATTTCCGAACAGCTCACCCTGCTTAAGCTTACTTCGTAATTCTGGATCCCTGGCCTTTTTAAACTTCGTTTCATGTTACAAAAGGCGAACGCCAGCTCGGTTGTGATTATTTGAAATACTTATAATATCGTATAGTCTAGTGTTATATGTCACGTTCATGACATATTACGATGATGCACGTAATATAGAGTCTAATCTATGATTGTTTTCCTGCTAATGATGACAAAATTGTCATCTTTACATACTTACCAAAACCAGACAACTTCGTCCTTTCTGATTTTGGCAAGTTTTAATTCTCTTGTGTAACATTGAACCCTCTGCGTAGATTTAAGCTGCCGTCGCTTAATAGTCTTTCGCTATGCATTTGATTGCTGGAGATATTCTACCACTAACTAGAGATTTAGACATGGTATAGCAACACTCAAAATTAAATTATATCAGAGATGATTCCACTGCTATTTCAAACTTTTGCTTAGATACACATTTATGCTTCGGGCATTTGTTCCATATCTTACTATCTAGCTTTCGTTGGAAGTTTGCTTTCCTGCTTCAAGGCATCGCTCCAAAAGAGCCAGTCTCTACTATAATCACGCCGCTGTATCTTCGGCCCTGACGTTTCGTGAGGGTAAAGAAAGAGATAGGTATATATCAGAATGGCCACCTCTAACAATACTAGCGCTGTGAATTTTCGCAGTAAAGGAAGTTATTCTGTCTCATTTCAACAGATAAATAAGGATTCTAATTTGATTTCTTCTAACGTTTTTAATAAATATAGTTTACTGTTGTTGTTTAGAGCTTTGCTACACGCAAAACAGAACACGAAAGAAAAGAATCGAAAATCTGGCAAAGTTTGCAGTACTGGATTGACTCGCACAGCAAAGGGTGGAAGTTGTCTGCTAGGACCAATTACAGTCTTCTTCCCCGTGTGCGTCCACTGCATTTTGGACTGTGTTGCCAATTCTCTTGTAAGTGAAGCACGTGTGGTCAGTAGCTGTTTGCTTTAGTTCATGTGAAGTTGGTTTTTAGTGCGTGTGCGATTTGATGCGTTATTCTTGTTATAGTTATCATTATAGTTATTGTTATAATTATCGTTATAGTTGTTATATCGCTATGGCTAGTGGTTCTTCAGAATCGAAAAGTGGCAGAGTGTTGTGAAACATACGTGGGAAGTTCTACTTCAAGCAACAAAAGCTGAAGGTGTTTTGGAAGAACGCGTAGAAGAATTAGTTATTTCATTAAATGCTGACAGTAGTGACTCCAGTGACATTAATGATGAAGAAATGGATATCTACGAAGAGTGCGGCGTCTTTCCGCTGGACTATTGACATGTTAAATGTGATTAATTTAAATCTCTTTGTTTAAGCTTCCTGTAAATGCTATCCCCATACTTTAAATGCTCTAATATAGGCTAGGCAACTATTTCATTGTTTGCACTTTGCAAAGACGTGGAACATGTATACACACGTGTTAACAGTAGGGGGCAAGAATTGGCAACACTGCCTTTCTCGGTCGCGCAAACTGTCAGAGCCGGAGGTAAAACGGCGGTACTATAGACAGGGAAGATTTCTCTCAACTCCTGGATGGACAGTGGGGTACGCAAATGGTTTTCATGACTTCCTTGACGTTTATTCAAAACAATAGCTTGGATATCAAAATGCAATAAATCAGGGCCTACAGGGCATGTTGCGTTGTGGCTTGTCATCAGTAGCAGTACCAGTAGAAATCCAGTGGCTATATTATTTGGATGATTTTATTGTAGGCGGCCCGGGTTCAATCCCAGGGACCTGCATGTGGGATTTGTGGTGGACGAAGCGGCGTCTGGGCGGGTTTTCTCCGGGTTCTCCGGTTTCCCCCGCCATTCATTCCACCAACTACTCCATCATCACCTTTCCTTTCATCCATTTCACCAACATTTCGTTTCATCTACTTCCTTCATCCCATACCAGGCATCGGGCTGATCACCCATCCTGGATGCTCTGTCTGATCCATGAGTATCTGCTCCTCGACGGGCCTCTGACCCCAGGCACCCGCTTGTAAGTCCTGGGGGGTGTAATTCCTACATAAGAGGAGGGTAAACAGATAATGAATGAATGAATTTTATTGTATCTTATGGCATTTGCATAATACAGCTGTAGTTAATTAGTATACTTGATAGTTAATTAATACCTTAAAAGTCGCATTTTGAAGCGAAAATAAACGCAAATGGGCATGTTTAAATTCGGTACCATAACAATTTTAACCCGTAAAAATCTGTAGTATCCCGTTTCATATACATAATAGAAAAATATATTCATATATGCTCCGGTCAACATCGTCTCTACAGATTACTGACATATGAATGCGCTTTTGGTATTTTAAGTGATTTTCTCCTTTAAAATAACTAAGACTCAGAACTCAGCCAAGCAGATGTGAGTTGAGTCCCGTGGTCTGTGGTTGCTTGCACTAGAATCACGAAGGTCGTGATATAGTTACCGCATTGCTTCATTTCCCTCTATAGGTATAGATATAGGTTATATAATGGAGGAAGACAGCGACGTACATAGATCTATTGTGTCTACCACCCCGAGGATGCATGATGAAGTGAAGGAAACATAGGAGGCTACAAGTCCCAGGCAGACAAGCCACAGAGACGCACAAAAGTCCCTAACATTTCCTAGTTCGAGGACTCGGATCACCAAAGAGAACGATGTGCAACCCTTACAACCAGGCAGCCCGCTGGTGTCTACGGAGAATACTCTTTCCTTGGAGCAAGTATCCGCGCCATCTGTCAGACACGGCCACATACCGCGAAACCTGGAAGCACACCTGAAACATGAGATGGAAATGAGGGAAAGGAGATTGTGGTAGAAGAGAAACCAGCCTTCATCTTATTGACCAGGGACAATTACAGGAATCCAAGGTCAGAGTGGGTGGTTGACGAAAACTGAATCCGGGACTTCACACGTTACCGCGCAATCATCTCGCTCGGTTCGTTTCCTCTATACAATCAATATCCTTTATGCATTCCTGTGTATAAGGAAGTAAGAAAGCAAATGAAACATTCAAGCTATTGTTGCAGATATTACACCCCTTAAATCCATTTTATATTTATTGTTTTACAAACTACATAGAAAATGAAACGGCAAACACAATGTAACAATTTTTCCTATGTAATACAATAGTATATTATACAACAAGACTATAATGGCAGTAATTAAGACATGAGTTTGTTTATGAAACGAGCGGTAGCAAGTTCCATAATTTTCATACCAGCGTCTTAATTTCCATTGTAGTCAAGTTGCATACGACTGTTTTTGGTCGATTACACTATAATTTCAAAACTTTTGAGTTTTGAAACAAATAGCTTAGCTTGCTAATTGTGTGTAATTAAATGCTGATCGTATGGCAGCACTGATAGCAGGACCTTGAGCGTGTTGAGTAGTGCAACAGATGGTAGCACTGTTGAGTACACGCCATACTTATTTATTTTTTGCAGGTAACGTGAAAGCAACACATATTGTAACAAAGGAAATGAGCTTAATTTAGTGGAATATTAAAATTACAACGAGAAAAATTTATTTTATTTTAAATACACGTATTGTTTTTCTGAGAAATGGATCCATCTTGGACTGCTGCTTTGAAGGTGTTAAAAGGTATGGGTGATAGGGGAGCTGCGCGCGCACATTATAATGAGTCGCTGAATGCCACAATAGTTCAGTTATATCACATGTGATTACCGTGTTATAGTGTGGCCGATCAAAAACAAAATGTCGTAATATGAAAAAGGGATTTTCGCTTAGAGCGTCCATAAATGAATATAATGGAACTTTAAACAACTGCTGACTGAGAAAGTTCATCGGTATAAAAGACAAGGGAGAAGTATTTAGACAGTGAACCTGCGAGACGGAAGTTACATTCCCTCCTCAGTATAAATTGTGTAATCCGTTAGAGTGGAGCTATGTTTTACTTTAATGGACCTTTAGCCGAACCTAATCGAAACGCTTCCCTCTATTGCATAAGAACATGCAACGTACCTTTCTATAGTTCCCTAGCAATCCATAGATAGGTAATTATTCTATTTTCCTTAAGATATTGTTTACCAGAGTATGCATTATTGAAGGAGGTGTCATAACTAGAGGTAGGACAAATGTCCATTGAGCGAGGAATCAACATAACTACCACCCTACCCAGTACACGTGACTGAACACACGAACTCAGGGCTACACAGTCGCCAGTCAGTAGTTCGCTTGCGTTACTGCTTTGGCGGAGTCGCTTTCTGTAAGCTCTGTGTTTATGTTCTGTTCTACCCCAGATGCTTCTGTTTACAGTTCCAAGTTACCTGTGGTATCCCGTTCCCCTCGCCACCTTGTCGATACAAAGTTGCTGTGTGTACACATTGTAAGCTAAAGGATATTTGTCCTACCTCCAGTCATAACGAAACACCCTTGCAAACCGCTCAATTATCAGCGTACTTCTCGTTCAAAAATAGAGGCTAAAGTTTGCTGATTCTGAATGGAAAAACTCACGCAGAACAAAACTGGAAAACAAGTCTTAAGTTTGCTCGTAAATAATAGCAGGGGTGCACTTAGAATTCTAGCAATTAGCAGCTGCATGAACTTACGTAGTCATTACCTATGCAGTAGCACAGTCCTTTGCAAATCTGATGAAATGCGGCGAAACTGAGTTTTTTCAGTGTTTTATGCTGGCATCAACACACATGACTTATATTTGCTGGATGGTTTGGAGTATTTATTATGTGCGTACATTAAGTAGAGCAAGTATTGTATTGCACCCAAAAATGCATACCGAGATGTCATCGGAAATACATTTTAGAAGACCCCTGGACATGAAAAAAGCATTCTTAGAAAAATATCCATGTGTGTCTGTTTGTGTGTCTTGTGCCTAGTGTAACTCACAAACAAAAGAGTCCGATACATTTCAAACCTGGCATTTAAGTTCATCATCTTCCAAAGATGCGACACGAAGATATTTAAGAGAATCATCCCTCCCCAAACTAACCTTTACAAAGAAGCTTTTCGTTATTTTTAATTTCTTCAATTATAACTCTAAGGACTTTGATTAAAATGCCATATGTTTAAGACATTTTCATGACAAATGGAACGTATATCTCGAATTTTCTGGGAATAGCCTGTGAAGTCCTCTTCATTCCGAATGACTGTTGAATAATTGGTAAACTGTGAGAGATAGACAAAATCTTACTGTACAGAAAGTGTAAACCTCGTTAAGGCTCAAGATTCATGCCAAATAAAAAGTTTTGTGGCATTAACCATTTTGGAGGTACTCTTTGTCGGTTGGAATTTTCAAATAATTATACTTTTCTGAATTAAAATAGCTATTGTTCTTCCTCTCGTGGTCTTCTAAACAGAACGAAATTTCAGACATCACCCGCTCTTAAAAGATTTGACTATCGCACAAGCCTACTATATTCCACCAATCCCCTTGCAACTACAACGAAATATGCAGTAAAACCATTTAATATGTGTTTCTCTATTACCTAATCTGAAGTAGATAAGCGAATACGCTTTTATAAAAATAGTTTGTTGCACAATGAGTAGAGAATGCTAGGTGATTGTAATATATCAAATTTTTCAAACAAGTCCAGCAGTCTCCAGTCGAAATAGGTGGTATCAAAACAGCACAGGAGGTATCTTTCACTGTTTGGGATGTACTTCTAGATTAGGAGTAATGTCGTAATGAGGGAAGTTTAGCTTCCCAACAATATGGTTACATCCCCTAGGGCGTAGGATATAATGCTACAGAACATGCATATGCTCCAGCTAGAGGAAGGTAAGTATTTCTAGCATGTAAACAGTGTTAATATGTATAATAACCCGTTATTTTGCAAAATGACCTGTATAAGTGATTAATGTGATAAAACACTTGTTTTTCGAGTGGTGGGGAAATACATTTACGTACAATACTAACCTCAGACAAGCTGGGAGTGTGTGACTCGCCTGCATTGACATACCCACTAAAGCCTCTACACCGAAGGAAGAAGGATAAGGAAAGAAGGAAAGAAAGCAAATCGATGGCGTAAACGGCGCGGGCCCGCATAGCACCCACGCTAATCGGACGAAAGATGGATAGCTTCCATCCAATGGGCAGAGCGGGTAAAAGTTAAGGTTCTAGGCTACAATCATGACAAATTGCTCTGACTGCAGCCTAGAGTCTCGAAGGTGGTGGTGGTGATGATGATGATGGTGGTGGTGCTGTTGGTGGTGATGGTGGTGATGGTGGTGGTGGTGGTGGAAGAGTAAACATAAAGGAGACGTTTTAGGAGATTCAATGAATGATTGATGATCAACCCGAAGACTTTGTCAGTCGCAGCCTGGACGTGAAGATCTAGGGGTATGATGACACAAGTTTGGAAGGCCTCCGGCGGAAGCTAGAAACTTGCTCTGTCCTGATTTCATGTCGATGTAGGCACTGAGCTGGACTTGATCTTCCAAAGCTAGTAGTGTACAATCAACGGTTACTGCCACTGATGAGTGGTGTCTGCTGTGATGCAATAATATTGACGGGATGCTTCTGTGGGTTTTGTAGACCGTAAATGAGGTCCTCCATGGCTGTCAGCTCATCCACCAGATTCAGCAACTCGGAATGAAGTTCCAGGAGGGCGTCGCGTAGGCCCCAGATTTCCTGGCTGACGGTGTTGGTCGTGATAAGCTGTGCTGTTGCATATTTAGGCGGCGGCGGCGTCGATTGTGGTGGCGTCTGCTTCAGCGGCGTTGGTGACTTTGGTGGTGCCTTCCTGCGTGGATGCAGGGGCAGACATCTGAATGGTATTGTTGGATATCCCTCCACATGTGACGCAATAGCGGCGGCGGAGATCGTGCTGCTAGCACGCTGAAGTGATGCAAGAAGCGCCACAATAATAGCACTTCGACTGGGCTGCGCAGGCTGCCTCGCTGTGGCATTCAACTAGCCGGTCTTGTCGGCTGGTCTCAACGCGTAACAGCCTCCCTATTAAGGGAAGGCTGGACACCAGCCTTCCAAATCCGTGCGGCAGGGCTGCTCCAAGCACACCAGCGGCGTTGGTCCCCTGGCAGAGGTGATCCCGATGGCCTTCAATACCTAAGACCATGTTGCTCCGCTGGCAGAACCCGGGGCTCCCCAGCTATCACCACGCTGAAGCGACTGCGTTGAAGTACAGGCTGATGTGCGGCCACTGGCGGCTGGCCCGCGCCCTAAGGAGAGGCGGGGCCAGCAAGTGGCTGCGGTGAACTGTGACAGCTGTTCGGCTGTGGCGGCGACGGTTCTTCCACGGCAATGAGAGAAGCTGCGGTGGCCGGCTGCGGTTTAACAGCCCTTCTCCTGGAGCTACCTATATTGCTGCACAGAAGTCTCGATTTAGAATTTTGCAGGTATGACCTTGCGCGTTTGAGCTCATGTAAAGCATCGCCGTCACTTGGTCCTACAAACCTGAAACAGTGGAAAGGAAATGATGAGGATAGGAAATAATGGACAGGAAATTCGTGGTAGAGGGGGAACCATCCCAGCATTCGCCTATTGACCAGAGGAAATCACGAAAAAAAAACCCATGGCCAGAGCGGCCGGCCTGATGGGAATTGAACCCGGGGGCTCCCGAATGTGAGCCTCTCATGTTACCGCGGAACCTTCTCACTAGGTTGCTTTTCATAGAACCCCTCCTCCCTATTTGCTTACAGCCGTAGGACGTAGGCAGTAAAACAATTTGTCCCTAAGCGAACTTACGTCGCGGTTTCCCCCGCAATTGTGGAGTTCTTTCGCTCTCACCTTTCTCTGTCTAGGACAGCCCTGAGCAGCTGGTAAACGGAAGGAAAGTGTGACGTCTCCCCATTCCACCTGGAGTTGTTATCAAGACTGTTGCTCGGCATGTAAAGTACAACAGGGCGGAACTGGTCAACGAAAGTTGAGTGGCCGAGCACCAAAATATGTCTTGCAGTCTTTCCTCCTCAAATGAGGCTTTACAAACATTTTTTCGGGCGTATTATAGAAATCTGACACCTTTTTCTCGATGCTAATTCATCAATTTCAGGCTTAATTGTATACAAAGCGGTGGAGTATTGATACAAGGGTATCATCATTTAAACTGGAGCGTGTATCACTCTTAGTAGAGTTTAATCTAGAAAACATTGCTCACATGTATATGTGGAATCAAACATTGCAACTATAGGGCCTGCAAAATCTCTTAATTTGAGGTATGTATCGGCTGGCAACATTTGATAAAGTTGCAAGTCGTGTTTCCCTGTTGTTTTAAGAGGAGTAATGTAATTGGTTCTAATTGTAAATGCAATGATTACATTAAATGAACATGGGTTGCAAAATAGTTGCATATCTTTTCCAGACTGATGATTTCTGTTAATGTTTCTTCAAATTCATCATATAGCTTATCCAGAATTACTATATACTTTTGATACACAACAGGGATTTTATTTTCCAGAGAATCTAAACAAGGAAGGTGGTATGTGATCTGTTGAGTTAGCTGATACTGCCAAAGGTGTAGTTTGCTCTTAAATCCCTTCACGTTGTCAAACATGGTTACCATGGTGTAATCTTTCCCTTGTCGTTGCTCATTCATTTCATTGAGATGTTCCGTGATATCTGTCAAAAAGGCAAGATCGTTAATCCATTGTAGATCTGATAATTCTTGAATAATATTTCCCTATTATAAAAATGCATTAATTAAAACAAATCAGTGTTGCTTTTGTTGAAAATAAATATAATGCTCAATGAAACGTCACTGACTGCCCACTGTATGTTGTTGTTCGTCATGTACACAGCTAAGCACGGTGGAGTAGGCAAGGAAGGGGCGGCAATGTTTGCGATCAGATGAGAGCAAGCTCCCCAGGCCTGGTCTTGGACTACCGACTGGAACTTTAGTGGACTGTCAATGCATTACATGAGCTCAAACGCGCAAGGTCATACCTGCAAATTTCTAAATTGTGGCGGCTTCCTTGTACTAACGCATTACCAGGAGAAAACATGTCTCATGTAACACTAACATGCCTGGTTGGTTTTATATAGCATTGCGGCAGAACAGTGGAATTTGAACTATGGAAATACTTCTCCTTGGCGTTTGGTGAGGCTACTGGGGCCCCATCTTTCCTAAGAGTGTCTCGTCTATTCCCGGGATCCCTAGGTTCCGGGTGACCTAAGCAGGTCCAGCGGCGCTAGAGGGGGATTTAGCTCCCAGCTATGTATGAGGGCTTAAACAGTTTTAACGAAAAAAAGCAAAACAAAACAGCTGTCGTGTGACAAGAATGTTGCAGGGAGGTGTACAGAGTTTGGTCATGAAGTAGTAACGCAAAGCTACAATTCGAATGAAGTTTGGGGTCCCGGGCGGGTCGTTTTCAAGTAATGTAAAGCGATGCCTCAAGTTTAGAATGCAAAATAAATTAATAAGGCCAAAAAACCTAAGAATACTTTAAGAATTCAACACTATGGACATTATTAGCGTTTTGAAGGAGACAAAACCTAAATTTTATGAACAATGGGTATTTGTGAGGTATTATGCAACTAAGTAAATATTTTAGAGCAGTTAAATGTCCGGTAAACAAAACGAAATATTCCGTAAGCAAAGCGGTAAAAAGTGTTTACAAAGGAGATTCACTAAATGCGTCGCGTTTGATGAAAGTTGCACTTTTATCTATTTCAAAGTCGGCTATTGCAAAATGTTAGTCATTCGAAGATATGTTGCTTATTGCACGCAGTCAGCCCCTAGAGAGAGCGTGACACAATCCAGCTCACACAGCGAGAGATATCCCGTTATTCGGTTATGCATTATAAATTTATAACAAAACGTGTTCATTAAATATTCGTTCCGTAGAAAGCCGTGTCTTCCCGGTAATAGGAAATAAAGCTCAGCTGAACACTAATGATTATGTAGCTGTTATTAACGTTTAATTTCTATTACAGAAAATGGAGAGTTTCAAACCGGTTAACATTACAGATATTTTGCAATAGAAAGACTTGAACATCTCGATTATGTGTAGTAGTATAATTGCGCTGAGGAGTCGTCCTTTGTAGTGTAGGACTGCTAGACAGCAGCTCCTCAGTGCAATTAAGAGCGAAGGTCTACACGGGGCAAGCCCCCCTCCTAGCCCAAGGTGTGATGCCATCCGTGGGTATTTCCCATGAGGCCAATACCTGGAGTCTAAAGAGGCCCCCGCCCGCTTGCGCGGAGATGGAAGTGGATACGCCACTTACGCGCGTCATCCCCGAAGGGCGACTACAGAAAACCTCGGTAGGGCCGACAGCAATCTAGCATGACGTCTACCGGCTATCCAGGGTGGTACCGGAGGACAATGAGGTGTCTCAGAACCCCGCCGGTATGGAAACCATAAAAACGTACCCAATCTCCCATGGGTGTCGGGAACCACTGCCCCGCCGAGATCAACCCAATCCGAACAGCTCCCCAACGGGAGGGGCTCGAACGTTCTGCCCGACGTACTTCTAGTAACGTCAGAAGTACCACGATTGCTCAGGGTACGCAGCGCCCGCACCACGGCAGCTGGAGGGGTCGGAACCCCCTCCCCCTTACGGGAAGCTACTCAGTAGAGCAAAGAAATGGAAGGCAACCGCACTAAACTTTTTCACCTTCTTTACTGTTTATGGGGATTACAAAGGCATTGTATATTACATTCGCTGTATTGGACCCATCGTGGTTCAGTACTGTGATCCTAGAGGCTCTTCTCGTCAACTCCACCACAACACTCAGTTGTTAGTTTCTGCGCAACCAACGTGCAATTACATTTTTATTTTCAGTTTTGTTATACGTAGTAAACAAGGATTTTAATTTTACAAAGTAGGTATGTGGCTTTGAAGATCAACGCTTCTGGGACCAATTTCGAGGGAGCTTGGAGATGAACGCTTTTAAATGTTGACCTATTTGCGCCGAAGCTGAAGCTTACGCAACATAATATCCCCTAGGATCTTAATGAAAAAGGTACACACAGCCTCGAAACAAGTGTACCAAATGAATATGGATATTCTCAATTAAAGGAGTTAGGAGTAATCAAGGGATGTACCTGCAGTCTGGCTCGCAACACAGCTCGTAGGCCATAATGGGCCATTTATGCTTCCAACGTGACTCTTGGAAGGAAGGGATTGGGGGAGACCCGAAGGTCGACAGGATCCGGACGACGATGTGCACTAGCAAGGACGGGGTCCCTAACGATTGCAACATGACACCAATCCTGACGCCAGCCCTGCCTTAGCCATCCGCAACCTGAGGGACCCGGGAATAGACGAGCACACATCCAGGAGGAGGAAGGGTGCCCCTGTAATCCCTCCAAGTCCTATCCTGAAACAGATGAGGTGAAACAGCTGAAATAAAATAATGGGTACAAAGAAGGATAGACAGAACTTTTTTGATAGAAGGTAGGTCCACCCCAGCATTCGCCAATCGATCCGGGGAAATCACGAAGAGAAAACTATGTTCAGTGCGGCCGGACTGACGGGAATCAAACCCGGGACCTCCCTAATGCGAGCCTTAAACGTTAGCGCGGAATCATCTTGTTCATTCCTCAATTAAAGGGGTGTATAATGTGCTCTGCGAAAAGAATTGCTGGGCCATGAGTGCCATGCGTCTTGATGTGGATAATCTCGAGATACCTAGCCCACATTTTACGTGCATTTCTTACTATGTCCGATATGTGTTACCCGCTACCACACCACTGAATAAACATTTCAGTCAAAGCAAAGTACAGGGGTTTATGCCATTTTTCTGAAGAAAAGGAAATCGCTTTATGCACTGGGAAAGAATTGGAGGGATATTCCTTAAAAAAAAGAGGATTTTCGAACAATTTAAAATTTGAACTGTATGACGCGGCAGGATTCGAACACGATGGTTCTCTTTCAAAACGACAGTGCATTCCTTCACATCATTGGCTACAGTGCCATCATTAACTCTTTGAACTGATCCCCTATCCAGACTACTCTGCGCACATAAATATTCTCCCTATTTCTCCCTGTTTACTGAAGAAATCTCTAATGGAATGAAACATCAAGGACATTGTCAGCAACTATTTTTCAGAACTTTGCGTAGCTGTGATTCTCAAAGGAATGAAATGCATTGAAAACTTCGATGCATGTGTGTAGCTCCTGATGGAAGCAACACCGCTTGTTTATCACAGGCGTGAGAAAGCCGGAAGCGCAGCTCCAAGTGGTTAAGCTGCATCTTTTGCATAGCTGCGACTAATCCTTCTCTTGCAAGTATATTATAAATTCTGCACCCAAAGAGTTTTTTCTCCGTTTGTATTAAATGATGAACTTCCACCTCTTCTAGAATATGCATCATGTGAGGTGTTCTGCTTCCGACTTTCCTTTTTCAATTGCCGGTAGAATGTATATTTGCTACGAATTGTGATAATCGTGGAAGCAACAGTTTCCATACACATTTACTCGCGTTCTCCTTACTACCCGAATAAAAAAAACCTTATTTATTAATGCTTTAACACTTATTAAAACTTCTGATTTGTTATGTACTCATTTATCCATACATAATAGTCACACTGTAGCCACAAATTTTAGGTTACACTTTCAGAAGAAAGTAAGGGGTGGCTTGAAATAAGTCCTCGTTGCAGGACATTACACATGCTCAGATGTCAATAGTCAAGATGTCCGATAATACCGCTCACTTATTTACAGAAACTACTCCGAGGTTACACTTTGACATTTTAAAAGACCAAAATTAAATTGAGTTTTATTTATGGGCGCTCTTTAACTCTGTGGTCCTTAGCGTCGCATTCTATATTGGGCGTGAAAGACCGGTAATTTTGCTCAAAGGCCTCTTTATCAGGCTTGAAGTTACTTTAGTGCCGTAAATCTACGACACGGAACCACCGGCTTTACTTCCCTTCCGAAGGAAGCCATGCTAAGGATTTTTACGCCCGAAAAAAATTCATCGCCCTCTGCCGGGTTTGAACCCGCGATCTCGGGAAGGAGAAGCTAGCATAGTAACCATTACACCACGGAGGACGACTTTATCGATCTCTAATCATGACAATAAGCGTAAACTAAAGGAACACTTATGGTCATCAGCTAAGTGGCTGACGATTAGGAATATGTTCGGCACACTTAGGGGTGATAAAAGCTATATTTTGAGGGTTGTGAATCCAACCTCGGTTTTTCATGTAACAACAAATTAATGCGCCATGAACCACCTGGTAAAATATTCTACTGGCACTCCATACACAAATTACAATCTAATAGAATATCATGCTTGTCTTTCGCGTTTAATGATAATTTGGCACCAGAAATTTAATGCTATGCTTAAGTTTAATACTATAAGTTATGATCAGGGTTAGGATTCTTAGGTACCAATTTCAGATGAAGAAAGGAAGGGAAAAGATGCTCAAATAAGGTGAAAAGGTGCACACACTACTGAAATTGCTATTTTCTAAACTATCCATTCAATTGGGCTGAAATTTTAACCACATGTGAGTCTTCTTTAGATGTAATCGTATTTTGAATTTCAATCCAAAATCTTAATTAGTTTTTAAGTTATTAATTTTCAAAATACAAAGTTATGGGTATGTGCAAAATGCAACACATAATGCATTTTTCAAAAAAAATCTTTTGTTGCTTCTACGTCAAGGAACTACAAATCTGTCATATAATTTTTTTACCATTTTTAGTTTAAGAGAAAAACAAAGTTTTGCAGTTTTGTATTAGCATTTTTTCGTTTTTTTGTATACATTGCTATCTTCAAAACTTAGTAGCGCAAAAACTATTGATTACACAGAAAAATTATATGACAGTTTTATTTATTTCATTTTTTAACTAAGCATAAAAATGTCAATATGAATGGACGAAAACTACATAGTGTGGAACATTTTGAATGTGCAGAAATGCTGAAAATAAGAACCGCCTTAAAATTAAGTTTTAAAAATATAAACAGCTGGCAACCAAATGCGCAAGGGTATTTAAAACGTCTCGTAACGATCCTGAAGCGTTCGCTAGGTCAAAAATAAAAGTGGATTCCAAACCTACAAGCAGTGAAGAAGTTTTGGGAACATAACGTTTTTTTTTTTTGTTTTTTTTTTTTAGATCTTTTGAGATTTTGGGTTAACTTCAGTTGTGCATTCCCTTAACTAATTCAACGATTTCTCTTTCCTCTGTTATAATTTATTGAACTACGAACATGTACATCAAATTATCACTCATCAAAAGAAGGAAAAAACATCAAGATATTAAGCATCTCCACATTTTTAAAAGTAAGTCTGTTTCTATTAGGAGATAGAATGTCTTTGTAGATGCTAAAGCTTCTTTCAACATCCAAAGAAACCAGTGGGG
Organism: Deroplatys truncata; assembly: GCA_030765065.1. Classification (NCBI taxonomy): domain Eukaryota; kingdom Metazoa; phylum Arthropoda; class Insecta; order Mantodea; family Mantidae; genus Deroplatys; species Deroplatys truncata. Next base: position 196,529,118 of record CM060990.1, read on the forward strand.
CAAACCTTGTATTCACTCGAATGGCAACTCTACAGATGTGGCGAATTCCTCAATGTCTATTGTTTTTCCTTTTCCAGACCTTGTTCTTCCAATCGTTTAATAGCTGCAGGCAGGTACTTGTAACTATGGACACAATATAGTTCTGTCTGCAAATTACGTATTTTCTCCGGTAACAGAAGTTGCTGTGCCTTGAAAATTACACCTGCGTCGGATGGATCCAAAGAAAGCACAAACTCTTTAATTTTGTCAAAATTCTCACACAACATAGCAGCACACTCAATCCAAGATCCCCAGCGAGTAATGACCGGGAAATTTGGAAGCGGCAAGCCAGTGATTTCCCTGTAGTAAACAACACGCCTCGGAGCTTTCAGTAGAATCTTCTTCAGGGCAGAGATGAATTGATTTGCGATATCGTATTCGTTCCTTATGGATTCACAAACCCTGTGAAGGGCATGAGCCAAGCATGTCACATGCTTCAAGTTAGGAAATAAAGGTTTCAAATGGTTAACAGCTGAAACCATGTATGGAGCCTGGTCCGTAACCACAAGAAGAAGTTTTTCAAACTCGATACCAGTAGGCCAGAGTTTTTGGCAGAAGTCCATTATGGATTGCATTACTGTACTGGCTTTGGCTTTCTGCAGCTCGTATATTTTTAACACTATGGGCTTAACTTTCTCCCCTGCTAAGGGAAAAACTAAAATGTTCAAAACATATAGTTCCATTGAGTCTATGGTTTCATACACAATGATTCCCACATAGCAATCAGACACTTTCTCCTTGATTCTTTCTATGGTTTCTTGGTAAACAGGTTCCATGTAGTTTTTTCTTAAAGTACTCTCATCTGGCACTGACATCTTTGTGTATTTTTCAAGAAATCCCTTGAAGGCTGTATGGTGCACCTTATTGAGTGGAATTCCTGTTTGTGTAAGAGCTGCACACAAATCAATGTTTAATTTCTCCAAATTTTGGCTGTTTAAGAACTCTGTTGAAACGCATTTCGTAATAGAGGTTGCCTTGATTTGTTTGCTTGAAGAGTATTGTTCATTTGATGCTTAGAGCTGGAAATGTGCTGTTTGATACGATCTCGCTGGTGTTTTTCATCTAACAAAGTTCCTGAATCACAAATAGTACATCGCATAACAGTTCCATCAGTGTCTATGAAATCTTGTTTAAATTCCTCAGCCAGAACAATAAATCGAGCATTAGACACCTTTGGCATGGTAAATTCTAGTATTAGTACACTCGTTTGGAGAGCTAACACTAGTTCACTTGCTAACACAATGCGACTGTCACACAACTCACTCTTGCGCCCATTCGCTGTCCACATTCTCTTATAACACCGCGACAATTACCAGAATGTTCTCATTCATGCTGGAACTTCAGTCTCAGCGATTTCTAGTAGTTTCTAGTAGAACCCAGTCTTAATAATTCTCGCAACTGCGCGGGTGAGGTAACTGCCGTCTCTGCGTGACCAGCCATCGCCTCCACGCAAACAGATGACGTCTCTCACAGTAACAAACTCACATTCACGAACAGCAGGCTACTGATTCTGGTGGGATAGAATCACTCATTGTCAATTGCATTATTGCGGGCTACTTTATAGCGGTAAAGCAAGAGAAGGAGGTTTTCGTCGAACACAAAGTTATTTTCCATTGTTGCGGGTGTGCTTTCAATTCCCACGCGACGTTTATTGAAAGAGGTAGGCTTACTATTCACACGTACACAGCAAGCTGAGGAGACGTTAATTAAAGTTAAAGAATAAATTGGAATGAAACTTAAAAGAAAAAAGGGCGAAAAAGGGCTTTATGGGCATGGTTGGGAAAAATGGGATAAAGGTGCCAAAAGGGGTACTCATTCATCCATTCATTCATTATCTGTTTACCCTCCTCTTATGTAGGACTTACACCCCCAGGACTTACAGGCGGGTGCCTGGGGTCAGAGGCCCGTCGAGGAGCAGACTCTCATGGTTCAGACAGAACATCCAGGATGGGTGATCAGCCCGATGCCTGGTATGGGATGAAGGAAGTAGATGAAACGAAATGTTGGTGAAATGGGTGAAAGGAAAGGTGATGATGGAGCAGTTGGTGGAATGAATGACGGGGGAAACCGGAGAATCCGGAGAAAACCCGCCCAGACGCCACTTCGTCCACCACAAATCCCACATGCAGGTCCCTGGGATTGAACCCGGGCCGCCTCGGTGGGAGGCGAGCGGTCCAACCACTCGGCCACGGCGGCGCCCCAAAAAGGGGTAAAGGTCCCAAAAAAGGGAAAAAGATGCGAGAAAAAATGCCTCTTTTCGCAACTAGAAACAACATTTCACACTGTGATATCTCTTCGAACATCTTTAACTTACCCTAAGAAAAAAGGTGCGCACCTAAAAATCCTAACGCTGGTTACAATCTATACACTCTTCTGTAGGGCTTTCTCCGTTCTATCAGTAACACGGAAAGGACAATGTTAACACAGTTTACCAACGTAAGCAAAAATTTTCGTTAAAGGTATGATTTCTTAGGGCGTGGCCTTGAGGCGCCACCTATGGAGCATGCGCAGAAGTTTTCATATTCGCGCCGCTGCCCAGTTTTGACTCGACTGGTCCGAGTAGTATAGACGTCAAGCGCTGGCGCGTGTACGAAAAAACCTAACGTGTTCCACTCGCATAAGTTTCTCTACTATTGTAGAAACTATTTTTACAAACGCTTGTTCTCCATCCACTTTATGTTAGCAGTCTTATTGGTAATTTTCTGTAGGTGCAAGGGGAATGTGGTAGGCTTTAAGGATAGTCAAATCTTTTAAGAGCTAGTGGCTATATGAAGCATTCCAATCTCTTTGCCTGTCCAGGCCATAAAAAAATGAATAACGAATTCCCATTTGAGAAAAAGTGTAAGTATTGGAAAATTGAAACAAATAACAAGGAATATCTCGGAAATGGTTCACTCCACAAAAAAAGTATATTACATAAATTGGGTGTTTTAACCAGCTCCACATTTTTTGTGTAGAAAACGTTTGTCTATCTCTTACGGTTTACTAGTTATGAAAAAGCCATTCAGAATGGAAAGGACTTTTGAGGACATTACTAGAAAATTCAAGATATACATTTTAATTGTCATGCAAATATCTTAAATATATGATATTTTAATCAAAATCGTCAGAGCCATTTTTGAGAAAATCAAAATTTTCGAAAAATATTCCATGTAAATGTTAGCCTGGGTTGGGAGGATTTTCTTGAAAATCTTTGTTTCGTATCTTTGAACTGAATGTAAATACCAAATTTGGTATTTATCCGACTTTTCGTTTTTGAGTTGTGCTGTTCACAGTCACAACACAAACGGGCCTTTTTATAAAAATGCCTTTTTTATATTCAGGAGGGCTCAAACATGTATTTCCGGTGAAATCTCGGTATGGAATATCTTGGTGAAATGCAATACTTCCCCTACTTACTATACGTAGTAGAGAAAGCAAAATGTCATTCACTTATAGTGCAGAAGACAGCTACTTAATTGAACTAGTGGAACAACATCCTGATCTTTATGGCCTCAAATATAATAATTTAAAAAATCACAACTTCAGAGAAAATGTTTAGCCAGACATATCAGAACTAATGGCAAAATCAACCAATGATATGGGTGTTTAATAAAAATTCCAAGTTTTCACAAGTCCGCTGAGTAAAACGTTTTAATAAAATAATGCATGGTACTTGTGGTTATACAAAACAGGTTTCGCATTATGGTTGTGAACATGATTTCACATAATTGCAGTTCCTAAAATACATCCTAATTGTTTTAAATAGCGGTAAGGTAGCACATTACAGACGTTGATTACACAAATTAATGTCAGTTTTGTCTATTAAATGTAAATGTGCCTTGCTTGTATACATTAATACTTTTTCAGACAAGTAAGGCAGACTGGCATTTAATAGAAAAAACTAACATTTTATGCAATGAATACGTAAAGAGGTATTTCATTGTACGTTTTGCCTTTGAAATTCAGAATAAAGTGAGGATACTTTTTTTAAATATTCCGATATTCTCAGAGTAAAATGCGGGAAGCAAGCTAGCTTTCTTTAACAGTGAGTTTTGTTTATGTGTACTCATAAAACGTATAGCAGTGAACATATGCAAGCATGTGGAGTTTGACCTTGAGACAGTCTCAAGTCTCCTTGATAAATTATGCAAAGTTATTTGTGATTTTAGAATTGTAAAACGTTTTAACATTAAAAAACCACACTCTTTAAGATTTAACTTTGTTTTTCAAACCTCCCATATGCAGGTCTCAAAGCTGCCTTTAGACGGTGAATTTAGATACATTGTAGTCTCCTGATTATGATCAGATTTTAGGATTTTTGTTGTACGTCTTTACATGCTGACACCTTTAAGTGTTGTAATAAGAGGAAAGGTTATAAAACCGAATTACTTGAATAGCCATACGGAGTATGGAAAATGCGGTGTTACAGTGTTTGTCACAAACCTCCACACTCCTATCTGGTAATAAGTAACAATTAAACATAAAGCACAACGAAAGTAAAAAAAATAGCAATTGATTAATTAAAATAAAGCGTGAGCTATATCTTATCTAATGCGAATACAAATTTGTATATCACACTGCAATGTGTCCTTGACCGAGACTGAACCTCATGATGTCAGCAATGTCAATATGGTTGTGACAGCTTCCCAGTCAATACAGGAAAAGTTAGAGACAGAAACCTGTACCCTTGTTGCTGAGGAAGAAGTCCCTCTTGCAACTTGCTCTTCTCAGCAAGAAGTCTCATCCCAGCCTGTAAGCATCTCGAGCTAGTAGGACGAAACTCCGCTAAAAGAAAAGATCTTGAAGCTGTTAGGCAAACGAGCTGTCTAGAGAGAGTTGCTAATGATGCAACATTTTAACATGCCACGAAAAAGGATGCATACGGAGATTCTGTGTGTGATTTTTTTTAACTTTAGTCTTATCAGCATAAAAAATTAGACCTCCTCTAATTGCTGAAGTCAAGACAAAAATTTAGAATACAGTTTCCGATTTAGAAATGCGGTCATGCAATCTCATTTTCAATCTAAAGATCCCTCCCACGAAAAAACCTGGAGCATCGTCTATATTCGTCGATCATAAGGAGGAGCTAAATACAGAGGGCAATGAATATATGCAACTTTAATTAGATTTTATGTCACCTACTTAGGCTACTACCTTTGTATTAAGGATTGTTCTGTTCATTGCATGATTAAAATATATTCATAGTCCAGTGTTTATGAATCCTTAATCAATAACCAATACCTAAAGAAATAAATTAAGAAAATAAACATTATTGTAAAAGTAAACCTTTCTCATAATCACCGTAATTATTTGCCTCTATGCAATAAAAACAGACTTAATTACCTATAATTTAAATATTATTGCAATTCATCTCAAAGTTACTGCAAGTTCTTCAGCAGGCATTATTGGTTTCCTAACTCTATTTATGATCCCCTCCTCACCTCTACTTCTATCATGCTTAGAACGTAATTGAACTGATTCAGATTCAGTCGGAAAAAGAGCCTAAATTTCTGTTCATCATTAATCAGATGTCTATCTATTGATACGGTGGTGGAGCTTTCAGGTGCCCTCGTCGTAAACAGTGGATTAACTTTCTTTTTAACATTCTCAACTCTTAGCAACAACAAAATAAGATCATGTTCCTCTAAAAGGACGTCCATTGTTGAGATTTTTAGAGAAACTGCACCTTTCGTCAAATGATTTACGGAAGCAGTGCCGCGCCGAGTCGAGCTCCTAATCGTCGCGCTCCTAAGGTATGATTCCCTAGAGGCGTGGCGTTTAAGCGTATGAGCGTAGCGCCGGCAACGAACGCAACGCCTGACGGCTACATTTCCTAAAGGTATAATTTTAAGGCGAGATTGTCAAAATTGTTATAGTAGTATGTGATTTCAACGTAAGATGGGGATAAATTCCGTAAGTATATGACTTAAACGTGAGGTGGGTTTATGATTATTTATGGTTTTGATTTGAGATAGCGACGGTTAGTTAGGTAACAAAATATACACAGCCGCGTGACGTCTAGTCGTCCTCCGTGGATTAGTGGTACCGTGCTGCTAGCCTCTAGTTCCCGAGGTCGCGGGTTCAAACCCGGCGGAGGGCGATGGAGTTTTTCGGGCGTAAAAATCCTTAGCATGGCTTCCTTCGGAAGGGAAGTAAAGCCGGTGGTCCCGTGTCGTAGATTTACGGCACGTAAAAGAACCTCAAGCCTGATAAGAGGTCTCTGAGCAAAATTTCCGGTCTTTCACTCCCAATATAGAATGGACGCTAAGAACCATAGTAGTTATAGAGCGTCCATAAACAAAACTCAATTTCAATTTTCTTCCGCGTGACGTCAGTCCAGACTATATTGTCGCATAAGTGCACTCCAGGTGCAAGTTCCTGATTGTTGCGGCGTGCCGCACATCCAATCATTTCACATAAAAGCAAGTGCCTTTTTGTTTGGTTTGTTTTTGGGCTTGTGGGGCTATTTATCGAATAGCTCACGCTGAAATAATATTTTTGTTTGGCTATTGAAAATGTATTTATATGCATATCCTTGTTCTTTTTAACGCCTTAGTATTAGAATAACATTTCAAAAATGTTACATTGTTAAAATGTTTCTTTCCAAATAACTTGTACCGCTGCACCAAGTCAATTTTTTTTTTACTTTTATTATGTTTATTAATATGTGAACTGTAATTCCACAGACTCAATCCATAAGAAAATACATTTTGAAGAAAATCAAAATAAGCAGATCTCAGATAATTATCAGATTAAAAACATTTAGTCTTCTTAACAAAAACAATAAAGCATACAGTTTAGCACAAACATGAGTTAGGTGTGCTCCAAAGTTAATTTCGAATCTATAGAAATACTTAACGTGTTTACTGCACTATTACGCTCAGTTTTCTTAATTGCGAATAGCAATGTTTTAGTTTTATTAGAATTTACAAGAAAGTAATTAGGACTAAACCAGCTATTAGCTTCAATTATCACATTACCTACTATATTTTGTATCTCTTTAAGATTCTCAGATATAGTCAAATTTTTCATCAGCACATAACTAAGACTCGGATTGTATATTGACAGGCAAGTCAATTTTAGCCACCAAAACTAATAGAGGAATAACGACAGATCCTTGAGGAACTCCATAAGAAATATGTTTTGAGTTTGACGCCATACCATGTAGCGGTTTGACTGCGCGCTACTTTGTTGTGTTAATCTTACCTCGCAGTCGTTCTCGTCTCTGCGTCGTTGTAGGTGAAGTCTTCAGGACTCGTAATCGCCCATATCAGTCAGGAATCACTTCTCATCGATCTCAGGGTCAACTGTCGGCGAATCGGCCTGACATTCCCTACAGTTGTTGTCAGGGTAGGATTGGGGGAGTGGAGACACCAGGATATTGTTTTGAAAGAAACACTGTTTTCACTTTTCTCACTCTTATACTAGAAATCTTGCAAGATTCATTGATATTCTCTAACACGCGTAATTCTTTTTAGCGTTGTCTTCCCACTATTGTCTCTTAGAACACTAAAGTTTGCTCCGGCTAGTTATTTAATATCTCGGTGCTCTATCACCGTTCTTTAGATTCGCGTGAACTTGAAGTAGTCACTTGACTAACATTAACTCGTTTATGAGCTTGGATATAATTATATCGAAGAATACAGTTAGCACATTATATAAATTTTTCTACCTACATAACTTTATAATAGCATAATTGTGCGGTACTTATCAAATTTCGGAACTTAGAGTCCTTTTCTGATCCGGAGTGCTACGGTTACCTCAACGAAGAATCATAACAAAACTGTCCCAAAACCACACTCGCATTCACATATAATAACGACTGCTTGCCTCCAAATTTTATACATATCACTGCGTCTTCCTATGTTTCCATTGGTTCTCGCACTTATTCTCTGCGTTTATTGGTTCCCTGGTTGAAAATTCGAAGCCTAACTGTAAGAAATGTCCGTTGCCTCATAGCTCCTTTTTACCCTTAAAACTTGCCTCAAATCCACGAAGTACAAAAGAAGGTTTCGATTTTTATGGCCCCACGCTCGGAAAACATAATGGACAGTCTAAAACGAAGCTACCTATATTTTTGCCTAAATCTTGCAGTTTTTATTATGCAATTACGCCATTGTTTATTTAACAATATTATTGAAACTTAAAACATGTTTACAGCTTCTGAAGGGCTTTCGATTGATATAGTTTTTAATCCTATGGCTTTAAAATTATGGAAATTTATCAAATTGAATGTTCATTAATTATTAATAATTCCTAAACTACAGTTATTACAGAGTTGCGTTTTATGTATTCTTAATCAGGCGAAAATATCGCTACAACCATGCAACTTAACACATTGATTTCGATTACGTAAAGGGTAAGAAGTCAATTTAACTCTTTACCACAGAACACAATAGTTATTTTGCTAAAAGAATGTTATGACTCACATAGTCAAATGCCTTACTTAAATCACAGAAGTCTGCATACAAATAATTATTTTCATCACAGTGTTTAATACACTTTTTATAAGACACGTTACAGCATACACGGCGTGACATCCAGGTCCAACACTAAATTGTTTGTCAAATAGCAATTTGTTGTAGTCAAGATATCTATATATTGCTTTGTCATTCAAAAAGATTACCCATTCTTGGAATTATAGAAATGATTCTGTAATTGCTAGGATCATTTTGTCACCTCTTTATACAACAGATAAACCTTTGTAATATTTAATTAATCAGGATATACCGCATGATACCCAAAATTATTAATACATATTGTCATAGGTTGCACAATATGGACAATAATACATTTAATCAAATTTTGGCATTTCAAAGTGATCTCTGGTGTCAGCATTTTTCATTTTAGCCACTAGTTCTAAAATCTCATCACTGTTGACGCGTTTAACTCCTAAAATACCCCCTCCTCATGAAACTAGTCGTCCCTCAAATTTATCCGTTAAGAATTGCAGTATGCTACTGTTTTCACAGTAAAATCTCTTTCAGTGTTGGAAAAAGCTGTGTACAATTAACTGTGTAGAATTAATTAAAGATTTACATACTAAAATTGAGAGGCAGACCTAATGAATTAGCATGAAAACGATTAAATCGAAGGACCTCGGTGCTATTTTTATTGGCCATCACATGAAACTGAAAGACCATTATGCTTACACCTCATTTAAACTAATTTATGTATGCCTTTGCAATCAGATCATTTATTGACTTGATTACTTTAAATCATTACTGGCTTATAGAATAATGTTCTGGGGAAATTCAGCGGAATCCCTCCCCAAAGAAAAATACACGTAAGAAAGAAAGAAAAAATGTTTTCTTGTTTGTTTTGTTTTTGTCTTCCAGAAAAGGTGATCACAATAGTAACACGGGAAATAACAAGAATCCGAACAATAACCCGGGCAAAACCGTCTATCCATCACTCACTCATCTATCCATCTATCACTACTAAAAGCGTTTTTGGAATCTACTACTGGCCTGTGAACATATTGTAGCTTTACCTGGGTTTGTTTTAGACAATCCAGATGAATGCATAAAAATTTCATGAGTCCGGAGGAAACGAATGCAACATATTATTGAGATATATGTACACCTTGAAGAATTTAAAGGCATTTTAAAAATGAGTATACTATCACTTTTATCTCCCACAGATGAATTGCATCCTAATAAACACTTATCAAGTAGGCAATAAAATAAATCCTTACACTCCCAACTTCCGTTCATTAGAGGATTTTATTCAAATAAAATATAACTTTACTTATCATTCTCCAGGAATAAACCTATTATGTTTTGTAAGTAATATAATGGATGTACATTTTTAAGTTATCGTTGATATGAAACTTGTTATTCTTAAGTGCGTATATTTAATGTAATTTATGTGCCCAAGTAATTGCCGTTTCTGAAATAACTTATTTCTAGATTCAAAACTCCTAGAATATGTAAATATCAAAATGAAAGCTGGCTTTTAGCACGATATTATTCACGCATCTGAAGAAATCTGCATCCTGCAATTCCAGGAATCCGATTAAAGCTGAATTAACTGGTTTTGGGATGCACGGATAACATTTGATGCATGTTCACCGGTAGACGGTACTCCATAGAATACGTGTGACGTTATATTATTTTAACTCTGCTGTAAACTAATAACACATCACTGTTTTCGCCTTGTATTTTAATACGAATATTACCAAACTTACCAGAACACTCAGATAAAAATAAGTATAAGTTTAACAAGTCTATTTTATTTGGTGAGTTTTGCACATACTTTCCATTCATTCTCACCGTTTACCCGAACTCTCTTCGCTGAATTAGTATTGATGTAGTTATCTGGTGGCTCTATCGTGTGGCCCAAAGGTCAGTTGATAAGTGAAATAATTTTCATTGAATTAAAAGTGTTGAATTAATCATATCGAATATTTATGTGTAGCCCAGAAGTCAGTTGACAAACGGGATGTTTGCCAAGAGACAAATGTTGTTTACGAGATTAGCTAAAACATACAAATAAGTCATGGTCACTCCGAAACAAAGAGTTAAAATTGTAAGGATTTATGGTGATAACCACAAAATCGTGAGACAGGCTGAAGATGCGTTTCACAGGCTGCATCTAGAAATTCCAAAACCATCATTTGAAGCTGTAAGCAAACTTTTAAATAAATGTAAGAGTACCTTTTCTGTGCCGGATGCAAAACGAAGTGATAGGCTAAAGACAGCTACCGATGAATTTAACGCTATTAACGTGATTGCAAAGGTGACTACGAGCTCTAAAAGAACCATTCCTACAAGTCTAGACGGAATGGAGTGAACAAAGAACTGGTTCGACGAATTTTAAAAACATCCCATTTTTGTCCGTACAAGCTGCAACATATTCACACAACGCATGGCAATGATCCTCTACACTGGCGTTGGTTTTTCATTTGGACCACTGATTAGGTGGTCCATGATAACTTTATTCAAGGTGTTATATTCAGTGAATGTTTAAAATACAAAGAAACTAGCCTACAAAGTGCGAGCTGGATAAGCCCATAATGTAGAAAATAATGGTATGAGAGAAGTTTGGAGAAGAAGAGAAACAAACAATAAAGGTTTTTAGAGGAGTACTAGAAGAATATTCGAAGATATTGAGATGCAAAAATTATTTAGTCAGATAACTGAGAAGAGGTCTTTGGCATTTTACGTTACAATGAAAAATCATTGGGAAAGAGAGAGGTGTATAGACAACACCAATAAAGGGATAGAGGGGGGATAGCATGGCTAAGAGCAATGAAGCCCAACCTGTTCTCTTAAGAGCTAAGGTTCAAAGTCCATAGTTTACCCTAACTTCTATATTTGGAGGGATTGACAAGTTAAACCAATCAAGTTTCAGTCCTTGACAGAAGAATGGAAATGAATGGAAAGGGAAACTCCCTTGATCCCCTCTTTCTGTAAGGTTGGGCATCCCTGGCTAAGAACAGGGGTGTGGAGGCTAAAAGGGCAACGCAATAGCTATCCGCAAGGCGAATGTGCATTTTGTGGGGAAGAGAAGATATACAACACATTATTTTCGAATGCAGAGAAACAGAGATTTGGAGAAAAGGAAGTGTATTGTATAGAATGAATAGGAATACTGATATACATAAAATTTTAGATGAAAACTCTAAGAATATGAGGCAATATTTAGAGAAAGTAAAAAGCAAATGGAAATGGACTATTAAAAGAGGAAAGGAACAAAAATGTTAGAATATAAATATAAGAATTAAAGATCATTGTATTAATATGTAGTTGTTACTTACGTGGACTGCCAATCGTAGTGGCGGGGGTCAAATACAGTGGGCAGTCTAATAAGGCATTAGTAAATACAAAAACTTAAATAAAAGTATTCATTCCCATTCTAAAAACAGTGCTGGTGTTTGCAAAATCTAAGTTGCATGCCTGAGCTGATGATCCAGTTGCTCCCAGGGTAATGGTGTGGTGTGGTCTTCTTGGATGTGTTGTGTTGGCCCTATATTACTTTAAAGCTAACGTGGATCCATATTCTTACAGTGAAGTATAAGTCTACTTTATAAGACCTTCTAGATAATCTGGCATTGAACAGACGGCAGAGATTGTAGTTTGAACAAGACGGAGCCACTACTCACTATGCTCTACTCGTCCAAGGCAACTTGAATCGCAAGTTTGGATGTCGATGGATTGGACGGGGTGATCTAACGCCTATACCTGTACGCTCACCTGAATTTACGCCCTAGAATGTTTTCTTTGGGGATATCTAAAGCAATTTGTTTCAGACTCAACCCGCATTTTGGAAGACTTGAAAGTGCGAATCAATCGTGTTATTCGGCATATTTCACCAGCTACACTTTCCAATGTATGTGTTGAAGTCCGAGATCGAGCGAGGCATTGTCTTCTTGTAGATGATAACCACTTTGAACATCTGCTCTTAAATGAACATAACTGGTATTTGATATGGTTAACTTTAACATTTTTACATGACTGAAAATAATTACATTTGTCAACTGACCTTTGGACTACACGCTAGTACAAAATACAAAGAAATCCTTCGTGGCGTATGTATTACATGCTTCAAATAAAGTATTTATGTGTACAGCGGATAACATTAACTCCTAAGAAGGCGCGAATCTCACGTAGGCGTTTATTCCTCTGCTACCGACGATTCAACCTGTTCGGCCAAACAGCTGGATGTTTATTTGCCAGTCTTCATTTTTTTGCTATACAGTCCATCACTGACCTAGCTGAATTTGCCTGCTTAAAAGACTGTAAACAAAATTCCTGGGTACAAATTTTAACCGTTTTTCGTATTTTTTCCCATAAGAGAAATATCTTAGCTACCTATGTTATTATACCAACACTATCAGCTGCTCTGAATAATATGGGAATTATAGTGAATCATTTATTTTATTTTTATAAAATCCCAAGATGCTACAAATAAACCAGTAACGTTTGGAGCACGAAAAGAATAGCTATGAGCTAATATGAAATAGGAATTCTGAAATGTAATGCCGCAACTGATACCGATAAATTCTGGATTCACGAGTTGCATTCACTAGGATTAATTTGCGATTAAAATAAACTACCAAAACCCATAAAAATCCAAATTGTTTAACTAATTTATAAATTAATGTAAAAAACCTGGCCACTGTAGCTATGATTTTATACAAGTCATAATTCTTACTCAACATTAAATAGAAGTGGCGATACATGTTGTTATAAATCCTAATAATTTTCTCCCTTTACCTTTCTCATGTTAGCTGTCCAGTCTGTTAAAATATTTGCAATCTGCTCCGTTGGTGTTTACTTTTCCAGTTCATAACCTTTCACTTGATCTCTGACTTGCTCATGTGAAGTATACCCAGGCCCAACGTGGCTCGGAGTCCAAGGTAAAAGCATGTCCTCTCATCCCACCATTATCGCCATCACCGTACCATCGGACGCAACGGATTCCGCCTCTGGATACCCCCATCTCAGAAATAGGTCCAGCATGTGGTGAGGGTTAGAAACAACCTTTCACTGGACTTATTTCCTGTTTCGTAGCTTGGTCAAATCTTTCAGACGTAGTTTGCTTTTTGAATTTAGAGCTTTTTTCCCTTCCACACATGCTCGTTATTTCTGGAACATGAGATAAAGGAAATAATTACCAAGTGATAGAATATGATACTCTATTCTAGACATAGGAAGTCAGATTGGTTGATTCCTGATAATTTCTAGCCCACAATTGGTCTATATGAGACGACTGGCGTATTTAATCGAAACTAATTTTGCATCATTATTCTGAAACAAAAGCTTCAAATTGCTAGTGGAATTAGTACACCAACATTTTATTTTAGGACCGATGGCATTTCGATGGTGATATCTGAGAAACGGTCTCTCAGCGCCTTTCATAAAAATGACAAATTGATATTTAAAGAAAAAATGTGATGCTTTCTGCCTTTCGATGTCACATGGCATGAGCAGCATCAGTCTTAAAACGCTATACCCCAACCCCAGAGAATTATTTAGAGATGAAGTTCATCAGCAAATGTATACAAATCAACGCTACCTACGGGGTAAAGTTTCAACAAAATCTAGCTTTGTTTCTTTATTTCCTTTATTTCTAGATGACTACATAAAAGCCTTAGTTTTAGTCATTCAGTCTTTTTTAGTTTGGAAATAGTTTGAAATACTTGAAATTCGATTATATATTTAGTGTACTCGTTATTTTCTTCATATTTAATACGCAACATTTATAAAACAATTTCTGGCACTTCAAAAGTGGGTATGGGTGTTTAACTTGTAAATATTTGAGCCATGAAGGCGCAAAGTTGTCAAAAAAAATTACATAAGCTTGCCCCTTTAAAGTACTTTTCTAAAAAAATATGTGATTTTATTATGCTAATTCTTGTCACTAAAGTTTAATTATTACAGGTTTCAAAGTTTGAAAGGATAGTGCTTTATTCCACGTATCATCAAACATAAGGGCATCAATGCTGCAGGGATTTCATTCGTTTGAGTTAAATTTCGATACTGAATGTTTCAATAATCATGAACAAATTATGATGGTGATAATAATAGTGACGGTCGCTACGATAAGGTTGATGATAACACGGAAGATAATAATAACAAAGCAAAAACAACAATAATAACTTATAGTACTACTTACACAAAGAAAATAAAAACATTCTTAAATGCTTTGTAAAGCAAACGTTATTAACAGACGCGCAGTTGGAACTCAATTGTTTCTGTTGACAGCAGATTAATAGTATTCCTAAAAGACGGCTGTAGGTATGTACACCTATCCTGTAATTCCTCCACATCGTGACCTTGGGCCTAACTGCCACTATTGTGATTGATTGGGGAAGTTTTCTTTGTAATAGTTCTCTGTCATTATCCCCTTGCGTCATCATTGCCAAAGCTACTAACCTTTATCCTCGTTTAAGACAGGTCAGCTTCTAAGCCTTACACCCAGGCAAGTATTAATAGCGTAATGGATACCATTAATCTTAACATCTCGTAATGTATCTTATATAAAATATTTTTCGCACAGTGTAAATGTCTATCGTTCACATGTTATATTTATAATAGCTCTTCCAGGCCTCAGTATTTTCCTCAGTATTATCAATGTTCCTTGTCGGATGATCCAATTTACTTGAGCAATGACTGAATTTTGTCACTCAATAAGTATTTGTGAAAATCCATACAAGAGAGGTTCTTGAATTAAACCCTTTTGATGAAGTGCTTCTGATTGTATTCGTATGCTCTTAGCTCTCACGCGTAACAGTGTGTTGCACCGGTTCTCCCTACGTTGCTAATTGCAATGTCGTCCTCTTCCTGATGTTTGTTTGTCCGATGGTTCGAGTTCATATCCAAAGCTCCATTTGCTTCCGGCACCATGTTAACTATAGGCATATGTATTATGACAAACTGACGCTTGCGAATAAAATGAAACTTACGTCTAAAGCAAGCCGAAAGCAAGAGTAGTAAGGAGCTAGTCTATATCTTCTTTTGACTGAGGATTAGGTATTCATCGGACAGTGTCCATTATGAGGTGTGAATTTTGCTTAGAGATTATATTCTTCAGATAGTTTGGTGTTATATGATTGAAGCTTTCTTATTATTGTCCTCAAAATATAGAGACGCATGAAACAAAGTATTACATTAATAAGTAAGCTTTACTAGTAGTTTAGTACATCAGCACTTCAAACAGCAAACGTCCATGGAAGAGTAGGTATATACTATAGCAGCGGCAACAAATGAAAGACTTGAGTAAGTTTCTTACACAACATGAAAAGGGATCGAAAGTGTTTATAAACTAAAATAATTGAGTCTGTTAGATCAAGTAAACCGTAAACTTTTCTGACAAAGGTCACTTTTGCACTGGATGAAGCAGAATTTGAAATGCCTTATGATTTCACAACAGCAGTTTGGTAGTGTCACGAAAAGTTGATGATGCCACTTCCACATGTCTTATGTTTGCATGGATAGCACGCCTGACCACCAAATGGATATTTCTTCCGTAACGCTCTTACTTTTTCAGTCTGATAACAAGACATTTCCCACGAATGCAATACACATGGCAATACCGCGGCCTTTTATCCTTTACAGCCCTTCTGCATACTGCCTATACTTATCTGAAATGTATTATTGAAGATGATGCTTTACGTATACTGGGTGTTCCTTTGAGTGTGCCATGACAAACTATATGCCATTATTTGTCTAGAGACTGAGCCTAGAATTCAATTCGCCTGGTACTTCCACAGAGGTGCATGACTCGTGTGATGGAGAAGTTGCCTAGTAAGTTTAAGTCTTTCAATTGAACGTTAGAATCATCTACGTCGTAACAACCGACGGCGGTCTGTACGGTATGTGTCCTCCAAAATCTCTTCGGCACTGTGTTATACATTGTCGAAATTGAAAACCTGTGAAAGCTGTAAGCGGGGTGCTTATCACTAGAGTAATACAACATGAATTTGTCAGCAGTTATTGTTGCAGTTCCCTTTTGCGATTATAAACAAAAATATTATCTGTGCGGAATAAATGGACGTTGGCAGGGTTATGCAAGAAAGATTTACATATTTGATTGTGTATTTTATTTCACGCTTTTGCGTGTAACCTTGCGAGGTACGTTATTTAGTCTACGTTTTAGATTAATGTCGTTACGGCATTAACACTCTTCGAATTGGACGCCGTGCTTTCTAGGCAACTTCTCCGACGCACGTGTACTACGTTACGTCCTTCCTCTTAGAACTGATACTCTCTTCATGAAATTGAGTCAAAACAATGACATCATGACACACTTTGAAATGAACACTCCATACAACTAAACATAGCACAAATTCATTTGTCAGTGTAGAAGCATCGCGTGTGGTTAAAAGTTGGCTTAATATTTTATATTGAATTTGTACATCTTGCAGTATTTTACATAAATACTACATACAGGGCGGGTCATTTAAGTTGAGACTGTACAATATCTCCAAAACTAAGCTTTGTAGAATCAGATTCTTGAATAAAAGTTGATTGATAGTGTGGGGGAAGTAAATGCCATTAGTCGTGTTTTATTTTGAGGACGTTGTGATGCTCATTTTAGGGTAAATTTAGTTTGACCCTAATCGTAGGTTCCCGGTTAAAAAAATTAAATTGGTCCTAAAATGACTATATAACGTCCTCCAAACAAAACACGACTAATGGATTTACTTTCCCCCATAATATCAAGCAACCTTTATTAAAGACATTTCTTTCTACAACATGTAGTTTTGGAGATATTGTACAGTCTCAACTTAAATGGTCCACTCTGTATAATGCTAATATTTGTGACACTTTAATATAAGGAATCTACATCTATTTTATAGCCCTCATTTGAGGTTCCGAAAGCCTATAAAACTCACAGAGTTTTTGGTGGACGTTCTCCGCGCATCTTATCAAGAAGCAAGAACTGTGACTTCACTTCTAATTATTTGTTCTGAATCTCCATATCTTGTAATTAAGAAACATGTGGTGCATTTTGTTTGGGTGGAAAGCTTACTCCATTCAAATTACTATACACAAATTACAAATTCAGCAGGATTTACAACTACTATACCCTAAGTGACTTTTATCGCCAAGAAGTACATTTGTAACCATTTGGAGAGGCTTGTAGAGAGACTTCTTTGCTGAATGGAAGTTCCTCTGAAGTGTCCAACGTTCTGTGATAACGGCTTTCTTTGAACAAAAACGCTAAAAAGCATTATTTTTTGTTACGGTTTATATTTAGAGAATAAACGGAAATTATACATTTGTATAATAATATTTCAAGTTTTGAGGAAAATCTATAAGTAAACCAAAAGAATGTTTGAAGTATAAGTAACTGAGCATGTGATACGAAACTTGTTTACTACAGGAGGTTATGACTACACTTTTTGCAATACTGGAGTATGATTGTACAATAGCGGCCAGTGATTGTGAATAACTAATTAACCATATTTCTGACTACATTAAGGAGCAGAGATGGGCATTTTTTGCAAACGGGAGCCGAGTTATCTTGAATATGACTCGCTGTGCTGATTTCGGACATATAGCGAGACAGCTTGCTATGGACCGGGCTGTTGCGTGGATGGCGATGTCCTTCATCGCCCGTCTACTGGTTGGTTGGAGAGATAGGAGAACGGTGCTCTCACCCATCGTAAATTCCAGGAATGCCTTCGAGATGCAACGAAATACTTACGGATGTTTCTTTCCTCGCCTACTGTGAACTGTCTTGAAAATCCTGTTACTGTAATCGGCGAGGGTGCTCGCGAAGTTGGTGAGTCAGTGAGCTTTTGTTGTTGATGTGATATAAAGTGCTGGTTACTCAGTGTGTTCTTTGGGTGAGGTTATGATTATAGTTGTAATCTGCGAGCGATTAGAAAGAAGTCCTGTGTTCGGCACTCCAGTGAGTGAAACGGAAGGAAGAAGAGTATGTTTAGCGCGTGTCTTATTACACCGTTATACACAAAGCAAAGTGAAGTGACAGTGACAACTGAATAAAGTCACAACATGTCAGTTTCGCTATATTCGCCCGACTTAGCTGAAAGTACATTTTTATTTGCTTCCAAAGCCGGTGGAATGCATCCAGAAAGAAATGTTCAATAGCGACGATCCTGTTAGCCCAATGGCTCGGCAATTCTTGTATCACAAGGACACCAAATTTAAAACAATAGGCTGATAATATGGGTGTAGTGTGTTGTAGTGTATGTTGAGCACTTAATGTTTCAATAATTTTATGACATAACGCGTATGTTTTACTTAACCATGAGTAAGTTTTACTCTTGTTGATATAGCGCTGTTCGTTCTATTTTGTTCCAAAATTATAAAGCTTGTTGGATATGATAAACACCTATAATAATTATTATTTCTTGTGCAGAAAAATAGATTTTATATTGTTTCCTTGCAATCAGCTTAAAATGCATATCTTTGTTCAGGCTTTTAGTAAACTTCTCTTGTAAAATGCTGGAAATTGGATTCCTTTCGGATGCTCTTTCTCCAGCTGAAGGAATTACAACCAATAGAAGGTGTACTGTTTGAATGATGATAATGATGATGACAATAATAATAATAATAATAATAATAATAATAATAATAATTGAAATGAAAGCTGAGTTAAAATTAAACACAGGATAATTAAAATATAACTTACGTTAATCTGTAACTGTATTGCTATGAATAAGAAGTGTAAACTCTGGGCCCCAAACAGTAGATATCCTCCTGTCAATATTTCTCTTCACTTCATTTCTTTTAACAAACCTAAATCCAATTTCCAGCAATAAATTATGATATATGGATCGCTTACAGGAAGGCAAGTAAGACCATTGTCAGAATTTAAGAGTTTGTCTAACGTTGGCGATGCGTTATTGAAGAAAAGGCGTGAACTTCCTATGAATTGCACATTTGATAAAGTCATTTACACGCACATGCAACGCTCCACTCAGAAAAATCTATATAATCCGCAGCTAGTTTAACAATGTTATTCGCAAAGACAGTTGAACTCTCCTGCATTTGTTTGTTAAAAACATTCAACACAATTCGTTTCTAGCCGCTTTTAACGGCTTACCTGAAGAATGTTCACTATTTCACCTTTATTTTCTCTCACCAAGCTAACAGCACTTGCAGAAGCAGCCATGCCTGACTGTCATCAACCCGTACGAATATAGAAAAGTGGTGAACGACACCACACAGAATAAAACGAAAGCTGCAACTATCTTTAGTTTTACTATTCACATTATTTACTTCTTATTAATCAACATTTTGAACTATGTTTGATTAACGCACTTATTGAAAACCCATGGTGATTGCGCATATTTAAGCTACTAAATTTTATGGTGTGCTTTGGTTTTCCGCGGATTGCGGGCTAGTTAATGACGGCATGTGTTTACATCAAGTTGGGTTCTAAGAGTGGAGCGATTATACGCATTTAAGGTAGGTAATGCATCTGCGAAATTTGGAAAATCTACACTATGTAAGGCATTTTATTGAAATTTATGCCAATTATTACACATGATGCATTTTTAAAAATATTCACACAAAACTTCAGGTTTTATAGCAAATGAGTTTACAAAAAGATCTATTATATCAGATTCTTTATATTAACCCACAATTATTATAGAAAAATTATTGCTTTTTGCACTCTCCTAAATTCTTGAATTTTCAAAAGTTAATTTATTTCTCAAAATTGGATCATTGTTTTAAAAAGGTATACGATTATTTTCTTTAATGCATTTCTGAGAGGCAGTACAACATTTTTAAACAAATTAGTAAACAACTGCATCGTATGGAGCATTTTAAGTGTGGAAAAATGCTCAACAATGATTGCGAAAAAAAGGTTTAAAGTTGTGTGTGCCTATTAACAAGCATGCGCTTGTTCATTTATAGCCTCGGTTAATTAGTAGTTTAAATGTGCCAAGTGTAAAAAACTATGTTTCCTTAAATATTGGAATTTATATTATCTTATCATAAATCAATTTAATTGTATATTTTTTTCACAATTTTGGGTGAAATTTCACATATGCATTACCTTAACTCCTGGACCGCAGGAGTTAAGGTAAGCTGCAGGCAGCTTCTGTACTTGTTTTACTGTAAGTTCAAAGTAGAAGTAAACAAAGCTTAATGTATCACTCCGCCGAGCACATGGTAGCAACACGTGGAGGGATGACAGGAACTAAGTGACCGCAAGAGGAAATTGCTCCAGGCAGCATGCGAGTAAGTCACATTCCGCAGCATGGGGATCTTTAGCTTTTAAACATCTTGTAGGTCTTATTACTATATTTTTCCCTACATCCTAAACTTCTAACACATCATACTAAGAGTAGACAAACAAAAGTGGTATCTGAACATTTCGGCAGCTGTACCTACCTTATTCCATCTGTAAAGATACTGGATTAAACTGCTCTTAACTTTAGGTTTTCATTTAATGAGTAACATCAGTAGGTATACCATTTTTGCTTTAAGGGTACCCATGGGTGAAATATCCAAATCTTGCAGTTTTTATCTAAATTATTTCAAAATGTCGTCGCATACTGCTCTACTAAAATTATATGCGTGTTTTGAAGTTCATGCAGATATTTTAATACTTCTTTAGAAAAAGTTTATTTTACTATTATTATGCTAATTAATCAGGTGTCCCACACGATAAAGAAATCGCAATTTTGACACAATAGAAATGCTACCATATTACTTAAATACTAAATATACAAAACTGGCATATAGAATTTTGATAAGTGTTTTGATCGTTTCAGAAAAAACAATAGAACCTTAAATATAATGTTTATAACAATATATCCTCCTTGGTCGGTTTAATTATGTCATACATTGAGCACTATAGTAGTGAAGCAAAAACCATATGCTAGTTTTTTAAGTTCACTCTCGCTGAGTTTTTGCTGAAAATTTGAACAAGATTGATTAAAAACTACATAGTGTAGAAGATTTTTATTGCGCAAAAGTGTAAGAAAAATCAAAGTCGAGTAAAAAGCATTGGAAGTAAATACAGCCATCAGGCCGTGTGTTCTTGAGCATTTAATTGTCACGTGTTGAAACCTTAAATTACTCTGAGAACAAACGCCATGTTATTTAATGAAGTTAAAGGCTCAAATAATTTTTTGCAAAACTAAGTTTTGAACTTTTTAAAATTTTTGACCAAATTTCAGCTGTGGGTACCCTTAAATTGTTTTGAATCAACGAGTTGAAAATTATGATCACTATAGATTAGAAAATATTTCAGAAAAAAAAACGCACTCAAACATTCGAGCCCTGATTTTGCATCACTAACAACGAAGTTCAATTATTGCTAAACAACAGCTAACCAGATTCATTGTCGATTAAAGGTGGATACTTTTTACGGAATTTGTTAGAAGTATGAAGATAGAAGGGAATTCTCTCCACTTTCCGCGTTTATGTTTCTCCACAATGGCGGAGGATTCTCAGCCATGACACTCTCGAAAGTAATATTTTCCCAATACATGCACCACGTGGCAAGGAGTATACTGACGGCTTATCCAGAAACGAACTACAGCGCCTGCACATAGCCTCATAAACTCTCTGCTATAGCGGTTCAGTTAGTTATAGGTGAATCTGAATGAATACTTTCTGTTTCATAAATTGAACTGTTACAATCATATGTTTTTTTAACTTCTCTACAAAAGAGTAACCACAAAATGCTACTATCTGAACCGAACTGATTTATATAGAGGACGAGATTACATTCTAAATGGGAAAAGTTGTAGTTTGCCAAATATCACTGAGACGCTGCCTTGTCTCTGGTTTTATTTACAACTAGTTTGAACATAAAGTGAAGCCACTAAGTTGTGTCTCAGTCCGGCTCAGATGCGTGATTATGTAAATCACCACTTTATAGTACATACCTTGCAACTTTTCTCTGCCTTTGCTATTCTCTTATTCTAAAGTTATGATCTTTATCACTGTTAGTCACGCACACTTGAACATAAAAATAATATAAAATAGTAAGTTTTGGGGTTTACTCATTATGTATCTCAAAATATGCACTAAACGCATATGAAAATAACGTTTTAAAAATTATACGATTTAGAATGTCCAATGATTTAATTACATTCATGCAATAAAATGCATTGCACTAATAGAATCATCATCTATTTCTAGCTGTAGGATACTATAGGAATATTAACGAGTGTTGTCCTCCTTCAACTCCTAATTTTTATTGCGTTTTGTACTACATATTTAACTGTATATTGAATTTAAGAATATTTTGTAACCCTCAGGGGCGTCATTTCAGGGTATGGGGTGTCAGTTACCCCCCAAGTTGTGAGAAATAATTAGGCTACTAGTTTTATTGCTCCACCAAAAGAAAAGTTATTAGAACTATACTTTTAAGTAAATGTTTTACATTTAAAATATAAAAGATGATTTTCTTTTAGGTTAAATATATCCTTAAAATTCACACGAAAATTCGGACAGTTGCTTCAGGCAACCCTGCCTCCCCAAGAAGAAACTTAAATAACGCTCTTGGTAACCCCTGATTTTTACATGGTTCACAATTCAAATGCATGTTTATAGGCATGGTTAAGTTACTTGTCAATCTAAAAAGTGAATTTATTCCCTCAAGAATAAAGTCTCTGTAATTGAAGTGGAAAACATTCTAAGACTTTTTCGGTCTGTTTACATGTTCTTGTCTATCATCAGCATCACTGTCTGTACACCCTAATGCAAACCTGGGAACTGCTTCTCAATGAGAGCGATTCGCTAATCGTCTTCGCTAGAGGAGTAGAATGAAGGTAGCTCTGGCTATTACACCAGTTCCCCACTGACCTGCGTTTGCTTGGAACTGCCCCGTTGAGTTCTGCAACTCTTTAAACGCACGAAGGGTATCTACACGCGTGAAATACGGCGCGGTTGGGCCACTTAGTATTGTTGCGGCAAGGTGGCTGGAACAGCTTTCCGCGCATGTTTTGTTTTTGTCTGATCTTTGCAGTGGAAGCACGCACTTGGGCAAGATGAACCTGCAGTGTGCAATGTTATCTTCTGAATATTTTTTATGTACAGGTGAGCTCCTGAATACTGAACAGAAAAACGACTTAGCTTATGGATAAAACAAGTAACAAGATTAGTCACACAAAGAGATAAGCTGAATACCTGATATGTCATGGCAACTACAGAGCAACTACTGCTTTTCAAGTTTTCTGACAGTTTTATCAGCAAGACTGGTATATAAGCATTCTTTAAATGGGATGCTAATGCTACTCTCCTGCTGGATTTGTGTATGTCGCTTATCATGCGATGTTCATAATGATGATAATAGCAATAATAATAGTAATAAGAATAGTCACACTTCTATTGTCAAGAAATGTATACCGAAATTTCGAGCATATAGTTTTTGGTAAACGTACAGAAATGCTTGTTATGAAAAAACAAATCGTATTGTAGTAATTTGTTGAGTCATATTTATGCATATTATTATCATTTCTTTCTGATAGAGTTCGTAAGTAAATGATCATATTTGTCAGGTTTTTTTCTTTCGTGAAGTAAAGAACTTTTCTCATTCAATTTCCCTCTTGCGGGTACCTTTGAATTATTAGCTGAAATAGAAAGAAGTTTATCGGTGTACCAGGCTTTGTTAGATGCTAGTGAAAATGTGTTTTATTTTTAAAATTTGCACAAGGTATTGATTGTATGTTGCAACTTAGGGCTCATAAGCTGAAGTAAAAGGTAACATGCGAAAAAAATTACATCATATGTTAACTATTTACTGATAATTTTAATATAAAAGAAACATACTCAATATCCAATTCCGTAGTTTGGCTTGCTTCTCGTGTTCATTTTATCCTTAGATAAATAATTCGTTGCCATAAAATGACTGGATAATTTATTTTACATCTGAAATTTTACCGCATTATAATATTGTTAGACATATTTTTTTATGATACCGTGCATACTTTTGTAAATGTTAGTCATAACACATTTTGCTTGTATAGTATGACATTCTTTTGCCATAAATATCCCAGCCCTAATGATGATGAGGTGATGATAATGATGGTAATAGTAATAGCAATAACTATAAGGATAATATTATCGTCGCAGTTGTACTGGAATTTTGCTCCGCAGTTTACATACAAGTGAATTTACTGACATGAAATTGTATGTAAGCATGTTTAAATGCCATCGTCCTGGACCAGGGTCACCCCGAGGTCTAGGATCTATAAAGATAATATCAACCACTTGCAGCGCGTACAATAAAAATAAAAACTATAAGCTGTATGAAAATGGTGTATATAAAGAGACAGGAAATCAATAATATTAAGCCCACTAAATGTTAGTGACAAAAGAAGTAGGAGTGGAAAATAATTATCCGGAGGTTAACACTGTGACAAGGAAAGCTCAGCAGAAAAGAAAATCTACTCAAGTTGGAACACACATTAATAAACGTTAAAACTTTCGACACATCATTGAAGCACTATGCAAAACCATTCTAATGATTTACTGAAACAAATCAAAAAGGAGTAAACTGGAGCACAGAAAGGAGTGCCTCTGTGGCCTGGTGATTGGTGTGCCAACTTGCGAATCCAGAGGTGCCGCGTTTGATTTCCGACAGGAGGGTGGAAATTCTTCCTTAGCCAGATTATACCCCATCCTCCTTAGAGTCTGGAAGTATGAGTGGGTGAGTAAATGTGTGTGTTTGAATGTATTGCTTATAAAGAAAACTAAATTAAACAACCCAAAGATACTCAATAGTTAACGAGTGGACACCATTGCTATGAGCAATTGTTCCACAGGCGAAACTCGGTGATGTGACCTCAGATGTTGAAGCGGGATATAAATTGAAAAAAAATAATAATAATAACGCAGACAGAGTTTTAGTTTCAGATCCAAACATAGAAATTTGTGATACCTAAACATCAATGTTTAGTTTCGTCTGACTTCGGTGCTGAGAATTACTTTCCTTTCTATAGAACTTATTTCCCTGTTCACATTCACTGCAAACACCTTTGGCTATTATATGTTATGTAATCTATGTTCTAGACCCTCCAACCTTGAAACGCAAACTCCGCCACGAGGACCGTGCGTTAACAAGCTGCTTGCAGTTTTTTTGAAACTGCACAGTAATTGTAAAATAATGGTTACGAAGCAGAAACTTAGAATATCCTAGAGCGCCATCATAATAAAACTAACACTTAGTGATTGATAAAAGCAATTAAATATCTACATAAAACAAAAACGTAATAACTCAAGGTAACATAGCTGCAACAACACTGCCAAGGATTTATTCAGTAACACCAAGGAGGATGTTTGTGATAAAATGGGAAGAATGAAGAAGTGGAACATTTCTATATACGAAAGCACTTATAAATGATGCAAATTTGCTGCAGTAAGAGCAGTGGTTAGGAATATTGGTGTAACAGCAGAAATAATTCATAAATTAGCTATTGGGTATTGGATTGGACTAATCCTGGACCAATTCAATATAATCATGTAGACCAACACAGGCGCTCAGGCACTGGAGGCATGAGCTCGTGAAGGGAGGTGCACGATTCGAATCTCGCTAGGACCGTCCATCCTAATGAGCTTTTCCAGATTATTCTCAGTCCTCATATCTGACAAACACCAGAGAAGTATCTCTAAATTTGGTCTGTAAGTTTATTCCCAAATTTACTTTTCTAATTGCCATTTCATTTCATGTATTATCATATCCACAGCCTGATGCTATATGCAGTAACAATGGAGTTAACCACCGCTTAAAAAATCTGATGTGATACAGTCACATTATTTTCTCTACCCCTATCGTTTATTAGTTAGTATACAAACTATTCTTACTAATGCTTATTTTTCTTTCTCTACATTTTAATGCAAATAAACCTATGCAGAATTAGCTACATTACGCATTTCGTTAGGATGCAGAGAAAACAGTGATAGTCAAATGTTTAAGAACTGGACGCTATAAGCCGGCCTTAAATTCCATTGTTTCCATGCAATCGCGAGAAACAACTGAAAATCGATGGGACTTTAAAAGAATGACAAGTATTGAACAATTTGAACCTTTAATAACGGATATTTCAGAAACAGTTTATGCCACAGAAAAGCTTATTTTAAGTAAATTGTGTGTTTTAAAGATATCTACGTTTTTTGTATGGTAGGTTTCCGTCTATAGCTTAACGTTTACTAGTTACGAGTGTACAAGA
This sequence comes from Deroplatys truncata, assembly GCA_030765065.1. Classification (NCBI taxonomy): domain Eukaryota; kingdom Metazoa; phylum Arthropoda; class Insecta; order Mantodea; family Mantidae; genus Deroplatys; species Deroplatys truncata. Next base: position 196,555,753 of record CM060990.1, read on the forward strand.
TTGTACAAAATTCCTTCCAAACGAAGAGGAACTTGCAGGCTATTCCCAGAAAATTCAACATATACATTTTATTTGTCATGTAAATATATTTAATCCTATATGATATTTTAATGAAAATCGTTAGATCCATTTTTAAAAAACCAAAATTTTCGAAAAATGTTCCATGTAAAGAGTAGTTTCGGACGGGGGTTTTCTTGAAAATCTTCTTGTCGCATCTTTGGGGGATACCGAACCTAAATACCAGTTTGGTATTTATCCGACTTTTCGTTTTTGAGTTGTGCTGTTCACAGAGACACACACTCGCGCGCGCGCACACACACACACACACACACACACACACAAATGAACTTTTTTTTCTAAAAATGTTTTATTTGGATTCAGGGGGCCTCTAAAATGTATTTCCGGAGAAATTACGATATCAAATTTTTGGACGGAATGCAATATTTTCTCTGCCTACCAGACATGTGGTAGAGAAAGTAAAACGGAAACAGAAAAAAGAAATCCATGCAGAAGTTAAACAAAGAGTAAAGTGTACAATGGCATCTATAAAGTAATAGAAGTATGTGTTACTCCAAGGTTATGGGATTTGATATTGTTGTTGTTAGCGGTGGTGGTGGTGGTGTTGGTATATGCACTATATTTCATTCCCTAAAATTCTCACCGTAAAATTTAAAATTTCTATATTTAATTAGTGGCTATAAATTGAAATACTAACTGCCTAGTAGGAACTTTTGTTCATCATTAGCCCTTGAGAGGTTTATTGACATATTTTGTTAACTGTTTTTTAGAAAGTTAAACCATATTTGAACAATGCGGTGCTAAGACCCGAACTCCAACCATAGATCTTGGCTTTCAGGGCCGACGCTCTACCGCTGAGCTGCATTGTTCATAATTTCCAACGTACCCTAAGCATATATCTTGATGTATCTCCAATGTTATTTCATTTTCCCTACCTATCGCACATTAATGATGATTTTTATGTTACAAGTGTATTTAATTCCAGTTAATCACACTATGTTTAGTTTGTTTTAGTTGTTTGAATGCACTTTGAGGCTTAGTACGTGTAACCTGTCTGGAAACGGAGTGTTTTACTATGGTTCTTCCCAATTCCTGCCAAATGTTGGTGATTGTTTCTTTTGATTAATATTAATAACAGAGAGATTAAAATGGTAATGGATAGAGAAGCTAGTGTTGGTTACACTTCTATAATCCCGTATGAAATGGTTTCTCGAGCGATTGCGGAAACAGAGTTTTCGTTGCAGGCATGTACATACGTACATATTTGAAGGTGAAGAGCATGGGATCTCTACGCCACTGTCAAGTGCAAGGTACGATTGCCACAACAAAACGTCACGCTCTGGTGTCACACTAACATTTGTTTTTTATGTTGAGATAAATTGCTTAAAGAAGGAACGCATCCAGTTATCAGTCTCATAACGTTTCACGCCCTATATGTGTCATTATGATAGGGTTCTAACTAGAGCGTGCATTCAAATTTTCCTTATAATCAACGTAAGAACAAGCACTGTGTAGTGTCCTAATGAGCGTTTTTCACAAGATGCTGGGTCTAGATCGTTAGACGCTCCGAACCTTTGTAAACTTCACTTAGTTTCACAAAAGCATTTGTTTTGTCTTCTATAAAATTAAACTGCTATTTATGGAGAGGGTGGTGCTGAAGCACGGTTTGTTCATTGAACAGAGCATTAAGCGTGTATTTATTGTCATCACACTCTTGTGTATTCTGTGCAAGAATTTCATGTATGGGTAATTTACTTAATATGCCTTTTGTAAAATAAAATAGAAGTTTAAATTGCAATTTCTTTGCCAACATTAAAACTGCAGTTCCACTTAAATGGCGCCAATATAGCAACTTAGTTACCTTCCTCAAAGAAGAGGTTTTCGTGGCACATAAAAGTCAGACAGTTCAATGGTTTAATATCTATCGGATCTGCCTAGATATCCGAAACTTTCGAGTTCGGAGCTTTGTATGGGTTGATACCTTTTCCAGGGGTTTTCCCTTATCCTGCGAAGCCAAATGTCGGTTGACCCTCAGTTCCTTCGACTCGTTTATTTCAGCACCCTTTAGTCATCATTACTTCATGGAAGTTTCCAATTCTACCTCCACAGAATTAACAAGGCTCTCCACCACTTTGCGACTGTCCTGAAAAAGCAGTACAAACGGCACATCATCTCATGACGGATTGCACACTGCTTTCCAGAAAAAGTCCTGCAGTATTTCGAAATCTCCCACTACATCACGTGCTGAAATACCATACTAACACTGTCAACGTTACCAGCTTCCTGAAATCTATCTTTTACAAACTTAAAAGTGCTTAGTTGTTCAATTAAATTATATATACTCGTTGCGCACATTGCAAATAAACTGTAAATACCCCATGGTATATCTTTAGGTAAAACAGGGATTGTAACGATTAGTAAATAAATAAAAAAATGTGTCGTCTCTCAGAAATAAAAGGGAAGAGAGAAGGAACTGAAGTTGAATATCAAAGAAACTACTGACTTCTTGTCGAATTTTGTGAACAATTATAGGTTAGAGTATTTACCGATATACAGTTCCTGATAATTTATGTTATTTAATACATTTCATAATTATAAGGTAAATAATAAAGAGCTACACCATTTCTGTTACCATCCAAGTACACTCCCGGAAGAAATATCTGACCGATATATGTAGTAATTTCTAATTCGACTTAAATGTTAATGCTCTAAAGCAGAGGTGGCGAAAACGTGACTCGCAGGCATTTTGACTAGCAGGCACCGTCCACTCACCGTCCCGTTTGTTTTTCACATGCTGCTGACTGATGCAGTGCGTGTTGCATATTTGGTGACTCGCGGAAGGAAGTCGTTTTCGCCACCCTTGCTCTAAAGTATGCGGCAGATATTCGGCCTTGCCATTAATCAATATACAAGTATTTTGTACAACTGTTGCGAGTGTAATTTTTTATAATGTTTTTGTATTTGTGTTTACTTCACGCGTTGAAGCCATCTTGTGACGTCATTCATTTGTTAGGTTTGTTAGCTCCATCTGGTGTTAGCAATTTGCGGCAGTATTAGTGTTCGTTTGAAAGAACGCTATTGTTATCTTAATTAATTTTGGTTTACTGTCCTCCGGCTAGCTATTATTTCTCGGTCGAACATATCTCTTGATCAGGGTGTGTAAACGGAAAGGAATCTTTTATCCAAAGATAAAACTGATGAAAGAATTTCTTTTATACTTTTATTGTCGAACACTCTCACTATCATATTTACACATTGATCTAGACACTCGCCAAACTGAAACTGTTATAACAACTTCTTACTAATCACTTTTAATCCACGTACTTCAACCTTTTGTATAATTAACTTTACCATACTTGAGAATTTTCATAACTCTGTTACGCGTAACCTGTAAATTGATATTCGAAGTGTGCCGTACAAATACTTTCGACGAACTGACGGGAATGCGACGTGTATTGTACAAAGAATTTTGATGAACTGCCGGGGTCTACCTCTAACCTACTCTTTTTATACTCCTACACACCGATATGCCTAAAGATTATAACTGAACTGCAATTGGCTAATAAAACGCGCCAACATTAGCGTCTATTTTTATATCCAATGAAAATTATGAATACATATGCTCTAGGGAAACGTTCCAGAAGATTCTCAAGGAAAAAACGCGCCAACATTACGTAACTTCCTCGTTTCCAATAATGATAAACAACTTACCCCCTCGCTGCATTATTACACGCTATTATTGTCAGTTTCAGTAAGGCATTAAAAACTTACTTCTCAACAATAATTACAATAAACAAATATCTCAAATCAATGTCACATAAAAATGCATATTCATATTACAATCATTATTTACATTTAAGTAATTTGTGATACAAATTACTGCATCATATGCCCCACTAGAAACATAATTATAAATATTTACAACTTGTTTGGAAATTTTATAATTGGGTTTTTAGTCTCCTAAATCTTGGAACACACGCTATCACTTTCACTTAACACTTCACACGTATTTAACACACGACATATGTTTTGTCTTTATCTTGCCACTACTTACTGGCTCTGGTCTAATGTGTTTAAACATTAATCTAACATTACAATTTTTTTATAGCTAATACTGTACCCTGAATTATTTAGTTACTGTTACAAAATTGCTTACTTTCTTAAGTTGTTAACAAAAAATTTGTGCATTTAAGATTTTGTAATTATTACACATATTTACCAAAATATTCACCCTTTATACAAATATATTTACAACTCTTAAATCTAGGCACTGTTTCACATGTTCTGTTTGCTACATAAATATTTGTTTTAATGACTTTTACCCAATTTTTGTTGTTTTGTACTGTATATTCACAATACTCTTGGAATTATATTTACGTACTTTTACTTTAATATCATATTAAGTTTCAATTTTTACATTCTTAATTTCAAATACTGTTATAGTTACTAAGAAAATGTTATTTCCCTTCTTTTTTTTTAAACATTTATTTATGTCCAAACTTTTATTTCTCCTTTTACATGACGTACATACATAATTAACCCTCTTATGTTCCAATACATTTATCTGCAAGTCATCTTTAACTATCCAGCATCTACTTTACATCTCATTGCTATTTACCCTCCTGGATCAAATTGTGTGTGGCTAAACATTACTCGTAGCCGTATCCTAACCTTCCAAAATTTGTTCATGAATCGCCTCTTAAAGGATTCATATGATATTTTGTCCCCTGATAACATTTGAAAACAATCTAAAGTTTCCTGAACAACACATCTTTTAACAACTGTCATTTTCAATTCTTCTACTATCTCTTTAATCTGAGAGTACTCTAACAAATCTGTACTAAATTGTACTGGATTGGAGTTTTCATTTTGAACAACTTGGTACTTGTTAGTTTCAGAAGTTAGCTTATGATTATTTATAGGCAAAACTTTAACTTCTTCGTACAATTTATTTCTCTGCATTACTGATTCCTTCTGTATTTCTGATATCTCCCCTCTGAAATTAACCTGCGCCTGATTCACATCTACATTCATAACCTCTTTCATCTCTCTTATCTCATTTGAAATGTTACTCATTCTACTACCTGACTCTGTACATTTTACATCAACATGTTCTATTTTATTATTAACCTCACTTTTTTGGTTAGATATTTCCCTGCGCATGTCTAACATTTTCTTTGAAACTTCACCTATTTCATTTGCTATCATTTCCTGATTTTCATTTCTCATTCTCATCATACTACTATCTAGCTCCATGAATTTCTTTTCAATTTCTTCCCTGTTTTGTTCTAAGCTCTTACCAATATCTTCCCTTAATTCTCTTTTATTCTGATCTAGTTTTTGTTCTAAACTCCTATCAATATCTTCTCTTAATTCCCTATTATTCTTTTGCATATCTTCCCTTAATTTCTCATTACTCTGAGTTAATTTTTCTAATTTCTCATTATTCTTTTGCATATCTTCCCCCATATTTCTCAGCATTTCAATCATCATACTAGCATCAAAATTAACATTTCCTGCTATTCTATTCTCACTTTCTGCGCTAACATTTCCTCCCTCAAATACTACATTGTTTGAGCTATTTTCTGTAATCTGTATTGAATTACAGCTAACTGTTACATTATCTCCCTCCATAATTATTTCTTCTGTATTATTAGTAGCCATTGTTTTCTTTATCCTACCGCTCCTAAGGTACATTTAAATTTTTACACCCTTTTTTTAGAATAAAAATCACACGTTTCTAACCTTTCTGATGGTATCTGCTGATGTTGCTTTGATGTCCAGCTTTCTGCCCCTCTCTCCTAGATTATATGTCGCCTCTGCATTGTATTATGATGAATCTGCGTTGTCTCGATGTTTTTGTGTCCACTCATCCGCATCGTCTGTCGTTCCTCTAGTTGTTTCTGGAATCTGCGTCTTGTAGTTCAGTTTACTACTCCATTCGCTTCACGTCCTGGTTATTTCACTCCTTTCCTGGTCACTCTGCCCCACGTTCTGGGTGCCAATTTGCGAGTGTATTACTTATATTTCTGTATTTGTGTTTACCTCACGCGTTGAAGCCATCTTGTGACGTCATTCATTTGTTAGGTTTGTTAGCTCCATCTGGTGTTAGCAATTTGCGGCAGTATTAGTGTTCGTTTGAAAGAACGCTATTGTTATCTTAATTAATTTTGGTTTACTGTCCTCCGGCTAGCTATTATTTCTCGGTCGAACATATCTCTTGATCAGGGTGTGTAAACGGAAAGGAATCTTTTATCCAAAGATAACACTGATGAAAGAATTTCTTTTATACTTTTATTGTCGAACACTCTCACTATCACATTTACACATTGATCTAGACACTCGCCAAACTGAAACTGTTATAACAACTTCTTACTAATCACTTTTAATCCACGTACTTCAACCTTTTGTATAATTAACTTTACCATACTTGAGAATTTTCATAACTCTGTTACGCGTAACCTGTAAATTGATATTCGAAGTGTGCCGTACAAATACTTTCGACGAACTGACGGGAATGCGACGTGTATTGTACAAAGAATTTTGATGAACTGCCGGGGTCTACCTCTAACCTACTCTTTTTATACTCCTACACACCGATATGCCTAAAGATTATAACTGAACTGCAATTGGCTAATAAAACGCGCCAACATTAGCGTCTATTTTTATATCCAATGAAAATTATGAATACATATGCTCTAGGGAAACGTTCCAGAAGATTCTCAAGGAAAAAACGCGCCAACATTACGTAACTTCCTCGTTTCCAATAATGATAAACAGCTCACCCCCTCGCTGCATTATTACACGCTATTATTGTCAGTTTCAGTAAGGCATTAAAAACTTACTTCTCAACAATAATTACAATAAACAAATATCTCAAATCAATGTCACATAAAAATGCATATTCATATTACAATCATTATTTACATTTAAGTAATTTGTGATACAAATTACTGCATCACTGTAAGTGCTAAGAAAACCTGCAAAACACACTGGTGCAAAAACAAAGGAAATAAACGTTGTGATAGGAAACAGCAAAACTGAAAAATTAGGCTTAAAATTACAGCTTGACGGAGCAATGTATTTTATTTTCACCATGGGGACTCCAGTGTGTGTTTAGGTATAGGTATGTTAGTTTATTAAATATTATAATAATTGAATTGCGTTTTGTTTGTATTTATTGTAACTATGATTGCTTATGTACTTGAAATCACATTGTTATATTGTTTAAGGAAATCGAGACAAAGAAGAGAGAGAAGAGAGAGGGATAGGAGGGAGTAGAAGGTTAGGGAGAGACTGATCTTGCCCACTTGTTTGATTATTGTTGAAAAGACTTTGTTACCCTTGCAAGTTCGTTAAAATATTGTTCTGATAAGGAATACAAAGCGACTTACTTAATGACATAAGGTTAATAACTTTACTATAAACGCGCATAACTTGTTTAGGGAAGTGCAGATAGGCGAGGGAGCTGCACATAATATGCAGTTGACCATGACCTACCGATTGAGGAATAGGGCGTCTTAATTGTGCATAGAGTAAATATGGAATAAAATAAATGTTTTTTCTTTCATATACAAATGTTCTCTGAATCATAAAGGAGTAAACGAGTAAACGTTTGAAATTAATGTTAAAGCGAGGCCAGGAACCTAATTAGCTAAATCTACCTGGTAATCGTCTTAAAACTTGAGAAAGCGTCCGGAATAAGATTATACAACGTAGCCCAAACTAGATTCGAACTCGCGCTCACACTATGAGAATAACATATTACCCTTACATCAGTTTAGTGGTTATTATAATGATGATAGAAACCAGCATATTATCACCTCACGATGGTGTTTGATAAATTACATTATACTTCCAGAATTTTAAGGGGGCCATATTTATCTTAGGGGTTCTTTTGACCTTTTATGACGCTAATGTAAACACTTTGATTACACTTCCCCACAGAACTATAGTCCATTTTATAATTAGATTGATATCTCACCTAAGGTGTTCACAGCAGTAAAGTGGTACCAACTGTTACCACGTGATTTACTCCACGTGGGGAAGATATTCTTATGGCTTTGATTGTCTAAATTAGATATGAATGTACTCTGTGTAGCAACGAACTCTATTTCAGCCAGTGTAACGTCCTTCATTGGTTAGAGCAGAGTTCGCTGCTATCCCGACTCTATCCAGTAGGAATCTATTCATATTTAACTTTAGTCAATTAAAGCCATCAGCATATCTTCCGCATGTGGAGTAAATCACGTGGTTGCAGTTAGTTCCGCTTTATTGCTATGAACACCTTAGGTGCGATGTCAGTCTAAGTATAAATGGATCTCAACCTATATAGGATAATGCTTTCTTTGAAAAGCAGGTATGTCCTGGCGCGTAACTATTAGCTGCGTATGTCATTTCAAAATGCACAATAAAATGGGAGAGGTTGAAGGCATTAGAAACACATTCCTCGTATTTTTCCTCCATTTTCAGGAAACAGATACTAGGGAACATTTTCCTGTCCTTCGCGATGTAGTGTGGCATCTACAAAGGTGCAACCTCTTGATAGTGATGGAAAGAGATTTATTCCCTATTTTACATCTCGCATAAATCCTTTTAAATTGAAGATGTTAACTTTATTGCCATGACATTTCTAAAACTCTTTATAAACGAAAATTCAAAGATAGTGAAACAATATTTTCTGTTTTTCTCCGATTTGGAAGAATATAGATTTTAATGACTTTGTTAAACCACTGCCTCTGCTTCATATACCTATTAAGTTACGAAATGTCAGTTGTAAAACCTCTGGAAGTTGAACAAAGCTAAAGTTGTGTATAATTCTATATATTTGAGAGCACATTTAACTTGCGTTGGTAATTTGCTTAGTTTTCCAATACTTAAACACTGTTAGAACGAGTTTTTCTGTAGCGAATGCAAAAGTGTGTATTTAAAACCTTTTGTTAGCATAAATTCTCGCCCAAGTAAGATAATGCATATAGGAATAGTTTCTCTGAAATATATTATTTTTATGATAAAGTATTATATTACACAGTGTATGTAAATACTGGTTTAAATTATGCTAGTTGTTATTGTTTACACCGTAGGTATTTAAAAATATTTGGACTTAGTTTGTGGCAATCGCACTGAAAGAATCTCCAAACGTAGTCTCACTCCGAGATAGAAATTGGGGTATTCAGTACTTTACTTTTATATCTGGTCATTGAAACACTGGATGTTTATATACCGTAAAAGTGTGACTTCACTATAAATCTGCTTTAGTCAGCCTCTATGGTGAGGCACGTTAAAGAAAACAAACAGATAATATATTCAGCACTACATTTTGTAACCTTTCTTTCTTTCTTTCTTTCTTTCTTTCTTTCTTTCTTTCTTTCTTTCTTTCTTTCTTTCTTTCTTTCTTCTTTCTTTCTTTCTTTCTTTCCTTCTTTCTTTCTTTCTTTTTTCCCCTAGTGTTTATCATCCATTTTTACTGCATAAATCACCACGGATGATGGAAACTGGTGATACATGAAATGAAGTGATTACCATGGTAGCCTCTAATTCCCGAGATTGCGGGTTCAAACCCGGCAGAGGGCGATGAATTTTTTTCGGGCGTAAAAACTCCTTAGCATGGCTTCCTTCAGAAGGGAAGTAAAGCCGGTGGTCCCGTGTCGCAGATTTACGGCACATAAAAGAGCTTCAAGTCTGATAAAAAGGCCTCTGAGCAAAATTACCGGTCTTTCACGCCCAATATAGAATGGGACGGTAAAGATCGCAGCAGCTAAGGAGGTCCATAAATAGAACTTATTTTTTTAATGAAGTGATTATTGGAAAAGGAAATTTGTGAGATAAACATTCCAGGCCTTAGTTTAGGCTACCTGCCCGGCATTTTCCAGTTATGGGGACGGAGAAGAACCTGAGAAAAATTCAATTAGGGAGGACGGTTTTGGCTGAATTTGAACATGTTCTGCTCACGAACCCGTGCTTTAACGAGCTCGAATACTGTGTCGGTACATTTCATAACAGAGGCAAAATTTGAGTTTTTGAAAATTTGGTTCTGTTCATATTACACTATAGATGAAAAATAACTGTTTGTGAGAGCTATAGATTAAACGGAAAACAATGTCTCTCTTCCAGAAAAATATCCTGGCCTTTCTTCTGCCAAATATGAGATTGCGCTTTTTGGTAGCGAAATAGAAGCACGACGAGAGAATAACATTTTGAACAAGTCGGAGAAAGCCAAAGAAACTTGATGTTTTAAAATTCGCAATAACTAGGAAAAATAGGGTAAAAGAGACACCTCAGTGTGCAATATATCGAAATAAACTTCGTGTAATAGTATGCTAAGAAAGTTCTGGTGAACTGAAGGAACGCATTTCAAAATCACTAGAGGTTTCATAAATGTGTAGAGAGAGACAATCTGTTAGTTGAAATGGATACTAATGGAGTTGGTTGTTTTCTATTGGAGTGTAGTGAGACACTGCGTGCGTACTTTGTTCAGTTTTCACAGCTCACTTTACATATGTGACTTAGTTCAGTTTTCACTGTCGCTTCACTTTTCTTTACGCGTAGCGGTGTAATGAAACTCGTGCAAAGCAACCCCTTCTTCCTTCCGCTTTACTCGTTGGAGTGTCGAACACAGGACCTCTCTGATCGCTTGCACTAACAGCACTCACTGTACGTCACAACTTTCATCATAACCAACTTTGTGTCCCATCAACATCGAAACGCACTAACTTACTACCTAACTCACTGACCATCGCGAGCAGGCTGTTTCGAAACGACACCGAACGAATATAACAGTCTTATAGCTTATACTTGAACTAGTCAGAAGTTTGATGTCCGAAACTCTTTTAGGTATGTTTTAATGATATTGAAATTTACATCATTTTGAGATTAGGCAGCACAAGAAGCACTAGTGCGTGATGTCCATATACTCATACCTCAGAGGGTGCTCTTGGCAAGTACGTGTTATGAAAACAAACGGATTTCTCCTTGTTCGTTATCAGCCAACCTGCCCTGGCTTAAAGGCAAAGGGGCAAAGAGCAGTTACCTACTCAAAAACTACTTATGACACGGACAGGTTCGAGGCTGCTCTTGAATGCAGATTTAAGAATGAATGCAACCAAAAATGTGTATTAGGTCCTAACCACGAGTATCTTGAACCTATGTAGCACATTCAAGCAATATGGAACATTATATGAACGGTGAAATTATCGATATGTTTTTGGCGTATGGAAGAGCCGTAGGGAGTTCAACAACTGCACGTCGGATGTATGAAGAACAATTCCCTAATCGACATATCCCTCATCATGGAACATTTAGGACAATAGAGCAGCGCCAGAGGAGTCTTGTAACTTTAGACCACGGTTGTATGATACGGGACGCAATAGTTTTGTAAGGATTGTGCCTTTTGAACAGAAAGTTCTTAATACAGTTGCGGTAAAACCTGGAGTTAGTACGCTCAAATTAGCGCTCGAAATGAACGTGGCTCATATTGCTGTGTGGAGAGTGGTACTTGAACAGCAACTGCATCCCTACCGTCCGCACAAAGTTCAAGATCTTCAACCAGCTGATCATCCGCTAAGACAGGTGCCCTGCAGAAGTGTATTTTCGATCCCCATTTTATACAGCCAATTTTATTCACTGACGAAGTGCAACTGACCAGGGATGGGCTAACTCCTGTTATCTTGGACATTACTGGGTTGAAGAAAATTCTCGGCTTTTCATCGACAGAAGACACCAGCATCGGTTTGGGATAAACCTCTGGGGAAGCATAATCTCAGATTCGCTTATCATATGTAGGGTGGGAATCTATGTTCCGCAACAACACTTGCTACCGGTCCGCAATAAATGCAGTAGTAGTTGGGGGAGTGGTGTAAAACTATCATCCAGTATGACTCATCCCTCCCTGAATCATGCGTTCACGTGGTATATGGGGGTGGAAGGGGTGTTTTTCCGGTTTAATTGGTATTTCCGGCCAAGCGTTCATGTTTAGAGCAAAGACGACCTAAATAAAATCTATGTTCCAAAAAGATATTCAAGGTCACGTGATATTTTGTGGAGTGAGGAGGTGTCTCAGCGTCAATTTCGTGGTCACGTTACGGGCTTTTAGCGTAAGAAAACACCTAAAAGCCATGTACCTTCTAACACAAGTACTGGCTTCCGGTAGAGGAGATAATTAATTTAAGGATGAAACATGAGTCTCCATCCCTGGAGAAATAATGATATTAATGATTCCCACGCAAAAGCATCCTAATCACAGGTTATACCTATGCTTCTACATCTCATGTAAAACATGAGAAGTTCTGCTCGAAAAACAGAAGTAATCATATGTAAACCCCTTATACTGCCGGAAAAAAATTTAAAAAAAATAATAAAGGAAAAGGATAACACTAATCACAGACACATGCACACACATGCATACATATAGTCATGTGTGCACTTTAAAATACATGAATAAAAATGTACATACGCATGCGAACGCGCCTATTTAAAATTTAAAAGTCCTCGATTCACTCTTTCCAGATATACGCATAGCGAGGATAATTCAAGTTAGCGAATCATTTGCACCTCTTGGGAAGCCACCCTCACTGATCTGTCTTGTTTAAAAGGCACTCTCCCTTCTCTTAATTCACGCAGCTAATCATAGATATCGCATGGCAACATACATATACTGACACCCATTCCTTTTCTGTTGAAAAATTATGTTTCTTCATAGAGGCAACGAATTAGGTTGTTCTCCCTCCCCGTCTCTCTTTCTTTCTCGCAAGCACACATATACATACGTATATACACATGCTTGCACACACACAGCTCATAATAGCTTTGCTGAAATAAATAATAACTCGCTTTCAAGCTGGAGGATCGAGTTCGCACCCATCTGACGAATACTTACAATTTTATCTACAATGAAACATAAACTAAAACGAATCTCCTTTGCAATCCCTATTAAAGCACAGTGTATCTAAGCACTTTCTGTATTATTTCAACAAGAGCTCACAAAAATATATTGCATGCATACAGCTGCAATCATAAACAACCCCCTAGATTACTTAAGATCAAGAAGAACATTTACAATTTCCTGTTAAGCACAATGCATCGTAACATTTCTCACCAAGATGTATGATTCATACCGCAAAAAATTAATTGAACACTTACTATAATATTTCAACAAAAGCACCCAAAAATATATGTAAGATACAGTGTCAAATAGCTTTATAACTTCCGACAGATGTGTATTTAAAATCCTGAAGGCAAGAAGAAGAATATAACTTCCTGTCTCTCAAGTTCAAAGCATTAGACAAGTACAGATATAGGCAGCTAATATTTTTAACCAATCAAACCACAGGATTCCGGGAGTGGATTCTCCTGCGGCCGGGGTGAAGAACTTCAAGGCGTATTAAAAGGAGTAAGCAGGAGAGCTATAGTTTAATCTTAAGGATTATCATCTAACTACAGTGGTAAAAAAGCATGTGATAGTGAAAAGATCTTCAATTACTTTATACATCATAAAACTCAATTCGTAATGAGCCTACATATAGAAAATACGTATGCGTTTGTTCTTTGGTGAAGATCAATGCGCTTTAGAAAATCGAGTGATCATATGAGTTCTAAAGTGTTATATTGCAATAATGCTAGCAGGAGCAATGCCTAAGTGTATTATGTGAACTTATTTCACACTTATTAATGTATAAAAAAATGCACCAAGCTTTAAACATTGAAAAAAAGTATAAAACACGGTAACAAAAAGCTGAGCTTAGACAACTTTAAACGTGCTGCATCTTGTCTGAACAAGTTATGTCGAGAACATTCAGTGTTTAGAACATTAAAACGTGATTTAAAATGCATATACGTATTGATATAACATTACATTTCCATTCAAATATATCGCAGATGAAAGGTCTTTCCCCCAAAAAAATGAGAAGCAGAAAGGAAGCGGGCCTTCTGCAAGGAGCAGAAGTGATAATATGTGCCTTCTAGATTGCTCTTAAACGCCAATTGATTTTAACTCACAGCATTCTTAATACATGCCTTCTAATACTCAAATTTATAATTAATAAAGCAATTAACGATTGAAAACACTTCATTAACGTGGTAACTAGCAATAATTAACTAAACTCTGAATTTTTTGTTGAAACTCTGCAATTTTCTAGAACATAGACAGAAAATATATAAAAACTACTCCCGCATCATACAAATAGCTTTACTAACTTAAAACTTAACCTATAAGGTCAATACCCAAAACAAAAAGTTGAAATCAGTAATATACTAGAATATAACTTCAGAATAAAGGACAATCATTTTCTTCATTTTTCGAGTTTACCTGCTTAAAACTATTATTTTCAGCCGAGATGCCGATGAAGTCTTTTACCAGCAATCCGAATCTGGCAGGCGTGTTCGCCACTCGGCTGTTCCAGTACGGGGCGCTCCCGGGCTCAGCTCACTACCGCCATCACCATCAATTGTAGATGACGACACAGCCGCATCGTCCGGCGCAAATGAGGAGTCTGCACCGGAATTCATCATCCCACCTCCTCCTGGTTTTGGAGGAGATGCTGAACTTGCAAGCGCCATCCAACCTGGGGACTGGAGGGATGCACCTATCGAGGGAGTGTGTACTTGCACTAACTGCATGAATAAAGCCACGCTGGTTGAGTTGCTTTAGTCATTTTAAGTTAAGTCATTCACTGTTTTATTAACATTAATAATACTAATAATAATGTTGTTATTATTACTACTACTAATGGTCATTTACGCTAAAGAAATAATTGCTAGAGCTCTATAAACTTTAATACGTATCTTTTCTAAGTCTTCATCTACACCACTTGAATGAATGTGATCTTTTCACTGAAACGAATAACACTATGCTTCTATTGTTATAAATATTCAAGCTGTACCTCTACACCCCGAGTCAGAGCCCCAGGCAAATGAGTCTTTGCGAAAGGGGGTCAAGAGGCCATATGAAGCACAAAAGGAGAGCGGTACTGAAGAACACCCCCTCGAAGAAAATTTCACAACGCAATCCTCCGTCGTAATGGACCGGAGGGAGGCAGCAGTACAGTACAACGTAGCGCAAAATGGTAGAAAAAGGGTATGTGGGAATAATTATGATGGCTTAGAATGTAAGGCAATTGAGTCTACATTGAAAGGTCGTATTTTCAATAGCAAAATTGACAATATGGCTGAAAAATTGACCCCAGCGAGTTTCTTGAGAAATGCAAGTTTCTTGTGATTAAGAAAATGGAATCCACTCTAAAGAAGAGTATGTCTGGGTTAAAGATGAGTTATTCATTGAAATCTCATACTGAATGCAGACACCGGACCAAGAAAAAGTGGAATCGATACACCCTAATTCCAAGACAAATGAGATCCAGCGATCATCTAACTTCGATGCGATCTTTCATGCGATGACACATGAAAGATTAAAAAACGTAGCCTGTTTTGAAGGCCAATATAGCTCTAAGACGCTGCTCGCAGTACATTCACCGATAAATAGTGTAGCAGACTATAATCCCCTTCGTGCTTCAGGATATACAACGTTGCCAACATGCATGAAGCGGAAGAATGCAATGATTAATTTTAAGAATCCTGACGATTTCTGTTTTTCTTGGGGCATGCTGACTTCCAGATACCCTACAACAACCAATCCAAAGAGACCATACTCATACCGGAGTTACTTCTCATTTAAGGCGATCAATTATGATGGAATCACATTTCCATTTTCGTTAGTCCAGACTGAGCATTTTAAGAAGCAAAACCATGAAATATCTATAGCTCTATTTGTCCTGAACGCCAACAACTCAGTAGAGTCTATTCACAAACCATCTGTGAGGAAAGCTAGCCAAGTTAACCTCCTAATGGTTGCAAAAGATGACAAGTCTCACTATTGCCTCATCATCAAATTGCCGAGGCTTATTAGAAGTCAGATAACGAGTGATTTCAGAAAATGTGGCTATGCGAGGCATGCATGACAACGTGTTCTAACGAGGATGCCTTGAGAGTGCATAAAGTAAAGAGCAATAAATGTCAGATCCTTTAATGCCAAAACAGGATGAAGTTCTGGAATTTAATACATACTCAAAGTCTACCCCTGTACCTTTGTGATTTATGCAGGATATCGAATCAGTTTTGAGGAAGGCCAACTCATGCGAACCCTCGACGCAGAGAGTTGGACTCGAAACATACAGGAACACGAGGCGATATCAACAGCGTTAAGGTCATATATAGACATGATAGGGCCTTGTCGAGATTCAAGCTCTTCAGAGGTTACAATGAACTCAATGACTTCTTCAGCAAACTTAGGTAGATCGCTGATGAAGTCATTGAAATATGGGAGCAAATACAGCCAATATATATCTCCCCTTAGGATGTGCTGTGGTTCGACAACGCCGATCACTATCACATTTGCAAGAGAGACTTTGCTATAGATGACCTTGGTGTGAGGGAACCATTATCATATCACTGGAGCATATCTTGGAGCAGCTCATAATCCTTGAAATTTGAATAGAAAATTGCCGAAGCTATTCGAAATTTCTTTCATTGCTTAAGAAATTATTTTAGTCACTTGGCACATGGCTTATGATAATGGGGCTATCTCACGTATAACAGTCCATCTCAACGTTATCTGGCATTTACCAAATGCTACAAGAGGATTAATTTCAGGTTGCTCGACAGCTACCACTTTTTGGATGACAAGTTCTCTAGCTTGGTAGATATGCTGAGCGCTAATGACTTCAACGTCACTAATGCCGACCATCCTAATCCAGAACATCTGAAACTTGAAGTGCTAGGGCATATTCCCCTACTCATGCCTGTATACCATCGAGAAGCTCCAAGAAGAGGAGCTCCCGCTGATAGACCTTTTCGACGGTAGCACATAAGAGCAGTACGCTCATACACTTAAAGTATGGAGCACCTTCAACATAAGGAATATAGTGGCCTTTACCTAAAGACCGATACTCTGCTTTGAGCAGATGTATTCGAGATATTCAGAGACTTGTCACCGGATATTTACAATCTGGACCCTGCAGTACTACACTCTGCCGTCGCTAGCCTTCGATGCATGCTTTAGACAACGAAAGCAAGACTCCAGCTAATAAACAATCCCAGTATGATAAAATTGTTCAAGGAAAGTATTTGAGGCGGACTTTGCACACTATCAAGACGGTACTCCAAGCCAACCACGAATGCCTTCCAGAATACAATTCTGAAGAACCTCGAACCGCTTTATCGTACTGGAACATCAACAACTTGTGCGGCAAGAGTATAGCATCCCCGAAGCCGTCCGGGAACCCCAGATGGCTTGATAAGAATGAGATAGACACCATCGACTACGATGCTATCCCTGAGGACCTCAAGACAGGATATAACCTAGAGGTGGATCTAGAGTATCCTGACCATTTCCACGACGCCCACAATGGTATTCCTCTCTGTCCCCGGAGCGAGATACCACCCAGCAGTCAAGACAAGAAACTGATTGTAAGTCTTGAGAGTAAAAGCAAATATGCCTTGCATTATAAAATCTTGCATATGGAGCTGTTATTGAGACATATTCATCGGGTGGTATTGTATGACCAAACTGAATGGCTTAAGGTCTATATTGATCTTAGCGAGCCAGGGAAACTTCTAAGTTTGGTCAAAGCCGCTGGAAGAAAATCTACAACGCTGTGTACGGCAAGTTCATGGAAACTGTACGCAGGTACAAAGATTTCCGTATTCCACCTACCTGGGATCAAGCACAGAAATTGACGGCTCGTCCAACGTATGTACGCAGCCACATTTTCGATGAAAACTTGGTCGGCATAGAGTTGGCTCGAGAGGATATCCTCATGAACAAATCAATCTATATTGGCCAAGCAACCCTTGTTCTATCAAAATGTATTATATATAGTTTTGTCTATAAAGTAATGAAACTCCATCTGAAGGATCTGGTCCTGAAATATTTGGGCACAGATTCATTCATTTTCTAAACTTCCTAAAAAATTTATACATTCATAAACAAATCCCCACTAGCTCGACACTTCCAATTATAACCATGATAAAAAATATATGGCATAAAGAAGGCCAACAAGAAAGTGATTGGGTTCTTTAAAGATGAGTTGGGTGACATGGTGATGGCTGAGTATATTGGACTTAGGGCAAAGCTCTACAGTTATTAATATAACAGTAGTACCATCATGAAAGCGAAGGGGATTACCAAAGGTGGAATGCAAGCAATCAGTTTTGAGAAGTATTTCGAGCGTCTCAGAGAAATGTTTGGCTAAAACAATTGTTTGACAAGCTCCGAGGCACAAAGTTTCGAACATAGAAGTTAACAAAATTGCATAGCATGAAGGAGACACGAAGCGTAAGATGTTTGATGGAACTCATGCAACTCTCACATGGGGCCATTATTCACTTAGGGCCTCGTAATCCATTCCGATTTCCCTGGCTGTCTCATCCCTATCTCATATACATTTTGTAAATAGTTTATTTATTTTCATAATTTATTAATTGTATATATTGTGTTCATTCTTTTTATTATTGCCTTTTATTGCATATATAATGCAACTGATATAAAATGAACCATTTATTAAGTATATATTATCAATGATGTAAGGTAAAAATGATTGCAAATAAAACATATAGCATTAACATTTAAAGGACTCTTTATTTTATTATTATTTCGTGCAATAAATCCTTCCCATCAATCCATTCACTATTAGGGAATCCAAACAATTTCACAATAATCCTTTCTCCTTGCCTACGCAAAATCTTCTCCATTAAATAGGTGTTAGGAAATAGAGTAGAATGCAGTTCCTGTCCAAAGAATGCTCTTTTTATTTCCTTATCCTTTAGTATATAAGTAGTAGAATTAGATCGTTTCACATGTGCCACTTGGAACTGTTCTACATTCCCGTTGGTTTCAAAGCCCTTTTCGAAATGTACCTTATTCTTAGGCATCCTCACATAATCACCAGCTCTGAACCTTCTTGCACTCCTCTTCTCTCTTTGAGGGTGGTTATACTTGTAAACAGCCAGAAGAAGGCCACTGTTCCTCGTTTCACTGGGCTTCGTTTTGATGGTTGAGTGGTATCATCGTACTTTGCAACGATTCTTAGTAAAAGATCTAGCCACTTGTATGATACTTGAGCTAGAAAATCTCGATACATAATATTCTTTAAAGTTCTGATTAAGCGGTCAACACCTGTAACCTTCACATTACTCTAGGTGCTTTGCCATTAGATTTTTTAAGTGTTTGTTATGAAAGACTTTTCCATTATCACTCTGTATATTTTTGGGCGGTGTTTCCATATCATTTAATATACCTTTCATGGCCTTTACAACTTGTAGTCCTGACTTCTCCTTTAATGGCCTTGCACATGCCATTTTAGAGTATAAGTTGATCGCAATCGGGATGTATTTGAAATTCTTGTTGAGCCTTTTATGGGGGATCATCTCCGCTGAGTCAATTTGCACCACATTATGGAGTCCTTTGCTAACGATCTTTCGGTGTAAGAAGTTTCGTCGTGCCGGAGCATGAAGCTCTCCTGCTATATTTAGCTTCACCGCCGTTATACTATAATCCTAGCAGATTTTATTTCCTGAATAATCTTCAATTTCGTGGGTGTGATTATTATCTCTAGCGTCTCTGGATGCAATAAGAGGTCTCAGGTGATTCACCAGGTCGTTGGAATCGTTCCAGTAGATGTAGTCATGCCTCGTATCAGGACTGTGTTCTTTCCGCTGTAAACCTAAGCCATTGTGTTTCTTCACTAAAGGGTGTATAATGCTGTTATACTTGTAGGAATTGCAAGTCTGCTGTAGTTTCGCCGATGAACATGTGCTGCTTTAAGTATTTTGTTGTGTGTATCCAGATCTCTTTCTGTATAGGCATGCATTTCAGGTATCCTCTTGAAGAAGAGCTCACTCAAGCCAGATGTCACTTCATACGTTTCATCACGTACTCGTACTTTATTCTTGATGAAGTCAATGACCTTGTCCTCCAGCATATAGCCTCCATCTTTGTATCTCACTCCGTATGCAGAGTCTATTTCATTCTTATGCTTCTTTCGAGCTTTCTGCAGGAAGCTTAAGATATTCTGATCTTTCTCCTCTTTAGGGGGATCACTCTTTTTCTGAATTGACTCCTTGCTTGAAGTATCAGCAAAGAGGTTTCTGTATTTCTAGTATATCATGTAGCGGTTCTGTTACTGGCTGAAGAGCTTCACTATTAATCTCTGGGTTTCAAACGTTTGGCTTTTTAGTGCACATAACGTTTCTCTTATAACCTTTGGATGCCTGGCTACGGATTCCTTAAGTCTTATGCTCTCGGTGTCTATCTTGAAATGATGTTGAACTTTGTTATTCATGTTAATATATAGCTCCTTTATTCTGCTTGCGTCAGTTTATATGCGATTTTATACTCGATATTTAGCATATAACCGCCTTTTGCTTGATTGGTTGGAGCAGTGAAGCCTTGTGTATTTTCATTTGCAAGAGGAGCAGCGAGGGTTCCGGCTATATTGCTGTTTATAGCAAAAAATGTATCTGCGTTTGCAAAAGGCGGTGTTGATGATGTCATATAGAATTCAATAGTCTCTCCGCTTACAGGTGATTTATAGTATTCCAGACCCGATGATAACATGTGTCTTAGTGAATTCCCTCTGAAAAGCTTCGTTTGCAGTACTAATGTGCTGTCCTTTCATTTGATCTAATATTGTATTTATGACATTTCCTGTGATTTAAGAGTACTGACATCATTTAAGTGTTTATCCATGGAAATCTGTGGGTTTGCCATGGTTTCCATAGGTTTCATCACGTATCACTGATATAATTTCTAGTAGAGGCTAACTTCCTCTTCAGATCTTACTGTGTTTCATTTTGTTTCTTTCCTATAATATTTTAAACAAACTTTTTAGTTGCTGCATTACTGTCATCGATCGGATCTGCTATCTCCCTTATCCTTCTTTTTGAAACGAAGCGTTCCCATCTGAATCAAGCGGTGTTGTTCTTGCATTTATATAATATAGTACATATCCTATTCGGTACATCGTGGTCCTCCTGAGGTGGTAAAGTTATCTCCATTCTTATTGTATCTAGACTAATGTTGTTTCCGTCATCTCGTTTAAGCTAATGTTTACCCAGGTTTGCATTAGAAGCTCATATTGCGTATATAGCGATTTCTGGATGGGATCCCTAAACATAGCTTTAACTTTACCTCCAATATATCGCTTTGTCGGTGAATTCCTGCATACGATTTTCAGCAGAAGTCGTAAGCGTATCAACATAGCGTTTAGTGGTTGCATCACTGATTTCCTCGGGATCCTGAACAAATCATAGTCTCTTGCTCTTGAAGTGATAGTGTTCTTCTTCATCTCTGTTTAGTGATCTGCCTCTGAAGTGCTCTTTTAACTGGAGCAGTTCTCTGTGAGCCGAACCGGTCAATACTCATCTTGAACTGTGAATGGTCATTTTATTTCTTTTCTATTTTAATATACACATTAAAACCTTTCCTATATCTACCCTCATTCATCGGAAATTCTGGAACCAACATCTTCCCGGGTCTTCCATCTCAGGTATTCTCTAAAATAATCTTTCACGGGTCTTTAAATTCGTTTATGTCATGTCAATGTTTATATAATCTTCATATATATGATTCAAGTTTAAATTACCTTGCCTGAAGAGAATAACCATATTCGTATTATATCTAATTGGATGCTCCGGTACTCTAGCATTGGACTGTGCTAAGTATATAAGGTCTACATTACGGTGCCTATCCATTCTGTAAAAAGAGGCGATCTTTCCCGGCTTTTCAGTGATGACGCCATCAAATATAAGTAAGGAGTTTTCTTTAACTTCAGAGGAATGCAAAACACGTTCTCCATCTTTATAAGTATTCACTTCTATGCCTTCAATGTTTTCGAGCAGCTTAATGCGATATTGATACTTTGGCTGATAAAGGGACTTTGTATATATGTAAGAGTTTTCACAACGTAAACCATTCTCATGAATCAGCATATTCAGTAATTCATTTTTCATGCTCTTGAGCTTCCTAGAATAAGAGCTCTGACATTAGAGGAAAATAACTTCCCGTGGTGATCGCGTATAAAATCCCTTTCAAAGTCTAGCACCTGTATAGCAATCTTGCTTCACGAGCTCCATCTTACGAACTAAATGTAAAAAAGCATGCTTAATATATATATATACACACACATATATATCAGGTGCGTATGGATTTCATTTTGCAGCTTGAGGGTATAAAAGCGGAATACAATCTTAAAATCAGTCTTTCATGGGAGCTAGGAGGATTAAGATCTCAAGGGCTCTGGATTAATTAACTCCCTCAATAATTGGCTGTCGTTTGACCACATTTGCCTGGCTACATATATTGTGGGCACGAAGTTGCAGAGAGGACATATCGGAATTAATGCATTAGACAAAGCCTATAAGCAGCACGCCATCGTCTACGCTAAGCACAAGGACTCTGCTTCGAGAAATATAGCCGATTAGATCTTAGCAGAGAAGGCGTAGAAAAGGGTACAGGCATCGGACGCTACTTTAGGAGAAAATTTGGCTGCGAGGCTGATGACAGAAATTATGAAGGGCAAGGCGACTGTAGGTGCTGGCTCCAGGAAGAAGAAGCGTGGTAAATTCAAATTAAGCTTTATTTACGGACGCTCTTTAACTGCTGTGGTCCATAGCGTCCCATTCTAAATTGGGCGTGAAAGACCAATAATTTTACACACAGGCCTCTTTATTAGGCTTGAGGTTCTTTCACGTTACGTAAATCTACGACACGGAACCACCGGCTATACTTCCCATCCGAAGGAAGCCGTGCTATGGATTTTTACGCCCGAAAAATTCCATCGCCCTCCGCCGGGCTTGAACCCGCCGTCTCGAGAAATAGAGTCTAACATGGTAACCCCTACACACGGAGGACGACAAAAGAAGCGTGGGGGATTTCTACCTCCCATACCCATTATTGCAGCTCTAGGTGCTGCTGCTGGAGGCGCAGCTCAAATTGCCACAGCAGTGAATAAGAAAAAGGCTGCAGATAAACAGCTTGCAGAAATGGCGAGAAATAATAGAGGAAGCAAAAGAAAATGACCTTCAAGTGAAGCATAAGGCGAGTAACACAAAAAAGAGATGCCACAGCAACAATGGTAATTCAAAAACGCAGGCAGAGGGCTATACTTGTCCCGGAAAAGCCATGAGTAACATTGATCTCGCCTTGTATACTCGATGTATAGAGATTCCTCATGTTAGAGGTGTATATATGCTCGATGAGCTGCCTACAAAGCCTCATTACCATAAGAGAATTATCGTCAATCTTGATTCTTCAGAGAATGTAGACACCCATTGGGATGCTGTAAAGCAGGAGGGTAACATTGCATTTCATTTCGACAGCTTTGGGAACCTGAAGCCTACGAAAGAGATAAAAGGTATCTCAATAGTATTAGGTTAATGTATACTACCAAGAGGTTTCAGAGTTTTAGCCCAGTCTTCTGTAGGCACTTGTGCTTGCAATTTATATCACAATGAGTTACTCTTTTGCTGTTAGTGGTAATTAATCTTACCACGCACCCGAATTCCCCTCTGAGAATTGATCCTAAAGGATATTATGAGATTGCCCTTTTAATTTTGAAACTTTCTATTCTATTCCCAATGTTGATCACAGCAATAATCAATTTCATTACTTTTACAATTAGGAGGTTAAGGTCATCAATATATCCCATGGAATCTGTGAGATTACTGATATTAATGCATACATCAAAGATAAGCTGCAATGTGACGAACATGTCTTCTTTATTCGGCCCAATAATAATACAATGAAGGCTGATGTTAAATGTCCTTTTCCTACGGAGTTTTCTTAGGAGCGCTCAGTCGCACCTCTTTTGGGTTTCAATGAAAGCAAAGTAATCTCTGTAATCAGCGGACTGAATCTGATTTCCTAGTAAACACATTTAAGGTGAGTATCAGACGAATCGGGTGCAGTATTGAAACAGGTTCCTTCGACGACAGTAAAAGCGGATACTCGATCTACGAGTTTTTCCGTTTTGAAAGAAGTTTTAAATCTAATTTACCTGCCTATCAGACACCGACTTTATCGACCAAAACACTCTTCGAGTAGTCGACCAGAGCGACCATCCAATCAACTTTAGAAACAAGTGTATAAGCATAAGACTTCACATACATCGAAATGGGAATAGATTTTAACATAAGGAGACGACAGTGAAGATATAATAAGCCTGAGAATCGCCATATTCATCATACTCTATATTTGACACTTAGAGTGTTAACATCAAGCAATTGGAGGTTCTTTGAAGCTTTGTGCTTCAGAATTCCGTAATGGGCATTTTTAATGCTACGGAAACACCCACATTCGAGAACAAGATTGCTAAAGAAGAGGAGCATGTGTTTCTACCGTATAATACGTCAGCTCTGGACGCTAATGATGAGATTAGAAACCATTGTCAAGCTACAGATATGTATAATCCACCTAACCGGAATTGTTTTTACACTGAGGGATCTGTTACTAAACCTAATGGAGCAACTACTACAGCAAAGCTCACTAATAACGCTATTGCATTTATATTTGACGAGATACGACTGGACATGAATGGATCTACTATAGATAGAACAGGAAATCCAGGTGTTACTTCAGCTATGCGGAAATATGCTGCACACAACTCTATGGAATCCAATAGTTTACTGAATGCTGGATAGTGCTACCCTGGAGAAGATGTGGGTATGAGCCATTCTGCAAGTGGAGCATTCAACGCTATAGTACCGCTGTCGATGCTTCTGGGATTTGCAGATAATGACAAGGACCTCATACTCAACAGCAAGTTTGAGCTGGTCCTCATTCGATCCAAGGACTCTAAGAACTGTATTTTGGCGCCCGAAGGATAAGAGACTGCTACTGTTAAACTTATACGCATCGAGTGGTGGATGCCTGTAATGCGCTTTCTGATGCTGAAAGGTTGAGAGCTTCAAGACTATCAAGTCAGATAGACCACTACATATAACCATTGGAAGCATATATTTAATACTCATCCTGCAGTATCTCAAGCGAGATACTTTACATTGAACGTTGCAACACCATCGAGTCCCGAGGTACCAAGACATGTTATTGTGGGTGCGTAAACTTCGAGAGTGAATAATGCAACTAAAGAGGCTCCGAGTTTGATCATTGCAACATAAGCAATTTGAGGCTTTACCTCAATAGTAAATGTTATCCCTACCATGATATGACCTTGGACCTTGGAAACTCTAGATCTGCATGATTACATGAAATGTATTCAAAGTTCCAGAGCTCCTATAATTCGAAAGACAATTACCCCTTATTGAGGAGAAAGGATGTTCTGAAAAATGCACCAATATTTATCATACACTGCTCGCATCAGCTTGAGGAAGTTGTAAATGGAGCTGACAATATTAGACTGGAAATTCAAACTATTGCAAATATTCCTACACAGACCTGTTTGTATTGCTTGATAATTCATGACGACGTATTTACGTACAAGCCTCTGAGTCAAGTGATGCAGTCTTTAATTTGAAAAGTATGTTTTAAATGTAGACATTTCATGAATGATACAAGGAAATGAAAGCAGGTTTTTTATGAATAAAAACCATTTATGAAACAGGTATTCTTTTCTTTATTTTCTTATCATACATTTCCAATGGCTTCTTCCCCCAACTCCTTGTCCCTACATAATTGACTTCGTTTACAATGCATAGGTTGTACAAATGTGTATCTATATAGGATTCAAATCTATTTTAATGATATTTTATCAAAATTCAACTATATTTCACCACTGTTTAAACAGGTATTCAAAAGTCTAGTTTTTCCACTTTCCATAGACACTACGAAATTATAGGAAACTACATGTTCACTGTATTCTCTATGAGGACGCTTCTTCACTTTCAGGTATCTTTCAAATTCTGTGAGACTTTTTTAATTATTTGCCAGTCATATAATGTCATGTACACAAAATTATTATTGACTCTTACTTCTATGAAGAGCACTGGAGCTTCATAATAGAATCCTATATTGACATTACTGCTTCTTGAGATGTAACCGCCTTGAAACACGATTGCAGATGTTTGCATATTTCTTCGAGGTGTTAGCGAGGGTAATTCGCTCTTACAGTAAAGTCAGCCTCCTATGGAGATCTTCAAAGACTTTATTGTTCTTCCCCCTGGATGGCTTCTTAATAGCGGACCTGAAACATTACACATTGTATCCATTAGAAAATCATGCTTTTGAAAATAGAATAACAGGTTTCCTGACAGGAGTTGCACACGTTAGATACCAGAAAGAGAGTGTTATAGTAGTTACACTTTTTGTGCTTGAATGTTCTTTCATAGTTATGAAATTAACATTCACTGTATTGTTTTGTATAATTCTGCTTTTTTCCTGGATGCATGCTCAGGAGTAAACTGCAGTAGACTGTCATCTGCTTGGAAATTGGTTGGCTTCTCTAGGTCATCTAAAGCCAGCAAAAGCTGCGGTGTACTCGGGACATCTACTGCATCTATGTCCTCTTTAGTCATAGGTGTTGTCGGACAATTTCTGGAACAATATAATTATTTCAGAATTAGATATTCTACAATTACGTATAGGATAAGAACATATAAATATTTTTTCAATGTTACTTTAGGCTTCTGTGTCTGAGTAGGAATACATTACCTTTCTCATCACACAGGAAGTAAGACTTCATTTGATCGTGCACCTCAGGCTTGTCGCATAGGGTTGCATGCGTACAGCCATACAAAGTTTAGAATGGCACTGGACAGCATACCTGGTTAAAATGACATCAACATCATGCATGCCTCTTTGTTCTTCGTCATCTGCATCCACTCGAAAGAATGGATATGTTTCAAATTCATTATTTACTTTTATCATTAGGTGTAGAATAGTATTCCAGAGAAAGGAATAAAAGGTGGTCTACTTACAGGTACCTTTTTTGTAGACTGCGCAGTTCTCTGTGAATATTTCTCTTGAAGACATCTAGTCATGATATGAGGGCATAATACAGACAATTGAATGTATGAAGCCATTGCACTCCTCCTTGTGGTAGTAAGTGTAATGGTATGCTTTCTCCCCATCTCGCTCCAAAGATCTCCCATTCCTGCCATACTAATAGCGTTTGATCGAGAAAACCCTTTGTATGATCACCTTTAGCTAATACCTTCAAGGCGCTAGGTCTGGGTCCTTATAAACTAATGGTATAATGATGGGGGATGATTACAGAAAGGAAGGGACGACGTGTGCACATTCATAAAGTTTAAGCGCTGGGCTTGAGACGGAAACAGCTGCATCCATGAAGGCTAATGGCTTTCCCGGATGTGTCCCATTAATTTTTAAGTTTGCAGCTGTACCAGATTTAAAAGATTTATCGTCAACATAAGTTTTGAGTGTCCAAGTTTGCGTGGGAAATCATAGTACAAATAGTTTTCACGGGTGGTGACACAGGTTTCATCCTTAAAATATTTACCTCCCATTCCGGAAGACTGTACTTGTGTTGCAAGGAACATGACTCTTAGGTGTTTTCTAACACAAAATGCCGTCACGGGACATGATTGTGGCGACAAGAAATCTCCCCACTCCACCAGAATATCTCGTGATCTTGAATCTGTTTTCGAACATAGATGTCATTTAGGTTCTCTTTGCCCTAAACATGAACACGTAGTCAGAAAATACCGATGGGACTTCCCATTCTACCAAAAAGCGTCCCTAAGAATCTCTCACTCCACAAAAGGTCTCGTGACCTTGAATCCTACAAGTAATACTGCGTTAATTGCGAACCGGAAGTAAGTATTGTTGCGGAACATATATTCGCACCCTACTATCAGACCATACCTATTACCTGTGAACCTAGATGGGCAGAAGTGCCTCGCCTTTCTACGGAAAGGTTTGCCAGAAATGTTGGAATCTGTTCCTTTAGGAATAAGGCAGAACATGATGTTTCAACGTGATGGTGCCGCTCCGCATTATTCCTTGGGAGTTCGCGAACATTTGGATACAGTATTCCCAAACAAATGAATCGGTCGTGGCGGTCCCATCCCCTGGCCACCTCTATCCCCAGGTCCTACATCACTGGACTTCTACTTGTGTGACCACTTGAAATATTTAGTGTATGCAACGCGCGTACAAACCGAAATGGAACTGGTAGCCAGACTTCGTGCTGCATTGGAAGAAGTGAGTTCAAACCCGGTAATTGTGCATCGAGTATATAGGCCACTTTTACGAAAATGTCGTCTTTGTTTAGAATCCGTAGATCGACAGTTTGAACATATGCTTTAAGTTGTTTTTACTGTAAATATCAACAGATATTCCTCGCGTACCTCTAAGACTATTATTTATTTTCATTAATAAGTTATGGAATTAGTTACATGAAGGATGATAGTCACTTAATTTCATAGCATTTTGTTATTATCCTAATAGTAAGCGCTCAACAAACTTACTGTAAATATCAATAAGATCTTGCTGTTAAATACACAAATGTTTCATGTTGTGTTATGAATTAAAAGCAGTAAAATAAACTTCTTATCTCACTGCAAAAGGGATTTGTATTTGTTTCACTTTATCTACAATCCTTTGGTAGTATTCTGGTAGTATTCTTGCCTCGGTTGTCTTTATCAGTTCCTTGCCTTCCTCCTCAAGATCACTAACGTTAAATTGCCTCTAAAAGATAGTATTAGCGGCAGCATCGATCCTCGCACTCCTTGCTTAGAAGACTGCGGGGAGGTGGCCTAGCTGTATCTGTGGGTTGAGTCCCGTGTTCGATGCCCGCTCGGGTTGGAATCGACCGCGGTGCAGTGGTATATACAGGAGATACCTGCTTTATGTCCTCCGTCCAACGTGGCTTCGTCTTCATCAGGCAAATCTCCTTAGAAAGGTGATTAAAGTATAATAAGGTTTAATTCTCGTTGTTGCCCTGGCTAGTTGCTTTCAGCGGAGATATACGTATGGACTTTGCCTATTAGGACTGTAATAAGCTCGTTGATCTCAGTAGTGCAACTAAGGAACTCTGAGGAGAATTTACTACTCATCATAATGTTTGTTTATTGCTATTTATTGCTACATCTTCACTCTACAAGCATTACATAATGTTTCTGTTCACTTATAACTTTATATTGAACTGGGGAATCACAAATGCATTGTTAACTAACATGTAGCACTCACACACTTAGGCACAAAACGAACACTATTTGCGTGCCAACTTTTGTTACGGAGTAGTGTGGATTCCTCTGTAACTGCAAAATCAACTCCTGAATTTTGTGATAAATATCGACTATTTATAGAATGCGATCACCCACTTCGAATTTAAGGATCTGATTTCTCATTGGAGGAATGTTCGCAGTTCTTTCAGCGTGGTTAAGTATTACTTCATTTGTATATTTTCCGATTGGTTAGTTTATATATATATATATATATATCACGTGACTTTTCCCGGGCTTCTCTTGGTCAATTTTCCATTCCCGGTTATATTTCCCTCACTCCATACCTCTCGAGCGGAGACAAATAATGTCATAGAACCTTACCCTGGATCCTAACACAAAAGATCCCAACTTTCTCTGCACATGGGAACAGCATATTTTCTATAAAACTGCAGAGTTCAAGACATCCTACAACTAGTGAAACGGGAACATTACATATAAGGCAAATATTAAATTACACAAAAATGACTATTTACATGGTATTCACATTACATACATATAATTCATATATCAAATTAATCACTAAATAAATTAACACATAAAATTAATCCTGGCACATTCTGTCTCACGGCGTATGTATCCCGGTTTATTTTCGCAGTCATTTCCGTTCATTTATTGTCCGTTATGATTATGTTGGAAGAATAAACAAATAGCTAAAAGTACGGGTTCTTTAGCGGGGTTTCGTAAGACAATGAATCCTTTAATGTTAGCTAACCACTGTGCAACATGTCGGTATGCTTAGGAAACACTGCTAAAGCACGCGACTCGATGCTCCCAACCTACCTGCGTTACCTCAGATAGCATGGGCCAGGCTTTGTTCCTGGGTAACTGCCTAACCATACTGACTAGGAGACATTTTGTTTATGTACCTTTATTGGCATTGAAGGTTATATTTCTGTATCACATAGGATCTGAGCAACAACGTCAACATCTTGGTTCAGTGGCGTTTTGAAACACCGTGTATAGTTACAGGAGTTTCGAGAGAGTTTGCGGGAGGCGGGGGAACGACCCAGAATTATTTCTTTGCGTCTTGTAGGCGTTGCTGTCGAAGAGAGTGTCGACCTGCCTATTTCTCCAACCAACCGGTCTGAATGACGCTGCCATCCGCGTGATAAGCTCTCCCCATAGTAGCTGCTTCGCCGTATAAGGGTGCACTATAAAGTAAATGTTTAAGTCATCAATCCGTTTGCAATGTGCTTCTTAAAGGGGAACGAAGCACAAACATAATATTTCATTCACTACGTTAGTTTATTTGTGGTCAGACATAATTAACAACGCACGCAGTTTCACCATCTCAGGGTGAATGGTTATCAGGTTACGGCCTATTGTTGAGTTGACGCGTGACGCCATAAGAGCCACACCGCACCCAGACAAGACACACTCAGCATAGTTGTTTTAAATGACTAACAACTTTACGTGTTAATTTCACTAGACGTTTCTAACTTCTCTGAATAACAAAGATCAGTGCTAAAGCTAGCGAATCACTTTTCATAATCAAGCTAATACCTACTAGATGATAAACAGTAGTCCAACAATCTGCTTCGAAATGAGTGAACGTGGTAGCTGACCTTATGAGTTGAACCAAAAAGAGAGCGATTTTGAAGATTTACACCATTCTGACAGCGATTCCAGGATAGTTAATGTGAACACCGAAAACGGTGCTGGTTCCATCCATTGGTGTAAGTGTAAGGAATGTACACCTATGAATAATAAAGAGGAAAGTGAGTGTTGCTCGGACTATGAAAACACAAACTTGGTGAAGAGTGATTTTGTATCACAAAGCATGCTAATTTTCACCATCTAGTTATAGATCGTGACGTTTTGTGTATTGTGAGGCATAACTTAGCGTTAAAAACAAAAGGTTGAGCTAAAAAGAAATTAATCACCGCCAACAATCTTGCTAATATGACTTGGATATATTCCTGCTACAAACAACTTACAGCGTGTATTAATCCATGGACTACTATTGGACACAGAAGGAGAGTTGGTATAGCGTCATATGTGGTGCTTAGTATTAGAAATGCCTTTCCAGACCTCAGCGAAGTATATGTAGGCTTCAAACTTCACTAATAAACCCACATATTAAAATAATACGTTTTAAATTCAACCGTTATTATTATTATTTAAAATTGTATAATGTATCTGTGACCAGCCTTCTTATTTTGAGTGAAAACGTGAAAAGCGCTTCAATCGTAGTAATTCTAATGGAGACCGAAGCGTGGGAGCTATATTCTTTGGTAGTGACAGCTGATTAATTTCTGCGTCCGATAATGGATCCATACAATGTGCGTGCAAATGTTTTTCTTTATTTAACGCATTATCAGCACTTGCGATTCCTGGTTAGATTCCTCGTATTTATTTTTAATGATCCAAGACCCGGATGCTTTGGAGCACTGGATTTTGAACCAGTCTTTTTTATTTACATTGAAATTGTGATCTAACGCTGTTATCATGGATCTAAGTTAAAGGCCATTATGTGAAAACGTATTATTTTCGGAGCATATCTCAGGTGAAGATTGTGATAACTTTCTAAACTGTCAGTATATATGTATAATGTCGCATATGAAACAAAACTTTTAAAGTGCTATCCAAAATAATTTACTTCAGAGCATGATACGCGTCTGATTCGCCTGTGATCCATAATTTATTTCTTTGGTCTTCTTCCAACAATTCATTATGTACACAACTTCCGGATACTGAGTTTTTAAAAGGTATATTACCTTTGTGTCTGTAGGAGAGAAAAACTTCAACTCTACACGTTTCCTGTTTTGCAAGCTTAGTCATTATGTTGCCACAAGCAGCCTTTTCCAAATCGCCTTTCACGTTTCGCCTTTCCTTGAACAATTCAAAATCAATAATTTTGCGGGAATTTAAATCCATGACAGAATAGACTAAATATTTGGCTGAAAATCTTGGGGAGTCATACTGCCCATCCCCTGCCCTCCATATAGGTATACCACAACCTTTTAATGAATTCAAGGTTTTGTTTTCTTTCTTGAACCCAAAATGCTCGCAACTGTTGCTGACATGTTTCGAATGGTTTTATCGAATCTACGTATTGAAAATATTACCACGCCTAGTAATTTGCAGGGCTTTAAACGGCTGAAACAATATCCCAGATAATGATAAAGAACTTGCGATTAAATCATTTCCTTCCTCTTTCTTTCCTGATAAACTTTGTGAGCTCCAGGTGAATGTATTACCGCTGTAACACTGTTTTAACACATGGCATTGTACCTTCAATGTAATGAGAAATTGTATTGACTTCATTTCTACATAAAACACATACCTTGAAAAATAAAAGTAGGGATGTCCAAGAAATAATTAAACATTCCGCTGCAGCTTCATTTCCATGTATGGTGAATGTCTCTTCTTCTTCCTCGTTATCACTTGTATTAGAATCTGAAGTATCAGGTTCCTAGAAACTTTCCTTCAGCTTATTCTGATCTTCCACATCATTGCTTGTTTCGTAGATACTTTCAGGTTCCAACAATATATATTGCCTTATGATTTTAGTACCTAGCTCACATTGTACTTCTGAGTTCTTGGTTTTTTCATCACCGTCTGTTCTGAATTCTCTTTCACCACTTTTATCATCATCATCGACTTCGTTGTCAGTCTAATTGCAAGTAACACTATCGCATAGCTCGGAAACTATACTTTTACGATTTCTAGTCTTACTAGAACTTGATATTTGAAAATTGTCTTGATTTTTCCTTATAGTAGGGATAGTTCCAGGTTTTAATAAAGACCCCCTGAAATTTTCATCCGGCATAAGCTGCTTTTTTAATAACTGTGTCTGTTCATAGTCTATGTCCATAAATGAAAGGAGCATAAACGAGCACAGGGACCAGCCAAAAATCTTTTCTTTTGCAAACTTCTACCCATCTCCTATATCTTTTAGGAGATTTGTCTCTGTTTGGCAACGCGTGAAAATGAGTTCCTTGTGTGTTTCTCTTCTCACATTACAGCCAAATGCACAACATTGAGGCGTTTTATTTTTCACAATTTTACGTTGGTTGTATAATACTAAAATGACTCAATAACATCATCACCAAAACACCACCACAAAGTACACTACTCTTGAACTTAAATACCAACATAAACAATTTTTGAAAACGTATTACATCACGTGCAGCAATGACTGACTTGTGATCTTCCAACTGCTTCCAGCGCACGGCTGTCTCTGATGACGTATAAGGTGGTTATTGTTTCGCTTGCTCAGCGGTAGTGGTGTGGCGGAGTAAGAAAGCAATCTTACCACTGCATTTTACGGTCATATCCTTCATTTAGGAAAAAAAAACAGAATCTTTGTGTTTCGTTTCCTTTATGATATTTAACATGAAAATATGATTAGAAGATATTTTATTACAGGCATATGATGTGATCGGATGGTATATACCTAAACTGGATCTCTCACGATGCTATTCAAATGAAATGTTACTCATTTATATGGTTGAACATATTATGTCAATGCCTGATGAAGACTGAAACATGAACTTCACATTGCATGATGTGGATATATTCACTTAAATTTAAAGTTTACATCGAGTTCTAGATAAGAAGAGCAACAGATAGTTTGTGATAAGTATATGACATATTGTGCCTCTGCAATTCATTTATTATCTAGCCAAACGTACCTTCAACGTTAGACTAAAACAGAATCCTAAA
Source organism: Deroplatys truncata (assembly GCA_030765065.1). NCBI lineage: Eukaryota > Metazoa > Arthropoda > Insecta > Mantodea > Mantidae > Deroplatys > Deroplatys truncata. Next base: position 196,589,629 of record CM060990.1, read on the forward strand.
CTAGGCAGAAATGCAAAATTTCGGCTTACCTTCACAAAATAAAACCCTTGTGGACAGTCAGCTAAAGTTGTACATAAACATAATACAAAATTCCATGGATATCAGTGAGTAAACAGTTTGTAAATATCTTATTGCAGTTTGTGGAAATGAGAGGTAATATAAACCATTGTTTGACATTCTTTTGGCGACAAGTTTCATCGTCAAACTTTTAACAACGATCTACACACATTGCTTTAAGGCTATTGGAAAACCAAGGAATGACATTTAAAAACTAATTTAGTTATCATTTTTCAGTGCTTTTAAAAGGCCTCGGGTATAGATGGAATGTCAATTTATAAACTTTAACACATTGAACTAACTGGTGTCAGAATTTCTGTTTCTGTGCAGAAACAGAAATCGTATGTTCTGAGTAGGGAATAAAGAAAACTCCTGCAAAGCACAGAGAGAAATCACTTAATTGTTTAATGCAGAAATCGTTATTTTCCCCTATTATTTATTCCGATTCTCCTAGCTGTTCCTTGCTGGTAGTCAGTCATTCATTTCTATTAGTATTTTACCTGCGGTTAGATGGTGTCATGTACATTGTATACCTACTTCTGTGACTAAATAAACGAAGACATTTTCGTTATACCTGGCGTATGATATGAGCGAGATAATCACACTATATCAAATAATAAATGAAGAACAGAGTCCTCACTGAAATTTTCGTGACTATTGCATTCATACGTCGCGTTTTCTATATTGACCAAAACTCTTAGCAATGCCTGAGATATTGACCAGCCACGGTCGTCATTCTTATAATATTCTTGCAAGGATGTAATTGTATACGATAAAACCAACTGGTTACTGAAACGTAATACTGTCAGTATGCAGTGATTAATAGGCTATGTCATCCTGTTGTACTTTTAGTCAATGCATATTCAAATAGATCAATTTCCAAATAGATTACGTTCTTGAAAGAAATGTGTCTCTATTGTGCGTATTTTGAGATTAACTACTTTCTCATTCCCATTGTTGGTAGCATTTGTTGGTCTTCCATAACGCATTCGATTATTCATTCATTTATTAGGTCATTTATCTGATAACTGACGCAATGGTGATTTGATTTTAAACAACAAAAGTAAGAAAGCCATTATTATTTATATGATCTGTTACATTTTATTCGTGGAATAGTATTAATAAATCTCATTGAAGGTTACGACTTACATCAGATAAATTCGCAACCTCTCGTGGGATTACCTAAGATGATACCTTATTGGCCTTTGGGGTGAAATTCTTACTTTGTAGTCACAGCTAGTACGAGTTATGTAGTTCATAGTGAAGACATTTTGCTTCCCTTAGAAAAGATACTTCCATAGTGTCACTCTGGAACTTATTTACACGTTGCCATTTAATTACAGTTAGCTCATTATTGTACTGAGTTTTATTTTTAACTTGGTGCATCCTAAATTGAAAACAACGCCCTTGTGAAGAATTAAAGGAATGCTTGTTTTTCCTTTGAAGAAGAAACAACCTCCTTTTTACATTTATTTACAAATCGTTACAACCCATGTTTTACCCAAAGATATACCACGGGGTACTTATAGTTCATTTACAATATGCATATATACATATAATTGAACAATCGTATAAGTTTTTAAGTGTGTTGAAGATAGATTTGAAAGCTAGCAACGTTAACCGTGTTGATGTACATCAGCACCTGATGTAGTGGGGGACTTAGAAATGCTGCAGACCTTTCTCTGGAAAACAGTGTGCATTCCGTCATGAGATGATGCGCCGTTGTTACTGCTCTTTCTGGACAGTCGCAAAGTGGTGAGGGAGTCCCGTTAATTCTGTGGAGGTAGAATCGGGAACTTCCATGATTCATTAAAAACTGCTTAAGCATTTAGCTTGTCAGAACTATAGATAGAGTCTGTGGAAAATAATGGGTATGAACAGTTTGCTGTAGGCTGCAACTTCCGAGTTAATATACTCGTATGTTTAATTCCAGATTGTTGTATACTGACTTTGAGTAAGAGCTTTCCCTGCACAATGCAATTTTGCTGTAGTCTATGGTGTTCTATAACTCGCAACTGTTTTGGCTAGATAGTCGTCCCTATCATTATTTTTAATAGTGAGGGATATTAATGTCATTCAAAGGTAAACAAAAGTAAAGAGGCGATCTCTGGAATAAAAGATAAATTTACTTTTGAATTGTGGACTTTGTCTACAAAAATAAAGAATTTCACTTAGTTTGTAAGCCTTAGCGTACGAAATGTATTTCTGCTAGGTCCCTTTGCTTAAAGTTTAGGTAAATATCAAGTCGAAGATGTGTTTTACTGCACAAGGTACAAAGTTCTAAGTTCAGATGGCGGTAAAATTGACTTAGGATGTATGGGAAGTGTTTTAATAGAATTCAGAGAAACTTCTGCATAAATTGTACCCATTGTTCTATGTATGGAGGTTATCACTAACAGTTTTAGCCGTCAAATTCGGTTTTGGTTTCACATTTCTTTGCCCCACGGGATGCCAATTAGGTAACAGGTAGGTATTTTCACATTAGGAACGTGTAGTAATTAAAGCATCTCAAAGAACATTTATTGCCTCAATTTAATGCACATTTTGTCCAACATTTGCAGGCATACCTACTCTAAAATGAAATGGAATGTCACATTTGTTGTGAAAATTTGTAGCGATGCAGGTATTTTTATTTTGAAATAGCTATGTTATGTTATGTTATATTCTGTTACGGAGGGGACTCGGCACCGATCCAGAGTGGATATTGCACCTACGCCCCACGAGGGACGTCCTGGGAAGGTAGGATGAGGCGAGAGGGGACACCGGGAGGCCGTGTCCAGGAGCGATGGTGCAACAATGACAGACACCCCGGCAGACGGAAAGTCGAACCGGAGACTCCACCCCGCCCATCAAAGTGGATTGGAATACTCCAGCAGCCAGCCGAAAGCCGAGGGTTGGAGAGAGTTACAAAGAGCATCCTTTTCCCCTGCCCTGCACCGAACACCATCGCCGACACTTCCGGCCCTGTAAAGAGATCAACCGGATGGAGATGCAACGAAATGAAAAATGGAAGAAATGGAGGGACAGGAAATTCGGGGGATGAAAAACATCACTCCAGCATTCGCCTGACGACCCAGGAAAACCCCCGAAAAAGCTCGTGGGTCAGAGTGGGCGGTCGCCGGGATCGATCCTGGTACCTCCCGACTGCGGGCCACAGTCTTTGCCGCCTGAGCCGTTCGGTAAATTGCTATGTTGACAAAATGCTTGCGTGCGAGAATTACACATTCAAATAAACAACATTACGAAAATATGCTTTATACCTACATTAAAATTTCATAATTATGTAAAGGCGCAAAATATGCCTGTAGAAACGCATCTTAGTTTCTCGTGTTTTAATTTCAGGAGTAAAATCTCTTAAGGTTAAAGCCTAAGTTAGATATCGCACAACATTTACAAGAAATCTGAAGTACTGAGGCAGACTGTACGTAAATCAACGCCATGGCAAAGACTATAACATCTGAAATATTTTGTAACCATGTTTTGTCCTTGAGGTTTTTTAGAATTCCGATTAGCCGATTGAAAAATTTTTGTCTCGCCCTTCTTGTGGTTTCCTTGTGTGGTTTGGCTTCACATAAAGAAAGGCTTTGATGAAGCAACGCCGATCGACTGACTGTACTTAGAACCCCGGGCAGTTGAGTTACTAGCATAGTGATTTGAACCAGACAAGATTAATACCTTCCAAGAAATTTGTGGACAGAAAGAGAGCGGAAAACACAAATTAGAAATTTCTTGTAAGATTTTTTCCTGGAACAAAATTGTACATATCAGTATTTAAGGCAAGCTTAAAGGTATAATTTTCAGCTCCATTTTTACAACCTCGAGTCTCGATGTCAAGGCAGGAAGCGTGATAGTTTTGAATTGTATTAATATCTGTATATAATGTTAAAAAGTGCTTGCTGCTCCAATATCACCTTCTAAGATTACTTAAATGCTTCTTAGTCTCTTTGAATTATTTATACCACCTCTCAAGCCGGTATACACAGGATGCGTGGGAACCGATAATGCAAACCTCTACCAATATCTTAATATACCAGAGCTGATTAAACACATTTGTAACTTGCCTACTTCCAGGAGGCAATTGGTACAGATATTGGTATACCTTAGGGCCAGCTTCTAATCAGCGGAATCGAATCGTACAGAATTTCTCTTCCCAATGCATTTGAATTGGAACTAGAAGGGCGATTTCGGAGTAGAAATGCGCCGAATCGAATCCAAGACGACTTCTTAGAAAGAATATGTTATTCCGCTGCCGGAGTGGAATTTGAGCTTAGTTTAAAATCGAAGTAATTGCTTTAAAGTAAATAAACACTTTTGTTTGTGAATTGTAAATACAACGATTTGCACATTCGTGTTTAAAGGTTTAAAGAATAAATGAAGAAATGTTAGTAACCCTGGTACAGAGCTGTCCACTTCCACTTTGTGCAATTCAAATATTATAGTAATGTGATAATGTCTTACATGAAATTAGCAAAAAAAGTGAGAACATCAAAATAAATCTCTAATGGTTTTTATATTTACGGTCAAACCCTCACATTAGAAAATAAAAATTTTATCAATGTTAAATGCCAAAATTATTCGTAAAATATTGTTTAACTCCAATACTAATTATAGTACTTACCTTTTATTTTAAATACCTCTAAATTACTAGAGGTCTCCACACGTTAATAAAACATCGAATGGAATAGAAAAATTGTTTTTTAGAATTATTTCTTAGTGTGAATACATTAAAATTACAAATCATTCCCTGTTTATTGTTTCATCTTGCGATGGTAAAAGGTAAAGGTACGGACGAACGGAGGGGCCCCCGCAACCTGGGAGAGCACCCCTATGTAGGCTCCCGTCCCTTTGAGCTTGTATATCGTGACCCCTGGGAGGGAGAGATGAAGGTAGAGACCTGAAGGGCGATCAGATCCGTATGACGTCATGAGCAAGCATGTACGGGGTCCCTAACAGTTCCAGTTCGACGCTGCCCAACTACACTCACAAGCCTCTAACTCCCGTCGGTCCCCCGAATCAATACCACTTAGAGAGGAGGCCTGTATGTTGCACCGCCAAAAATAAAATGGTGGTCTGCCTAGACTACGTGTGCTAGAGAAAGCATCCCAGCTTTTATACAACTAAGTAAAAATTAAACATGTTTGGGTGATTATTTTAAGAAAATTATTGTGTAGTTGGTGTTTACGTGCTTTCAACAATGGTTTATAAGTGCTGTGTTCCCAACTGCAGGGGGAAATTATGAAAATAGTAGAAAAGTCCATTGGTACAAGTTCCCAAATGTTGAGTACAATGGTTAAAATCCATTAAAAGGAAGAATTTTTCGCCAAACATAAACTCAGTGGTAAGTACACAAATATTTTGGAATAATATTAAAAATATAGATATGCGTACAAATATAGTGTAATTGTCCAATTGCTCATGTTTGCAGGGCGCTGTTTATGTAGTTTTCTTTTCATTTTTTCCCCTTTCTTTCTTCTTCTTCTTCTTTTTTGCTATTTAGACATATCGTTGATATATATATATATATATATATATATATATATATATATATATATATATATATGCAAAATGCATCCCTTTCTGTGTTTTTTTTAACTTAATAGGTAACATGCAAAATAAGCTTTAAATAGTTATATAGGTATTTAAAGTGGCTTTGACATTTGGTAACATATTAATAACCTAACCTAACCAAACAAACAAAGATTCTTTTCCAAAACCATGCAAATTGGCATTTCTGAACCCCCAGACACAATTAACTTTCAACGTGTGTCTTAAATTTAAAACATAAACTCAATGATACAGTGTGAATAATTTTAGTTGTTCGTTTCCCCTTTCCATCCGTTAACAATAAATAATACTCACAGAAGCTCTTCTGCATTTTATATGAAATCTATAGCAATAATATTGTTGCAAAGTTCCTCGCATTTACCTGCAATATGTAAAATTATCTTTGCTACTTTCATAACTGTGTTAGGGTTAACATACTTTGCAATCACATGTATGGGATTTATATTGTTCCTTTTTTTCCTTTTTTCCATTCTTTGGGACTGTTCCCTTCTCATTCTGAAGTGAGACAATTATATGTAGTAATTTCTATCAAAAGAATCTGACACAAACTAATCTAGTTAACAACATGGCATGAATACATGCATAATTTAACAGTATCAGTGATTTAACAATAATATTACGCGTATCAACCAGATATTAACTTGTTAGAATTTACTCTTTGAAACTAGATTTAATTTAATGTGCAAAGATAGGAAAATTTAGGGCCTTTCTTTTTAGGTATCCTGGAACTTTCACACATGAAGAGTAGAGGCAAATTACTGTATCCACAACTGTCTGTAGCAAATGTCAATTTTAGAACTTTTTAATAGTATCAAAATGTTGTGATGGGTTTGACAAACCTTTTTTACGCATTAGGAATCATGGGAAATAGCATGTGAAATTACCTTACATGCAATAACTTTCCAAGAGCCTTTATGAGGACCAGAAATATGTGGTAATGGCCATCCTGTAGAAAGGTCTGTAAAAGATTAATACGGGCATCAACAAACATTTTCTTGAGTAACTGTAGTAAAAGAAAAAAAAATACTCGGCTGATATCAACACAAGCTAGAAAGAGAAAAATGTTTGATAAGAAATAAGGTAAAAAATATAGGATATTCAGTTATAAAAATTAATTAAATTGTAATATATGCTGTAAGAATCAGTAACATGCACAAGTTAGTATTGAAATTTTCTCAGATTTCCAGAAATGTTTGTAATGTCATTTATGTAGTTGTTAATAACCTGTGTCGGCCAATGTGGGAAACTTTTTAAAAAGAAGTGAAGTCAGAAATATAAGAATACCTCTGTTGATTAATGCAATTACTTTATAATATTTAATGGTAATCAGCAAAACGCACAAACTAGTAATACAAAATATCTCACATTTTCAGTAAATTTTGTAATGTGGTATATATGTGTTATTAATTTATTGAAGCTAACGAAAGTTACAACTGTCTTCAAAGAGCAAAGTTATCTCAGATTGAGACAAAGTTTAACGTCCACTCTTACTACATACGGCACCACAGGCGGTGGACACTGATGATGCATGAAATGAAATGATATATGGGAAAGGAAATTTGGGACGGAAACATCCCACGCCTCAGTTTAATATACCTCTCCGGCATTTTCTACTTAGGAGGACCGAGAAAAACCTGGATAACCCCTGTGCCAGGTAGGACGGTTCTGGTGGGATTTGAAACGCAGACATCCCGTGCCATAACTAACTTTGCTAACTATATAGGTACGTAAAGTGATTTGTACACACTTACATTAATATAACATTTTTGTTAAATACATCTGGCCAACTCTTAATAACTAAACTGTCTCTACTGCTCACTGCAACCAATACTTACATCGGCGGCCATCTTGTTTCAATGTTTTCTCTCTAGGTGGTATTGCCCGAACAGGCCCACATCGGAGGCGGGTCCTGACTGATCTTGCGATGGCAGTAAACAAGTTCAATTTAAATTAACTTTAAAACTCTTTCTATTGTACTTTACAAGAATTGCCATTTTAATCAGAGTAATTAGCTTTATATAGACTTTTGGGACAAACATACCATTCATTTTGATTCTTTGGTAATTTAAATAAAAAACAATAACAAGACGTGTCTCGCAATAACAATTTCATAAACTTCATTTTCTTTCCCTTTCTTTAAACCTTTTTCTTTCTTTATCTTTTCTCAGTATACTTTCCTATTTTTAAGCGTGAATACGCTTCAGCACCATCTGGTTGTATTCATTTCTAGTCTACTAGATGAAAGCAGCATCAGAAAGGCGTTTCACTTCACTTCGGTTCGGTTCTGCTGAAGTGTGATGAGCCAGGATTTAAAGTTCATTCCCTTCACCGAAGTCATTGCTAGCTCTTCATGGTAGTCAGTAACCCGATGAGTAAGAAGTCAGCGCCTAAGCTCGCTTCTTTAAATGAAGGCATTGCTAGGCCTCACGGTTGTTGAGAAACCAGAGTAGAGTAGAGTAGAGTGGTGTATCTATTGGTCTTAAACGTTTTACACGTTCAAACTCATACATCGGACGGGTGAGATAGACCGTACTTGCTTATATAATACACTGTAGTCCATACGTTTCAGTCTATATTCATCACACTGGAGTTTAAAGATAATTATATTTTATAAGTATTGGAAAGGAAAGCAAAAAGGCAGAGAAACTAATCACAAAAATCGCACAAACAAAACAAAGAGGAAGAAAAAATGCTTGTTCACAAGCACACGCTATTGTTCACGCTCCGATCTGAAGTGCATAACCTTCTGAAAAAATGTACCAATCATTTCCCCTCCCTCCTACCAACCAGTAAGGTCCAACAAGCCTGTAACCCTCTCCTTGAGCTAACAAGCGAATCTGTTAGACATGTTCCCTCAATTATTCTGTTGTAATACAATGTGCCAGAATATAAATCCAAGTTTCTTCCTCTCTACACCAGGGACAGATTCTTATGCCTTCTTCGTTAATAAATTGCATCGCTCGCCATGATCCCAGCCCTTGTTTGATGATTCTATTTCCGGACAGAATACGTTGCTCTATACCCTATTCTGTTTTTAGCTTCGACTGTAAGCTTCGGGCGCAAAAATCCTTAGCATGGTTTCCTTCGAAAGAGAAGTAAAACCGGTGGTCCCGTGTCGTAGTTTTACGGCACCTAAAAGAACCTCATGTCTGATAAAAAGGCCTCTGAATAAAAGTTTCGCTCTTTCACGCCCAATATAGAATGGGACGCTAAGAACCATAGTAGTTAAAGAGCGTCCATAAATAAAACCCAGTTGTTTTTTTAACCCTAAAGTTTGCTTCCTTCAGCAAGCAATTCATAACTATTTATGACAGTCAATAACTAGATGAGTGAGGAGTCACATCTTTAACTCAGTTCTTCCCCGAAGAAGTAGGGTAGTACTTACGGTAGTCGGGATCCAGATGAGGGAGCGAGGTATACCTCGCGCTAATGAAGTTCACTTTCATTTTCTTTACGAAATATTGGTTAAAACCAGTCAGCGTTTTGGGAGAACCGTTAAGGATGTCTACACTTTCCACTAACAGTGCTTCTGAACATCACTGAATATTTCTTGAGGAGGGTTTAACTACAGGAAACAACCAGAAGTACACAGGGTTTATCGTCTTAAGAAATGTATTTCGGTTCCTCGTAGCACTTATTTAATTTATATTTTATCATTCCTAACATTTTCTTCTGTGGTGGGTATAAGCCCTGGTAATGATTTTTCAGGATAATCTGAAATGCACAGAAATCCCAATAGCACGTGTTTCACAAATCCTTACCAATAAACAGAAAATTTATAGGAAATTCGCATCAGACTTCTTTGGTATTTCTCAATATAATCCAGAATTGTACACTCTCTAAGAGTGTTATATGCCTGGACCTTTGGAACAATGATTGGGAGATCAGCATTTTGAAGGCCAAGTTAGAGAAAAGAGGTTTTTGCAATACTTATTGCAGGTATATGAGGTTTACTTTCAAGGAGAACAAAATTACACAAATCTCTATTACTATTATCAATATATATTTCTACAGGTTGATTCGGGGCCTCTTGAACTAACTTTATGGAATGATAGGTCTCATAAAGGGGATAATTCGTTGTCATGCACCGAGGTTTACTAATGCGTTGTTTAGAATGGAGCCGACAAGATCCAGAGTTTATTCATGTATTGCTGTAAGAGCAATGCAAATTATCTAAATGAAAAATTAATTCAGAGAAGGCCTTCAAAGTGTCCACTTTAGACACCAGTGCATTCCCGACACCGCGGAACCCTCTTCAACATGTACGGTCTTTGACGAATGCGGTCAAAGACAGCGTGTATGCACAGTCAATTCCAGGTGTCAATTGGGGTGGCATACATGGCACTCTTAACATGATCCCAAAGAAAGAAGTCAACAGGCGTTAAGTCGGGCGATCGCCACAAGTAGCGCTGCCTCAGGCTCTCCTCTCCTTATTCACTTCTGCGGTGTTGTTGAAGGGTTCTCTTACCGCATGGCTGAAGTGTGGCGGAGCCCCGTCATGTTGGAATCACACTTCATAATACACGGTTTGACTATTTAATCGTGTAGCTTGTAAGCAACGCATTAGCAAACATCAGTTGTTTGACATAAATGATCCCATTTGTGAGACCTTTCATTCCACAAAATTTGTTTCAGAGGTCCTGAATGAGTCTGTATAGCCGCGAGATAGACAAGAAAATGTGTACTTGGAAAACTGAACCACCTGAAATGAATAGAGAAAAAAAAATCCATGCGAAGTAAGAACCACACACCTTCGCCTTACACGATCGAAGCTCTATTATTGGGCCACAGTGACCGAATTTTTTGGATGGCGTACTGAATCTGTCTCATGTAGATCATGGCAGTACACATGATCTCAGTTACTCTAAAATGTAGCTCATAGGCCAGTTTCAATGCTGCAAGTATTATCAGGCTTCTAGTTAACGACACAATACACTTAACCCATTATATCCCAGCGTATCCATAGTGCTCAGAGCAATGTTTAAAAACTTATTTCAGGTACTTGGTTACTTTTACTGTCTAATGTTGGTAAGTAGAAATATAATGAGAGAGCCAGCCCACAGACAGATGCCGACAACTGATTTACATGTGTTTTAACACATGTAAACACGTGTAACCGCTAATGACCGCCGCTAATGTCAAGACTAATGGATATGTGTGGTGATACATATGTAAACATATATAACCCATTAATGACCTCCGGAGATGGCGGCAGGTGATAAGATATAATCGATATCGTTTGTTCTGTGTTGCAGCCTCCCGCCGGTTCCCTTTGAGATGTGCGGTAGGGAATTGTTTTCTCGAGGCCTGCCGCCCCTCGGCAAATTAATTAGGTAATGTTCGTCAAACATTTTTTTATGACTACTAAGGCCTGCACATTGCATCCTCGAGCAATTAAGTTTTTTGAATAATGAATTGTTGACTCGAGCATGAGTATAAGTAGTCTGCTCACGGGAACAGTCTGTCGTAATGAAAACACTGCAGCCTTCTTCTATCTGGGGAAAGTGGTTGTCCATTAGCTGACAATGTTAGACGCTTTCACCACATTAATAGACTTTTAAGTTTGCATTCCGGATCTGTTTACATACATTAGCGAACAACATCCTACTTCTGCCTGGTGGTAACGGTGACCTCCATTAGATGACAACGTTAGACGCTTTCACCACATTAGCGAACAAGAGCCCGGCATGTAATGAAAAAACCCGTAACCTACTTCTGTCTGATGGTAACGGTGACCTCCATTAGCTGACAACATTAGACGCTTTCACCCCATTAGCGAACAACGTCAGTAATTGTTTTCCTAAGTGCTCTACACAACTCTCACCACTTCAGCTTTAGCGAGGAAATTATATAAAAGCAGCAGCTTCTCCAATGATTTTCACAGTATCGTAAGAACACTGCGATCTAAGCACTCTGCAAACTTTATTCTTTCAACGTGGAAATTACATCGAACAGCATGTCTGGTAAGTTATATCACCAATTCATCTTCATTAAAAAAGTTAACTTATTACTTAGTACATTTAACTTATATTTGCGTTCTTGTTTTTAATGACGGACCTTTATTTGTAAATAGCTGAGTATTCTAAAAAGTTAATACCTAGACAGTTGAATTTTTCTGAAATGTGAACAGTTTAGTTAAGTATTCATTTTAGGGAAGCTTATTCTACATTTAATAGCTAACTGCGCGAATTCTCAAAAAATGTGAACAATTTAGTTAAGTATTCATCTTGTTGAGTAATTATTATTGCAGATATTTAAATACAGGATTTCACAGAGTGAATTATATTCCTTTCTAGACAAAATACAATTACTTGATTACCCTACGATTCGAATAAAGAATGTCCTGTATAAATATTCTTCCGAGGGGAACCGAGGGGTATTCGATCCGGGGACTTCATGTTTGCATGCATTGATCGAACATTCATCAGTTAATGTTTCATTCCTCTTGTGCATTTTATTTAGTAAAAACTTCCAGCCTGTTTCCATCACTTTAAAAAGAGATAATTTCCATGAGTGTCTCGAATAATACAAGTGCTTTATTTTGTCATAGAAATTTCTCAGGTGTTTAAACTACATCGACATTTCCCTGTATAAGCAATACGCAATAAAGTAAATTAACTTAATAATATAAGTTTTCTTAAAAAAATAAGTAAATAAATAAAAATCTAACACGTAAATTAATTAAGTTTTCAGCATTCAGTTCTGCTAACGTAGCTGAGGCATACATCCAGCTCCAGCAGGATACCCTCCACCGGCTGCAGGATCGTTCCTCAAATACAAGCATGATTCAGGCACCCGAACAACCGAATGGTAAGCATTCTTCAGAGTTTAAAAAAATTAATGTAACAATTCATATTAACTTCTTGTTCATATTCTTTATTATTAATATTATTGTTATTATTATTAATATTATTATTATTATTTCCAGGAAGCGATGTTGATTTTGGGGTCTGTCATCCATCGACCGCTGCACCGGCACCGCCAGGCTTCCAAACCTTACTGGTGCCAAATCATCATGGATGGGGCTCTGGCCCATACATGCAGCAACACTCGAATGGTAAGAATTTACAGACCGGTGTTTGATCAATTGTAACTAAAAATTATTTAATAGTAGGTATACAAGGGCGATTCTAGCATACAAAGACCTACCTACGACAGCGTAGAGTTCTGGATTGTATAAGGAGAAAAGGATATATTTAAGGGGAGTTTCTCACCACATATGCAGTCACATAACTCTTTCGGTCTCCCAGAATACCATGTATTTTTGACGCATGTGTTTAAAACATCTATTTTTCACGTATAGCGTATAGATTCTTTAGAACTCTGTACTTAAACATGCTATACTATTAATATTATTATTAATATTATTTATTTTTTCCAGGAAGTGGACTTCATTTCGGGGGCGGCATCGCTCAACATGCGACCGCTGCACCGGTACCTCCAGGCCTCGCAACCGTTGCACCTGCACCACAACGCTTTGCGACCGCTGCACCACCACCCCCGGCTTCCAGACCTTCCTGGTGCCAAATCAGCAGGAGTGGGGCTCTGCCCCTTACAGGCAGCAAGCACCGAACGGTAAGAGTTTTCAATATTTTATGAACTTCTTGCTTTACACATTCTATACTACAATTATTATTATTAATATTATCATTATTATTATTTTCAGGAAGAAGACTTTATTTTGGGATGAGTCAGCCATCGGCCGCTGCACAGGCACCACATGGATTCCAAGCCTTCATGGGGCCTAATCAGCAGGGTTGGGTCCCTGTCCCATACATGCAGCAACCACCGACCGGTAAGAATATTTTTCAACATTTTATGAAGTTCTTTTACACATTCTATATTGTTATTAATATTGTTATAATTATTTCCAGAAAGCGGACTTTATTTCGGAGGCGGGTTTGTTCATCACGCACCCTCTGCACCACAAACTTCCCCTGCACCAAATCAGCAGGGGTGGGGCCCTGTCCCATACATGCAGCAACCACTGAATGGTAAGAATGTTTTTCAACATTTTATGAAGTTCTTTTACACATTCTATACTATTATCATTATTATTAATATTATTATTTCCAGGAAGTGGACTTTATTTCGGGCGCGGTATCACTGAACACGCGAGCGCTATACTATCAGCCTTCCCTATACAAAATCAGCAGGGATGGGGGTCTGACATATGTGTGCAGCAACAGTCGAACGGTAAGAATCCTTCAACATTTATGAAGTTCTTTTACACATTGTATATTATTATTATTATTATTATTAATATTATTATTCCAGGAAATGATCTGGGTGACGCTGAAAGCCAGCCTATGGACCTGGCAACATAGGGATCAGCATCGCCAGAGATTGGTGAAGACTCGACCACTGCACGGTCCGCCTCCTCATCGCTCGACACTCTGGAGGAAGTTATACAAGGTGAACCATCGACCTCCTCAGTCGAAGGCAATGAAACCGCTGCACCATCGACCTCCTCAGACGCAAGCGATGAAGCCGCTGCACCGTCAACCTCCTCCTCATCATCATCCAATGATGTAGAACCAGTTAATGGAAAGAGAGGACCGACATCGGATGGGAGGGAACAGCTTACAATAAAAAAAGCCAATCGGCATTCAAGGGACGTATTTTTAATAGTAGAATAGAAAATACATTAGAAATACTCGAGCCCCGAGTCTTTTTAGATGAGTGCAAGGAGTTTATTATTAAATAAGCAGAAAACGTTTTGCAGAAAAGGAGGAGTGGATTAAAGATGCATTGTTCCATGGAACTTAAATATTTAATCCACAAACCTGATGAAAAGAAGTGTCTTTCCACTGGCTTTAATTCTAAGCCTGTACTGATTCTTCCATCAAGCGATCTCAATCAGATCTTCTCTTCAATTGCGGGGGATATTTTAGAAAACATTTCTAAATTTGAGGGGGGAGCATCGTCAAAGTCCTTGTCAAAGATACTCAGCCTGGTGATGGGTTTTACACACTACGATCCTTTACACGCAGGTTCATACATTGAACTACCTCAGAAAATCAGGAATAAAACTGCAATTATAAACATCCAGAACAAAGACAATTACTGCTTCGCATGGTGCATGCTTGCCGCTAAAAACCCTGTTAAACGTCATGGATATAGAACCACAGTATACCCCTTTGAAAAGCAGAATAATGGAGTATCCATTTCAGTGTTTGGTATAGAGGAGAATGAGAACATTATTCCTCTATACCAAACAGCTGAAAAGAAGCAGCACCATGCCAATCTGTTATATATTGAGCAGGGGAATAAGTCCCACTACTGTATAATTAAAGACTTGTCCAAACTTGTAAGCAGTCAAGTCACCAAACATAACGGTAAAATATGGACATGTGAGGCATGCCTCAAGAGATGCACTAATGAAAAAGCTCTGGAAACGCATCGATTAAGATGTGGAAAATGCCAATTGCTTAAAATGCCTCAACAGGGTGAGTACCTTGAATTTAAAGCATTCTCCAAAAGCGTTCCTGTACCGTTTGTTATATACGCAGACATTGAATCTGTTCTGGCGAAGGTTCACTCTTGCGAGCCCTCAAGCAGCTCGAGTTGGACCCGAGCCATTCAAGAGCATGAAGCAATGTCTATTGCCTTGAAGGTGGTATGTAGGCATGACGATGCATTGTCAAAATTCTTCCTCTTTAGAGGTCCGAATGCCGTCGATGACTTTATCAAACAATTAAAATCAATTGCTGATGACGTCATCGATGTGTATTCCAATACTAAACCCATGGATTTAACCCTTGAAGAGCAACAGAATTTTGACAATGCCTCTGAGTGTCATAAGTGCCTTGCTGCTTTCACTGTGAGCGATTTGCGCGTGAGGGATCACGATCATGTGACACGGAAATATCTGGGTGCTGCTCATAATAGATGCAATTTGAATAGAAAGGTCCCTGAATTCATACCGATCTTTTTTCATTGTCTATCTAATTATGACAGCCACTTCTTGATAAGACGCCTGGCGTATGATAATAAGCCCATATCGTGCATCGCTCAAAGTGGTGAAAGGTATATAGCGTTTAGCAAACGGTACAGGAACATCAGCTTCAGGTTTCTGGACAGCTTTAAGTTACTTGACGACAAGTTGTCCAGCCTGGCTGACATGCTGGAGGAGAGTGACTTTAAAATAACAAGGGCAGAATATCCTGTTGAGGAGCATTTTAAGCTGGCGAGGAGCAAGGGAATATTCCCGTATGATTATGTTTCAAGCCTAGACATACTCAAAGAAACTTCTCTACCTCCGAAGGAGGCCTTCTACAGCACTCTTACTGACAGCCACATCACCGATGAGGAATACAGGCATGCTGAAAAAGTCTGGGATACCTTTAATATCCAGAGTCTCGGAGAATACAGCGATCTATACCTGAAAACAGATATACTGCTCTTGGCGGATATTTTCGAAAACTTTCGAGATCTCATCCTGGGAATGTATAAACTTGACCCAGCATGGTTTTATACATTACCAGGACTCGCCTTTGACGCTATGTTGAAGATAACAAAGGCGAAACTTTCCTTAATATCCGACAAGAGCATGCTGGAAATTTTCGAGTCGGGAATTAGAGGCGGACTGTGCACAGTGGTGAAGGGCTATACCAAAGCTAACCACAGATACATGTCCAACTTTGATCAGCATGCTCCTGTTATACACCTGTCCTATTGGGACATAAATAACTTATATGGAGCTTCTATGGGGTCTGCCCTCCCGTACAAGAATCTGAGATGACTCACCAGAGAAGAAATTGATAGTATAAACTTTGCTGAAATCAAAGAAGACTCTGAGACTGGCTATGTGCTAGAGGTTGATATCGAATACCCCGACCATATCCACGACGCCCACAACGAGCTTCCTTTCTGCCCACAGAGTGCGATACCACCGAATGGCCAATACAAGAAACTGCTTGCGACATTAGAACAGAAAAGCAAATATGTCTTGCACTACAGGGTGATGCAGCAGTGTATCGAACAAGGTCTAACTGTGAAACATATTCACAGAGTGGTATCCTACAACCAGTCTAACTGGTTGAAAACATATATCGACGTGAACACAGAGAAAAGAATTCAGGAAAAGTCAAAATTTGGTCAAAACTTATGGAAAAAGATGAATAACGCCGTATATGGAAAATTTATAGAAAATGTGCGAAAATACACTGATTTCAAAATCGTTGGAACCTGGGAACAGGCAAAGAAGTTGATAGCACGCAGCACTTATCTACGCACCATAATGTTTGAAGACAATCGTGTAGGAATCGAGCTGGGTAGAGAGGAAGTGCATATGAACAAGCCAATCTACATAGGACACGCAATTTTGGACATTTCAAAATTTATCATGTATGACTTCTTTTACAATATCATGAAACCCAAATTTAAAAGACTTGCTGCTGAATTACATGGATACAGACTCATTCATTTTTGAAACGAGTTCTGATATCTATGATTTCATCAGTGAGAACCCCCAATATTTCGACACTTCAAACTTCGAAAAGGATAACGCATATGGCATTAAGCAAGCCAATAGGAAAAAGATTGGGTTGTTCAAGGATGAATTGGGTGGCTTGGTTATGGAGGAGTATGTCGGTATAAGAGCAAAGTTATACGCATACAGATACGGAGGGCAGACAATTAAGAAAGCTAAGGGCATCACCAGGACAGGCATGGATAAAATCGATTTCGGCCATTATTTTGAATGTTTAAAAGACCATAGCCTAAAAATTTAATCGATACAAAAAACATTTCGGAGTAAACACCACAAAATTACAACAATTGAAACAAACAAATTGGCTTTGAAGGGGGGTGACGATAAGAGGAAGTTGATGGAAGGAAGCTATAAGACTGTAGCGTGGGGCCATTATTCCCTTAGACCCGGTGATTGCTAGTGCCTAAACTTTTAAATAATGTATATATTGTGTAAAATAGATATCAAATGTGTGAGGGTTTTTTGTGTAACACTTTTCCCTCAAAAAAGAAAGAAAAATATGAATGTTTTTTTAAAATAAAAATACTCATGAGTTTACAATCATAAAACTTTAGTCTTTATTAATTCTTCACATATTACACCAAGTCCTTTATATCAATCCATTGAGTATCTGGAAAACCATACCACTTTACAAGAACTTTGTTTCCACGTTTACGTATAACCTTTTCTACTAAATAAGTATTAGGATAGTTAGTCTTTTTTAGTTCATGTCCATAAATGATTCATGTTATGATTTCACCATTCCTATCCTTTAGTATGTATGTTGTAGGCTTGGTACGGTTCACACGAAATACCTTGAAGATTTCAACGCTCCAGTTAGATTCATAACCCTTTTCAAAATGTCCTTTATGTTTAGATATCCTGACATAATCACCAACACTAAACTTCCTTGAAGCCTTCTTCTCTCTTCGTTTTTGATTGTAATTATACACAGTCAGAAGAAGATCGTTGTTTTTCACTTCATTAGGTTTCATGCGGATAGTTGAATGAAAAGTATCATTGTACTTTACAAGGATTCTAGGTAAAAGATCTAGCCACTTGTATGAGCCTTGGACTAAAAACTCTCGGTACATCATATTCTTCAAGGTTCGAATTAAACGTTCAACAGCCGCAGCCTTCACATTGGTATAGGTGCTGTAGTGGTTAATATTATACTTAAACATTAGCCGTTTAAAGAATTTGTTATAAAATTCTTTCCCGTTGTCACTTTGAATATTCCGGGGAGGGACATCCATTTCTTGTAATATATCCTCCATAGCCTTTGCAACATTAACTCCGCTCTTATCCTTTAAGGGTTTTGCATATGCCATTTTAGAGTAAAAGTTGATGGCGATCAGAATGTATTTGAAATTTTTGTTCACTCTTGCATATGATATCATTTCAATCAAATCAATTTGTAATAAATCATTCATACCTTTACTGATAATTTTGCGTCGTAAATAGTTCCTCCTCGCCGACCCGTGAAGCTCTCTGGCGATATTCTGTTTGGCTGTCATGCTATAATTTGAGATGCTTTCAACTCCCGGATAATTTCCTCAATCTCTTGAGTGTGACTATTATTACCAGCGTCCCTCGAAGCAATAAGTAACCTCAGTCTATTCACTAATGTGTTAGGGTTTCTCCAGAAAACGTAGTCAACCTCCTTATGAGACTTATGCTCCTTCCATGTCAGTCCTAGACCTGAATGTGTATTGAGCAAGAGGCGTATTATATTCTTGAATTTATACAATTTACCAGATTTCAAACGACCGTGTCTGGTGTAACCAGATCTATGAAGAAAAGTACTTTTCATAATCTTAGCGTACGTCTCCAAGTCTTCACTGGTGTATGCAGAAATCTGAGGCGTTCGCTTAAAGATGAGCTCCGTCAAACCGGCTGTAGACTCATACGTTTCATCACCTATCAATATTTGATTATTTATAAAATGAATATCTTTATTTCCAAGCATATAACTTCCATCCTGATATCTCACCCCGTACAATGTATCAATACGTTCCTTGTCTTTTGAGCGAACGTGTTGAAGGAAAGTAGAAATACTTGTAGAATCATCATCTTCATTCTTGACTGTCTCCACAGCCAACCCTCGTTGACTGTCCAAAATATCCTTGAGGGGAGCGTTTACAGGCTTCAAAGCTTCGGACATGACATGCTGAGTCTCAAACCTGAGACCTTTTAGAGCTCTCAGTTTTTCTTTTACAGCCCTGGTATGCTCGGCTACAGACTCTTTAAGTCTTATGCTTTCACTATCCATCTTACAAATGACGTGAAAATAGACGATTACCTTCAATTTATACTCTGCGTCCACCTTGAGTTCTCATCGTATCGATAGCCTTAGCTAACATCTCTATCGAAGTTCTCAGTTGCTCGGTTTCTTTCTTATGTTCCTGCGTATGTGTCTTGAACGCTTCAGCAAAGATTGCCGTATTAGCGTACTGGCTTCTGGCTGATTCTTCTAGACTCGTCATTTGCTGCACATTAGTTTTGTAAGCGTCCATCATCATATTTACATTTTCCTCCACTTTCTTAAGTTTATCATTGCAGGAATCAGTTTTGAGAGTATTCAAAACCTCTGTCTTTAACTGTCCGACTGTAGCCTCTAAATCTGAAACTCGCTTCATCGCTAACTTTTCTAAATTACTAATTTTCTGATTGCAAAGATTCTGAAGATTTGTTTTTTCTCTATCAAGCTCTGCGGTAACTTGTTTAATAGAGTCCATTACAGAATCCACTCTGTCTTTTGTAGAGGTTGTTAGAGTATCCACTTTACTCGTAGTTTTATTCAGATTTGCTGTGATGTCTAGCAGCTTCTTACCTATTTGCATCTCGATTTCCTTTGGTAAGTACCTGTTTAACTGCTGTCGCGTCTCGTTCGATTTCCTAATGATCATAGCTCTAGCATATATTTTATTTACAGCATCTGTATCCCCGAGAGGATCTGCTGTATCAGTGATTCTCTTATTGTCGAATATAATGTTACCACTACCATCTCTCGACTGCGTGCGTGAATCGACATATCAAGTGATGAACGTTTTATTCACAACATCGTTATCCTGAACAGGATCTAGCAATACCTTCAATCTAACTTTATCAATCACAATGTTATTTTCCTTATCTCTCTTGAGGATATATCTTGAAATCAATTCATCGATCAGGGTCTTAGCCATAACCTCAACATTGTTAGCAGCTTGCTGAGAGAAATCTTGCATCCTAATTTCGAGAGCATCCACATAACTCTTATTGGAAGCATCATGATTATCTTCAGGATCGTGAACGTTGCACAATCTCTTATTCTAGAATTGATAATTTCCTTTGTCATCTCTATTTATGATAAAACGATCAAACACTCTTCTAACTGGACCAGTTCTCTGAGAACCGAACCTATCGATACTCATGGTTAACTACGAATGATCATTTTCTTTTTTGTCGAGCTTAATATATACATCAAAACCATTCCTATATCGTCCCTCATTCATGTGAAATTCAGGAACTATCACAACAAAGGGTCTTCCTTATGTAGAGCTCTCCCAAACGTTCTTACATAGATATTTAAATTCATTGTAGGTCATGTCGGTATTTACATAATCTTCGTAAATGTGTTTTAAGTTTAAATTGTCTTGTCTGAAGGGTATTATCATGTTTGTATTATCGCGAATTAAACGTTTTGGAACTTTAGCATAGGACTGCGCTAGATATACAGAATCGACATTTCGATGTCTACCCATACTGTAAAAGGATGCTATCTTTTCCTGCTTTTCAGTGATGACGTCATCAAATATAAGGATTGAACTTTCTTCGACTTCAGAAGGATGCAACACATCATCCCAGTTGTCGAAGGTGTTCACTTCTATACCTTCGATGTTTCCGAGCACTTTAATTAGATATTGGTATTTTGGTTGATAGAGAGACTTTGAATAAATATACAAATTTTCAAAACGTAGTCCATTCTCATGGAGTAGCATATTGAGTAATACGTTTGTTTTCCCTGCACTGGAGCTCCCTAAAATAAGAGCTCTGACATTAGATGGAAATAACGTACCATGACGATCACTTCTAAAGTCACTTTCAAAGTCTAATACCCGAATAGGTAGAGAGCAGTGCTGCTTAACAAGCTCCATGTTAACAACTAACTTATAAAATGTATGTGCATTGTTTATATATATTACCGTTTGTAAAAGTAGTTAATGATTGACTGCAATGATATAAAAGGGTTAATGCATTCAATTATTCGTTTAGTCTATCATGAGAGCTAAGAGAGGGAGGTCGTTGCAGTATAAGCGCGGCCCTGGAATTATTAATTCCATAATTAATTCGCTCCCCTTTGAAGCTCACCTACCTGGATATAGATATTGCGGTCCTGGCACTAAATTGGAAAAACGTCTAAAAAGAGGAGACCCCGGAATTAACCAATTAGACACAGCTTGCAAACAGCACGACATCGCGTACGCTGAGAATAAGGACACCGCTTCAAGACAAATAGCGAATACGATTCTTGCAGAGAGGGCTTGGAAACGTGTGCAGTCATCAGATTCAACTTTTGGTGAAAGGTTAGCTGCAAGGCTAGTAACTGCAATCATGAAGGGAAAGGTTGCAGTGGGAGCCGGAAAGAGGAAGAAGAAGAGAGGAGGGTTTTTACCGTTGATACCCATCATTGCTGCTTTAGGCGCTGCAGCAGGTGGCGCTGCTCAGATAGCCTCTGCAGTCAACAAAAAAAGGCTGCTGATAGACACTTAGCAGAAGTTGCAAGGCATAACAAGGGGATGGAGACCCAAGGAAAGGTTCTCCGGAAGAGAAGGTGTAAGAAGAGGAATAAAGGAGGACTCTTACCTGCAATGCCTCTGATGTCGTCTTTAGCCGCTGCATCTAAAATAGCAAGGTCTTTGAAAAAAACAGGATCTAAAGATGAGGGTTTAAAGAAGAAGGCAAAAAACGGAGAAAGAGGATTGTACATATACCGGAGGACGCCCTAAGTAACGTAGCCCTCGAATATTATGCTAAACGTTTAAAAATACCTTATTTTAGAGGGGTTTATATGATTGACAAACTTCCTTTACAACCGCACTGCAAAGAGAGACTTATTACAAATCTCGATACATCAGATAATGAAGGAACACACTGGGTTGCTATAAGGAAAGAAGGTGATGTCGCATACTACTTTGATAGTTTCGGTAATTTGAAACCGCCTCCTGAGATTGAGAAATATCTACAAGATGTTAAAATCTACTATAATACACAGAGATACCAGAATTTCGATTCAGTCATCTGCGGGCACTTGTGCTTGCAATTTCTTTTATCCTAGAAGCTGCTTCATTGTCATGATGAGTTATACAGTTACAGTGAGTGGGTCAGACACTGTTATTTCAACGTATCTAAACCCTCCTCTACAGGTAGATCCTCCAGGCCATTATGAGATTGCTCTCTTGAATTTTGAAACATTCTATTCAATACCAAATGTCGATGAAAGTAATAATAGATTTCATTATATTCATAATGGTAAACCTGAAACCATTGTCATCCCTCATGGAATCATATCAATACATTTCTAAAGGATAAACTAGGATTGAATGATGAAGTCTTCTTCATAAGGCCTAACAATAATACAATGAAGGCTGAAATTAAATGTCCTTATACAATAGACTTTTCTAAGGATAGATCTATCGGTTCGCTTCTAGGATTCACAGACACTAAAATAATTCCTGCTGGAGAAGCGCTCAAATCTGACGATCTTGTGAATATATTTAAAGTATCATACGTGTGGAGTGCAGTATTGCAACAGGCTCTTTCATTGACGGTAAAAGCGGACATTCGCACTACGAGTTTTTCCCTTCTGTTCCACCAGGCTATCATATCTCTCAAGAACCTTCGAACCCAATATATTTACCGGTCATAGATACAAACTATATAGACCAGATCACTATTCGAGTGGTAGATCAACACGGGAAGGCTATCAACTTCAGGAACGAAGTTATCACTACAAGACTCCACATAAGACGTAATGGCAATACATTTTAAAAGACACCTCAAATACTATAATAGACGACGTACACAGCGTTCGAAGCATACTACCTCTCCAACTTCCGAGGAGTTAACACGTGCTAACCGCAAGTTCCTCGAAGAGTTAGGTTACAGGACGCTATAATGGACATCTTAAACGTGACAGAAGTTCCAGCCTTTGACGACAAGATCACCAAGGAGGAGGAGCATATTTTGCTTCCATACAACACCTCCGCTCTGGATGTAAACGATGAAATTAGAATACCATGCCAAGCTGAAGATTTGTATACGCTACCTAACAAGAGTTATCTCTACATCGAAGGTGCTCTCACCAAGGTAGATGGATCGCCTACTACTACATCGAAGCTCACTAATAATGCTATAACCTTCATGTTTGATGAGATACGTCTAGATATGAATGCTACAACTATAGACAGAACAAGGAATCCTGGAATTACTACAACTATACGAAATTATGTGACTCTCAACCCTATGGAATCGAAACGTTTGCTGAATGCTGGATGGGCCTATCCTGGTGAAGAAGTTGATGTAGTACACGCGACGAATGGAGCTTTCAATGCTGTAGTCCCTCTCTCGATGTTCCTAGGATTTGCTGATGATCACAAGGAACTTATACTCAACAGCAAGTTTGAATTGATTCTCATAAGATCCAAAGATTCTAGAAACTGTGTCCTGAGTTCGAATGGAGAGGAAGCTAATGTAAAGTTAACTAGAATCGAATGGAGGATGCCTGTAATTCGCCTTTCCGATGCTGAAAGAGATCACATTCTAAAAATTGTCAAGTCTGATAAACCTCTACACCTTGCCTTTCGATCTATGGATCTTCCTACCCAGCCTGCTGTACCCCAGACAAGATCTTTCACGTGGAATGTAGCAACAACATCTAAGCTCGAGAAACCTCGCTTCATCATAGTGTGTGCTCAGACTGCCAGATTGGGTGATTATAGCAAGAACAGTTCCGAGTTTGATCACTGCAACATTACTAATTTTAGACTATTCCTCAACAGTGAATGCTACCCCTACCATGATTTGAACTTGGACTTTAAAAATTCAAAGTTTGCTTCACTATATGAAATGTACTGTAAATTTCAAAGTTCCTATTATGAAAGAGAGAATTATCCTCTCTTGAAGAGAAAGGATATTCTTCACAGTGCACCATTATTCGTAATAGACTGTTCTCACCAACCCGAGGAGGTTATAAATGGAGCTGTAAACATCAGAATCGAGATTCAAGCATCTGTAAATATACCAGCCCAGACGTCACTGTACTGCCTGGTTCTACACGACAAAGTATTTACCTACAAACCTCTTTCTCACGTGATGCAAGCACTTATATAATTATACATATGTTTGGGTGAATGGTTTTTGTAAAGAAATGTACAAGGATAAGTTTTATGAATAATAAATTGAATTCATATACTAAAACACTCTTTTATTGACTTTAGCATACATTTCAAGCATTTTCCTTCTTCCCCTCCTACTCCCTGAAAAACTAATTGCTCCTCACTTGCAGAAATCATTTAAAATATTCAAATGTCTTTCAATATAGGGCAATAGCCGTTTTAGGTTCCTTACACCCTGAATGTCTAAAGATATTACATTATTATTTAAACATGTATTTATGAAATGAATTGAACTGTCAAAAAATACATTAATATTGTATGCATAAATTACATTGTCACAATATTCATCAGACGCAAACTTTTTTTCTTGGCGTAGGTAATCTTCAATCATTGAAATGTTTTTGGATATTATATCCCAGTCTGTTTTTGTAATATAAACAATTGATTTATCACTTTCACAATTTATGTAGAGGGAGGGAATGTCATAGTATAGTCCAATGTTCACGGAATGGGAGGGGGAGATGCTGACGTCATCAAACGCCTGTGATCGATTCTCCATGCTCCTCTGGCGAATGCAGGGTATCTTCAATGAATAAGAAGACACTAGGACCCTCGTTGAGGATCCTCCTCTTACAACTCCTCTTCTGCTTTCTCTTCCCAGTCTCGTTCTGCCTCTTCCTCCGCTCCCTCCTCACACCCCTGCAACATATATTCAAAACAATGTTAGAAATAGGTTTAGTTAATGATTTCATGCCCTCTGAAAGAGAAAATACATATATTAGAAAAATCCTCTCCCATTGCCACACAAAAAGTACTATCAAAGTGTGTCATACTCACTTCACGGACTTGCATGATCCTGTGCGTATCTCGGGCGAGCAATCTGGAATCGTCTGATTTATCCCCTCCTGTACCATCGTTGCTTTATCATCAGGGGTTGTAGTAATGTCGGGTAGCGGAGCAGCATCCTCATCCATAGGTTGCGTATTGCGCTCTGCGATTCGATATTCCTCTATATTGACAATGCGTCTCTCAAGATCCAGCTCCTCTATTGGCACGGGTACATTAGGCTCAGTCATTCGCAGTCTGTAATAATTTAATTTTAGGTTAGACATAGAGTAGCACTAGAAGCAGTAAATGAATATGTAATTTAACATTTCTTCTACTTACTCGAGTTTTCTACTCCTGCTCTGGTAGACCTCGCAGTTGTCGTTACATAGGAAGAAGGATGTCATGCGTTCATGCTGGGCCGGGTTAGTACAAAGTACAGAATGCATGTACCTCGTGCACATGTCCGGCTCTGTATCACATTCAGTTAGATGTTTCGATACGAAGACATCGTCAACTTCCTCGACATCGCTAAGATCCTCCACATCATCACCCTTGCGATTTTCACTGAAAGAATAAAGTAATTTCAAGTTAGTTTTCATTTAACACGCGTACAATATATTACCCAGTAATATAAATATATATATATATATTACTTACATGTTCGCTCCTCGATAAACAGGACAGCTCTCTGTGCACACTTCCAGTGTAGTCATCTGATCATGATGCGATGGTTGAGTACACAACACTGAATGCATTAAACCATTGCATGTATCGGTATGGAAGTATACGTAGTGAAAATAATCTTTTCCGCACTCGCTCCAGCAATCATTCATCTCAGATGCACGATTATCACCAGCCATTTCGATTATCACTGAACGAGCAATAAATTGATCGCTCTGGCTGCCGATGTTCCTTATATACTGTTGACGGTGACGTCACGCGGCTATGGAGGGGTTGAATGCATGTTGAGACCTGTTATTCGCCTCCAGGCAGAAGCCGTCTGTCTATTTTTTGAATACAAAGGCCTTTTTTAATAACATTTATAATATTTAACTATAATGTTATCCGTATTTATTTTATTTTTAATAACATAGGTAGTATTCACCGATCAATGAGACGCTTCTGAATTCTGAATACTTTATTCGCAATATTTTATTGAAAGAAATAAGAACTATGAAACTTAATCATTAATTATCAGGTAAAAAATTGTCTAGACTTGGGTTTTTCTACAGTTTGTGATGGAAATTCTACGAGCTAAAAGGTATTTACATTGAGTGTCTGGAGGTTTTTCAGAGCACTTAGGAAAACAATTACTGACTTTGTTCGCTAATGTGGTGAAAGCGTCTAACATTGTCAGCTAATGGAGGTCACCGTTACCATCAGGCAGAAGTAGATTGCGGGTTTTTTCATTACATACCGGGCTGTTGTTCACTAATGTGGTGAAAGCGTCTAACGTTGTCAGCTAATGGAGGTCACCGTTACCATCAAGCAGAAGTAGGTTGCGGCTTTTTCATTACATGTCCGGCTGCTGTTCGCTAATGTATGTAAACAGATCCGAAATGCAAACTTAAAAGTCTATTAATGTGGTGAAAGCGTCTATCATTGTCAGCTAATGGACAACCGCTTTCCTCAGACAGAAGTAGGTTGCAGGGTTTATTTCATAACATGGCAGACTGTTCCCGTAAGCGCGCTACTTATACCCAAGTTAACACTAGCGCTGGATTCAATTCATATACAATTAATTAATCAAGGGCATTAGTAGTCATAAAAAATGTTTGACGAACATTACCTAATTAATTTGCCGAGGGGCGGCAGGCCTCGAGAAAACAATTCCCTACCGCACATCTCAAAGGGAACCGGCGGGAGGCTGCAACACAGAACAAACGATATCGATTATATCTTATCACCTGCCGCCATCTCCGGAGGTCATTAATGGGTTACATATGTTTACATATGTATCACCACACATATCCATTAGACCTGACATTAGCGGCGGTCATTAGCGGTTACACGTGTTTACATGTGTTTACATGTGTTAAAACACATGTAAATCAGTTGTCGGCATCTGTCTGTGGGCTGGCTCTCTCATTATATTTCTACTTTGGTAGTTTTCCTCAAGGAGAACGTTTGGCCATTGCTACCAATAATGAGCAAGAGCCAGTTTGTAATTCATTGCTGCTTGAGAAACTACCAAAAATCAAGAACGTACAGCCTGGACATGATTGAATTGTAAGTACATTTCCTCTTATCTGACATTGTGCAAGGGTATGGAGCATGTATTTAATTAGCAAATAAAATGTCGATTTAATGTATATAGTGATTATTTTCAATTGAGTTGTTATAGAGCGAATATGGGTTCTAGAATGTTAGCGTGTCCATATGGGCACGCTAGGAACTAACGATGTCAAATACAAATTGGTTAATGGTCATATTTCTAATTTATTTTTATGTGGAAGCATCAAATCAAATTGTAATAAATTTATATTATTTCAGGGCTGCGATGCTTGCTAAAGCTTTCACAGTAAACAAAGCCCTGGCCACCCTATTTGTGATGGAAACACTGGAGACGATGAAATGAGCTGCGTGTACATGGTTTCCTCAGAACTAGAAATTCACACCTCTGAAGACTGGCAATGAAGATGAAGAGGGTACTGAACATAATTTTAGTTCCAGACAACTTGTTGTCCCTGCCGAGGTTATATATATATAAATGGTGTTATGTTCCTTTGGATTTCCCAGAAAAAAATATATCAAACGCCATTGTGTAGATAGGGATTTTGTTTCCTCTATCAGACCATTCCCTCAACAATGGGATTATTTTTCTTGCGGTGATCTGCTGTAGAAACGTTTGAACGCTTCTTTGAGAATGGAGTGGTAAATATTTTACTGGATGAATCAAATAGATATGCTATTCAAAAGAATTATCCATATCCCCAAATAATTGCCGATGAAATAAAATGCTTCATAGGAATTCTCATACTAAGAGGATACAACCCGGCAACTTCTAAAAGAAACTATTGGGAGGTCAAACATAAAGACACTTATAATGAACTGGTTTCCATGCAATAAGAAGAAATAGATTTGAGGATATATTGAGATTCCTGCACTGTGCCGACAACCCTAGACCTGATCAATCAGACAGGTAATGGAAAATACGGAAACTAATAAACCACATGAAAGAAAAGTGTCATAGGCATTGTTCCAGAACAAAACTTATCATACGATGAATCTAATGCGAGATAGTTTAGTCATCACTCCTATGAGCACTTTATACGTGGAAAAACGTCTAAAAAGAGGAGACCCCGGAATTAACCAATTAGACACAGCTTGCAAACAGCACGACATCGCGTACGCTGAGAATAAGGACACCGCTTCAAGACAAATAGCGGATAAGATTCTTGCAGAGAAGGCTTGGAAACGTGTGCAGTCATCAGATTCAACTTTTGGTGAAAGGTTAGCTGCAAGGCTAGTAACTGCAATCATGAAGGGAAAGGTTGCAGTGGGAGCCGGAAAGAGGAAGAAGAAGAGAGGAGGGTTTCTACCGTTGATACCCATCATTGCTGCTTTAGGCGCTGCAGCAGGTGGCGCTGCTTAGTTAGCCTCTGCAGTCAATAAAAAAAAAGGCTGCTGATAGACACTTAGCAGAAGTTGCGAGGCATAACAAGGCGATGGAGACCCAAGGAAAG
Organism: Deroplatys truncata; assembly: GCA_030765065.1. Lineage (NCBI taxonomy): Eukaryota > Metazoa > Arthropoda > Insecta > Mantodea > Mantidae > Deroplatys > Deroplatys truncata. The sequence goes on from CM060990.1 coordinate 196,618,614, forward strand.
GGTCTCCGGAAGAGAAGGTGTAAGAAGAGGAATAAAGGAGGATTCTTACCTGCAATGCCTCTGATGTCGTCTTTAGCCGCTGCATCTAAAATAGCAAGGTCTTTGAAAAAAAGAGGATCTAAAGGCGAGGGTTTAAAGAAGACGGCAAAAAACGGAGGAAGAGGATTTTACATATACCGGAGGAAGCCCTAAATAATGTAGCCCTCGAAAATTATGCTAAACGTTTAAAAATTCCTTATTTTAGATGGGTTTATATGATTGACAAACTTCCTTTAAAACCGCACTGCAAAGAGAGACTTATTACAAATCTCGATACATCAGATAATGAAGGAACACACTGGGTTGCTATAAGGAAAGAAGGTGATGTCGCATACTACTTTGATAGTTTCGGTAATTCGAAACCGCCTCCTGAGATTGAGAAATATCTACAAGATGTTAAAATCTACTATAATACACAGAGATACCAGAATTTCGATTCAGTCATCTGTGGGCACTTGTGCTTGCAATTTCTTTTATCCTAGAAGCTGCTTCATTGTCAAGATGAGTTATACAGTTACAGTGAGTGGGTCAGACACTGTTATTTCAACGTATCTAAACCCTCCTCTACAGCTAGATCCTCCAGGTCATTATGAGATTGCTCTCTTGAATTTTGAAACATTCTATTCAATACCAAATGTCGATGAAAGTAATAATAGATTTCATTATATTCATAATGGTAAACCTGAAACCATTGTCATCCCTCATGGAATCATATCAATACATTTCTAAAGGATAAACTAGGATTGAATGATGAAGTCTTCTTCATAAGGCCTAACAATAATACAATGAAGGCTGAAATTAAATGTCCTTATACAATAGACTTTTCTAAGGATAGATCTATCGGTTCGCTTCTAGGATTCACAGACACTAAAATAATTCCTGCTGGAGAAGCGCTCGAATCTGACGATCTTGTGAATATATTTAAAGTATCATACGTGTGGAGTGCAGTATTGCAACAGGCTCTTTCATTGACGGTAAAAGCGGACATTCGCTCTACGAGTTTTTCCCTTCTGTTCCACCAGGCTATCATATCTCTCAAGAACCTTCGAACCCAATATATTTACCGGTCATAGATACAAACTATATAGACCAGATCACTATTCGAGTGGTAGATCAACACGGGAAGGCTATCAACTTCAGGAACGAAGTTATCACTACAAGACTCCACATAAGACGTAATGGCAATACATTTTAAAAGACACCTCAAATACTATAATAGACGACGTACACAGCGTTCGAAGCATACTACCTCTCCAACTTCCGAGGAGTTAACACGTGCTAACCGCAAGTTCCTCGAAGAGTTAGGTTACAGGACGCTATAATGGACATCTTAAACGTGACAGAAGTTCCAGCCTTTGACGACAAGATCACCAAGGAGGAGGAGCATATTTTGCTTCCATACAACACCTCCGCTCTGGATGTAAACGATGAAATTAGAATACCATGCCAAGCTGAAGATTTGTATACGCTACCTAACAAGAGTTATCTCTACATCGAAGGTGCTCTCACCAAGGTAGATGGATCGCCTACTACTACATCGAAGCTCACTAATAATACTATAACCTTCATGTTTGATGAGATACGTCTAGATATGAATGCTACAACTATAGACAGAACAAGGAATCCTGGAATTACTACAACTATACGAAATTATGTGACTCTCAACCCTATGGAATCGAAACCTTTGCTGAATGCTGGATGGGCCTATCCTGGTGAAGAAGTTGATATAGTACACGCGACGAATGGAGCTTTCAATGCTGTAGTCCCTCTCTCGATGTTCCTAGGATTTGCTGATGATCACAAGGAACTTATACTCAACAGCAAGTTTGAATTGATTCTCATAAGATCCAAAGATTCTAGAAACTGTGTCCTGAGTTCGAATGGAGAGGAAGCTAATGTAAAGTTAACTAGAATCGAATGGAGGATGCCTGTAATTCGCCTTTCCGATGCTGAAAGAGTTCACATTCTAAAAATTGTCAAGTCTGATAAACCTCTACACCTTGCCTTTCGATCTATGGATCTTCCTACCCAGCCTGCTGTACCCCAGACAAGATCTTTCACGTGGAATGTAGCAACAACATCTAAGCTCGAGAAACCTCGCTTCATCATAGTGTGTGCTCAGACTGCCAGATTGGGTGATTATAGCAAGAACAGTTCCGAGTTTGATCACTGCAACATTACCAATTTTAGACTATTCCTCAACAGTGAATGCTACCCCTACCATGATTTGAACTTGGACTTTAAAAATTCAAAGTTTGCTTCACTATATGAAATGTACTGTAAATTTCAAAGTTCCTATTATGAAAGAGAGAATTATCCTCTCTTGAAGAGAAAGGATTTTCTTCACAGTGCACCATTATTCGTAATAGACTGTTCTCACCAACCCGAGGAGGTTATAAATGGCGCTGTAAACATCAGAATCGAGATTCAAGCATCTGTAAATATACCAGCCCAGACGTCACTGTACTGCCTGGTTCTACACGACAAAGTATTTACCTACAAACCTCTTTCTCACGTGATGCAAGCACTTATATAATTATACATATGTTTGGGTGAATGGTTTTTGTAAAGAAATGTACAAGGATAAGTTTTATGAATAATAAATTGAATTCATACACTAAAACACTCTTTTATTGACTTTAGCATACATTTCAAGCATTTTCCTTCTTCCCCTCCTACTCCCTGAAAAACTAATTGCTCCTCACTTGCAGAAATCATTTAAAATATTCAAATGTCTTTCAATATAAGGCAATAGCCGATTTAGGTTCCTTACACCCTCAATGTCTAAAGATATTACATTATTATTTAAACATGTATTTATGAAATGAATTGAACTGTCAAAAATACAATAATATTGTATGCATAAATTACATTGTCACAATATTCATCAGACGCAAACTTTTTTTCTTGGCGTAGGTAATCTTCAATCATTGAAATGTTTTTGGATATTATATCCCAGTCTGTTTTTGTAATACAAACAGTTGATTTATCACTTTCACAATTTATGTAGAGGGAGGGAATGTCATAGTATAGTCCAATGTTCACGGAATGGGAGGTGGAGATGCTGACGTCATCAAACGCCTGTGATCGATTCTCCATGCTCCTCTGGCGAATGCAGGGTATCTTCAATGAATAAGAAGACCCTAGGACCCTCGTTGAGGATCCTTCTCTTACAGCTCCTCTTCTGCTTTCTCTTCCCAGTCTCGTTCTGCCTCTTCCTCCGCTCCCTCCTCACACCCCTGCAACATATATTCAAAACAATGTTAGAAATAGGTTTAGTTAATGATTTCATGCCCTCTGAAAGAGAAAATATATATATTAGAAAAATCCTCTCCCATTGCCACACAAAAAGTACTATCAAAGTGTGTCATACTCACTTCACGGACTTGCATGATCCTGTGCGTATCTCGGGCGAGCAATCTGGAATCGTCTGATTTATCCCCTCCTGTACCATCGTTGCTTTATCATCAGGGGTTGTAGTAATGTCGGGTAGCGGAGCAGCATCCTCATCCATAGGTTGCGTATTGCGCTCTGCGATTCGATATTCCTCTATATTGACAATGCGTCTCTCAAGATCCAGCTCCTCTATTGGCACGGGTACATTAGGCTCAGTCATTCGCAGTCTGTAATAATTTAATTTTAGGTTAGACATAGAGTAGCACTAGAAGCAATAAATGAATATGTAATTTAACATTTCTTCTACTTACTCGAGTTTTCTACTCCTGCGCTGGTAGACCTCGCAGTTGTCGTTACATAGGAAGAAGGATGTCATGCGTTCATGCTGGGCCGGGTTAGTACAAAGTACAGAATGCATGTACCTCGTGCACATGTCCGGCTCTGTATCACATTCAGTTAGATGTTTCGATACGAAGACATCGTCAACTTCCTCGACATCGCTAAGATCCTCCACATCATCACCCTTGCGATTTTCACTGAAAGAATAAAATAATTTCAAGTTAGTTTTCATTTAACACGCGTACAATATATTACCCAGTAATATAAATATATATATATATATATATATATATATATATTACTTACATGTTCGCTCCTCGATAAACAGGACAGCTCTCTGTGCACACTTCCAGTGTAGTCATCTGATCATGATGCGATGGTTGAGTACACAACACTGAATGCATTAAACCATTGCATGTATCGGTATGGAAGTATACGTAGTGAAAATAATCTTTTCCGCACTCGCTCCAGCAATCATTCATCTCAGATGCACGATTATCACCAGCCATTTCGATTATCACTGAACGAGCAATAAATTGATCGCTCTGGCTGCCGATGTTCCTTATATACTGTTGACGGTGACGTCACGCGGCTGTGGAGGGGTTGAATGCATGTTGAGACCTGTTATTCGCCTCCAGGCAGAAGCCGTCTGTCTATTTTTTGAATACAAAGGCCTTTTTTAATAACATTTATAATATTTAACTATAATGTTATC